>CM028129.1:1401250000-1401850000 GCA_016271365.2 Neoceratodus forsteri | reverse complement strand
AACCTGTGTTAAATTCTGACAGCTGGTAAAGGGGCTTGATTGTGTTACTAAGCTTGCTTAAAAAGGTAAGAATATACCTAGGTCTCATATGGAGCTGTAAGGTACATTTTGGAAACCTGTCTCGATGCCCCTGGGTGAAGGATTGTACTGCATTCTCGAAGAGGGTACATATCTGATACTGTTAATTGGGTATGCTACCATAAGGTTCACAGTTTGACTCCCTCCAGAACTCGAGGCTAATAGGTGATTCGGACCCAAAACAGAGAGGAAGGTTACCCTGTTTGTCACCTGTTCACACTATTGCACTCTGAGGTTGGCACTGTGGCAGTAGAGGGCCTAACCTGTGGAGTGTGTTTGTGGCACCCACCCACTCAAAGCCCTCCTGGCAGAGGGAAAGGAGCTTGAAGAGCCAGAATATACCAAAAACAGAGGGGGGGGGAGAGAAGAAGGAGCCCCTGTCAGCCCCATTTCCTCCCCCCCATCCCAGGAGACTCCCGCCACTGGAAGCTGACCCACCCCCAGTGGGACTGGACTGACTTCTAAGGGGCTCTCCAAGGACAGGGTAAGAGGGTCTGACCAGGAGGCCCCCCCCAGGTTGGATCGAGAAGCCCTACTAGCCCCTCCTAATAACTAGGTCCACTCTACTGCCTAACAAGGAACAAGGAGGGGGGCCCTTGGGCCACAGTGGGGAGGGCCCCGTCTGGATCCCGGAGGAGGAGGGCAAGCAGGAAGGAGGCATCGTCCAGGGACTGAGGCCTTCTGAGGGGAAGGTGGAGGGTGCCAGTGATGAATGGTGAAGATACACAGGAAGATCAAGAATTACGGTAGGTACACAATGTTCATATCGTCCCTGTGTCAATCTTCACCATTCATCACTGTCAGGGTGAGTACCGAGCTCCCCAACGGGGTTCAGCACTTCCCTAAGGTACAGAAGTCCTTCAGCCTCTCGAGGAGGAGACCCACTCCAGGCCAGTTAGGCCTGTGACTGGCCAAGGCGTGGCAGGGCCCCACGTTACCTGGGGGAAGGAAGTCGTCCCTGCAGATCCCACCTTGCCCTGCAGGAGAAAAGACAGGTCCCCCGGAATGCAAAGACAATCACCCTATGCTGGGCCAAGGGTGACAGCCTCAATAGGTGAAGCCATGCCATCCGCTTAATGCAGATTGGTGTCCCTGCTAGCCATGAAGCTACCTCACTGGTGTCAAACGACACCCTTACCTGGTGCCTTCCTAGTGCCAGGCCCAGCATAGAGAAGGCAGTGATCTGCCTGGTTGCCTCAGAGTCGGGCAGCAATGCCAGTACCTGACCCAGCATTGCCCACAGATGCCCGCTGTAGGCAGCGTGGTGTGCCTGATGAGAAGCTATGCATAGAATTATCCACACTGAGGAGAAAACTCTCCATCCCAAGTGGTTGAACTCCATAGAGTCCGCATCCCGGGGTCGGCTGCGGACCGGGTGCCTATGATCGGTAGGGGTGTCCAGTAGCATCACTCCCACCGAAGGATGAGGCAAGGTACCTGGAGACCCATGGGCGCGAATACCGACACTGGCAGTCCAAAGGGGCTGAAGCTGGGGTGGATGGGAGCTTCCAGGCATTGTACGATGCTTCCTGGAAAGGTATGGGCCAGGAGGGACCACTAAGTGGTCCGCACTGTACTAGCCAGGAAGGCATATGTTGGTGTCTGCGTGGCGGTGACAGGTGCAGGTCCTGACCAACCTCACAAGGAAGCGCTGATATTCTGATCGGCGCCGAGGACAGGTGGACAGATGTATCCTCTCCTCAATGGAGGAGGATGAGGAGGCCAAGAACCCAAAGATTCAGACTCTGGCTGCAGTGGGGGAGACAGGCGGAAGACCTGCTTGTACATGGCCCTAATGTATCTCGGGAACTCTGCAGCCTGAGCTCTGCACTGTTCCCAGGTCAAGAGCCCCGAAGGACCTGCATGGCCTGGGAGAAGGGCTGGACGCAGAGGCAGGAGGGAGACACCTCTCACATACAGTGAGCTGCCTCTGTCACAGCTAGGGACCTAGCAGGTGATCCCGGACGATTAGGGTATCCATAGATCAGTTCAGTCAAAGACTGCTTAACCAGCCCAAATCAGTCCAGACTGAGCCCAGGAGAGGAAGTACCCACAGGGGACCAAGGCCACATGTGTAGCAGGGACCCCACCGCCCACAAGGACTCCCTTGGGCGAGGGAGAGAACTTGGGCTCAGCGTCAGGAGCCCCCATGAGCCCCAAGGGCTCCAGAGGAGAGCCACAGTCCCTACCCGGCCCCTCACCCCGCCAATTCAGAGGAAGACCTCTTCCTCAACCCCTGTGCTGGGAACTGACCCAGTCCCACAGGCTCCTGAGGAGAGTCGAAGAAGAGGGGGTCCATGTTCTAGTATCAGTAGGGGACGGCAGAGGGACGTCAGCCAATACCACCTACAAAACCCGAACCACTGCCCCATCAGACCAGGAGCCGCTATCCTGCACCTTGTTGGAGCTGGAGTCAGTGCGGATCGCTGTCACTGGAACCGCGGGGAGGAGCACCTGGGAAGGCACATCAGTATCGGGCCCCGAGAGCCCTCCGACTCAGAGAAGTCAGGTCGCCAGTCCAGGTCAGCCTCATGACTGTCCAGCTCTAGAGAGGAGGAGATCCAGAAGACCTCCAAACTGGCGACCCCGGGGGCTCTCCCACCCTTGGCACCACGAATGGTGCCGCAGGCAGCTCCAATACCCCTCATGGTGCCATCCAAATCACCGGAGACGTGAATGGCTCCAGGATCTGAGGTGGCACTGAGGAACCTCCCATGCCAGACCCAGTAACTGTGGGGCCAGACAGTGGGGTAGCCTTTACCTCAGAGGAGGTGACTGCCTGGGTGGTACTCCTTGCCTGGCTCCGGGGGGAACCAGACCAGTCCTCCGGCACCACGGAAGAAGCCTCCTCCCTAGCAAGTCGAGAGGAGGAGGAGGCCCCCTCTTCACTGGACAATATAAGCCCATGAGGGGACCCAGAGGAAGGGCGAAGAGACATGCACTTGGATCCTCTCAAGTGACGGCGCCCGCGAAAGTCGGCAGAGCCCTGCCGACTTTAAACACGAGGTACTCTAGAACCCTGCGTCCATCGAGAAGCAGGTGTCAGTTGTCCATATCGTGTTGAGATCCAAGGCAGGTTAAACAAACATCATGCGGTCCGTAATGGAAATTTGCGGGCCACTAGGGACATGTGATGCATTGGAGGCCAGCCCGCTTTAGAAGTATATCTCTTGTCCCCAACCAGGCATGATGGCGGTAAACACAACAAAAAGAAAAGACCTGGCGCCATTTAAGAAAAAAAAAGAAAGGTATTACCGGTATCCTTCTGTAAACGGTGCCAAGTACCAAACGGGCTAAACTGAGCGAAGACGAACTTGTAGCGTGCTGTCGAATATGGAGTCGAGGTCTGGTGTCATGCTGAAAACTAGGCCGTAAACTGCTGACGCAGAAGAAATTCTCCAGCTGCAGGCGAGGTGTTGTCTTGATGGCGGGAGAAGCAGAACTGCAGCAAGGAGAAGCCGACGGCTGTTACTGGCCAACCCTCGAGCACCACATAGTAAGTCAGCCTCGTGGGTGGCAGTGCCGCTCTTGCCCCTAAGGGGAAAAAGCTCCTGGGTGCTGCGCTTAGCTGACACCCCATTCCATCAGTAAATAAGCTGAGATGGATACAGTATACTAGAATGGGGTGAGTGCTACAGTTGACATTTTTATTGGGCTATATTTATGGGATTCAAGAAATTCTGTGTACTACTGCAAATAATCAAGATAGGACAATCAGTTGGTACTCCATATATTGCACAGCACAAACTAAAGTAGCATATTTTCATACAGAAGAAACAGGTTCACAAATGAGGGAGACTGTTTAAAACAGGACTTGTACCAATTACAACAGGGTGTCAGTTACCAGTTAAGGGCCCACAGTCCAATACTGGCACTACTTTTAGCATTAAGCGGTGATACAGAAATAAACCCTGGACCTGAAATTCAAACAGTGCTACAAAATAACCCATGAAAATGTGAGGAGTCTGAAAGGAAAATAGATTTATTCAGCATTTGGGTGGGAGAGGTTCAGTCATATATATTGGGTATCTCAGAAACATGGTTGCATGAGGGAATTAAGGACAATGAGGTGCAGGTTGAAGGCTACGGGTTAGCAAGAAAAGACAGAGGCAGGAGGGGGGGGGGTTATGTTCTACATAAAAGACAATCTAGGACCTTTCTGAATAATCTTCTCTGAAAATACTTGAGGGTACAGATTGTTTTTAGTGGAAATAATATCAATTAATCTAAAATCTGTGTAATTTATTCCTCACCGGGACGAAATTGGCTCATTTTGATTTACTTTTTTTTCCCCAATTGTTTAACCAGGAGTGGCACACTAAGCTGAAAGCTTGTTTACAGGTGCAACCTGGGAGCACAGGAAGTTAAGCAACTTGCTCAGGGCACACAGTATGCAAGTGGGGGCTGTGGATTCAAACCAAAGTCTCCAGATTTGCAGCTCAGAGCCTTAAACCACTGTGCTATACTACCTCTCTGCCTTACTGGCTGGTATGTTATTAGATATAGTGAAAATGAAGATCTAGTTTTAATTGAGATTTTAATGCTGACAAGTCACACAGAAGGGAAAAAGCTAGGGAAAGTATGGATATTTTAGGACTCAGGCAATAATCTAAAACCCAACTAGATGCACAAAAAGGCAAACCAAGACTCAGTCCTAGATTTATTATTTATTTCCTGGATTTAGAAGTAATGCCCTTGAATCTAGGAAACCACTATTAAATAAAATGTTACTTGGAATGGAGGAACTCCTATAGGACTGCGCCTGTAACATATTGGGTAACTAGTTTGAAAAATTTTAATTTAGAAACTTTTAGAAATAGTTTACTAATGTTAAGTGGGATAGAATAACTAATACCAGATTTAGACTTAGCAGTACAAGATTTTACCAATATTTTGATAACTATATCTAATTTACTTGCTCTCAGGGTTCAGAAAGAAAAATTACCATAGTAATGTTGTTTCTTCTAATGGAGTCTTGCTGTATTCAGACATAATGCAGTTAGCCCCAGCACTTGAACTGGCCCAGAGAGGAAAGAGTTAACTCTATGCAGAAGCATAGAACGTTGAACACAAGCTCGGTTTTCAGACCTCTGTCTGTGGTACTTCCCAGTGTAACCGTCAGATTCTTACAAGCTAACTAACTAGTAACTAAAGTATGGAAATTGTTCAAATATAGCCAAAGGGAAGAAATAAATCTTGGGCCCCAAAAGACTCACGCCGAGAACCCAAGAAGGAAAGGTAGTGACAATATTTAGTAAAACACCAGAAAAATAATAACAACATCTACCCCACCCAAGAGGGAGGGTACAAGGTACACCCCTGAGGTGCAACACTGTACCTGTCAGCCCACTTCCCAAAACCAGGTTCTGAGAGGAGGCGGAGTTGACAACAGCAAGATTCCATTAGAAGAAACATTACTATGGTAATTTTTCTTCAAACAACATGAAGTCTTGCTGTATTCAGACATAATGCTGACTACCAAGCAGTTCCCTATGGAGGAGGGAATGCAGAACCTACTTTGGGAAGAGGCTCTGCAGTACTGCTGTACCAAACCTAGCATCACTCCTAGCCTAGATGTCCAGGAAGTAATGCTTGGTGAAAGTATGTACCGTTTTCCAGGTGGCTGCTTTGCAGATCTCTAATAAAGGTATATCTCTGGCTGCAGCTAGAGAAGCAGCTGTACCCCTGGTCAAGTGAGCCCTCAGGCCTGAAGGGGGCGTCCTACCCAACTTGTCCTAACAAAATTGTATACAAGAAACAATCCACCTGGCAATAGTTCTCTTACTCGCAGGCTTACCCTTTCCCTGCTCACCATTAGTGAGAAACAATTGAAGACAGTCATTTCCATATGCCTTAGTATGCTCAATGTAGTAGCTAAGGGCCTCTTAATGTCCAGACTGTGTAACCTTTCACCTGAAGAAGAATGGTCAGTGAAAAACAAAGGGAGATATAGACTAGTTCAGATGAAAATCTGAAACCACTTTGGGCAAGAACCTCCTAGTGGTTCTGAGGACTACTTTGTCCCTATGGAAGGAGATTCCACTGACAGAGTCTGTAACTCACTAATCCGCCTGGCAGAAGTAATAGCTACCAGGAACACAGTTTTCCAGGTCAAGTAGTTCAATTCGGCCGAAGCCAGAGGTTCAAAGGGTGGCTGCATTAGCTGAACTATGCAGACATTAAGATCCCAAGGTGGAGTGGGCTCCCTAAAGGGAGGTTAATGTGAACCAGACCTTTGAAAAACTTTCTGAAAACAGGATGAGATGCCAGGGAAGAGCCCTTCCCTGCTGAGAGGAATGCAGAGACAGCTGCTAGATGAACCTTCAGAGTGGCAGGCCTAAGGCCTAAACCATTGAGATGAACTAGATAGTCTAAGGTTGTGGAAATGTCTGCAGAATTAGGCAGGATGCCTTTCTGAGAGCACCAAATACTGAACCTTTTCCATTTAGAGTTGTAAGTTTTTCTAGTGGAAGATTTCCTAGAGACCTTCAGAATATCCAGAACTCCCTGAAAGATGTAGTGCTGCATATTCTAACTCTTCAAGAGCCAGGCCTTGAGATGGAGAGACTGGAGATTGGGGTACCAGATCCGCCCCTGGGAGGAGGACAGAAGATTGTATGTCCTGGGCAGAGACAGGGGATGTGACACGGACAAGGACAGCAGTAGAGGATACCAAGGCTGTCTGGCCCAATCTGGAGCCACCAGTATCACTGTGCAGGGTTGAGTTCTGATCGTGATCAGAACTCTGAACAGCAGAGGGAAGGGAGGGAAGGCATAGAGAAACCTGCCCTTCCAGTCCAAAAAGAGAGCATCCTGGGGAACAGTCCTCAGGACTGGAGGTCTGCAACAAAACAGAGGAAGTTGATGATTGTCCGGTGCTGCAAAGAGATCTATCTCAAGAGTGCCCCACCTGGAGAAGATGACCTTCAGTATGTGAGGATCCAGGGACCATTCGTAGTGTCCCTGTGAAATTCTGCTCAGAGCATCTGCTAGTATGTTGTCCTTCACTGGAAGGTGAACTGCTACCAGAGAAGTCTGAAGAGAATAGGCCAGAGACCACAGCTTCATGGCTTCTGTGCACAAGACCAAGGACTGAGTGCCTCCCTGCTTGTTGATGTACCACATTGTGGTGGTGGTGTCCGTTCTGACTTGGACCACCTTGCCCTTGACTGAATCCAAGAAGCTCTGAAGGGCTAGGGAAAACTGCCCTGAGTTCCAGGAGATTGATATGAAGGAGAGACTCCTGTGGAGACCAGAGCCCTTGAGCTGTCAGGGCTGTGGGCTCCCCACCCTAGAGAGAAGCATCCAGAGTTAAAACTACAGATGGGACTTGAGGAGAAATGGAACTCCCTCGTCTGAGGTTGTCCTGGTCCAGCCACCACTGGAGAGCTTGGACCAGAGTTTGAGTCACTGGAATCAGTTTGGTAAGTGAATCCTTCTTTTGAGACCAAAAGACCTCAGACGAACTGAATGTCCCTCATCTGGAACCTTGCTCCCTGCACCACTGCCGTGGAAGCTTCCATGTGGCCCAGGAGCTGGAGGAACTGTCTTGCTGGGCAGGAGACCAGAGGTCAAAAGGAGGAAGCAGATCCACTAGGCCTTTACCCTTGCCAGGAGAAGGAAGGCTTTGCTTGTACAGTGTCCAACCTCTATGCCTATAAAGGTGAGAAGTTGAACTGGTTCCAGTACAGACTTTGGAAGATTGAGAAGAAAACCCAAGGAGCTGAGTAGGTCCTGGGTAGTTTGGAGAGCTGATTTGACCTGTAAATGAGACTAATCCACTAACAGCCAGTTGTCCAGATACGGAAAGATGGTGATACCCTGTCTTCTGAGGTAAGCCACCACTACTGCACGGCACTTTGTGAACACCCTTGAAGCTGATGTTAGACCGAATGGTATGGCACTGAATTGGTAATGGCCTGAAGGCAACTCGAACCCGAGGTATTTTCTGTGGGAGCATCTGATAGGTCCAAAGATACTAGCCAATCCCCTGGCCTTACAGAGGGAAGGATTATTCCCAGAGTTACCATTTTGAATTTGGGCTCTGAAATGTTTGTTCGTTCAGATACCTTAGGTCTAGGATGGGTCGCCACTCCGTTTTCTTTGGGATAAGGAAGTATCTGGAATACAGTCCTTTTCCCTTGTGCTGAGTAGGAACCTTCTCTACAGCTCTGAAAGCTAGAAGAGAGAACCTCCGCCCTAGAGGCAACGGTTTCTGAGATTGATGCAGGTGGAAAAGACTTGGCCCTTCTTTTGGAAATTTTTGAGTTGAGGGGCCAGTCCTGCTTACTACTTCCAGGACCCACTTGTCTGAGGTCACAGACTTCCAGGCCTGGAAGTAGTAAGCCAGCCTGCCTCCTACTGGAAATGGGGAGACGACCCAGGCTGACACATCAGGGTGTCTGCTTGGCAGAAGCCTTAGACTGAGAGAAGGAGGGAGCAGCCCTGCTCATCCCCCTCTCTCTGAAGAACCCCCTCTGTGGGAAGGGAGAGGAGGCCTGGGCTTGGTAAAAAGGATTTTGAAAGAGCCTGCCCCTGCCCCTAGACTGCTACTTGTGAGGAGTAGCCTGCCTTTCCTTGGCCTGTGCACTCCTGTACATGGTCCTATATTCATCCATTTTCTTCATGTAAGCCTCTGTCTGCTCCCCAAACAGAGAGTTATCTACTACAGGAAAATCCATGGCGTTAGCCTGGGTATCCTGTGAAAAGCTAGTACATCTGAGCCAAGCATGTCTTCTGAGAGACACAGATATAGCCATGACTCTAGATGCCAAATCATTGGAGTCCACAGCAGCATGAAATTGCATTTTGGATGCCTCAATTCCATCAGCAGCCACCACCTCCAGCTCCTTGGCTAGCTGGGGAGAGGCCTGTTTAGCCAGTTCCAGAACTGTGTCCCATCTGGATTTCTGGTACCTGGCTGTGTAGGCCATATAAGTAGCCTGCCTGAGTCCCAAAGAGGATGCCAAATACTGTTTTTGGCCATGGCATCCACTTTCCTGGAGTCCTTATCCAGGGGGTGTGAAGCCAAAGGAATGTTAGCCCTGTCACAGGCTGCAGCCTGCATCTGATTCCCCAACACAGCTGCAATGACTATAAAGGAACTCCAAGTAGCTGAGCCTGATAACCAATATCTCCTGTCCATTCTCTTATCCACAGGAGGTATTGAATTAGGGGGTTTGTAAAATTTTGTGTGTCTGTTTCCCCAAAGATTTATGAAGAGGGATAGACAGCTTTTTGGACTCTGGGATGTCCATCATTTCCACAAAATCAGGCTCTTCATCCTCCTCTGCTGCTTCAACCAAGGGAAGCTGCAGGGTTTGTGCCATGTTTTTGTAGAACAAAAAGTGTGAAGGGGACTCAGAGAGCCTAGAGACACCCCAGGGTCTGTCTGGGGAGATGTCCGGTTCAATGGGCAAATCCAGACCCCCTTCATCGTCATCACTGGGATAGTCTTTGTCTCCCTCCCACTCCTCATAATAAGCATCTGGGTCATAATCCAGAGGAGACGGATCCAACCGAACCGAGCGCCAAACCGGCGGTATCGGTTCAGATGGAACCGGTCTAAGCGATTGGACAATACTAATTGCTTTGGCTATTTTGACCGCAGTTGGAGAGTGGGATACAGGATCTGAACCGGCAGACTTGCGCTTTTTTTTTTTTGACGGAACCGACCCCTCGGCGTCGGCTCTCCTTTTGCCCGAGGATGTATCACCTAGGTCAGTAGGCACCTCCTCAGGTTCGCCGCAACCGAACCGGGATGGCTATCGGATCTACAGACTTCTCGGCCTCCTTTCTTCAGCCTACTAAGTCTTTATCTAGAGTGGTTTTAGGAAAGTTCTACAGATTTGGCAGTCTGACTTGAGGTGGTCAAACCACAGACAATAAACACAGATGAAGTGCGAGTCGGCCTTAGCAAAGGCCTCCCCACACTCAGTACAGTGTTGAAACCTGGTGGGACCGGTTTTCTTCTTGGGTTTCTCAGACATGGCCAACCTAACAAATTACCCTATAGAAGCTTTCAAGCCAGGTAATAAAGCAACCTATCAGTTACAAAACCTTGTCATGGGCTTTTTAAAAGAACCAGCAAAAGTCTGGTTCTTTTGAAACCGATCAGTACTGGAACACCACACTAATCCCAGAAAGAGAGAAAAATTTTACAAAGTCGGTTCCAAACCGGACCAATCAGAAAGAAACCGAAGACAATTTCCACTCTTTTTAGCAAAATAAAACACAGTCACTACCTATCTACACACTACCTGTACCGTAGACAGAGGCTGGAAATCCAAAAACAACAAAAACATGCAGTTTAAACCGAATGCTTTATTTTTCTTTTACTGAACCGAGCAGAGAAAATCTCTGGAGCAACTTCACTGTTAGGCAGAGTAAAGAATCTGACGGGTTACACTGGGAAGTACCACAGACAGAGGTTTGAAAACCGAGCTCGAGCTCAACGTTCTATGTTTCTGCATAGAGTTAACTCTTTCCTCTCTGGGGCAGTTCAAGTGCTGGGGCTAACTGCATTTGTCTGAATACAGCAAGACTTCATGTTGTTTGAAACATGCAATAAAAGCATTTACCGTGGATTACAGATAAAATTAAGACACATATTAGGATTAAGAATCGGCTATGAAAAAGTGAGGAAAACAAAAAGACAGACTACTAGAATACATTTAAAAGATGGCAGAATAAGTGTATAAAACAATACAGTCAGCAAAACTCAGTTTTATAGTACTAACATTAATCAAGCAAGGGATCCTAAAAGATTTTGGCAACATGTAAAATAGCTTCGAAATCCTGTTACTCCAACAGCACCAATAAATTTGGTTGAAGATAATATAATAGGTAATGCATCAAAAGTGGTAGACATAGTAAATAGATATTTTACAGATTTACCCAACCCAGGACTGAAAAGTACATGGACCAGAACATTTGATATTTCTTTAGAAGAAATAATAGATAATGTTTCGATGGAGAACATGAGGATACTGGAGATATTTCAGACCATGGTTTAGGTTTATGGCAATTACAGTTAAGGAAGCTGAAAAAGAACTGAACTGTCTGAAGGTTAACAAGGCCAGTGGTATGGATGCGTGGAGGTAAGATTCTTAAAGTCAGTAGCAAATATTGTGGCACAAACAATAACATATCTATTAAACTGGAGTCTGTGCTCTTCCTTGCTTCCTGAGGTTTGGAAAATAGGGAAGATAATTCCCATCTTTAAGGAAGGGGATCCTTTGATACCCACAAATTACAGACCCATAGCTCTGCTCCCAATATAGTCAAAGATTATGGCAAAGTTAGTACACAAACAATTTTATCAACATCTGGAGCATTATGATTTGTTGACCGATTGTCAGTATGGTTTTCAGGCAGAAAGGTCCACAGACACTGCCCTAGTGGATTTTAATAATTTGGTGGCAACATCTTTGAATGCAGGAATGAGTACTGGGGGCATGTTCATGGACCTCAGTAAAGTCTTTGATTTAGTGGACCACTGGATTCTGCTACACAGCTTATATGAGATAGGTGTTCATGCTGAACCATTACAGTGGTTTAAGTCCTGTTTAGCAAGAAGAAAGCAGAGAGTATGTGTTGCAAGGACCTATAATATCATTACTGAGGGAACTGAAAAGAGGAGTCCAACAGGGCTCTATTTTGGGTCCTCTGCTTTTTAATGTATATGTCAATGAATTGCCCAAGGTACTGGATAACAGTGAGGGTCCACCTGTATGCGGACAACACAATTTTGGTAGCGTCCGCAGGCAACCACACCTCACTGGAACAAAAGATCCAGAATTATTTATTTACGATGGAATCATGGTTTGCTAATTCAGGTCTACTGTTGAATGGTAAAAAAAGACACAGTATATTCACTTTTCTAGTGGAACAAAAGATGCACTGGACAGAAAATTAAATATTACATTTAGTAAAGTGCTACAAGTAGCAAATGTAACATGTTACAAATATTGGGGGGGGTCTTCTAAACAGTAAGTTGCCATATGTTGAACATATAAATTTAGTGGTTAAGAAAACTAATCAGAAGTTTGGGGCATTAAGAAGAGTTTCTACTTGCCTTGCAAAGATGCCAGATAGAAACTAACTCAGCAGTTATTGATCCCAGTATTGGAGTATGGCGAATTAATATACAGAAATGCAACAAAAACAGCTATAAAGAAAACAGACCAAACCTATTGTAAACTGGCTACATTTGTAAATTCTAGTAAATTTGGTACACATCACTGTATGGTTTACCTGGTCTTAAACTGGCTAGGGCCAGAAGTAAAGATAATTTAATTGGCTATCCTGGTGTTATACACTGTTGAACTCTAAAGTTATCCATGCCCTACATCACTTGGTGACAAGTGAGCTACCTAATTACAAAAAGTATACACTAAGGTCAAATGCCATAAATTTGCCCTGTTCATGGGTTTTATAATAGGTTTATGGCCATGCCACAAATGAGTGTAGTCAAGTCTTGGAATGTGGTATCTACTGAACTAAGGGCAAAAATTCTACACATGAATTCCAAACTGCATTAAGGAAATCTTCAGGAACCTCCTGTAACTGCTACACTTGACAATAATGGAATCAACTTAACATTGCGTAATATTGTTTTATGTAAATATTTGTTCTGTGTGTGGATTATACAGGGCATTTCTGTTGGAAATAGAAATGCTTTTCCTAACATTTGTTACTGAATAAAAATAAAATGTTATCAATCAATAAATACTAGGGGGTGCCAATTGACAGCAGGGAGAAATATTAAACAAATGTTTTTATTTTATTTTCAAATTTTTTATTAAGTATCTAATTAACACGACGTTAGATACAAAAAGAACCGAGTAGTATATTCATAAAGAAATAAAAAGGAAAAAGGAAAGAATGCCTGTACACCTGTAAAGCTGCAGTCCCCATCAGAGAGATTCAAACTCATTACAGGATCAGTAGAAAACTATATGTCAAAAGAAACACTAGTAGTTGCCTATTACGTAGCTGGTAATGTACATACTTTTTTTTTTTTTTTTACACTTATTTTATCTCAGGTTCTTAACAGTTCATAATTAAACAACATAAGGGAAAAGAAGGGACCCAGCAATGTGCTGGTTCACGGTAGAAGTCCAAACAAGTCTCACTGCAGAACAGTAAAGATAAAAAGAGAACAGAAAATAGTTTTAATGTCTTTACAGTTTGCAGATAGTTACACTTTAATTCATGATGCTGTTACAGATGCTTCCACAGTGTTTACTGCAGCCAGGAGTTCCATTTCTGAGTTAATAGAGGAGGGATTGCTCAGTCCCTGATCCTGGCATCTTGCTCAGATAAATTCCACAACCTGGTCAGGATCAAAGAAAATATGTGCTGTGCCCTTATAAATGATCTTAACTTTCGCCGGTAACTGCAGTGTAAACACTACTCCAGTAGAGAGAACATCTTCTCTTAAAGTTAAAAACTGTTGTCTTCTGTTGCATTGCCAGCATGTAGTCCGGGAAACTGAAAACCCTGAAAAATCAAATATTCCTCAACCCCAAGGCAAGTTAAATTAAACCTCTCGCATCAAACAGCTAAGACAATGATAAAGGATCCTAGACAACGAAGCGGGAACGGAGCCAAATATGGATCAATTCAAGCCTTCATCATATTCTGAAAACCAGCTAACATCACAGACTGACTTCTGAACATCCCTTTTCTATAAGGGATTCAAGTACACTTACTGTCTGTCAGATGAAGCCCAGGAAGCTTAAATGATTAGGGCACTCAAGAACGTAAGTGCCAGGATGTCAAAACTTAATACAAGAATGAATAGTACCGAATATAATCTGCAGCAGTTACTGTGTTTGTGGAATCCCGATGATTTGACGCCACCAGTGCTAATCCAATTTACGTTTGAAACTGATAGAGATTAAATTTGCTGCAAAATTTTGGGCAAAAGACACATCATTGGGCCAGAACCTTTCTACCCTGAAACTTCCACACCTAAATTTCAAATTGACTGGGCTGTAGGCAAGTTCAAAGAAAAAAAACAGCAAAACCAATGGGCAAAAATTCATTTTTTGAACTATCCAGAACTCAGAATCCACACATCTAACCGAAACGAAACTTGGCACATCCACAGATCTACCACACAAAACCACACATGCATGTGCAAAAATAGGGGTTTAATATTAAACTGCCTACTCAACCCTAACTATAGGGGCACAGTTGCACCCCTATACTATATACATATATCTACATTTATGTTTTATAGTGGCGCGGTAGCACCACTATAGTTAGGGCTGAACAGGGGGTTCTACGTTAAACCTCAAACTTTGCACTTTAAAATCTTTGCAACTGTTTGACGGATTTGCACAACATTTTGCATGCGTTGTCTCAGAGGTTATATCTCTTGACATGCCAAGTTATGTTCTGGTCAAATGTGCAGATTGTAAGATCTGGATAGCGAAAAAAAGTAAAAAAAAAAAAAAAAAAAAAACTGCTTTTTTTTGTCATGGCCTAGTGCCCAGATGTTTTGAATTTTGTTCTGAAATTTTCAGGGTAGAAAGGGCATGGCCCTTAGATGTGCCTTTCACTGGTTTGGTGAAAAATATTAATCCATTCCAAAGTTTCTACATTTTAAAATGTTTCTTCTGAGCATGCTCAGTACAGTCTTTTGGATAGCTGCTTGGAACAAAAAAAGAATTTGGTCTATATGAAATAGGATCCTTTTCTGTATGGGGGTAATCCTTTTTTTGTGAGGAAAAAAATCTTTTTTTGTATGGCCGCCATCTAGTTTCTTTTTTTTTTCCAGCAACATAAAAACATTTCAAAACCAACAAAAATGACATTCTGCACACACACCAACACACATATCTTGCTAATCAGGACCCTGTTAGGTAGATTCTGCACTTAGTTTCTGGAAATGACCAGAAATATATTAGCATTTAGAAATCCTTTTTGAGCTAATTTTTTCTCAGTATGGGCAATGAAAAGAATCTGCCCATAAGAAAAGGATGGCTTTACATGAAAATGAATTTGGACAAGTGTTTTTCCAGATCTCTTTTGTATGAAGGCATTCTTTTTTGTATGAACAAAAAATCCATACTAAAAAGAACACGCTCATATGAAAAGAATGGGTAAAAAAAAAGTCCAAATTTTTTCATATGAAGGGATCCTTTATTGTATGCTTTTTTCATTCACACAAAAAAAGAATGCCTTTATATGGAAAAATACTTTGGACTTGGTTCTTTTTACCACATTTGAATTTCAACAAGCCATAACTCCCTCAATATTTGGAGTTAAGGAAAATCTACATATAAAAACAAAGGTCTTACTTATTGAGTACTGCAAGAATAACACATATCCCCCTAAACATTTAAGGACAATATAAAAAAAAAAAAAAAATTAAAATTCCTATAAGATAACATTGCAACTTCAACAACTCATAACTCCCTCAATATTTGAACTTAAGGGACAATCCATACATCAACACAAAGGTCTTAATGAGTACTGCAAGAATAACACATATTCCTCCCGTTAACATTTAGGGGCAATATATATATAAAAAAAAAAAAAAGCATACAAAATAAAAAATGCAAATTCTCATAGGATAACATTGGAACTTTAACAAGCCATACAACAAAGGAAAGAGATTGCTTTTTTGGCAGAAATGGAAGTGCAGGGCCTAGACATGTATGCATCTATGGAAGGATGGGAACACAGGGCCCTCAGAGGCAAATGAGGATACGATTATACTATCTCAGAAAGTAAGGAAATTAATTGCAAAACAACTTTGTTAATGAATTAGTTAGGGTTAAGCCAGCAAAAGTAGGAAAATGTGGCGTTAGGGCTCCCAACCATAATGCCCCACCCCGACCCCGCAGGCAACAACAGGAAAAACTATTACCATTTGACCTCTCCTGCATCTTCGTAAATCAAGCACCAGGTGTTCCTTGGGGTTGTCAACTCTAACGCAGGGCTTGACAAATCCCATAGCCCGACGTCCTGGACAACTATTTTTTAACTAGGGACAAGTAGTCTGTTGTGCACTGCTTGTCCTACTTGACTACCAAATCTTTATTTTATTTTATTTTTTGATTTGTTTCATTTTTCCCAGCCACTAGGTGGCAGCAGCGCAGCGGGCGACATTCTCAGCAGCACAACCTCCGAGGCTCAGTCCTGATAGCCACAACTGTAGTCAGGCACTCCTGGTCTGGAATGCGCGCCTCTGTTACAGGCGCTTAGCGGCACTCTCTCTATCTCGGGCGGGAGCAGCAGAGCACTGGTGGAGCATGAAGCAGGTTGGGCGGGATCATTGAAGGGTAGAGCTTGCCGTGACGCGGACCGCCCCTTGCTATTGAGGAGACGATCTTGAGGAGGAGCTGGGAGTGTCGGTAGTTGGCACGGGATGGAAAAATGCGCTTACTTCGCTACCGACACTTGCAGAGAGCAGAGGCATTTTTGCTGCTAGCTTGCGGGTGGTTGCTGTGGGAGTGGGGACAGAGAGAAACGACTGCCTGAGGGGCCGATACTAAATACTACACTACAAAATGCGAGAGGGCACTGAGGGCCTGAGGGGGTAGCAGATCAGTTGAGAGACTGGGTGGGGGAGGGGAAGACAAGCGGACTCTGTGAGGGAGTGCTGATTAAGAAACTTTAACTTGCAGAGAAGAAGATAAATAAAAAATAAACGGGCAAGCAGGCAGCAGCACTGCAGTAGTGAATCAGAGGGCTGTATGTGATGTGTATGTGTATGTGTTTGTGTCTGAGAGTCAACTAAACTTACTCTGCTGATTGGGGGGTGCGACTAATAATTAGTACACTTAAGTACCTAAATCTAGCTAGTGTTTGTGTGTAGCTGGAGCTGTGAGACCTAATAACCTGCCCTCAGGCTGACAGGTAGAGGAACTTGGGAACTTTTTTTGCTAGCTACAGAAAACCAACCCAACTGCCTGCTACTGCTGCTAGTCTGGCATCTGCCACCTCTACCCCTTAACCCCTACCTCCTACTTACTTTGGTGAAGGTGTAACCTGCTGCCCTGAGAGCCAGGGTAGGGGAGGGACTTGGGGATTAACAGAAAATAAACTATAGGAACACAAAAAAATAAACCCAGTGTAGTTACCTACCTATATTATTATTACTTTGGTGAAGGTGTGCGAGACACTATGTGGCTGTGAGACCTAATACCCTGCGCTGGTGCGCCCCAGGCTGAGAGGTAGAGGAACTTGGGGATTGGGGAACAACTGCGCCTGCTTACATACTGAAGAGGAAAACAATTTTTGTGATACACAGAAAACCTAAATAAACCAACTACCTAGTCCTATATATATTACTATTACTTTGGTGAAGGTGTGCAAGACACTGTGGCTGTGAGACCCAATACCCTGCGCCCCCCCCCCCCAGGCTGAGAGGTACAGGAACTTGGGGAACTGCGCCCACCTGCGGACTTATTAGATATAAACTATACTGAAGGGGAAAACATTTTTTGTGATACACAGAAAACCTAAATAAACCTAGCCTTAGCCTAGCTACCTATATATTACCTACTTTGCTGAAGGACGGTGAGAGACATTGTGTGGCTGTGTGTGTGAGACCTAACCAACCTGAGTGCTGCTGCCCTGGGAGGGTAGAGCCTCGAGGGACTTCAACAACTAACTGCGGACTTTTGGTCCATTTTGTGCTACACAGAAAAAACAAATAAACCACCTAGTGTGGCTACTTGCATATTACTGACTTTGGCGAAGGTGTGTGAGACAAATAAAACCTGCTGCACTAGAGGGCAGAGGAAGGAACTTGGGGAACAACTGCAGACTTCATAGAAATAAGCAATTAATACAAACTAAGGGGAAAAACATTTGTTGGTAAACAAAAATAAACTCTTCTTTGGTGGAGGTGTGCGTAAGTGGCTGTGAGAGACCTAACCTGCCTTGAAGGACCGTATAGGAACTTGGGGTGAACAACCGTGAAGAGTAGTACTTAGTGACCACCACCACCTCTACCTCCCTCTCACTCCTACTCCCACCTACTCTTGTTGTCCTGCCCACAGGCCCTTTGTACTAGTGTTCTAAGCATAAGCACTAACTTAAGCACAACAGCTTCAGGTAAAATATTACACAACACACAAATATAAAATACAATTTTATTGTGTACAACAATATTTCAATATTTTTACAATTGCATTAGAAGGTAAAACATGCAAAAAAACAAGCCAAAGCAAACTACTTTATTTTCCCTTTGGACTGGAAAACAATCTTCCATCTCATCTTCTTCAGGAACAAAAAGTAAAGATGCAGACTCGGAGACTTCTTCACAGTCAAGCCAGTCCCAACCAGCTCCCCCTCTGAGTCCTTACCACCCTAGTCAGGAAAACGACCAAAACAATGATTCTCAGTCTGGGTCTGTAGTATTTGTAGACATAACAGGTGATCAATCTGACTTGGTCATACCAATTTCTGAAATGAGGAGAAAAATTATAGCAGCAGCAGAAAGCTACCTTTGATTTTAGATGAGGAAAGTGAAACAACAAACAAAGTCTGATGACAAAATAAGTAAAGATAAAAATATGATGCTGAAAAAGGGCTCGAACATTTCAGCATCACTACAATCAGTTTACCTGGTTAAGGTATGATGACCAAAATACGCCATGCACTGCTCTGCCTGTGAGAAATATCCCACTCTTGCAACTCCTGCTTATTCAAAAAACCTAACGTGTTTGCCACTGGTTCAAATAATTTCAGAATTGAGTCCGTGAGAGCCCATGAGAAATCAAATCCACATATAATTTGTGCAAACCAGCATAGTCACGAAACTGGTGAACATGCAGTCAATTTTGACATATCTGAAACTGCAATATATCACGCATTTTCTCCGATGGAGGAAGTCACCAAAAACAAAATGAGGCGTTTATTTAACACCGCATATTCCTTGGCTAAAAATTTACATCCTTTCTCAGATATGGAGTGGCTTTGCACATTGCAAGAAAAAAAATGGGGTTAAACTCGGCAGCAATTACGCAAATGGTAAACGGGCCAGAGATTTCTGTAACGCAATATCAGCTGTCATGTCTAAAACACAGATCCAGACTGTCAAAAATACAAAATTAATATCGTTTTGCAGATGGCAGTACAGATGCAAGCATTGTAGAGTGGAAAATGTCTTCCTTCGCTCTGTTGATGGTGCAGAAAAAGTTACAACTGTGTTAATTAAAGCTGTACCTCAAACATTCTCACGCAGATGGAGTTTTTAAAGCAATAACCTCTGCACTTGAGTCTGTTGATCTTTCTTTTGCGGACCTTAACGATGTGAGCAGACTTGGACCAGTTCTCGTATGTACCAACTTTGATGGTGCCAGTGTGATGATGGGCCATACAGGTGGCACCATAGCAAAAATCCGAGAACATGTCCCCACTGTAATACCCATGCATTGCGTAGCCCACAAACTGGAGTTAGCAGTTCTCGGCGTCATGAAAAAAAAATCCTTTGTTCAAAAAAGAGAAAACACCTTGAAAGGAATTTTTAATGTTACCACTACAGCCCCAAGAAACTTGGGGAATTGCAGGAAATAGCAGATGTCATACACACCGAGTTGGCTCATTTCAGTGCAATAAAGCAAGTGCATTGGTTTGCAAGTAAGACGCGTTCAGTTCACGCTGTTCAAGTCAACCTGCCTACAGTAATTCAGCATCTTGAACATGTCTCAAACTCTGCTGGTGATGATGGGGCCAAAGCAAAGGCACTTCTAAGAGATGCGCACGCAGTACAGTTTGTAAAATCACTGTTTATTCTTCAAGATTTTCTGCCAATATTGAAAAATTTATCACTTGAATTTTAGAAGGATGACCTACTAATATTAGAGGTCCCCCAACTCGTTGATACATGCTTACTCCAGTTGACTGAGCTAAAACAAGACCAGGAAAGTTTATGACATCATTTCTAAACCAATATAATCCTGCAGAGAAATGCATGAACTATCTCATTTCAAAGCGTGGCAGTGAGACAAGCTTGTTCCTTTCACTTTCAGAGGAACTGTCCAGAAGTAAATTTTACGACTGATACACAGCTGCACAGTTTAATAGATGCAGCAGTATCTTACATTGATCAGCGTTTTGAATTTCTTGAAGAACCTCTAAAATGGTTCAGTTGCTTAGATTTCAAAAATTTCGATCTGTCACGAGAAGAACTTGCACAATTTGGCACAACTGATTTAAGTCATTTATTAGATTACTTTCACAACTTTTTTTCTGAAGATCACATAACCAGTATAAAAAGGGAGTACTGTGCATTAAAAGCAATGCTTAAATCTGCAGTTGATAAGCCATATCTGCAAGTGTATTCACGACTACTACGAGAGAAACCGGCCCAGCTTGCTCACATCCTTGACCTAATAGAAATGTTACTGGCTATGAGTGTGTCTACAGCTAAATGTGAGAGTATTCTCCATTCAGAATCTTATAAAACAAAAATAAGAACAAGTTTGGCTGATGACACACTCAGTCACTTCTGCATATAGCAGTTGAAGGCCCTGCATTAGACAGCTTTGATCTGGATCAAGCTATCAACCACTGGCTACTATCTGGTCCTGGTACACGCCACATTCATGGTCATCATGGTCATGCTAGTTCAACTACTAGTTCTACTGAGTCACACGAAAATGTCCCTGAGGCTGTCACTAGTCTTGATGATGACATGACTGAATATGATGCTCCGGCTGGAGCAAGCTCAGGCTTCCTGTAACTTTTCCCGATGCTGATGCTGTGTCTGCTACTCTGCTGTAATGATGTTCTCACTGTGCTGCTGGCTGGCACTCTGTGCTGCTGCTGCAACCACACTTGGCTGTCAGTCCCTCGCTGCTGATGCTAATTCTGTCTATGCTCACCATGCTGCTGACAAAAATAAAATCATATTATTTATTCTCCTTATTGTCTATTTCAACACTAAATAACATACTACAATAAATCCATTGAGTTTTCTGTAGTTTGATACTTTCCATTAAAAATATGCCATTTTATACCGGGACTACCAACTCAAGCACTGGGACAACTACTTTTGGACAAGCCACTTGTCCGTGGACAAGTACCTAATTTTAAAATGTGTCAAGCCCTGCTCTAACGCTCACTCCATTCTCATATGCTGTACACATCTCAGCTTATTTACTGATGGAATGGGGTGAGCGTTAGGGGTTGATAACCCTAAGGCACAGCCCCACAACTGATATGTGAAGACGAGAGGCTAGTGACACAAATTCATTATTTGCCTTGACACATTTCAGAATTTCTGCCTTGTCAAATGAGATGTCTTTTACATGGGAAGAAATTCTGAAACGTGTCAAGATGTGTGGTTTTACTGTCACTGGCATTTGAATAAATTCTAGCATGCTTCCAACAGTTGTGAACAGCCTTTATTTTTGGTGGAGAGTGCAGGATTTTTGTTTTCTGTTAAGAGGCTTGTTTACATTTGTTATTAGGTCGGTTTGTAGTGGTCTGGATAGTAATGTGTTACTAAGGTGTTAATAACACAGTAATATTTTTATTTTCAGATTTTATTTACCAGGTAAGTACAAAAGACAAAACATGTTCCTATTTCAAGCACAACCTGGCAAATCACAACACTGAAGGTCGTCACAACAGTATACAAGATACAGTACATAGACAAAACAGTTGCCTATTTTCACACAACCTGGGAGATCACAATACTGGAGGCTGTCATAACAGTATACAAGATGCAATGCGAGTATGTGTGCAAGTGGGTGTGTATATATAGATATAACTATTCTTTGCAAAAACTTTGTTGATGCACCAGTTAGGGTAACTTAGCATACAAAAGTAGGAAATGTGGTGTTAGTTTCCAGGCCTAACTCCCCACCGCCACCCTAAGCAGCAAAAGGAAAAAACTTTAGGAATTTGGACCTCCGGAGTCTTGGTGAATCAGAAGTGGGGTGTTCCTTGGGGTTGTGTACCCTAATGCTCACCCCTCCTCCTCAGACCGTAGCCTCCAGTCCGAAGCACAAATTATAGCTCCAAGCCAGTGCCTCATTGTGATAGTTTTCAAAGGTAGAGAATTATGTTTCACCACATGCTGCCAAGGCAGTCTGTTGTAGGTTTCTTCATGCAGGGCCTAGAGGGGCCCCTCCATGAAGAAAGGAGATCATGTTTGACATTGTTTTCTCAGTTAAAGGGTTGGGCATTAGGGTTGAGAAGCCCAAGGAATACCCCACCTCTGATTCACAAACACTCCGGAGACCCAAAATCCCAATGTTTTTTTCTCCTTTTGCTGCTTTGGGGTTGGGGAGTTAGGTTTGGAATCTTAACGTCGCATTTCCCTACTTTTGTGGCATTAAGTTACCCTAACAGTGCATTAATTACGTTTTTTGCAAACAATTTCCTTTCTTTCTGAGATAGTGGACTAGATTCCTCATTCACGCAGGTTCCAAAGGGACCTGCAGGAACATAAGCAGATGCCCTGTGCCAAGGGAAGACTCTGTCCACCTACACCCTGTACTTCCATGCAGCAAAGTATGTGAAGAATTCGTGGGGCTATGTGGTAGGCTGCAGAAACGCAGGGCTCTCTGGTCCCTGCACTTCCATATGGCCACAGATACAGATACACAGGGCAAAGAGTGCATCTGTCAGCCAATGCACAGGGCCCTCTGCCAATCACGGGTGCGAAGGTCCAGAACCCTATGCCAAGAGGACAGCTGTCTTCACTATTTGGTACTCGGGCTCATGCGGACAACCTTGCACTTTTCATTCCCTGGCCGGGAGAGGAGATGTTGCATAACTGCGCCATCCCTACACCCTCACCCCATCCAGCTGGGTCACCGAGCCCACTGGGATCAAGACTGGCACTACACACACAGTGTGTTTATTTTTTTCCCCCAAATTTTCAAGGTACTCATTTTAAGATTCACCTTATAAACATGACATGTACTATTTATAACAATTTCATTTCACACCACAAGTGCTAAATATCCTTTTCTGGGCAACCCAAAACTCCTAGGTGCCCAGCTTAGCAAGATGAGTCATTTTTCTGGTCATGAGTCGAGTATTCAACTGTTGCACACAACCTGATGCAACGGCTGGAATTTTCAGCTCGCACCTCAAACCACTGAAGCTACATGGTCCCTCACCCTCCCAGCTTAGCCAGCTCTCCCTTGTCCTTAACAATCCTTTTTCTTTTAACTATTTGAAGATTTTCACCTACTGGGTTCATAAGATAAGGCTATAAGACTATGTTGAAAATTTGGTGGTAAAATTACCAAGTTATGAGTGAACATTAAAATTTCAACGTTCACACGTAACTTCGCTAATTTTCAATCTATTTCTACCAAACCCTCAACATGCCTCTTTTGGGACACCGCCTCAAGAAAAAGACAAGTAAAATTTTTCAAATCTGGGCAGAAAACATGATTTTGCAGTCGCTCCTAGAACTCACGTGTCAGGCGGGGGACATGAAAAATGTTTCACCTACTGGGTTCATCATGATATGAGGTCATGAAAAGACAGTTTAAAATTTAGAGTCGAAGCTAAACCCCTGTGGGAAAGTATTAAAGCTAAACTGAATCCACTGCTTAGTTTGGAAAATGCATTTACCCCAGAAGTGTGTGTAAATAGGCATTGTGATGGTCAGCTTCTTACCACTAAAAGATACCGACAGCGAGAGAGCTGCAACAGCTAAGAAGTTGATCCTAAGGCATTGGATGAACAGCTCTATGCCCTCATATGTGAAGTGACATAATGAGATCTTCACTATGCTGCGAACAGAAGAGATAATAGCCAGCACTAACAACTGCTATAATAGTTATCATGCAAAATGGGAAACCCCTCATGTTTTACTAACCTTCGATCCGGTAATAAGGTAATGGCAGTCTGTGCAGAAAACAACATAAGCTTTTATATTAAGAACTGGTCATCTATGAAGAGGGCCCACTGCTCTTTTTTTCTTCTTCTTCAGAAAATACCAGCTACTAGTAACAAGGGTATTACTGGTATACGATACCTGAAACAAGTGAATGCCTAACTATTCAATTGTCATCAAAAAGCACACGTTTTGTTTTGTAATTCATTGTGTGTAATGTTCTGTGTAATGTGTGTTATAAAATCAAATAAAGAATATTTTGTTAAAAAAGTATTTAAATACTACATAGTTATGACTGTAATCCTAATAGGCGTGTATTCCTAATGGCATCACAACAGGCTGTAAATGTTGTTTTATTAATTGTACTTGGACATGGAAGACCAGAACAGCAGCATGTGCAGATTTAAGGTTGTGAAGTGCAAGGTCAGAAGCAGTGCAGAAAGTCCAAAGAAGGGTCTAGAAAAGCCTTTGATGGTAGATTTTATTTTAACCAAGGGGTGTCATAAAATACTCCCACTTGGGTAGAAATACCTCCACATCACTGATAGCTCAGAGAGATGGGGAGCCATGCCTCCAGACCCAATCTGAAAGAGCAACCCCAAGATGCAGAGCAGAACCCTGACAGCACTGAGGGCATTCTGTCATCTCATACTCCATCACTAGTGTGGTCCCTTTCAATCAGCGAACTGACAAACTGCAAGTTTCCACTGGAGTACCCCGCCCCCCCCCAGATGGTTAGTCATTGGAAGGACAGTGGGCAACACAGGATAGTTTACATAGTTGCAGCACTGGAAGAATGGTACTTCAACGGGGACTAGCTAGAAGTGCTGAGTGGCATAAGGGAAGGGCAAATGAAGACAGAAAAAAACAGTACTGTACCCAAACTGAAAATCTATTTTAAAGGGCACCAATTGTGCTCACTGTCCAGAAATCCCCAAACTCCCACTTACAGCTGTTCACAAGATTTTTTTTAATGCTGCTTTTCATGTTCTTGTATGCATTTAAATCCTATTCTGCACACAATTTTAATCTCTTCCAAATTAGTTCTACCAGTCTTGTTCACTATGGTTTAATATTCTCATATCTTCATACTACTACCTTCAGCGAATAACACAAATTCCTCTTTAACAAAGTACCAGTGTTTGTTTACTACTTATTTTTAAAGTTATACCAAAACAGCAAAACTAAACAGTTTACCCAAGCATAACAAAAGTGGAGTATAACACAAATGTTGCACTACTTTAGGTTCAAGAAAATATTAGCATATTTCCAACTGGGACTCTAGTTATATTTTTAGTACAATTCACTGCAGGCAACGGAAGCTTATGTCTGAAGAGCAAATGATCCATTATCAATTACTGCAACTAATTTACATTTACCACTGCTAGCTGATGAGTCATCAAATAGCTTCTCACCAAACTGAGAGGTTTCAGTGCTCTAAAACACTGATCTTTGTATCATGGTCATTAATGCCCTCCATTGTTCTCTGTATTTAGGGAAACTGTTACGAAAAGCACTTTTTAATCCTTGACAATATAAATGCCATTTCTACAAAAGGCAGCCTTTATCTTACTGCTGAATGAATCTCATTGATGTGCAGATCATACATTGTGGTTCCTAAAAAAGCAATAACAGCATATTCTGTCAAAACATGCAAGTATGGGTGTTGTACAAAACAGTTCACTCGTTATAAAACTGTAACCTTTATAAAGAGTTACCCCAGATTTATTAAAAAGGCTGCAACCTAAAATCCTAAAGCCCCTTACCTTTGTGCAAATCTTTTAGCCAGAACACATTTTTTCATCAGCCCCTTAGGAGGGAAGGGATCGTATTTTAGCCCAGAGAGGCAGCCAACTGATCCCTTCCAATCCCTGATGTGTCAGCCTCGCTCCTGCACTCAGATGCTTTATGACGTCTAATTAGGGAAGAGCATGGGGATGTGCCACACTGAAGTTATGGGGCAATTCTGGACTAGTTTTTTTTATATATTTTAATGAGTATTTTGAAATTAATCAAAGTCACCACTCAGTTATCCAGGCCTTCTTAGTTATATGGTAGCTTTGATTAATATCAGAATACTCATTAAAATATACAAAAATGTAAATCAGAATCACCAAATTGGAGCATAGATGTCAAAACTGTCCCAGCCCATGTGTGTATATTTTTTTTTTTTTTTGGGGGGGGTGACAGCAGACACATCATGAAGGAGAAAGGATCAGCTGTTCCCCTCCCCAGGGCCAAGATATAATACCCTCCTTCCCTAAAGGGGCTAATTGAAAAAGTAAGGTGCTGTGTCAGTATGTGGGTGAAAACAAAACAAAAAGGTAATATTAAATGAACTTTCAACAAAAAGCTCAATGCACAGATGCAGGACTGTGAAAGCTGATGTCAGTCACAAGATAATATAAATTATTAAACTTCAAGAAGCAACTATAACTCCCAGTGCAGTGCAATATTAAATGCACGCTGAACACAGAAAATACAGTTAAACAGACTTATCAACCACAGGTCTTCTTGGGGAATTATCTATAAAAAGAAAATGGCAAAGTTCACAGACAGATAAGGAGGACGAAGGGATATATATACTGTATATATGTTAGGAAGCAAACTGGAAGTGAAGGATCTAGGAGAAAAACTAATACAAGGCAATTTAAGATTAGAAGATGGAAAACAAAAAGGTGTTGGTTATGGGAGGGAGACATATAGAAGGTATGAATGAGCTGCAGAGTGCCCGGAGGAAATTAAGTGGGCATAGTCAGAACAACTGTGGGGAAGGAGACCTGGACAAAATGAAAATGGATATGCACACATAGCAGGAATGCTGTAACATACTGCCCCTTGGGCCACTCTAGTGTACAGGATGGTTTTGGGAGGGGTCTGATTCACCACTGCCACCACCTGATTATATCAGGAATGCTTAGTCCAGCACAGAGACTAGGCTGGACAAACGCAGTACCTATGGTAGAAAGCACTTTAGATGGTAGACTACTAACAGAGTATTTTCACCTTGCCCACAGTCATTAGTTCTATAAAAATAGATGCTTTACTACTAGATTCTACAGATATTTACAAACAGGATATATTTACAGCAGCCATAAAGATTTACTCATTTACAGGAAAGGAAAACACTGCAGTTACACAAACTGATGACTGTTAGAATAATCTTAAAACTAGTCTCACTAGACTCTATATTTACCTGCCACCTAACTTTAAAACACACTTACCTAGACTGTTCCTCTCTCCCTCACACAGATAAGCTAACTATCGAGTAGGGCTCTCCACTCATCAAGACCATCAGACCCAGACCCTCTTCAAAAGCTGCCAAAAGTCACAGAGAGCAATTTGGGGTCCAACTCCTCAATTTATGTGCTATAGGTTGTAGGGTGGGACCTCTCCCTGAAGTGACAGTCCCTCCAGTATTCCCACCATGAGGTAGGTAGGGTGTGTGTGTGTGTGTATATACAGGATTACCCGGTGCATGTGGAAGGCTGAATAAGACCCTGTCCTATTTGTTATGCAGAAAGAGTTAAACGAAGATCTGGTCTATCCTCTCTTTTCTGTCTCTTGTCTGTCTGGTTGCACAACCAAATGTTCTTGTGAGACCTAGGAGCTGATCACGGACAGTCTTGCGATTCTCCGCCTTGCTATCTCTTCTGCCTTCACTTACTGTTTAAGTCTTTTCTTCCCCTTGCTTATCTGTGGTTATAAAAATATATGTGAATCTTTACGTGAAACTGGGATCCCTTGGTTTGAAAATGTGTATAGTTATACTGTTTAAATGACTGCAAAAGCTATTTTGAATTGGGGTTAACATGAGATGCAGTTTAAGTCCTCTCAGGCTTGTCTGCAAACTTTTGCAGAGCTATCAGCAGGGGCCAGCTTGGGACACTGTTCTATTTGAAAACCTGCTCTGTAAAGAAACTGACCAGAACAGTTTGTGAGAACAAGGATGTCTCTTTAATGAGTTTCCAGGCAAAGACATAAAAAGAGCAGCAATGTTTTGCTAGAGAGAGAGAAAGACTGAAACTTGGAACTAGAGATACCCTCAGATGAAGGACTTTGTTTTCTCTGTTTCTGCTGTCTTTGTAAATAGTTATATTAAACTGCTTTTATTTTGCTGTTACTGGTAATAATAAAAGGTTACCTGTGAATTTTACAACTGCTCCTGGTCTTCCTATGTTTCCTGAACTGTGCCTCGATGACAGTGCAGGATTAGCTCACCTGGCTGAATGGCCTTATTCTCACCTAGTACTTCCTCACTTTGGGTTTATTATTTTATTGTGTCCTGCCTGTACAGGATGCCTCTGTGGGAAACTTCACACTCTCCCAGCTGGCACCAGCTGGCAGCTGTTTACCCCGGACAGTTGCTGGGACTTTTTGAGGAACTTTGCACTCTACCAGGTGGCGGATGTTCCTCAATATTTCCCAGGGTCTAATGCTAGGACATGTGACCTGGATTCCATTTTGTCTGCCCTATGTAACTCCAAGCAGCAAGAACTTATGTGAGAATAAATATAAACAAAAAAATAATTACACTAACAAAAAAAGAGATAAAATTATCCTGGTCACATTCCTCCCCTCCCCCCGGGAAAATGGAGGTGCCTCTCTTCTGGGTGACTCCAAGAGACACTACCGTTCGTGAAGGGAATGAGAAGTGCACAAAGTATCATGCCATGCACTTAGCCCTGCCTAGACAGCCCATCCACAGTGGCATTTTGCAAACCACTGAGGTGCTGGTCATGTTTTATGACTGCAATACCAAAACCCAGCACAATTATTTTGTCTACTAGTCCTATGGAGCCATGTCAGGGGATTATGATCTGTGACCACAGTGAACTCCCATCCATACAAATACGGCTACAGATTCTGAAGTACCCACACTATTCCAAGATGCTCTCTCTCAATTGTGGCATATGCCTTCCCCTGGGCAGAAGCTTCTGGCTCAGATACACTATGGGGTGCTCTTCCCCCTTCAGTATAACCTGACTCAGAACAACACCTAGCCCATGGTCTGATGCGTCCACATGCACGATGAACTTGGTCATAACTGGGGCTAGCGAGCATGGTTGACCCACATAATGCCTCCTTCACCTTCCAGAAACTAGATTCACAGTCCACCATCCAGAGAACTTTCTCTGGGAGTTTTCTTTGTGTCAGGTCTATCAGTAGCTTGGCCACATCACTATAGTGAGGAAAGGACGGTTACTCACTTGTAACCATAGTTTTAGGAGTGGAATATGGTGCACATCCACACTACTGGCAGTCTTCCTTTCCCCTTTAAATCCAGCCAGAACATCTTCATCCTAAGCTCCTCTCACCAACCTAGATGGCATATTCCTTGGTTCTACCCCATGACATCAGATCTTCCATGCTGGAAGCAAGGGATCCATGTGCCACTTGCGAGGAGCGGTTGGATGGGTTGTGTGGATGTGCACCATATACACCATTCCTAGAAAGTGCAGTTATGTAAGATCTTACCATAACAGTAGGTCTTCCAGGAATGTCTCTTGCAGTAGGTCATTACTTCTGGGAGGTTCCAGCAGGTGGCGCTATCAAATGGCAGCTTCTTCCAGCAGTCTCTTCACCAGGGACCACCCACACATGACATAATTTCCTGGTTCTGCCTATTAAAGTGGGTGGTCCCTGGTATCCTCCGTTTCCCGCCGGATTCAGCTCGTAAAATGAGGGTCCGAGGGAAACCGAGGTACCAGTGAGTCCCAACCCTAACCTTAGATAATTTCCTTATTAGAAAAGGCAGGAGGATGGAGGGTGAGAAACCACCTACTGCAAGAGACATTCCTGGAAGATCTACTGTTACGGTAAGATCTTACATAACTGCACTATCTTCTACGGAATGGTCTCTGGCAGTAGGTCATTACTTCTGGGAGATTCCCAAGCAGTTATGTCCTAGTGGGGAGGACAACTGTGACAGTATGCCTTGTAGAACAGTGTGACCAAAGGGCCGTTGGTTGTCTGAAGGCAGTATCCAAGCTATAGTGCATAAAGGTATGGATGCTGGACCAGGTGACCACATTGTAATGTCGGTGATAGAAGCACTGGTGAAACAAGCCATAGTGGTGGTTTATGGCCCTAGTGGAATGATTCTGACCAAGACCTGATCAGGGTTTGTTGTATTTGTAATACATCCCTTAAGAACATTTTGGCCATCCAGTTTCTGGTATATGAATGGTAGAAATGGAAGGGTAGCCGAGGTCTTCGTCGAATAGTTTTGTGAAATAGTATAGGGCTATTGTGAGTAGGCAGGGATATGGGTCCCACGATTTAAAATGTTACCCAAATGGTAAAATGTGTTCATTTAGGGTTGTATGTGTCACTTGGTGGCCATCAGGCAGGCAGCAAGGAGGATGCCTGCTACCTTGTCAGGTATTTGTAATCCATTTATGAGGGTGTCCTTGGGCACCAGGCCGGAGACTGCAGATCTTTCAGGCTGTGGTGTCTCTAGGAGTTTTTCCCTTTGCATCTGGAAGTCTGGTCTGAGCATCAATCTGTTCGGAATGGCTACTATGTGGTGTTGAAGTCGAGGATGCCAGGTCTGTTGAGGCCATGTGTAGGCCAGTTCCCTCTGTAGTTTCGGTAATATGTTGACTAAGTGTTAGTGATAAAGGGTCGACAGAAAGAATTGTCCAGAGTTAGGACACGGTATCAATATAGCTTCCTTTTATGATGTGAATAATGGTTAGGTTTCAGAGCTTGATTGTTATTCTGCATGAAAAACTGGGATGGGTATCCCTTTATTTGTTCTGTTGGGTTAACAGATGTCTGAGTAAGTGGTCTGGATGGAGGGTATGCGTCATCCGCATGACAACATCCAGGGCAATAGATTAATGTGATGTTGGGCAGTGGGGTTAATCCACGTGCCTTGCGTCTGATATGGGCTTAGGTGTGCCTCTTTGATTTGTTAAAGATGTATCTGTTGTTTGCATCTATTGTTATAATAGGCTCTGGTTGAGGTTGGCGCCAATGTCCACCATGGAAAGGCATGATAAGAGGCAAGAGGGATCCAGATGTGATGGTCTGATTGACCCGTGCTTGGTATCCACTTAAACTGTCCACTGTGAGTGACATACACATTTTTTTTGTATAAAAACCTCTTTGGGCCTCTGAATATAAAGGCAGGACAACCCCCAAGTGTTTCCGAGGCCCCATGGAGGGGGCAAGGGGTCGGACATTTGAAATCACTGAGAGGTGTAGGCACCAGTGCCACCAGAATGACGGATCCAGGTAGGCCTAGAGGTAGTGTATGTACCTCTTGTTGTCTGTCCTTTATTTTGAAAGGCACCTCTTTGGTTGTGATAGTTCTCTCTCATTTTAAAATATTTGTATTGGTTACGTTGTTTGTAGTACAGGCTTTGTACTTTATGTAATTGTCTGCCTGAGGCTTGTAAATCGTTCAGAATGGTTTGTGTTCCTGGACCAAACAGTTTATCACCTGAGAAAGGGGCGTTAGCCACCATATGTTGTATGACATGTGCAAGGCCGGAAACAGGCCTGACGGCGTATAGCAATGCTTGTGGCCGAGAGTTTGACTTAAGTATCCACTATATCGTAACAGTGTTAATTATAGGTATTAGTTGTTCCTTTTCAGGTGAAGGAGGTAATTTGTTAATAATTTCCAAGGCAGAAGTGCCCAAAGTATGTTGATATTTTAGCATATGACCCATATTTATTTTACTCATTTGACTCTAGGATTACAAGTATAATATACACATATACATATAATTCAGTATCCAAATATTCAGGGTACTGGAGGCAAAAACTTTCTTCCCCATGTAATCAAAGCATCTAGATTCTTTGTCTGGGGGTACTGAACTTGTATGTTTCGGTTTATTGGTGCAATCATGGGCCGCCGTGATGACGACAAAGTCAGCGGTTGGCATATTAGACAGATATTGATGGTCTAATGGGGCCTGATAAAGTCTGTCCACTTTTTGAAATAGAGCAGGGGCAGTCGCAGGTTGGCACCAGGCCTCTGTGATCACATTTTGGTAAGTAGAGATTAGTGGTGGTATAACCATGACTGGCTCCTCTGGGAGTTCTAGATACTCAGTCATGTTTTTTCTTTGTTTATCTAGTTCTGTTGTAGAAAACCCCATTATTTTTTGTATTTGCATCATCATATCTGTAAATGAGGGGTCATCAGGGGGTGAGGTAGCCCTGGAAGGTTGAGCCATATCCTCGTCAAAGGAGGCTGTTATAGAATAAGGGGAATGTATCTCCTGAAAATCCATGTCAGGAGCTCCCTCATAATAAATCTCCTCTGAAGGGTCTTCCATTCTGTGTGGTTCAGTATCAGAATAGTATTCCTCCATGGGTATCGGAGGTGATAAGGAAGGAGAGTTCCAGCTCCGTGCGTGCTTTCTTTGGAGCAGGCAGAGACAGGGAGGATGGAAGGGTAGGTGGATCAGGTGTATGATCAAACCCCAAAGATTGTAAAACTTTATTAATAACATGCTCAATATTGGGCACCTGCGAGGGTGGCAAGTCAATAGTTTTAGGTTGTGAGCCCATCGTAATTGTTGTAACTGATGGTAGTGGATGTTGCAGAGGATCAATTTGTGCCTCCTGGTAATATAATCCTGAATTCCTTTGATGAGGAGTTTCTCACCTATACAATGAATGTGGTGTATTCATAGGGGTAAAATATGTTGGTTTGCCCCTTTATCTCATGAGGAGTGACCCCACGGTGTGTGGTGAGGTGTCCCCACGAATACATGCAGGAGGGAATGAGACGTCTTTATCATAAAGTCAGGGCCCCCGAGGGGCCAACGTCGAAACAGCAGTCTCCACTGATAAAGAAATAGTCTTTAAAGGTATTGTTTTCATGATGAAAAACATACTCAGGTGAGCGAGGCCCATCGACAGGGGAGCATGAAAAAGGTGCTCTGTCGACGATAGAGGCACTCCCCCGTCAACGGGGGAGTTACAAATGCATGTTCCGTCGATGGAGGAGGCAGCCCCATCGACGAGGGAGTTAAATACATGTGCTCTGTCGACGGGAGAGGTAGCCTCATTGACAGAGAATGCTCCTGAGAGCCTCCATCGACGGGAGAATGTGCCTGTCAATGAAGAATGTTGTGAATATTGTTGTTGATGGGAGAGGTATCCTCATTGACAGAGGAGCATAGAAATGATGCTCTGTCAACAGGGAAGCTACTCTCATGTAGAGGAGGCTGGTTTCATGTGCCCGTCAACAAAGAAGACAGAGAAGAGCCTGCTGTCAACGGAAGGGTATCCATCATCAACGAAGAACGCCTCCTTGATGAGACAATTTTTGTTAAGGTTGTCGCTGAAATCGGCATGCAGGACTTGAGAGGAAGGTTTTTCCTTGTTCTTTTGTGTTTTGGAAGAAGACTCAGTAAATCTGGAGCCCTTGGTATGAGCCCCAGTCTGTAACATGGAATTTTGTCTTCCATTAAATGATTCTAAAGTTGTTGTAACCTTCTTTTCTGGTTACAGAGTTAAGTTTCTGGCAAAAGCACAAGAATTGGTGCCGTATATAAAGCTTGTGCAACTCAGGCTGTAGAAATGAAGGTTCAGTTCTCGTCAATGACTGCTTACACAAAAGACTGAGCTAGCTGCTGTGCGAGCTGAAGCTGGCGGGAAAATGAACGGAGGATACCAGGGACTACCCACTTTTATAGGCAGAACCAGGAAATGATGTCGTGTGTGGGTGGTCCCTGGTGAACAGACTGCTGGAAGAAGCTGCCATGTGATAGCGCCACCTGCTGGAACCTCCCAGAAGTAATGACCTACTGCAAGAGACCATTTTTTTTTTTATTGATTTAAAATTTTGGTGACCGGGTAGGCTCACTGAGACCATTACAGTCCCTTTTCCGGGGGCAACCCGGGATTAATTACAGGTTACAGGAAAATAAACAGCAGGAACAACTCAAGGCAAATTGAGTAATACAGACATTACAATCAGGACATGTTGTACGATTCACAGGCAGGTTAGGTACAATTGAAGATCATGAGGAGTAAAACAGTTTCACAAGAATGACTGTTACAAATGGCTCATCCAGCGTTAAAGGTCCCAATATGGGAGTAAAGGCATGCCAGGTGGCTGACAGTAGCTACAGAGGTAGCCCAATGGAGTATACTGATCCTCAGCGGTAGCATGCACAGAGGCTTAGCCCCAACAGGTAGGTCTTGAGGCCTTTTTTAAAGTCACCAAGGGAGCTGCAGTCTTGGAGATTACTAGGAAGGCCATTCCAGAGGGACGGAATGTAAGCCATGAAAGACCGAAGACCTTGACATGTTCGGACTCTGGGGACAGGGAGGAGTTGCTGATTAGAGGACCTTAAGGTTCTTCAAGGCTGTTTAAGTGTTAAGGTACAACTCAGTCTGGGGGCATTGGTTTGTAGAAGCTTGAAGGCCAGACATAGGGAAGGGTACATCAGTCTGCCCTCAAGGGAAGGTCAATTTAGTGGCGCAATACTTTACAGTGGCGTTCTAGAGGCAGAGCACCCAGGGCAAAGCGCCTGAGACTGTGACACAATATTTTCAGTTTTTGCATCTCCGTGTTTCATAGTGAGTGTAACACTGGAGCCCCGCAGAACAGGGTGGGCAGGAACATGCCGGTGGCTACCCTTAACTTAGATGTCTGAGTGAGAAAAGGCTTCAGATGATACAGGAGACCAAGCTTCTGGTTCAGGGTCTTGGTTAGTTGATCAACAAGAACCTTGAAGGAACAGTCTTGATCAGTAGACACGCCCAGGTATTTAATGCAATCCACAACCTCTATAGGAGAACCACTGGACAGGAAGGGGGACAGTAAGCATGATCTATCAGGGCCTAGCCTTTTGGGTCCAAATAGGATGGCTTTGGTTTTTTTCACATTGAGGACTAGCCGATTAGTCAGGAACCAGTTTTCCAATATGGAGAGGTCCTGGTTCAAAAGTTGATTTAGCTGTGCTGCATCCAGAACTGATCTGTACAACACGGCATCATCGGCATAAAGGGTCACCTTGGCACCTCCACAGTGCTTAGGCAAGTTATTGATGAATAGGGAGAATAGGAGGGGCCCCAATATTGAACGCTGGGAGACCCCTTCAGAGATGGAGCGTTTGACTTTGCCCCCAGCCATCTGGCTATTTGAGATCTACCATGCAGGTAATCTATGAACCACTGCACTGAGTGGCTGTCCAATCCAAGGGATCTGAGCTGCGAGATGAGCAGTTGGTGGTCCACCAGATCAAAGGCCTTGGTAAGGTCTATAAAGATTGCATCAGTTAGTTGGCCGTTATCTTGGGCTGTGAGGATGTCAAATGTAAGGCTAACCAAGGTGGTATCTGTGCCATGTAGTTTTCTAAATCCATGTTATGTTGTTCAACATATTCCTGGACTTGTTGGTACACAATTCACTCTAGCATTTTGCTTAGTGTGCAGAGTATGGAAATCAGTCTGTAATTCTCTACCAGCTCACTTGGTCCCCCTTTGGGGATGGGGTAACCAGGGCAGTTTCCCAGGCTGCGGGAATTTTACCTTCCATCAGCGACCCATTGAATAACCACGTGATTGGTGTGGCAATTTCTTGGGCTGCTAATCTGAGTAACCTGGGTTCTAGTTTGTCACAACCTGCAGAACCAGTAATCTTAATGTTCCTGATCAGCTTTAGGACCTCAGTTTTGGACACCAACTTAAGCTGGAAGTTAGGTGGCGAGGAGGATCCTCTGTGTCATCAAGGGATGTCTGGCTAGGGCTGCAGGGGGTGAACCTTATATTTGTCAAGATCAGTGAAATACATTAAAGGCATTAGCATCTCTTGTGGTCCGTGTAGCATCACATACCACAACAATGTCACAGACATTTTGCATGTAATGTCCTTCAGAGCGTGATTAATTTGAGACCAGAATTTTCTGGGGTCAGACAGATTTTTTGTTTGCAGGTTCTTGAGGTAGTGTCACTTGGCCTGTTTTAAGTCTCTCTTCAGTTGTTCCTGAGCATTCGGTACAGGACCTAATCATTGGCCAGTTTAGTGGATTTCTACCTGCCCAAGGCACTGTCTCTTCCCCTCATTAGCTTTTTTAGATTACGTGTCAGCCACCTAGACTGTTGTCCATTGACGCTCATTTGCTTAAGGGGGGGGCGTGCTTATTGGCAGCAGAAAGGAAATTCTTGGTGAAAAGGTCCAGGGCTATGTCTACACTAGGGGCGAATTTTATCTGAGCCCAATCCACTGCCGATAGTGTAACTCGGAAAGAATTATCATCAAATTTAGAGTAGTCACACACCAGAAAGGTTCTGGGGGGTGGGGTTGGATAATCATTTTTCCATATACTAAAGATAGGGGTATGGTCACTAAGGAATCAGAAAAGTGCCGGCAAGCTTGAATCTACTGGGGTTGGACACCAGGATACAATCCAGAGTGGTGTGGTTACCAGATTTCAAATTCAGTCTGGTAGGTTCCTGGATAAGCTGGGCCAGGTTGAAACTTCTTGCAAATTGGACTTAATGTCACTTTTAGTTGAGGGGCCCCAGTGGAGGTTAAAGTCACCCAGGATTATTTTCTCCCAGGAAGGCAGGTCAGGGATAAGTTTGGTAAGGGCCTTTAGTGCTTCCACTGAAGTCTTTGGAGGGTTGTATACATGACCTATTAGTAGGGGCTTAGTACCACTCAATAGGAGTTTAACAAATAATGCTTCGCAACCCGCGTCAACCATGGCTGGAATCGCTACTATAGAAACTGTTAGTGATGCCTTAACATATATGATGACCCCCTGACCCTTTTTTCCAATTCTGTCCTGCCAAAATGTTTTAAATCCAGGGATCTCAATCTCGTGCGCTAAGATGCTAGGTTTAAGCCATGTTTTAGAGATGGCTAATACATCAGGGGAGTACTGGTCAACCCAGGCCTCAAGTTCTTGTAGTTTGGGTCAGAGACTATTTACACTGATATGAACCAGTTTCAGTCCTTTTATATTGCCCAACTGGGCAAGGAGGAAGTTACATTTGGGATACTGGTGCAGGAAGGACCCGGGTTAGTTTCAATATCCCCTGCTAGCAGAAGCTTTAAAAGGACCCATACCTTCTGGAACGACTGGAGTGGGAGATGAAAAAACAAGCGTTTTTGTAGTCTCAGGTATATAGTACAAACATAGCAATTCCTCCTTTCCTGAGAATATTCAAAGTAAATAGGCTGGGTAGGAGTCTAGTTGAGGTAGACACATGGATAATGGGCTAGTGTGAGATCAGGTGGCCAGTTATTTTCCACCCGAGATTTCATCATCAGTTGGTCAGTGCATAATGTAAACAGGACATAACCACTCCCCAGAAACATGCCCAGAAACATTTTCAGTCTAGTACAGCAGGCAGCTAATGTACGGAAGGGGCTTGGTGGGAGTAGCAGACGCTTAGAATAGAGTAAATTGAGCCCCAGTCAAAATAGATTGAAACAGCAATGTTATCACCTGGTAGGAAGGAGGCAGAGCATCAGCACAAATTAAAGCACTCTGGTGGCATGGGAAGGGGGACAAGTCTAGAGGCTGTAAACTAGCAAGACCAATAAAAATCACAGTAATAGCCCTAAAACTGCTATACTGTCCATCGACAGAAGACTGATTATTCCACAGAGCCCCCAAAATAAACAAAACACTTAGCATAAGAGTCCTTTGTTTCTTCTAGCTCCTGCCCCTTCAGATAGGAGAGTCCTGCTGGATGTGGCTACACAAGACCATTTAATTATGGAGGGGGTGCGGGTGGAAAGAAAAAACCCTTTGATTTCTGTTCGGCTGGGCTCTGCTTAAATAGCCCAGCCCAGAATCTTTGGTTTTCGCGCCCAACAACCTGGCGCTGGCTGGCTCCTGCGGGAGCCCTCCGACTTCAGTCCTTGGCCACGGATGCAAGCCGTGTCGCAGAATGGCCCAACCTCCAGGTCCGTGGCAACGGCCGCCCTTGGTAAAGCACAACAGCAGCCACCGATGCGGCAAGGGAAGAAAAAAACCTTTTTTTTTTTTTAAAGAAATGAGGGTTACTCACCTGTAACCATAGAAGATCTACGGTTACAGGTCCGTAACCCTGATTTCTTGGGATGTGGACATTCCCAAACAGTTCTCCAGGAGGAGGGGACAAGGTGTACATCCCTACTTGGCAAACAGGGACTGGAGAACCGAGTTCCCAAAACCAGCATCCCAGCATGACTCAAGGTCGATGTGGTAGTGGGATATGAAGGTGTCTGCCAGCTTCCAGGCAGCCGCCCTGCAGATCTCCTGGATAGGGATGTCCCCTAGAAGCAGCCACCAAGGCAGCAGTATGCCTGGTGGAATGAGCCCAAAGCCTTATGGGAGGCTCCCTACAAGCCAACCTATAGCAAAGGTCAGTGCAGGAGACAATCCACCTGCCAATCATCTGCTTAGCTGCTGGTCCGCCATGTGTGACTTCAGCATAGGTGACAAAGAACTGGTGAACCTCTCCCAAACTCCAGCCACGTGCTCCTTACAGTAAGCAAGCGCTTGCCTTGTGATCTGCTCAGCAGCAGTAAATGCAAAAGTCTGGGTCCATCCAGCACATCTTTTCTCTGCAAGTGACACAACATTTAAAGCGGGACCAGACCAGGTTTCTTCATGATTCATGCTGGTAATGCTGCAAAGAAACTGAAGCCAGAAGGCAAAGTGAAAGTAGAAACTACTTTGGGGCCTACACCGTGCACAGAGCTGCGAAGGAGGAGTCCTGACTCTTCTAGTGGAAAGGAAGTGCTAACATCATGGGGCGACGCCAAGGGTATACCACCGGGTGGGTGGGAGGAGCTTAGCTTGATGACAATCCATCTTGATTTAAAGGGAAAGGAAGACTGCCAGTAGTGTGGACACTGTACCATATTCACGCACCTACAGCAAACCTCCTGCAGTACCCAGCTGTCCCCAGAAACATCCTTACCTGTCTCTTCATGGTAGGGGTGGGCTATGCCTGGATGATACTACCTTCGCAGGCTTGGATGGAAGCATTCACTGCCCACTCGGTGCCTAAGGTAGGAACTCTGCCACGCCAGACACTTTTTCTGCCTTAACTGTCAGCCTTTAGTCAGCAGAACACCTCCCTCATGTGTCTGATGTGATCCTCCTCATCTGGCTGTAACTGGCTGTATCATCCATGTACACCAGTGCATATTCACTTACTCCAGAAAGAATGTGATTCACAAGCTGCTGGAAGGTTGCGGGCACATTCTTCATCCCAAACAGCATTACTCGAAATTCAAATAAGCCAAATGGGGCCAACCTCTCCCTGGCTGCAGGGGTTAGAGGTACCAGACAGTAGCCCTTTGTAAGGTCTATTGTGGTCAGGAACTGAGCTCCCCAAGCCATTCTAAGGTCTCATCCATTCTGGGCATGGGATAGGCATCTGAGTCCATGCAGCGGTTGAGCCTCAGATAGTCAATGTAGAACCTTGTTGTATAATCCTTCTTGGACATCAGGAGCAAATGCAAGGCTCAGGGACAGTACATGTTTCCGTCTCCAAATACTACTTGATATATCCTTAAATGAGGGAGTAGTCCCCGTCAATTGGAGATCTGCTAAAATGACCCCAGTTTACAAAAGGAGCAGAAAGGACATCAGTAATGTCCGACCAGTTAGTTTGACATCTGTCCCAGGAAAAATTCTAGAGTCTATAATCAAGGACAAGATTCATTCTCACTTGAAGGTAAACAATGGTGTAAACATGGGGCAACATGGTTTTACAGTCGATCATTCTAGTATCACAAATCTTGTCTGTTTCTATGTAAAAAAAAAATCAGATTTTGGATGGGGGGTAATTGGCGGATGTGATACTGTTGGACTTTTGCAAGGCCTTTGACACTGTGCCACACTGGGCCATAGCTGAAAAAGAACAGGTTACTCACCTGTAACAGTAGTTCTAGGAGTGGTATATGTTGTTCATCCACATTTATTGGCATGTCCCTTTCCCCGTGAAGAATCACCGGAAGTCTTCAAGCTGGCTCCTCCACCCACCCAGGTGGTATATACCTCGGCTCTGCCCGATGACGCCAGATCTTAGCCCGCTGGAAGCCAGGTGTTGTCATCCGCAGCCAGGGAGGTCGGGTGGGTCCGTGTGTGGATGAACAACATATACCACTCCTAGAACTACTGTTACAGATGAATAACCTGTTGTTCTCGGATTGTGGATATGTTATTCATCCACACTTATTGGCAGACTCCTAGCAGTTCTCTCGGAGGAGGGATGCAAGGCGCACACCCCCTACTTAGGGAACACTGATTGGAGAACTGAGGCCCAAAACCAGCATCCCAGCGTGACTCAAGGTCGATGTGGTAGTGGGTGATGAAGGTATTTGCTGACTTCAAGGTAGCAGCCCGACAGATTTCCTGGATAGGGATGTCCCTGGAAGCAGCCACTGATGCAGCAGTATGGCGAGTAAAATGAGCTTTTATCCCTCTGGAAGGCTCCTTGCCCGCCAACTCACAGCACAGACCTACGCATGATTAATCCGCAGCTCTTGCAAGTTCCCCGCAGTTGCACTACCCAGGGTCAACGATCTTTCACCCATAGGGCTCCCTCGTGGCTGAATGGACTCAGCACCACCATCTCCGCTGCTCCCAAACTTGGCATGTTTAAAACCAGGCTCTGACTCCATCTTACTGCCTCCAGCTCCTGTGATTGCCTCACCTAATCAGAAATACTTGCCACCACCCTTTATAGCACTATCTCCTATTTTACCTCTGCTACCACGACCCCTCCCCCTTCCCACCTCCCCTACTCACCCCCTCTCTCCAGCACTTCTCCCGGTGATGTCTAACAATGCCTCCGGCTGTTACTACTCCCATCTTACCATCCCGTTCCTACTCCATTGTTCTTTACCCCTCTCCTGGTTGATGCTGCTCTGGGCCATTCTACATCCGAGCTCTCTAAAGTGTTGCTTCCTCCTTAATTAATAACTGTATAATGTGCTGTTTACCTGCAATGTTATTTCTGTTGTATCCCCTGTATTGTACTTCAACCGACGTGGAACCTTTGTAAAGAGCCTTGGCTCAAAGGTATTAGTAATCCTAGAATCAAACAAAAAATAAAATAAAAAGAATCCATCTTGCAATAGTCTGCTTCGCTGCAGGTCTGCCAGAAACTGCTTCAGCGAAGGTGACAAACAGCTGGCGAACCTCACCACGAATTTCCGCTGTCCTCTCCCTATAATCAAGCATGTCTCAGGTCCAAATTATGGAGCCTGTACTCGGCCTCCGAAGTGTAATTAGGGTAGTACACTGGCAGAGTCAATACCTGGTTAAGGTGAAACTCTGACACCACCTTCGGAAGGAATTTCAGGTGGGGACGCAGGACAACTTTGTTCCTGTGGAAGACCAGATAAGGGGAGTCCACCGAAAGCACCTGGAGCTCCCCTATCCTTCTGGTTGACATGATAGCCACCAAGAAGGCAGTCTTCCACAACAAGTGTGACAACTCACACTTGTGCATGGGTTCGAATGGCTTGCCCATGAGCTTTGCCAGTACCAGCAGTAAATCCCACGGAGGTGGAGGTTCACACACTGGAGGGGATATGGGATCCAGGCCTTTGAAAAAGTGCCCGACCACTGTCTCCTGTGCCAACTTCGGCTGACCGGTCCATGCCCGATAAGCAGAGATGGCTGTCAGATGGCACCCTAAGGGTCGATGAATGTAGACCCCCTTTGGACAGAGACCAAAAGTAGCAGAGAATGTTAGCCACGGGGCAGGACAGAGGGTCCAGGCCATTGTTCTGACATCAAATGGAAAACCGCTTCATTTGAAGGCATAACACTTCCTGGTCGATTGCTTTCTAGATGCCTCCACCACAGTGTAGACATCTTCGGAAAGACTGAAAGCCTGGAACTCTAGCCACTCAAGTACCAGGCTGTGAGGTGCAGGGATTGAAGGTCCAGATGGAATACCTCCCCCTGATTGAGAGATATCAGGTCCTGGCATGTACAAAGCCGCTCCGGGGGCCTGCAGCTGAGGCTGAGGAGATCTGGATACCAGAACTGGCGGCCAGTCTGGGGCTACCAGGATCACCTTCGCCTTGTCTCTCCTCACCTTGAGAGCACCTTGTGGATCAAGGGAAATGGAGGGAAGAAGTGAGAGGAGGCCTGGGGTCCATGGCCTGAGGTTACATCCCCTGCAGCAAACTGTTGAGGGGCGCAAGGAAAGACTCAGCTGGTGTTTTACCTGGAGGCAAACAGGTCCACCATCGGTTTGCCCCCAACATGAGAACAAGCTGTAAGCTACCACTGCATGAAGAGACAACCATTCGTGGACGCCTGGCCTAAACGGCTGAGAGCATCTGCCAGATGGTTCAAGGCTCCTGCCACATGGATGGCTAGGAGATCCGCCTCCAATCGGCCCACGAGGGTCCAGATACGGAACACCTCCTTGCACAGCAGGCGGAGTGTGTGCTGCCCTGTTTGTTGAGGTAGTACATTGTCATGGTATTGTCCGTTTGGACTTTAACCACTTGACCCCAGAGCTGAGGAGCTCAGCGGACAGTGCCAGTATGACTGCTCTGAGCTCCAACAGGTGGATGTGGCATCAGGACTCCAGAGCCCGTGGGCCTTTTGTCCCCATGTGGGCTCCCTAGCCCATCAGAGGGGCATCGGTGGCGAGAACAACCGGGATCCCTTACTGTAACCGGTCTGGGGCAGTCCACCATTGGAGAGCATCCCATATCTTCTGGGTTACAGTGACCAGCTGGTCGAATTGACCGTGGTGCTGAGTGCACTGGGTGGCCAGCTCCCACTGAAGGGGGCGCATGTGCCACCAGGCCCAATGGACCACCAAGATGCACGCCACCATGTAACCCAGAAGGCACAGAAAGTCCCGTGCAGGGCGCAACTGCCCAACCAGAAATGATTGGGCAAAGGAGGAAAAGAACCTCCACCCTTTCCACGGGAGCCGAGCTCTGGCTTGACAAGAGTCGAGCTCTGCCCGATGAAGTCCATCACCTGAGAAGGCACGAGTTCCGACTTGGCCTCGTTGATTTGGAGACGAGTTGGAAGCAGGTCTGAGGGCCAGATCCTGGATCTCTCCACCTCCTGTAGGGAGTGACCTGCTAGAAGCCAGTCGTCAAATTCTGACACCCCCAACGTTGTAGATGGGCTGCCACCACTGCAATGCATTTGGTGAAGACCCGTGGGGCCGATGGCGGGCGAGCGGCATGGCCGGAACTCATACAGAGTCCACTCAAACCTAAGCGGAGGATCTGCTGATGGGGACGGATGGATTGGGACATGAAAGAATGCGTCCTGCAGATCCAGTGAACAAAACCACATGGTTCGCTCCAAGGATGGAATGATCTGGGACAGAGTGACCATTCGAAAGGTACGAGACCTGAGATATTGATTCAGGTCGTGGAGATCTAGAATGGGGCGCCAGCACCCCCCGCCGCCGTCTGCTTGGGCACCAGGAAGTACCTGGAGATAAAGCCTGGGTCTGCTGGAGGATCCACCACAGGAGCTATTGCCTCCTGGAGGAGGAGCTGCAACGCTCGCCTCAAGAGCCAACTGGTGTGAGCGGATATCTGTTCCTCCTGAGGGGCGTGGCTCAGCTGGGAGGGTACTGCTCGAATTTCAGAGGCAGTCCCTGACCGACCACTTCAAGAACCCACCTGTCCAAAGTGACAGCCGGACCAGGCAGAAAGGAAGTTGCGGAGCCGGCCCCCCACGGGAGGACCCAGAGCTGTAGTGACGGGAAATGGGGTGGCAGCCCCCACCCAGTCACTGAGCAGGCTTGGGCAGGAAGAGGCTCCAGGACCCGAGCCTCACCCTCTTTTACGGGCTTGTTGGGGTCCAGGCTTAGGCCGAGGGCGCCAAGCTTGAGCCTGCTGCTGAGCCACAGGGGAAGAGTGCCAAAAGGTGGTCTTCTTCTTCTTCTTCCCCAAAGAACCCTTACCAGAAGTGGTGTCCAAGGTGGCATTGGACTGTTCTATGCACTGAAGGTGACCAACCACTCCCAGGCCAAACAAATCTGTCCCAAGGAAGGGCACATCAGCTAATTTGTGAGTATCCGCCGGGAAGGAGGAGAGCCTCAGCCAAGCCCTGCAGCGACAGGCAACTGTGGCAGCCATCAGCGGGCACAAAGTCCCCCAGTGTCAGGGCCGTCTGGAGCTGCTGTCTGGCAACAGCTCGCCCTGGTCTGGACCCGCTTGACCATGGTCTGCATGTCCGCAGGAAGATGTGGAGGACTTCATCTAATAACCCAAGGAGGGCATGAGAAAAGTGTGCCATGACGACGGTCGAACTTGCCTGATGAAGACCCAAGAAGGAAGCCGCGTAGACCTTCCTCGCCGAATGGTCCAAGAGCTTGGACTCTGTCGGGAAGTCAGTCAGTGTCAGCAGAACGGCCAGTATGCCTGAACACAGAAGTGGTCACCAGGCTCTCGGCCGAAGGGTGCTCTGTGAACCCCACAAGGGACCCCAAGGGAACCGCATACTTGTAGGCCAAGCCGGCAGACAGTGCTGGTCAATATGCAGGACCCTGCCAGAGTTCCAGTGCCGGACCAACAATGGCCTCAGCCACAGGAAGGTCTCCATCAGAGTATCCCCTCTTTTAAGGATGTCTGTAAGAGGGCAATTCGCCTTTTTCTGGATGGGTTCCAGGGGCATCCCTGTGGACTCAGATGAGGCGAAGGATCCCTTGGAAGTAGGAAGGACCTTCCTCCATCCCTAGGCTAACGGACGACTCATCATCCCCAGGATGAGAGTGAAGCCTGGTGACATCCGAATCCGAGGAGTCGGGCTACAGCGGCCTGCTGCCCAAATCAACCTTGACAGGCCGAGGGTGGTCTGGGATGATCGTGACCGATAAACGCCAGGGAAGCCCTGTGTCTGGTCTGTTTCTTTCGAAGGAGTCCCTCCCACGGGTTGCTCAGGCGGCGGTTCCACCATGATTGGTGGAGAGGCCGGTTTAGGCCAAAGAGGTGGATTTGCAGGCCCCGCAGGCGGACAACCTGAAGATTTCCGCTCCAGAGGGGCCGTCTTTGGTCTAGGAGGTGAAAGCCAAGTAATGGCCGGGGAGGGAGCCAGAGCTGGCTTGTGCCCAGACAAGATCAGCTGTCTCATAGTGCCGGAGTTTCCGCCAGAGCCTCTCCTCATCCGAGGAGGATGAGGACAACCAATGGCGTCGCCTCTTCTTAGAGCGCTTATGGCTCTTCCTAGGTCTGTCAGTCGAGGAGGTTCTAGACCTAGACTGACTGTCGCTACAGAGACACCAGCGGAACGGTGACTTCTGGGGGTCCGGAACCGGGTCCTCAATGGGAACACCAGTGGGCTGGGTCTCCTCATCGGAGAAGACAAGGACCGGAGTCCTTTCCAAGGAATCGTCGGCCAGAGCCAGCGACAGTGGGTCAATGGGGTCAATAATCTCGACCTCGTCGACCGCATCCTCAGTCGTTTGGCCTGATGGAAGATCCGAAAAGCCAGTGGCCGAAGAAGTGATCTCGACTGAAGTTGAGACCGCATGCTCTTGGGGCTGGGACCTCTCATGGTCCCAAGAGCACCCTCGCCAAGACGAAGGTTTACTCGGTTCCTTCTCCCGCCTATGGTATGGGAAGGAGTGCGAGCCTGCAGGCGCCTCTCCCCAGGTGGGAAGAGACAGCACATCTCCCGGAGTAGCCCGAAGGTACAGCCTAGGTTAAGAGGGAACTTAGAGGCCCCTGAGAGTTGGCGGCACGAGTCGCTTCTTCCTCGAATGTTTGCATGTGTTCCAATTGTTCGGCGGAGCCCACAGCCGCAGAAACCGCCCACCTAGCCTCATTGGACTTCACCGGAGGGTTTCTTTTCTCCATTCTCCCCAACTTTAAGTATGCCAGGTGGTCATCCAGAATGTTGGGATAGAAGGCCGAGCAAAAACTTCAGGACGAGGTGTCATGGACGACACCTAGGCAGACGCTCACGAGATGGGGATCGGTGCACGACATCTTCTGGCTGCAAGGACACCGGCGAAATCTGGTGGAAGATTTTTCTTCCACGATCGAAGACGCAAAAGTGCGATTGCTAACTCGAACGAGTTTTAATTCGGGAAATCCGAAGTTTTGAAAGCCAGGGCCTACAAAATGCGTGAGCACAAGGGAGGCAACCTTAATCTTCCAGTGGAAAGGAAGATCTGGCGTCACAGGGCGGAGCCGAGGTATATACCACTCCTGTGGGTGGAAGGAGCCAGCTTGAAGACTTCCGGTGATTCTTAAAGGGGAAAAAGACATGCCAATAAGTGTGGATAAACAACATATCCACGATCCTAGAAAGTAAAGTTATGTAAGAATTTTCCGTAACAGTAGATCTTGAGAGGAGCTCTTGCAGTAGGCAACACCATTAGGACTAAACATAAGCACCAGGACCACACAGAAAATTTCTAGCAAGCTAGCAGTATACAACGGGGACCACCCCTGACATTGGCACATCGACGTCCATTCTAGTATAAAAAGGGCAGTCCCCATACCAACCTCAGTTCCCCCTGCCAGAGACCCTAAAACAAAGTCCAACAGCAGAAAAAGAGGATTCCTGGAGCTGAGAGAGGTCAAGATGGAAAAAGAGCAGTGGGGTGGAGGGAGTGAAAATAATGTCTTCTGCAAGAGCGCCTCTCTAAGATATACTGTTGCAGTACGTTCTTACGTAACTGTAGTATCTTACTTCAAGGGAGCTCTTGCATTACGCAACACTGTTAGGACCGAGTCCCAAGCAGTACCCAAAGGAAAAAACTCCAGGAGGAGGAGATGATTGCAATAAGCAGAGGGCAAAAGATGCCAAGCAAATCCTCAGCCTAGGCTGGCCTCCAGAAATAGGAGTGTGTTAGGGAAAAACACCTGGGCAGATAAGCTGTAGCCAACAAAGGAGGACAGGAAAAAAAAAAAAAAAAACAGAAAGGTGAGGCCAAAGGCTGCAAAATATGTGGGCTCGCTTTGCCTAAGGAGTGTACCTCTCTCATTCGCTGAAAAAAATAGAGAATCACAAACAGGATGAACCGTGTCCAGTTAAGAGTGCCAGACATCAGTCCTTGTCCAAAACCAGAAGTGGGCTTCCCTTGGGGACAAAAGCATCCCCGAACCCTGGAAAGGATTTGAGGGGAGAAGGAACAAGAGGGTCCTGAGAGGCACCCCCTCGGAAGGAAGGAAGCTGAACCTCTAAAAGGAGACAGCCAAGAGGGCAGCTAGGAAGACACTCACCTGCGCGTGAAAGTCCAGGTGAGAGGCCAACCAAAAGAGAAAGAGTCCACTGGCAAAAAAGAGCCTCGACTTCCCCTAGAATGACAGGGAAACTCTGGTAGGACCAGACTTCCTGGTGTCTCGAAAGAGGAGAAGGATCAGGGTGTCCCAAGAAAAGTCTCAAAACAGAGCGAGGTAAAAGGAAAGCACTCGTTTGACTGTCCCTTGGAGGAGAAATATCACCATAGGTAAACTAATCCCATCCCTCTTGGGAAAGGGAAGGAGGAAGAGAAGAAGCCCCGTGGGATGTTATAAACTGAAGAGGCGCAACTGTAGCTCCATCAAGACAAATAAGGAGGACTCAGGCCAGAGGAGCAAAGGCCAATGTCCGGTCTGGAAGAGTATAATCTCACTGTCATCGGACAAGTCTCAGGCGATATGGTGACACACCCTGCAGCAAGAGTTAGGAACTTCACTTAGGCCCTCTACATCCCCCAAAACACCTGGTTGGGGAAACGAAAAAGCAGAACACAAACAGATGCAAGAGAAAGGGGATGATCAAGAGATACGCCCCTGCCCCAGACAAACCCTCGGGGGCTAGGGAACAGCCTTGGTTGCTCGCCAACAAAATGGCCAACATGTCAGGAAGGAATCCTGGGGCCAAAGGCATAAATCTGCCTGTCTACAGTGCAGAGGACCTGAAACGGGCAAGACATCTCTCAGAGGGGCTCTGGAGCTCTCTCTCACCATCTAGGTGTCCCGAGGTGCAGGGATCGACAAATCCCATAGCCCAACGTCCCGGGCTACCAAATTGCTGAAATGGACAAGCAGGTTTTAGTGGGCCACTTGCCTACTCGGACAAGCATCAGTCTCTATAATAAATCTGTCATATGTACTTGTGATTTGTCATCTGGCCAGTGAGGTCGCAGCATCCGGACGTTGTGGGAGCCGATTTTGCTTAGAATGGAAGTGGGCATGCGCCTGTAGGGGTGAATTCACCGGAGAGATTGTTGGAATGTAGCGCTGGCAGCTGAATGAAAAGGCGCTGCACTCAGGGTCGGGAGATGGCGAGGGTGTTATGCCGCTCCTCTTGCACTAGCAGGTAAGGGCAAGTGCAGGAGCCGCTGAGGAGTGAGCCGCATGCCCAGCGATGGCTGTAAGATTGACAAAGGAGTCACCAATTAGTAGCACGACCGCTTTCATGGCTTCACCTCATTTGCAGAGAGTGCACGGGGGTAGGGGGTGTGGAGTCTTCTAAGGATTTTTTTGTTGAAAGGGACTCGTTAATAAAATTAAAAAAAAAAAAGGTTTGGTTCCAAGTAATATTTATTAAAACAGGATTTTGTGCCATCTTTTTATTTTTTTCCACCGCCGGTTCAGCAGTGCTTCAGTGTGAGGCAACTTTGCAAGCAAACTACAGTAAGTGATGGAGACAGCAGCAAAACTTAGACTCAGCATTGCAGCTAATGAAGAGAAATGACAAGGAAAATAGTTGAGAGAAACACTTGCAAATATATTGTAACGGTATTGTTTTTGTGAACCCTTTGTGTGAGGAGAGAATCAGAAAGGTACAGAGTTGCTGAATAAAAGTTGAAGCACGAGGTGGGGGAGCATGAACTTTGTAAGGCAGTACTGATGGCAGTGTGAGTGTGGCTGCTCTTACAAAAGAGAGAGAAAAAAATCCTGGAAAATATAGTGTATTGTTGGAGTGTTTTAATTTTTTTAGGGTAAGCTGCTCTGTTCTTTTTGGGTCGTGGCTGCAGGGACAAGCTTTGAAAAAAAACACTTGGCTTGGCCATGGGCCAGCTGTTTGGGCAGTTGGCAGCTTGGGCACTTGTGTTGGGAAGTACAGAGGAGCTGTGATGGGGTTGGAGAAAAGGTTACAAGGTAAACAAAGAAGCTGCTCTAACAAAGTATCACTTCTCTTTTATATTCATTCTTCATTATGTGAACTCTAGACCAGCATGTTTTAGTGAAGGGAATACTGTGGGAGTAAATCAGAAGCAGCCAATACTGTGTTAAGCTTAAGGAGGGCAGAAGATCCGGCAGGCAGGGCACCTATGACATAGAAGCTGTGTACATAAATGGGTGGTGACATAGTAACTGTGAACATAAATGTAAGATTCTACATTTATACACACAGTTACTGGTTTGTCACACTCCATTTACGTCCACACCTGTTGCACACACATTATAGATATGAATGTATGTATATACTGTACATACCTATAGTACGTGTCATGACTCAGACTTCAACCTGTATTTAATAGAAAAATGCATCATTTTTCCTGTTTTCCAGTGGCCTACAGCTACACGTTAATAATACAACCCCCACACCATGCACTTCGTTGCTATGTAATGTTTTTCAGATTTTCCTTAAAATATAGCCTTCCGATCATGGACTACCACTCGCAACACTGGGACTACCATTTTTGGCTAGGCCAGTTGTCCTGGACTAGCACATAAATTTAAAATTTGTCGATCCCTGCTGAGGCGTGCCCCGAGGTGACAGAGGCAAAAAAACACACTGATGCACGCCAAAAACTTCATGTCATGGAGTATCTGGGGAAACCCCAGGAGACCTGACAAGAAAAGGCAGAACTGGTCCGGTCAAAAGGAGGACCCATGATCAGAGAGCCTGGAGGAACCCTCCGAAAGAGAAAATGGAGGGAATCCTGCAGGGTTTCAAAACAAGGAAAAGGCACATCCTGCACCTAACATCAGGGATGTCAGGCAGGTCATCCAAGATGGCCAGTGATGGGGAGGTGGGGGGCGGCTCTTGAAGCGAAGTCTAACAAAGGGCAAAAAGCCAGAAAAGGATAAGGACCCGAGACGGGTATTCATAGTCTTGAGTGAGCCCCGAGGCCATCCGCAGTCAGGGTTCTCAGTAAGATTTTTTATTTTGGGGGTCCGGGACTGGCTTTAAAAAAAAAAAAGGGGGTCCACAGACCAAAATTGGGAGTCCTCGGAAAATTTCCAGGCGGGGGTCCCCATCTGAATACATAAGAGCCATGCCCTCATAACCACAGTGCTAGATTCTGTACAGCGCCGGGGGTGGGGGGGGACGCTCCATTAGTTTCCATGGGGGCATTTTAAACGACATTTTTTTTTATGTTTCAGAGGGTGAATTCAAACAAATTACGGCCACCGCGAAACTAACAAGGGCTTTGTTAGATGAGCACTGTCCGTAATTTGCTTGAATTCACCCTCTGAAACATAAAAAAAAATGTAGTTTAAAGTGCCCCATAGAAACTAAGGAGCGTGTCCACCCCCACCCTCAAGAGACTCTACTGAATTACAGTACAAGCCGCGAGACCACGACTCAAGTGACCCGGAGCTCTGGAAAGGTGCGCCCTGGGATGTTCGGGGAAGAAAAAAAACAGCGCCCCGCACACAAAATGTGTGTAAAGGATGCGGGTACCTGCATCCCAGAGAGCCCTGTGCGGCACAATGAAGGAGGCCTGTGGTACCTGTGCTGAACTTCCCATGGTCCTATCTCTACCGCTAAAGTACCCACTGGACCGTTGGTAGTCTGGCACTGCTTGAGCCTGAAAAAGGGCCTGGAGGAGGATCCCCTACCCCTGCCTCCCCTGTACTGAGACCTGTAAGAAGTGGAGGACTTATCCTTAGCAGCGTTGCTTCGGCAGGTGGATTTGTATTCCTCCAGCTTTTTCATGTATGCATCAGTTTTGTCACCAAAAAAGAGAATCGCCCTCACAGGGGAAATCCACTGCTTTGGTCTGAATGTATTGGGTCAAGTTTGTGGCCCTAAGTCATGCAAACCACCTCACAGAGAGGGTAAGGGCCACAAGCCTGGCTGCGGTGTCATTTGCATTCACAGCCATGTGGAACTGGTACTTGTTGGCATCTAGTGCTGTCCTGGCAGTTTCTGCCAGGTCCACTGCCACCTCTCCTGGAATTTTGTCCATCAGTGCTAGGACAGTGTTCCACAATGCCTTCTGATATTGGGCTGCATAAGCCATGTAGTTAGCCTGCCTCACTAGAAGTGAGGCTGCCAGGTACCCCATTTTCCCCATCCCATCAATTTTCCTAGAATCTTTGTCTGGTGGATGGGATGACAAAGGTATCCTGGTCTTGTCATACGCTGCTGCCTGAACCACCCCTCATGATCAGGATGGTTAAAGAGAAATGCAGCATTAGATCTGTCAAGATGATATTTCTTATCTACCTTTTTATCAACCTCTGGGACAGAGCTAGGGGTTTGTAAACTTTTTAATACTGCTTTCCTTAGTGACTTAAGCACTGGAAGCATGAGCGTTCTTGTGGGGGCTAGCCCATCATTTCAAGGAAGTCTGCTTCCTCTTCATCCTTCACAGTCTCCTGGATTGGGAGGTTTAAGGTTTCTACCATTTGTTTTACAAATGAGTAATGTGAGGTGTAATCATTGGGACCTCTGAGTGGGGAACCAAATTCCTGCTCTGGGGATAACTCGGGTTCAATGGATTCCCCCCTTCCTCCTCTCCTTGCTCAGGGTTCTCATATACATACACCGGTTCCTGGGCAGCTTGGACTGGGGCAGGAACCGGTGGGGGTCACTGGGACCACAGCTTGCAGTGCCTGCAGAATTTGCAGGGCCTTTGCAATTTCCTCAGCAGAGGGAATAACTGGTGTGTCAGCTGAGGCTCCTTAGCCTTCTCTGCCAGATGTGCAGCGACATGATTTTCTTTATGTTTTCTTTTAGCTGGACCTGCTCACTAGCCGGTTCCACAGGCATCTTAGCTTTTGAGGAGTCAGGTTTTTTCCATGAATTTTGGATCCACTGACTCTTTAAGCCTATCTTTTTTAGAGGAAGAAAAAGATGAAGATGCCTCATCAGAAGGCTTAGAAGGAGATGCAGAAGTGGCCATTTCCTCCAACTTCTCAGCCCTTTTCTTAAGCGTTTTCGGGCAAAATGTTTTACAAATAGCACAATTAGTAAAAATATGACTGGGTCCCAGACAAAAAAATGCACAAATCATGCCTATCTGATTTAGCTACTAAATGGCCATAGCTAATGCAGTTCTTGAACACAGTCGGTTCTGTCTTTTTCTTAGGTTTTGGTACTTCTCACATTGATGTCATACCCACAATAAAAAAAAAAAAAACAATTTATCAAACAGTCTGTTCTGGAACCAACGAAAAGTAAATAAATAAATACCCCAGAGATCGGTTCCTCAAAAGGAAAGGGAACCAATTGTTTCCGGACATGAAAGGAACCGCGTTTTAAAGTAAAATAAAATAAAAACGAAATAACAGTATGGATCCAAGTTGGAACCAGAACAATAATAAAATGAATGATAAACTTTGAGGTAAAAACCAAAAAAAAAAAAAACAAAAAACTTACAAACAGCCATTCCTCGCGGCTCTGCAGAACTGATGAGGAACTGAAAACAAATTAAAAAACCAAATAACTAACTAAACTATTAATTCAAATAAAAGTACATTAGCATTACTTATCAACAAATAAAGTGTTATTAATTAGAAGAGCTCTCAAGGCATTTGAACTGGCAGGAGGATGTGAATCTAGGCACTTCAGAGTACCGCAGTTACTAGGGGCAGCAGATTGAAATTGCACGAGTCAATGAGATTCCATCATTTGCACAAATTCTGTCTCTCCGTGGCAGTTCAACACTGAAGGCTGACTGCATTAGTTTAATCATAGTGTGCGATTCCTGGGATTAGAAGGACACCCTGCCCTGTCTTTGTGAAAAAACAACTATGACTCCTTACACATAAGAGCCTGGAGCTCTGAAATCCTTTGAGCAGAAGTAACAGCAACTAAAAAGAGCACTTTCCATGACAGAAAGCACAGCTCACAACTCATGACTGGTTCAAAGGGAGGAAAAGTGAGTTTCTCCAACATAAAATTGAGCTCTTATGGAGGGACCGGGTCCTGGATGGAGGCTTCAAATGCAAGACACCCCAAAGGAAGGTTCAGGACACTTCCAGCTGGCAACAGCTTTGCCCTCAATACGTGCATGATACACAGAGATGGCAGAAAGATGCACCTTGAGTGAAGAGTACTCCAAGCCGGAATCCGAAAGAGAAGGTACTCCCAACACCTGATTCATCGAGCAGGTGAAAGGATCCAACTAGCGTGCAGCGAACCAAAGGGAGAAATACTTCCATTTCATAGCTTACGTGGCTCTGGTGGAGGGCTTCCTAGCAGCCATCAGGATGTCTGCGATCATAGAGAACACTCTAAAGCAGGCGATGACTAGGTCCGCAGAAGCCATGTATGGAGATGCAGGGACTTGAGGCCTGAAATGTCTAGGGTGCTCTGGTCCTGGGACAGCAAGCCAGAGCACTGGGGCAATGGCACTGGAGGTTCCACCACCAGTTGTTGCAGCAAGGGGAACCAAATCTGACACAACCAGAAGGGAGCTGGCCCCTTCCAACTCTGAGCTTGAGCACAACCCTCTGTTGGAATGGGAAGGGAGGAATGGCATACAGAAACCTCCCCTTCCAGGAGAGGGACAATACGCCTCACCAGAAAACTCCAGCCCCAGTATCAAGCAAGTAGAAAAACGGCAGTTTTGCGTTCAGTGGAGAAGCAAACAGGTTCAACTTTTTTTTTTTTTTTAAATCATATTTTTATCCACCCCACCTCACCAGGCTCATCATCTTGGCAGCACCAATGGAGCCATCCCCACTTCTGCCACCTAGCTGGACCTTCCATTCACCCCATGGAGCTGCGGTTCTTCCCCTGGGTGGGGATGAGGTGGGGCTACACCCTGACACTTCAAGTTTCATCGGAACTGGACAGCCAGGCAAGTGCGAACAATGAGGGGTCTGCTCGGTGCTCCACCTTCCCAGAACCTGGAGAGCATTTTTCCTTGTTCTGGGGGAGTGGCACGCACCCCAACATCATGGCGTCACTGCAGTCACCACTCCCCATCCCGTACTGTATGCTCTGCTCTTGCTGTACCTCTGAATTCCACCAGAGGCCAGTCAAATGCCGAGCATGAGCCTCCCTTCTGGGAGAGGACAGCTGTCCTCCAGATGCTCAATCCTCTCCCTCCCCACTGACCCCCGATGGCTTGGGCTCATTCCTGAACCCAGGTCGCTGGCGTGGCGCGAGGTGTGGCGTCCAGCGCCTTAACCCTCAGCGCCACTGGGCCGACTAAACAGGTCCAACTCTGACGACCCCACCTGCTGAAGAGATCTTTGACCACCGAGGTTAGAAGCTCCTACTCGTGAGCCTGCGACCAGGAGCAGCTGAGACTGTCGGCCAAGGCGTTTGGATGTCTCGAACATGTACAGCAGAGAGCTCAGGACTGTGCTCGATGGCCTAGTACCAGACTCTTATCGCCTCCCGACACAGGGGATAAGAATGGGTACCCCATGTTTGTTGATGTAATACACCAAAGACATGTTTGTCCATCCGCGCAAGCCGTGGACCGGGGAGGAGAGGAGTCTGAAAGGCCTGCAGTGTGCAAAGGACAGCTCGCATCTCCAGGATGTTGATATGGAAACCCTGTTCCAATTCCCTCCAGGTACCCTGGGTCTGGTGGTTGGCCAGATGTGCACCCCAATCCAAGCCAGATGCGTCTGTTGTGAGAATTTCACAGGGAATCGGGAGCCGAAAAGAGACTCCCCGAAGAAGGTTGGCTGACTCTATCCACCATGACAGAACTCTTCAGACCGGGTTGGAGACCAGGACCAACTAGTCCAGGTCCATCAGTTTGTTGGTCCCACTTGACCCTCAAGGTCCACTGAGGAACCTACATATGCAGTGGGCCAGTGGAACCAAGGCAACGGCTGCTGCCATGTGGCACATAAGGCACAGGAAACCCTGAAGGGGACCCAAGTGGAGGAAACCATACAAGCCTGCTCCATCAGTCACTCTGCCCTGTCCTCTGGCAAAAAGGCCTTGCCCTGACTGGTGTCCAGGATTACCCCTATGTACTGGAGACATTGGCAAGGAGAGAGGCAGGACTTTGGCAGATTGACAGTGACCCCTAATGCCTGAAAAAGACAGAACCTGTATTCCAGAGTCTGAACCAGGTGGTCCCTGGAGGGGGCTGCTAGCAGCCAATCATCCAGGTGCGGGAACATGTAGATGCCCTGCCACCTCAGAGCAGCCGCCACTACTGCCAGGTACTTGGTAAAGACCCGGGGGGGGGGGGAGGCCCCCAAGAAAGAGCAAAAGGGAGGGCCCGGAATTGAAAATGGGCTCCATGAAAGTGTAAGCGACAATGGGCAGGAAAGATCTGGATGTGCAGGTAAGCGTCCTGCATGTCCAAGGAGCAAAACCAATCCCTCGCTGCAAAAGGGGTAAACAGCCCCTGAAGAGTGACCATCTGGAAGCACTTGTACATGATGTACAGATTCAGATGGCTCAGGTCCAGGATGGGGATGAGAAAGAAGTGGGAGTAAAACCCCTTTCTCCAGTGAGTTGGAGGGATGGGCTCTATGGCTCTTTTTTGGAAGAGAGCCCGAACTTCCTCCCAGACGAGGGATAGGTGGGCCGTGGGTAAGAAGAGTTTACCGGAGGATTTTTAGGAGGCTATTCCAGAAACTCCAGCATGTGACCGTGCTCTATGATCCGAAGCACCCAGGTGTCTGTGGTCATGCCCTGCCACTCATCTAGGTGGAGGGAGAACCGACCCCTGATTGCCTCCTCCAGATTCGCGGCCAGATTGGAGGAGGGAGATGGCATGGCAGCCACAAGTACCTGGGTGGTGCTAGTGTCGGCAGCTGCTATGGCCTTTCGCTTGTGCTGGTCTTTGGCAGACTTGTTTCCAGACTGCTTGCAGGAGGACCGACAAAAGGACTGGCATTGGCCCGCTCTAGGCTGGGTATGATAGAGCAAATGTGCTGACTTAAGAGCTCGTCCCAACCCCTGTTTGGTGAAGATGATGTCCTGGACATCCCCCCCACCCCAAAAAAGGACGGAACCCTGGAATGGGACATCCAAAATGCTGGACTGCACATCCGAGGCAAATCCAGATACCCGAACCCAAGAAGGGCACCGGAGACAGACCCCAGCAACCACACCACGCCTGGAGGTGTCCATGGCATCATAAGTAGCCCGGAAAATGTGGCTGTCAATGTCTGAGCCCGACTTCAAGAGCAGGTTATGCTGCATCATAGTGAGGTCTTCAGGCAGCACCTGTGAAACGTCCCTGGCTTGGTCCCAGAGGACATTTTGATATTGGACCATATGGGCCAGGTAATTAAGGGCCCGAATAGCTAGGATAGTAGACACAAACATGTGCTTACCCAGGTGGTCCAGCTGCCTAGACTCCATGTCCAGAGGAACTGCACTAAGGTGTTTGGGCTTTTTGGTACGGTCATGCTCTACATTTATGACCACTGAATTGGCCTTGAGGTGACTCCGTAAGAAGGGTTTATCAGCAAGGGCATGGTTAAGGCAGTCCACCTTCCTGGGCAACGGAGGGTTAGAAGAAGGGTGATTCCATGCAGCCCTTGTGACATCCTCAGAGTCCATCATGGGTGTCACGCCACAGGAAGGGCGTCCTGCTGCCTTAAATATACGGCATTTATAGGAAGGTGCCTGGTAAGGATACAACAGCAGTGGAGCCGGCAAAGGGTACCATGGGACAGGGTTGCCCGGTGCCGGCTGAGGATCTGGCATGGGTTGCAGCATGGGTGACACTGGCATTGGGCCCACAGGCTGAGGCAGCAGCAGTACTGGTTGCGGCCCAGCAGGCTGCAGCCGGGAGAGTTTGGGTGAAGGGACCGCTGGCACAAGCCTAGTCAGAGAAGCATCATGAGGAAGGGGGAAGAGACCCTTTGGCAGAGGTGACACCACAGAAGCAGCAGCTTTGGTAGCCTGCTGCAGGTGCTTCCTAAAAGGGCTAACATTGGCACCAGAGGTGGGGACCGATGAAGGCAGCACCATGATTGGGGGGGGGGCACAATAGTGGCAATTTCCATGGGTCAACGGCAGGAAAAGAACTGGGGTAGGTGTGGTGGACCGCCTGACTTTATAGGATAGGCTTACATCAGGGGCAGACGTCGGCGGTAGGTGGTCCCCCGTGGCAGACTGCTATCTAGAAGTTTTCCGTGTGATCCTGGTGCCTGATAGCTTAGTCCTACCGATGTGGCCTGCTGTAAGAGCCCTCCTCGAAGTAAGATCTGCCATTTTACTCAAAGAGCCTACAGTCACAGCTTAGCCATAACACATCCTCTTGTGCCAATGGTTAGCTCCCCCACCTGCTGTTTATTTACTTATTTCTAATTGGATGCAAGAGCCCATAATGCTTGTGCTCTGTGAACTCAAATGGTTTTCTTAAATGCAGGCAATAAATTTTAAGATAATTAGTTAAGCAATAATCCATGACAGGGTGTGGGTTATGGTGGGAGTTACCCATGCCTGATGTGGTTCGGTCACGAGGCCGCATACCGCGTGACTAAATCACACCAGAAGTGGGTAAATCCCACCATTACCCAAACTCTGGAGTGGATTATTGCAATTATACAATGTGCTGTAAAAAAAAAAAAAAAAAAATATTTTGCTCTGGTTTCTCTGCCTCTGACCTAACAACAAGGCTAACTGGATTTCAGCAACATCTAGCACTGATTTCGGGCCAATCATCTGTCCCTCAATGCTAGAAAAATGTTCTCCGTGACCTTTGGCAGTAGGCCGAGACCTGCTAGGCTCTCCCTTCCCCACTCCTTCCAGACCCCTGATGCTTTGATTGAGGATGTCTGTTCCATTAAATAACTTGGGATACGGGTTGGACTGTCATCTTGTCTTCTCTATTCAGAGGATGCCATCCACCAGAAGGTGCACCCTATACTTGGGGCACTTTACAGAATAAAGCAAGTATCCCACTTCCTGCCCATAAAGAGACTGTCACTAAGATGATTCTACCCATCTTCAATTACCACAACATTGTAGATAGTGCTACTCCAAAGTCCACTCTTGCCAGGCTGCATCCCCTCTTTCACTCCCTTCTGCCACTTTTCCCTGGACTGCCTCCCCAGAACCCATCGCTGTTCCCTGTATTCCTCCATCTTCTTGCCCTCCCTTAATGCTTTCTCCTTCCGCTTCCCCAAACTTTGTAGCACCCTCCCCATCTCTATTCTCAATGGTCCCTCTTCCCTATCACTAAAATCCTTCCTCTATGACTTCACCACTCACTCCTGCAGTTTCTGATCATCCTAGACTAATCCCACTACTCCCTCCTAACTACTTCCCTGGTTGATTGGTCCATTATTCTCCTTGACTTGTTCCTGTTGTACTCACAGTCTCCCTTCCTCCTTCCTAATTTTGCTAGTTTCGCTGGCTGAACTGTTGCTATTGATATGCTGTGGTCTGCACAACTTGTACACTGTGCTTCCTCCTGTCAAGTGAGTACTTTTTATGATTATCACTGTAACTTTATTGACGTAACTTATTACTGCACCCTTCATATCCCCTTCACTCCAGGACACATCTGGAAAAGAAATACAGGTTACTCACCTGTAACAGGAGTTCTAGGAATGGTATATGTTGTCCATCCACACTTATTGGCAGGTTCCTTCCCGCTTTAAATCTTGCCAGAAGGTCTTCAAGCTGGCTGCTTCCACCCACCCGGGTGGTAAAACTCTCAGCTCCCCCATGCCCTTAGATCTAGCCCGCTGGAAGCCAACAGATTTATCTTGTCCAGCTTGAGGAGGCCGGGTGGAGTCGTGTGGATGAACAACATATACCATACCTAGAAACTCCTGATACAGGTGAGTAATCTGTATTTCTAGGGACATGGATATGTTGTTCATCCACACTTATTGGCAGACTCCTAGCAGTTCTCTGGGAGGAGGGAGGCAAGGCGCACACCTACTTAGGTATAAAGACTGGAGAACCAAGGCCCCGACCAACATCCCGGTGTGACCCAAGGTCGATGTGGAAGGGGGAATGGGTATAAGCCTGCTTCCAGGTGGGAGTCCTACAGATATCCTGGACCAGGGTATCCTCGGAAGCAGCCACCGATGCAGCGGAAGGCGGGGTAAAATGAGCACTTATCCCTCTGGGAGGCTCCATGCCCGCCCACCTAAAGTGGAGATCTATGCAGGAGGTGACCCACCCGCTCGTCGTCCGCTTGGCTGCAGGTCTGCCAGGTGCGGCTTCAGCGTAGATGACAAACAGCTGGCGAACCTCTCCCGAACTTCAGCCCTATGCTCCCTGGGAAGGCGAGCGTTAAATAGGGTCCCAATGGATCCTATACACGGCCTCCGAGGCGTGAACGGGGTTGAACCCCGGCAGAGACAATACCCGGTAGGGAAAGAGACTCCGCCACCGCCTACGGAAGGAACTTCGGGTGGGGCGTAGGACAACCTTGTCCCTGTGGAAGACCAGATAGGGAGATTCAAAGGAGCGCCTGGAATTCTCCCGTCCTTCTGGTAGGTGTGGTAGCCCCAAGAAGGTGTTCTTCCACAACAGGTGGGGAACTCGCACCTGTGCAAAGGTTCGAACGGCCTGCCCGTGAGCTAAGCCCATACCAGCATTACATCCCACGGAAAGGAGGATACTCTCCCCAGAGGGGAGATGTGATCACGGCCTTAGAAGCGCCAGACCACCTTTCCTGCACCACCGACTACCTTCTGACCCACGCCCGGAAGACAGGAGTGGCTAACAGGAGCACCTTGAGGGTCGTCGACCGAAGCCCTAGTTCAAGAAAGAACGGACCGCAGATAGTCCGGAATGCTCGCCGAGGAACAGGAGAGGGGACCAGGCCCTATCCCAACACCAAATGGAGAACTCTTCCATTTGAAGGCGAGCGTATCTGGTCGACTCCTGGCAGGACACGTCAAAACGTCAAGGACCTTGCCAGAAGACCCAAGGCCTGGCCACTAGCCGCACAGGGACCAGGCCGTCAGGTGTAGGGATTGAAGGACCAGAGGGAGTACCTTCCCCTAACAACAGAGATCAGGACCAGGCGGGCTGGAAGCCGCCTCGGGAGCCTGGGGCTGAGACTGAGGAGAGCTGGATACCAGAGCTGGCAAAACCAGTCTAGGGCTACCAGAATCACCTGCGCCTAGTCCCTCCTCACCTTGCCTGAGGGTCAAGGGAAATGGGGGAGAGGCGTAGGAGGCCCGGGGTCCACGGCCTCAAGGGCATCCCCTACAGCAAACCATGCTGAAGGAGGCGGGCATGAGACAGTCTCGGCCTCGAATTCTCCCTGGAGGGAAAAACAAAGGTCCACCCGAGGTGTGACCTAGAGGGAGAAGATCTTGTGCTACCTCCAGCAGGAAAAACACTCGTGAGGCGCAGCCCTTATCCGGCCTAGGGCAACGGCCAGGGAGATGGAGGCTCCTGCCATAGAAATGGCTAGGAAACCGCCTCCCAGCTGCGTGAAAGACCCAATGCGGAGAACCTTCATATGCAGAAGCAAGGAGGTCATCCAGTCCTGGCGGGATAGGTAGCACATGGTCGTGGTGTTGTCCGCCTGGACCTAAACCACAAGACCCCGCACAAATGGAGCGAGCGGTGCAAGCTAAGCAGACCGCCTGGAGCTCCAGCAGGTAGGAAGACAACAGGACTCCCGAGAGGACCAAAGGCAGTGCACTCTGTATTCCCCTTGATGGGCACCCCAACCCATCCGAGATGCTTCGGTCGGAGAAGACCGTCGACCCGGGGCGGATGAACGGGATGTTCTCCTGCAAAAGAGCTGGAACAGTCTGAAGGAGAGCGTTCCCTAACCCCTGGGCTGTTGTCACGGACTGGTCCAAAGGAACGCAGCGCTGTGACCGCTGGCTGGCCAGCCCCCATTAGGGGGGCGCGTGAACCGGCGGATCCAAACAGACCACACTGGTGCAGGCCGCCGCAAGGCCCAGGAGGTGCAGGAAGTCCCGGTCAGGGCGCAAATTGCCCAGTCAGACCTGACTAGGTAAGGGAGGAAGGACCTCGGCCCTGTCCGCCAGGGGCCGAGCTCGGACTTAAGAGTCGAGCCTCATCCTGAAGAAGGATCACCCACTAAGGCACGAGTTCCAACGTGGCTCCAATAAAAAGGAGACCAGTCTGAGAGCAACCTAGAGGGCCAGAGCTCTGGACGGTCCCCCTTCGCCTGGAGGGGTTGTCGTCAGACCGCCATCCGGGTGGGGTTACGCCCGGACCCATCAATGCCGCAGGAATGCTGCTAAGCAGAGACTGAAGGGCCTGGCCTGGAACTCGTACCGGGATCCCCCACTAAGAAACGGAGGATTCCCCCAAGAAACGGACGGAACGAAGTGTAACTACATCCTGGAGAACCAGGAAGAGCCACACGCCCCGTATTGAGGATGGGATATCTGAGACAGAGAGACCATCCCAACATGCAGAGCGAGAATGGGGTGCAAGCCCCCCGTCCGTTAGGGACCAGAAATACCTGGACATGAACCAGGGTCTGGAGGAGGGTCTGCAACCTTCCTGATCACCTCTAGATCGAGGGGCCAGGCAAGTCGGCTCGGAAGGCCGGCGAGGTCAGCGGACCAGGCCCCCGTGGGGCAACGCCGGAAGAGGGAGGGCCTGCTCGCATCCCAAGGCAGGACCTCCCCTAGCACCTCCGACACCCAGAGGTCGGAAGCGGACCAGGTGGAGAGAAGGGCGGCTGCCTCTCCACGGGGACCCCGGTAGGTGTGAAAGGCCCGTCACTGAGCAGGCTTGGAGGAGGGATTGGCCGAGGAAGCTCCTGGGCCTTTACCTCCCTACTTCCCTTTAGAGGAAGCCGCTGGCTTGGATACAGGACGCCCAGCGCAAGCCTACTGGCCCTCATGCTGGAGATGATGGGCTGGTGGGGCCAAGGCGCAAAGGGGCTTACGCAAAGGCTGCCAGCGGTCCTTGTCCCTCCGGCGGGGGGTGACCGTGTCCGGAGTGGTATCGGACTTCTCGGTCCCCTGGAGGTGTCCCTCCACCCCAGGGCCGAAAAGGTCAGTCCCCAAGAAGGGGATGTCCGCCAACTTGTGCTGGGTTTCCAATGAGAAAGAGGATAACCTCAGCCACGCCCTGCGGCGACGGCCACTGCGGCTGCCACCGACCTGGCACAGGAATCACCTAAGTCCAGAGCAGTCTGAAGCTGCTGCGCCACCGCCTACCCTGGTCCCGTACCCGCCGGACCGTGGTCCGCAGGTCAGCCGGGAGATGAGGGAGCACCTCATCCAGGGAGCCCAAAAGGGCGTGGGAGAAATGTGCCATCAGTGCAGCCGAGCTGGCCTGTCGGAGGCCTAGGGAGGACGCAGCGTAAACCTTGCGCCCGACATAGTCCATCCTTTTGGACTCTGTCAGGGGGCCTATCCACATCCCGAGCGTTCCCAGAACACTGGAAAACATTATCGGTAACTAACCCCTCAGCCGAGGGGTGCTCCAAGAAACCGGGCAAAGAACCGACTGGGACAGAGTACTTCTTGGCCATCCTGGCCGAGGGCGCAGGGCAGGAAGTAGGCCACCGCCAGAGCTCCAGGGCCGGGCCTACAATGGCCTCGGCCACCGGGAAGGCCTCCGAGGGTGAACCCCCTCAGTCTAGAATCTCCATCAGGGGATAAGGGACCCGTTTGGACACGGGCTCAAGCTGCATCCCGGTGAACTCCAAGATGAGCTGAAGCAGACCCATAAAGGACGATGGGCTGTTGTCCACAGATCGTTCTGGAGAGGACCCCAGGTCCCCCCAACTGGGGAACAGAGGAGTCGACGTCGGACTCCGAGGGGTCTGCAAAGAACTGCCTCAGGCCTGAGTCACTCTTCGTCCACCGAGGGCGGGCGGGAGTGAGGGGAACAGACAACCTGCGGGACACGTCGTGACCCGACCGAGGTTCCACCGAAGATGGTGGGGCAGCAAGGTTCAGACGAACAACCGGCCCCAGAGTGGGCACCTTGACTGCAGCGAGCGGTTGTGACGGCCGATCGGGCGGCAGCTGCTTGCTGGACAGGGAATGAATCGGAGTCGATTGATTCCCAGACAACAACAACTGGTGCCACATGAACTCCTCATAACGTCGACGCCATCTGCATCGAAGCCACTCCTCATCCGAGAAGGGAGACGAGGAAGAACAGTAATGCCACTTAACTCGGTAACCCGACTGAGAACGCCGAAGTCGGCATGAGCGGCTTGACCGAGAGGAGGACTGAGACCGAGACCCAAATCCTCGGGGAAACCGAGGGTGGGCCTGGGAAGAAGTGGGGAGCGCCCGCTCTTCCCTCAGCTTGGACGAAAGGACCAAGGCCTGTCGACCCGAATGTACAGGCAGAACCTCAGCCTCCGCCAGGGGAACCGGCGAAGGGATGGCGGCTCCAGCAGAAGACAGCCCAGATGACGGTTCGAGAGACTCGACAACGTCGACGGGAGTCTTGGCCGGCTGACCTGACGGGGACACCATGAAGCCAGCGGCCTGAGCCGCACCCTCGACCAGTCGAAGCGTCGGCCCGGCAGGGAGGGAACCTCCCACCCCGCCAGCGCCGACGATGGGACTCTAGTCATGCGACTCCTTAGACCTGGGCCGAGGCAGGTCCAAGGTCCTCTCCTCCGAGGAAAGGGACTGGCGAAGCTCCCTGAACTAAGCTGAATGAGGAGAACTCAAGGAGAGCGGGATAAGCGCCGCGACCGAGGAGGAGGGAGCCGCCCCCTCCATTGAGGGAAGAAGATCGAGCTGCTCAGCTGAGACAGCCGACGCGGACACTGCCCGACGAGTCTCCAAGAATTTTTCCGCGCGAAAAATTTCAGGTCGCCCGAGCCCTTAACGGGCCGCAGATGATCCCAGTGCGCGCTGTACCTAAAGGGGCACAGCAAAAATCGTAAACCAAGCGGATCATGATCCAAGTCGAGGCAGTAGATGCACGTGGAGTGCAGGTCTTTCCTGGAGGAATTAACCGGGCGCCTCCTCCGGGAGCCGGAAAACGAATGATTCATCGCAGCAGCGAGGGAAGAAGACCAAAGTTTAGAAAACTTGCAACTAAATTTAGAGAGACCGAAAATTTCAGGAACCAGTCGAAAACACAGAGCACTAAAGGAGGGAACCTGAGCTTCCAAGCGGTAAGGAAGATCTGGCGTCATGGGGTGGAGCAGAGAGTTTTACCACCCGGGTGGGTGGGAGGAGCCAGCTTGAAGACCTTCCAGCAAGATTTAAAGCGGCAAGGAACCTGCCAATAAGTATGGATGAACAACATATCCATGTCCCTAGAACAGTTATACAAGAACTTATCCTAACAGTAGATCTTCGAGGGGATCTCAGTTATTGGGTTGCACCACAGGAACTTCACCGTTGGTGAAGCAGGATCTACATGGAAGATTTTCCAGCAGCACCACTGAGGCCACCCACGCAGACATCACCTACCAACGTCACCAACCCTATAAAGGCGTAAGCGGCCCTGCTCCCTCCCCAGTTCTTCTTCCCGGAGACTAAGGGAGCAAACCCGCGCCATGGTGGACCAAGGAGAGAGAGAGAGGTGATCAGGCCAAATTTTTTTTTTTTTTTTTTTTTTTAAACTTTGTATTTATTGTTTCATTGTAAACAAACAGAATACATTTCCAGCAGACATATATCAAGTGTTAGTAAAAAAAAAAAAACACACGGAGGGCGCCACTTCTCATAATATACAGTATTTAGGCTTAATCTACTGCTTAAAGATATGTCTATGGGGGTTACTTAATGTAAGAAATCCTTTTTAGTCCATTAAACCTCTTAAGCTGTTTTGAAAAGCCCATGAGCTGCATGGAAAAGGCTAAAACATTATATTACTGTATAGTGTCCAAGTGTCTACTCTCCTCAAAAGAGGATAGATACTGAGGTCCATGCTTTAACATTTATAAGTGCACACAAAAGGTGCTCAATGCACAGAAGATAATGCTACAACTCTTGCACATATAAATTTAAATGCAGTAGCTCATATTATATAACTGCAAAAAATAGAGCTATTTAGAAGTTTATAATGAATTAAACATGGTCACCTTTACAAAAAGAAAACCAAAATTGAAACTACTTTGTTTAGTAACAACGCTGTGAAACACAGCGATGAAGGTATAAAGAATATTTTACATGATTGAGGGTCCTTATGGCAGTCTGAGCGTTTACTCACGCACTCCCTCAAAAGGGGACATAATAATCAGCCGACTGAATAACTTTAATTCTCCCTCATCTCGGATCTGGTAATCCATGCATGTTTTCATGACTCGTCGTCTTCAGAAGAGAGCTCTTCAGGATCCATCGAGCGTCTTCTTCTCGGAGCCTGCTTCTGAACCCAGCGACTGGCGTCTTTCGGATCCGAGAAAATAAAGATCTTGCCCTGGTGAGTAATCTTCAAACAAGCAGGGAATATCATACTATGCTGGATCCCCGCCTCTCGTAGAAGTGCTCTAGAGCCATCAAACAGTTTGCGCCTTTGCCTGCTGGTGTAACTAATATCCGGATAAATTCAGACTGTTTCTCCTTCACACAGCAGAGTTTTATGTTGTCTGGCTAAGGCCAGAAGGTAGTCCCTTGTTGCCACACCATCCGTCACACCAAAACTGCTCGTGGGGCTTCCGTGTTGTCTGGTTTTCCTCGACTGGTTATAAGATAAGCTTTCTGCATATTTTTTTACATGCTCCCTGGCATCTTCCCCGAACTGCTGTAATAACCATTCCTACAAAAATAAAACCAAATGGTCCCCATCACATCCTTCCGGGAGACCAAGAAGCTGAATATTGGAAGCCCTGGTTTGATTTTCCAGAGTCTCCAGTCTCATATGCAGATGCCTATTTTCTTTCAGCACTGTAGCAATGGCACCCATTGCAGCATCGGAGCATTTTTTGGCTTTGGATGTCTCGACTGTTACTAGATCGATGGAGGCTTCTAGGTTAGTCACCCTATTGGCAATACCATCTATTTTATCTGCCAGACCCGAGATGGAGGATATGAACCTATTTATTTTTAGGCCAAGTGATTGTAGAATTTCCTCTCCTGTACTTTCTGAGTCTGGGGCCTGTATGGTAGAACTAGACCACATGGCAGAGGCAGCGAAAGCAATTTTGGCTTTTGCTCCGTCGAGGTGATTGCGTTCCTTTCGAGGATTTCCCATCCTGAATCAGCAGGTTTCCGATATCGATTGCTGTATAAAGAACTACAAGTTGTGACCAAAAAAGTTCTATTTTTTAACTTCAGAACTGAACAATATAAAGGAGCATTATCGAAAAGCGGCCATCTTGCTCAGGCTCAACAGCGCCCCATGCCCAGGCCAAAATAAAAAGCTGGATACACCAGTTAGCCATTTCTGAGAAGACAGCCCATAATAGGGAGATGGTGGGAGGGAAGGCAGACCTGATGACTGAGATCCCCACTAAGATATACTGTTTCGGTAAGTTCTTACGCAACTGTTCCATCTTCTTCGGGGGTATCCCAGCCACCAGGTCACACCACAGGAACGAGTCCCAAGCAGTTACAGGTGAAACAGAACAGTCTCAGAGGAAGGTCGATCAAAGCTTAGTACAGGAGGCCCTGCAGAACGGCCTGGCCAAAGCCTGCATGGGCTCTAGAAGCAATGTCCAGACTGTAGTGCCTGGTGAAATGTATGGACGGTGCTCCAGGTGGCAGATGTGCAAATGTCAGCAGCTGAGAACCCCTTGAAACAGGCCAAGGAGGTAGCCATACCCCTTGTGGGTGGGCTTTCACCACCAGTGGTGACTCTTTGCCATGCTTGTTGTAGCAGAACACAATACAATGTGCCAACCATTTGGACAAACATTATTTGGAAACCTGAACGCCTTCTCTTCCTGGGGCAAAAGAAACAAAAAGCTGCTTTGTCTTTCTGCAGTCCTTAGTTCAAAGCAGATAATATTTCAAAATTCTGCACACACCCAACGTATGGTGCAGTGCTTCCCCTGGACTGGCACGCTCCAGAAAATAAACTGGTAGGTGAATAGACTGGTTGAAAGTACACGCAAGACACCACCCTGGGGAGAAACTTAAGATTTGTGGCAAAGACACCCTGTCTTTCTGAAAAATTAAATAAGGCTCCTCACACCAGAGGGCCTGAAGCTCAGAAATCCTTCGAGCAGCAATAATAGCAACCAAAAATAACACTTTCCAAGGAAGAAAGCATGCTTGCATGTCACGGCTGGCTCAAGTGGAGACAGAGTCAATTTCTCCAAAACAAAATTTAAAATTCCAAGCTGGGACAAGGGAAAGGATTGGAGGTTTCAGGTGCAGGATGCCCCTCAAGAAGGTACAGGAAACATCCAGCTGACCCACGGTGCGGTCACCCACAGGCACACTGAAGGCTGAGCTAGCCAAAAGGTGCACCTTGAGGGAGGAGTACTGGACACTTGAGTCTGATAGTGAAATCAGGTAGTCCAGAATCTGGCTCACGGGACACGTAAAAGGACCCAGATGATGTCTGGCAGCCCAGATGACAAACCTCTTCCACTTCATGGCACAGGTGACCCTAGTGGAGGGCTTCTGAACTGCCATGAGGACGACTGCCACCCGCTATGATACTCTGAACAGAGCGATGGCTATGTCCTCAAGAGCCGAAGGGACTTGAGGCTTGGATGGACCAAGGTCTCCTAAGCCTGCGTCAGCAGATCTCTGCAAAGGGGCAGCGGAACTGAAGGTTCCTTCACTAACTGTTACAGTAATGGAAATCACATCTGCCGTGGCCAGTAGGGTGCGACCAGGGTCATGCTGGCCCCCTCCATCTGCAGCTTGATTAGCACCCTCAGAATGAGAGGAAATGGAGGAAAGGCATGAAGGAACCTTCCACTCCACGAAAGGGACGTGTCTCACCAGAAAACTCCAGGCCCGAGATCTAGTGAGCAGAAATTGGATAGTTTTGCACCAAATGGGGACGCAAAAAGGTCCAACCGTGGATGACCCCATCAGTCTATCAGATCTTATGTGACAGATGAGAGAAGTTCCCATTCATGCATTCTGGACCGAGTCCAGCTGAGACTGTCTGCCAGGGTGTTCAGCATGCCTGGGACATGGACTGCAGAGAGGATCAGGCCATGGTCTAGTGCCCAGTGCCAGACTCATGGCCTCCCTGCACACGGGGTATGAGTACGTTCTCCCCTGCTTGTTGATGTAGTAGACAACGCTGAGGTTGTCAGACTGAATCAATAACTGGCCCAGAAAGAGATGGTTCAGAAAAGCCTGCATGGCACACAGGACAACCCACATCTCGAGGACATTGATATACAAAAATGTCTCGATCTGGAACCATGTCCGCCGAGTATGAAAAGGACTCAGGTGTGCACCCCAGCCCGAACCGGAGGCATCCACAGTGAGAGTCTGCTGAGGGGGAGGAGATCAGAAATGGGACCATCCACTACTGAAGCACCTTGCGGACTGGAGAGGAGACCAGCACTGGCCGCTCCAGGTCATCCGTGCATTGGTCCCACTGCATCCAGAGGGTCCACTGGAGCACCCACATGTGCAGTCTGGCCAGAGGAACCATGGCAATGGCCGTAGACATGAGACCTAATAGCCTTAAGTACACCCTTATGGGGACATAAGAGCTCTGGGCAACTTCCTGAGCCTGGGAAATTATGCACTCTGCTCTGTTTTGGGGCAGGAAGGCCCTACCCTGCACACAGTCCAGGACTGTCCCTGTATACTGCAGTCCCTGTGATGGAGTCAAAACAGACTTGGGCAGATTGACAGTGATGCCCGGGGGGAAGAAACAGCTGGAGAGTCCTCTCCAGGGACTGGGGGAGCAAATCTCTGGACGGAGCTTTGAGGAGCCAGTCGTCCAGGTAGGGGGAAGAAGTACAGCCCTTCTCTCTGAAGGGCCATGGCTACTGCTGCTAAGTATTTTGTAAAGATCCAAGGTGCAGAGGATGAGCCAAAGGGCAATACCTTGAATTGGTAGCATTCCCCCTGAAAAAGAAACCAGAGAAACTGCCAGTACGGAGAACAAACCAAGATGTGCAAGTAAGCGTCCAGCATATCCAAAGAACACAGCTAATCGCCCTACTTGAGTAAGGGCAACAGGCCTGACAGCTTGACCATGAGAAACGTTTTGTACTGGATATAAAGACTGAGGTCCTCGAGATCTAGGATGGGCCTCAAGTCTCCAGTTCTTTTGGGGACCAGGAAGAACCTGGAGTAGAATCCCCTGTTCTTCTACTGCCTGAGCACTGGCTCTATTGCCCTTTTCCACAGAAGGACTGTACCATACATGGGCCGGAAGGTAGGTGGAGGGCACCGGGCGAGACTCTGGAGGCTGTTCTAGAAGCTCCAAAGTGTGACCCCCGTTTTACGATCTGAAGAATCCAGGCATCTAAAGTTATGATTCTCCACTGGTTGAGATGGAGGAAGAACCAACCTCCAACCACCACCTCTTGGTCGGGGACCAGAAAAGGGGAAGGGGGTCTGGCAAGGAGTCGGGCAGTGGCAGATCTGGCAGCTGGGGCTGATCCATTGCCTCTAGGGTGCTTGGCAGCTGGGGCCATGGAAGAGGGGGTAGGCAAGGCCGAGGAGGTATTTCTTTTTCCCCTGGGGACAGGAGCCTGCCCCAGACTTGTGGGACACTTTGCTAAAGCACAGGCATTGTCTGCTCCAAGGCTGAGTATGGTAGAGTGAATGGACAGATTTAATAGCCCTGCCAGATGCCTGCAGATCAAAAATGATGCCCTGAACATCTGGCCGAAATAACTTTGAGCCACTGAAGGGGGGTGTTCAGCACCTTCTGCTGGACATCCACTGCAAAGCCCGAGACCCTCAGCCAGGTGTTCCTATGAAGGCAAATGCCTGTGGCAGCAGACCAGATACCAATATCAGAAATGTCACAGAAAGCCCTGAGGAGGGGATTACTGATGTCCTCAGCAACCTGCAAAGATCTGAGAACAGTCTGGGAGGGCTTGGGCTGCCACCTTGTCTTTCTTCCAGATAGTGTTTTGGTACTTGATATGTGAGAAAGATAGTTGGCAATGGAAAGTCCCAGGCTGGAAGATGCATGAATCCTTTTTTTTTTTTGTACACTCTATTTCTGGCCCCTGACACCTGAACTCTCTCAGGCTACCCCAACTCACCGGATCGCTCTACCGTCCACCGTGGTCCTGCTCCTCAGGAGTATGCGTCCTCCACCAATCCCAAACCAAACCATCCCTTCAGCTCTGAGCCCCCTGAGGTAGGGCCACCTCCACATACTGGCGCTCTATCTAGAATCCAGGGCGTTGGTCAGGATGGCAGAGAGGCAGAGGAGGTGGAGACAGTAACCCGGTAATGGACATGTGGCGTCAGGTACTGTGGGGAGCTGCCGCTTATCAGGCTCGAGGGGGAGGGGGTTCTCTCTCTTGTTTGTTACCCCCTATTGGCCCGGTGGTGCAATGTGCTCTAGCGTGGCACATGGACACTCCCGCCCACACCCACAGAAGCGCTGCTGTGGCCACTCCCCTGCTACGCTAGGTCCCTGACTGCTGTATGGCCCCTAGTCTCCACTAAGGGTCACCGAACACCGAAAACTGATCGCCCCTCCCAGGAAAGGAGAGCTGTTCTCCAGATGCTCAATTGTCTCCGCCCCTGCCAATCTGAGTCCATCCCCAAACCTGGGTCGCCGGCGTGGCATGAGGTGTGGCGTCCAGCGCCTCAACCCTCAGTGCCACCAGGCCATGCATAAACCCTCTTACCCCAAAGGTCTATCCATCTGGATTCCCTGTCAGGGGGGAGGGAGCCAAATTGCTTGGGCACCATGAACCTGTCGTGTGCTGCTTTGATGACCACAGAATCGGTCTCAAGTTGAGTGGCATAATAAGACAGGCCTGAGGGGCATGATAGAGTTTATCTGCACCATGGGGCATGGCAGGAAGCATGTCTGGATGGTGCCAAGCCACAGTAGTGGTAGTCCTCAGAGCTGGGAGGATAGGAGGAATGGACCTTAGGGGAAGCCTCTGGAATCTCCAGAAAGTCCACCAGCTCTCTCCAGGTGGCACTCTCTTTGTCAGTATGGAAGCCCATAGCTGTGGACAGCTGCTTCATGACACTGAAAAAGGTAAGATCCTCGGAAGGGGACCTGGGAATATGTTTAACAGAGTCCTCACTCACTGAAAAAGCAGTAAACCTATCAGAGGAAAGCGGTTACTCCTCTTCCTCCTCCTCAAGGAGGATGAGGTCAGGGTGGTACTCTTCTTCGACGCTGACCTGTTCTAACTTGAGGTCAGACAATCGAGGGGCAATGGACTGCCTACAATGCACAGCCCGAGAAGGCCTAAGTGATGTCGATGACGACAGAGCTGAAGGCATGGGGACCCAGGTCTGTAAGAGCCCAACTGATGCACCAGGGCTGCGGGTTAACCTGGCCAAAATATCATTAAGGTCGATGGCAAAAGAAAAGTGCATCAAATGGTAATGGGGTTGCCAACACAGCGTGCAATGAGCAATCCATCGGGTCTTGAAAGCCCGAGGGCCCCTGATGTCCAAGGGCCTGGAGAACCATTAGGCCGCAGAGGGACTGGCGTCGACAAATGGGGGGCCGACGATGCAAGGGTCGATGTCCAGCTTCCTTGAGAAGTGGGAGGAGGCGCTGTTGGTATGGGCCCTGAAGAAGCAGAGGCCTGGACAGCAGAGTGCGTCAGTGCAGCCACAGCCAACGAGGTGCCCCTGGAAGAGGAAGAAGCAGCAGTCGGGGAACAAGAGCACCGTCAAGGGAGTAGTTCTGTTCACGGTCTTTTTTATGACTTTTCCCTGAGGACTTGTCTCGGGCCTTCGAAGCCTGGGAGTTCGACAAACTCAACAACAACTGGGAAGGAGGGACCTTAGAGAACCCCCTGCCCAGAACTGGCTACTTGTTGCTCCCTGAGGAATTTCTTCAAAGCCTTTTTGCATTGCCTAAGGGTTGTTAGGTTAAATATTTGGCAGAGCTCATAGTCAGAGACGTCGTAGTCAGGCCCAAAACAGCAGACACAAAAGCTGTGGTCATCTGAAGAAGCCATCTTCTTTCCACAGCAGCAGCAGTGGACGAGAGAAGTGGAAGGAGGAACGCCCAACATAAACAAGGTAAAAGAATCTCTTGTTTAAAAGAGATTCTAAAAGCTAGATTAAAAGAAAAATTTATAGGTGAAAATGGTGTGAACTGCGATGGAGCTTCCTTGGAGACCCATGCAAACAGAGTCAACAGTGGGAAAGAACTGAGGAGGGAGCAGGGCCACTCTTGCCTTTGTAGGTGTGGTGAAGTTGGCACGTGACAGCAGCATGGGCAGCCCCAGTGGTACTGCAGGAAAATCTTACGTGCAGATCCTGCTTCACAGATGGTGAAGTTCCTATGGTGTGATCTGATGACTAAGTTATGCCCGAAGAAGATCAAGCTATTTAGCTGGTGAAACTCACCTAGTAAAACTCTTAATAAATACACACATAAAGTACATTCATACATAAATAATGAGGTCCCATGCTGTGCATTGATCATCAACCTTCTAGTTACTGCCAGACCAGATGGTCACTTTCTTGTTCCAGTAGTGCTATGTGTGGCTACGTATGAAGCACTACTTTGACATGAGCCCAGAACTTGGGCTGGTCAGTGAAATCAGAAGGATGATGATCGCCACACAACATGGGACCTGATAAAAATATTACTACCTTAAATAAGGTGACTGAGGCTCTGGAGAAGGGTAGTAAATTTGTAGGAGCTGAACTAGGTGGAGGGATGGGATTTACTTGTTTTTTTAAGGTAAAGTGTGAGCAGGCAAACTAACTGGCAAAAGCTATTCCAAAATGCTTTAGGCAATGTTTATTAAATTATTCCAAAAAGCATTCTGTGGAATTTAATAAAAATTGTGAAATAGTTTTTCACAGTTTATATGATCCATGGAATAATGTTCCTGGCTTTACACTGAAAAGTCAATGTAAACTATGGCTTGTGCAGCACAGCGGAAAAATCAGGGCTTTTAATATGACCCTGCTGTTTGTTCATTAAATTTATCCAAGGCGTCCCTCCAGGGCTTCGAGCATCTGTACACTAAAACAAATAAATAAACCAATCATAAATATGAAACAGGACAGACAAGTTACAACTGTAAATACATCCATTCTGTTTCACACTTCTACATATATAAACCAACCTAAAAGCAAGCATGTTGAGCAGCTCTAGTTAAGCTGGTCAAAAGCTCTCTGCAGTAGGTAACTTTGACCCTACGAGAGAAGGTCTTGCAAAACAGCAAGGCCAAATCTGGCACATCTATAAAAGATGATATCTGGACCACAATGTTTAGTGTATGTGTGAACAGTACTTCAAGTGGCCACAGCACAGATGTCAGCAGTCAACACACTGTGGAAATAAGTCACGGAAGCAGCAATGCCCTTAGTGGAGTGACCATGGATAAGACCTGGAAGTTGCTTACCGCACTTCCAAGTAAATGAAAATTATATATTTACTGTAATTATTAACCTTCCAGGATATCTTCACCATTGATTACCACTTATAGGTCTGGGGGCAAAGGTACTAGGACCATGCAGGAGCAAATTTTCTTCCAGGGAGGGAGCCAGCCACAGCTACTGAGCATGGTGCCTGTACACCCTCACTTGGTGTTGCATACCAGCCAATAATCCCTGCCGGCTCCCTCACTCACTCTGTTTTTGTTCGCCAGGTGAGAAAGAAAGTATGAAAAAAAGAGAGAGAGAGGGCAAATAAGTTTCCTAGCCCAAAGACATAGGGAAAGGAGATACAAAAATAAACAAAATAAAACCCGACTACCAACCTTTAGATAGAGAAACAGGGCACATCAGGTGGCAGAAGGTGGTGGTTTGATATGGAGCCAGAGCCTCCAGCCACTAGCCAGACAGGAGGTGGACAGTGACCTTTAAGTCCACAGCCCTGAAGCAAGTGGCTCTGGCAGAAGGCAACAAGGGGATGCACAGAATTGGGATCCCCTTGTAACTGAAAAGCATAATGTGTCAAAATAGGAATGTAATACATGAACTCCTGGAAGAAACAACCCCATACCACCAGACAGATGACAGACTGGGTAGTCAGACAGTATGCCCCTTCCTCCCCTGCCAGGGAAGACAAAAGAGGATTCCAGGTGCATGTGGAGTTGTAGGACTGTGCAGCCCAAAGTGGTTGAGATGAGTTCATCTCCCCAGGCATCCCTACAGATACTGGGCTAACAGCCCAGCTGGTGTTAAGGGAAGAAAAAGGCACATATCAACCAAAGACAGTCTGACATAGTCAGAAGGAAAACATACCAGAGGAAATGACCTGCTTCTCCTTCAACTATAGGGCTGTATCCTGTGTAAGAGCTATTATACTTGATTTAATCCAGTGCACAGCACTTTCCCCACAGAGAGTCCAACTGCCAAGTGGAGTTAGATTGGCTAAGTCCCAGAGGTATAGACTGTATTTTGAATGTAACAGGGATGTACCCCAAGAAGGAGCTATACCCCAGGGCAGGCAGAAGGTAGGGAGGAAGCTAGCTTCGTTTTTTTAGGTTGGCAAGAGGGCCCTGAAAAGACCCTCAACCCAATTTGTTTTTGGTGCGGATGGGGACTCGGCATTGAATCCCAACCCTCTTTTTGTATTTTTTGAAAGCCACTCCAAGGGAGTGCAACTGGGGAGATGCCGTAGCACTAGTGGCACCAGCCAGCACTGACAGGATGAGCTGCCCAGAGGCCCTGACTCTGCTACAGCTAGGAATGTTGGGCTGGTGTGGTAATCAATAATGAAGATATTCTGGAAGATCAACAATTACGGTAAGTAATTTTCATATCTTCCAAGATTCAGCCTTCACCATTGATTCCTCTTATAGGTCAGACTACTAAGCTTTCCCTTCTCATGAGGAAGGAGCTGGGTCACCCAGAGGGTAACAGATACCCTCAGCCCTCTGCATGGGACAGAACACTTGAAAGCAAGGGCTCCTTACAGGTCTGGCTTCATTTGTGACACTAACTTTAAACCCCTTTCTACATTCTGTCCTGCTGCTTCTTTGCCACAGCTCTAGTGACTTATCAGAGAAGCAACAACTTTACTTGATTTGAGATGGCCATCACATCACACCAATATTTTGAAGGAGGAGAGACAGGCTATTCAAAAACTCACACAAAATGCATCTACTGAAATAAAACAATCCAATAAAGATGGTTTAATTGTGATCACGAATAAAATAGATTATGCCAGAGAAGTTAATTGTCAGCTGTCAGATCCAGACAATTATCGTCAATTACCACAGAATCCCACTGAACATTTTAAACATAAAATCCATGACTTTCTACGTGAATCATTTAAAAGGAATGAGATTACTGTTAGAGAACGTGATAAGACAGTACAATATCTTATTATGCCAGTAATGTACATATCACCAAAGATGCATAAGGATTAGGCGCCCGGCAGACCTATTATTTCAGCTCAGTGAGCTTTAACGGAATAGATGACAATTTTTGTAGGTTGTTTCTTGCAACAAACTGTAGTGAAAATCCATCTTTTATACATGACAGTATGCATATTCTATAAGAAATGGAGGAGCTGGGCTGGTCCAATAGATACTTTGGCTATCTACTGGTGTGGTCTCATTATATACGTCAATATGACATGATCTGAGTTTAGAGACTTTAAGATAGAAGAAATTAACTTCATACTTACTATAGTTTCCTTTTCTGTTAGCTCCAACATTGTTAATGGGTAATCAAAACTACTAGGTATTGTGCACCCGTACCAGGAGAATGGCACAACCCAAGCTTTAGAATGTTGGGCATATGTGGATTCCATGCAGCAGCAGCAGCAACTCCCCAGTTACTACTTAACTTGCAGTGCCATGAGAGCTACACATACATAATATAAACAATCACATACCTGCAATAATAATAAAACTATCTTACCTTTGTATCCGACATTCGGAGAAGGGATTGTTTTACGTGGATCTTAAAGTAGGCCTGGAGTGTTCAGTTCTTCTTGTAGAGACACTATGTAACAGTCAAAATGCTTCATAAAAGTCACCAACCTGTGAAACTGAAGCTAAGTAAGCATTAATCACCGATGAAGGTGGCATCTAATGGGGAGTTAATGCATGGTTGGGACCGTTGTGGCATGAGGCGGAGGCGGTGCGTCTGGCGGTCCAACCATCATTAACTCCCCATTAGATGCCACCTTCGAAGGGGATTAATGCGCTTGTAACATGGCTTATGCAATACAAGTGTCATGTGGATATTTTTTCCTTCTTATCACATACACATCAGCACTAGGATTTCTGTACCTTGCTGCTTTTTCGTTTATATATTGCTGTTTCTAAGGCTCTCTTTAAGTGCCACAATGCGTGTGCACGTTGCACTGCCGACATCAACTTACATAGTGTATACTACGTTCTGGCATCGTACGACTTTGCTTTATGTTGCAACATACACATAAGATAATGTTGTGCCTTACTAACCGCCCACTTCCACTCAGCTGTTCTATTCGTCTGCATGCCTTTTTTTGTGATATTCCTGGTCTGCTGCATTGTGGGAGCTATTTCTTGGCTGCATAGTTTACTCTGCCAGAGGACACAGACGGGTTCTCTCAACTCCCAGTGCACAGCTCCGCTCCTCTTTCCGACCAACAGGTGGCACTTGTCCAACACCACTCCACTTTTCCTCTTTTCCTAAACGACTTCTTTCCCCATCTTCTATTTCTCCTATCCCATTCCCCTCGGACTATTCCCATTTCCATCGGGTACCTTGCTAGACTGCAACCAGTGCAGTTTCAGCTTCTAAATCTTGTGCGTTTTCCTGCATATTACTCAGCACACTACAACTCAATTAGATGCCTGCTCCAAACACTACATATCCGACCAACAGGTGGCACTTTTCACACATTACCAGACTTGTGCTCAGCCGATATATCCTGTTGCTCGCTTTTCATCCCCACTACCGCCTTTTACTCTCTTGCTACTACTCAGCTGTCACTTTGGTCCCTCCGACCATTACGGCACACTTCCCATATCTTTGCTCTCTCTGCCCACGACCACACTTCCCGCACCCTGCAACGCACCGATATACTGCCTGCTTCCCACTCCATAGTGTGTCTTGATACCGCCACCTATTGGTCAACCTTTCAGACATCTATCCACTGCTCGCTTCTTCCCAGGCGTGCACGACATTTCCCACGCTCGTCCACGTTACTCCACTGTATTCGTTTGCGCACTCCCGATGGCAACACGGCATTATCGTGCCATAATGCCGTGTTGCTCTAGGGCCAGCTGACCCAGTTCAGCCAATTGATTTGCTTCTTTCCCACCTTCTCATTTTGCCCATGTTACAACACACAATGAGCCACACCTTGTCTTCCTTTTTTTTCCTTCCCCCCCTCTAATTGAATGTAGAGAACCAACCTGCAACAGGAAACGCACCTTAAATAACTAACAAAACCAGTTAACCTGCGGTCGCAGATAAATGATAAATCAGCCTGTAAATATACATGTCAGAGTACAGTGTGGCAGAATAGAGAGAGACCCGAGTAGGGGATTTTTGTGAAAAATATATCTCTCTCCTTGCAAAAGATTCTCCCTCAGGAGCCAAGCTCCTGGGTGGGTCCCACTGACAATATTGGAGCCAACAGAAAAAGAAATTACATTAAGTATGAAGTTAATTTCTTCTTTCTGTAGTACTCCACATTGTCAATGGTTGCAATGAAAACTAGGTTCTAAGAAGCAGTACCCAGACAAAAAAAAAAAAAAACAGGAGGGGGAGAATATTATCCCATACGCCAGATGCATCCGTATTACTTGCGAACTGCTACCTGCAACACTCTATGACCAAAAGCTGTCAGCAGAACTCTGAACATCCAATTTGTAATGTTTAGTGAAGGTGTGGACTGAAGACCATGTAGCTGCCTTGCATAGCTCTAAAACTGTGGCTTCACGCCTCTTCGCCCAGGAAGCTGCCATCACCCTGGTGGAGTGAGTCTTGAGAGCCAGAGGCCTCTTCTTTCTTGCAACATAGGCCTTATCAAAACAGGTCCACATCCACCTAGCTAGGGTGGGATTATAGGCCTTTTGTCCTTGTCTGGCTGCCCCAAAAATCACAAACAGACTATTCGACTTACGAAACTTGGCCGTATGTTTAAGGTAGAGCCTAACTGACTGCCGCAAGTCCAGTTTATGCAACTTCTTCTCCTTGGGATGAGAAGGATGCAGGCAGAAGGATGGAAGGTAAATTTCCTGGTTCATATGAAAAAGCCGTGGGCACTTTAGGAATGAAGAACAGAACAGTCCTGAGTACCACTTTGTCCTCATGCAAGGTAAGGTATGGCTCCTTGTGAGACACGGCCTGGAGTTCGCCCACTCTTCTGGCTGAACATATGGCTACTAAGAAACAGACCTTGTAGGACAACACATTCAGCAATACGGATGATAGTGGCTCAAAGGGTTCAACACAGAGCATTCAGAACAAAGTTCAGATCCCACAGGGGTACCGGGGATCAAAACAGCAGTCGGCCCCTGCCAACGGCACACAAAAAAAAGAATAACTTCTCTATTCGTTCCTAGGAAGCACCACAAGTAAGCTCAGACAGTGGAAATCTGACCTCTCAGTGTGCTCAATGCCAGCCCCTTCTCCACGCCTTCCTGTAGGAAGTCCAGGGTTTGAGGAATGGAGGCTTTTGAAGGCTTAAACCCTTTCCCTCTGGACCAAGATGAAATAATTGTCCAGACTTGAGCAAAAGCTGCTGAAGTAGAAGTATTCCTGGCTGCCATCAAGGTTCCAACTACTTTCAGGGAAAACCCTAGTTTTAGGAACCTCCTCCTCCTTTCAGGAGCCAGGCTGCAAGTTGCACTGCGCCTGGGTTCAGGTGGAGAATGGGGCCTTGCAGCAGGAGGTTCCTTTGTACCAGAAGGTGGAAGGGCACTTGCTGGGCTAGATTCACTAGAACAGAGATCAACGGTGTTCTTGGCCACTCCGAGGCTATCAGAAGGAAGTTTCCACTTGAGTGTCTTATTTTTCTTAAGACGTTCTGAAAGACAGGCAGTGGAGGGAAAGCATACGCTCTGCGGAAGGACCACACTCGAGTCACAGCATCCACTGCCTCTGCCAGTGGACACCAGTACCAACTGAAGAACTTGTTGGTCTGAGCATTGTGGCTTGACGCGAACATATTTTATTTATTTTTTATTGAAGGAATCGGAATTACAACCTCTGAGTCAAGGACTCCTTTGCAATGGCTCCACGTCAGATATACATACATTACAAGAAATGACAAGATATACAATAATAAATATAGAGAGAACTCACACCAGAATACATACATTGCAAGTTTAGAAACAGTACATACAATAAGCGGCATATAGTGAAGACAAAGTACAGTTCAAGGGTGGAATAGACCAACCCGTGTCAAATCATTATAAGTCCAGCATGTACAGTACAATACCAATATACAGAAATCAAAAGGTTATGGTCACAAACAAGGGGGAAAAGGACTAAGCACAGTCACAGTTGGAGTAGGAGAGGATTTCAGCATGGAGTAGGGTTTTAAACGGGCCTAGTTGCTGTTCCAGGGTGATGGCCAATGGCATTTCATTTAACCAGAGGGGGGCCCTGTAGGAAAAGGAGCATTGGCCCAGAGAGGTCCTGCAGTGGAGTACAGAGAGGGGGGCAAGCAAGGAGCTCCATGTAGTCTGTGGCTGAGTGGAGGGCTGAACAAGGTGGCAGAGAACTGGGGGGAGGTGTTCAGGAGAGCTTCCTAGCAAGGAGACAGGTCTGGTAGCGGAGTATGCCTTCAAAGTTAAGCCAGTTGGTGTGTCTACAGAGCTCACAGGTGTGTGTTCAACAGTTGTACCCAGTGACTAACCAGCAGGCTTTATTTAGGGAAATCATGATTTGACGTAGGGCAGTGGGGTCAGCCGTGCCACAGATAACAATCCCATAGTTAATAAGGGAGAGCAATGATCATGTCACGGCAAGACCTAGGGCATCAGGAGGCAGACACCCCCTGTGCCTATATAGGAGACCTAGTCTGGAATTGAAAGCTGAGCTGAGCAGATTGATGTGATCATGGTATGTGAGAGAGGAGTCAAGAGTGATGCCCAGGTATTTAAAGGCGGGCACAAGGTCGAGGGGGGAGCCCTGGACGTTAACGATGTTGAGGGTAACATTTTTAAGCTTATTTTGTATGTGAGTGAAAAGCATGGCCTTGGTCTTTTTGTTATTCAGGACAAGACGGTGCTCTGAGAACCAGACCTCTGCTTCAGAAAAGGAGCATCGCAGGGAGGACTGAAGGGAGTGGGGGTCGAGTGGCAGTCAACTATAACCGCGTCATCAGCGTACAGAAGCATTTGACCCAAGCAGGCCTTTGGGAGAGTATTCAAGTACATGCTAAACAGGAGGGAGCCCAGTATTGAGCCTTGGAGGATTCCCAAAAGTACCGGTTTACTGGCCACGAGTGTGGAGTTTAACTTGACCCTCTGGGTTCTGTCACTGAGGTAGCTTTTAAACCACACGGTAGTGTCCAGGGACAGGCCCATGCAATGCAGGGATTGGATTAGAAGTGTGTGGCTGACAAAGTCGAATACCTTGTTTAAGTCAATATAGGTAGATCCAACTAGGTGCCCTCAATCAAGGGCTTTGCTTATAAAAGTGGTGTATTCAAGAAGGGCAGTTGTAGCCCTTCCTAAAACCATGCTGTTTGGGGCAGAGAAGGTTGTATTTAGTGAGACAGTCAGAAATTGATCCGACACTATTTTTTCTAGCGCTGAGGGGGTTAATGGAGATGGGGCGGTAGTTGCCCGGGGAGGTGCGGTCCCCACTTTTTAATACTGGGGTGATGACGGCTGCTTTCCAATGTGAGGGGAACTGTCCATGAGAGAGGGACCTGTTTAGGATGTCAGTGAGAGGGAGTTAATGGAGTCTAAGGAGAGGAGGACTAGTTTTAGGTCCAGCGAGTCGCTACTAAGTGTCCCCCGAGGGCTTTGGTTAAATATGGTCTTGCCTCTAGGGGGTGATTGTTCGGAGCCTGAAAGTGGAGGTGGACGCTTTAAGGGGTGGGCTGGTGGGCAAGTCTAGGGTCGGGTCGAAGAAGTTAGAGGGAAGGACACTGCTAAGATCAGAAAATGCAGTGTTGAGGGTATGTTTCTGCGGTTGCCTGAATCAACTGCTTAGGAGTGTGAACACTTGCGGGTTCATCTGCCACTCTCCGGGATGAACATTTTCGAAACTTAGCCAGTCTGCCTGAATGTTCAATTCCCCAGCGAGATGTACTGCTGACAGAGAGAGAAGATTCTCCTCTGTCCAATTCAGGAGTTATGGAGGTCTACCAAAGCATTTCCTTGCTTTTTGTCCCACCTTGGTTGTTTATGTGCGCCACTGTGGTGGCACTGTCTGACCGCACTTTTACTACGGTGTTCTTCAGTATGGACTGAAACTGAAGCAGAGTTAAGTGAACTGCCCACATCTCCAGGACACTGATGTAGAGACGCTGTTATAGTACTGACCAAACCCTCTGAGTGGGAAGTTGGTCCAGGACTGCCCCCCACTGATGCAGACTTGCATCCGTTGTGAGAATCACTTCTGGTAGTAGTTCCAAAGGAACCCCCTTGTTGAGATTCAGCACATTCAGCCACCAACTCAGGGAGTAATGCAGCTGAAGTGTGAGGAGGATCCTGGCTTGACAGTTTTCTGGTGATGGATCCCAGGCCATCAGCAGCCCCGTCTGAAGGGGCCACATGTGGAAGCGGGCCAGTGAACTAATCTATTGCTGTCGCCATGAGGCCAAGAATCCACAGCAGACTGTGGGCTGACACTGAGGGCCAGTTCCTTAGCCACCATATCTCTGACAACAAGGTCTCCTCCAGGAAGGGCGACAAAAATACCCTCCCTACTTTCATGTCAAAGACTGCCCCCAGGTGTTCCAAGGACTGAGATGGTTCGAGGCAACTCTTCTCCCTGTTGACTATCCAGCCATGTGATTCCAAGATTTCCAGGGTCCTGGATACCAATCTCCTCACTAGAGGCAACATCGGTGCCCAAATGAGCAGGCCATCCATGATAAGGGTAGCCATGATGTCCCTCCTGTTGTAGTTGAGCCACCAGAACTATCAACACCTTCGAGAAAACTCGAGGGGCTGTTGCAAGGCCAAACGGAAGTGCCTTGTACTGGAAATGTTTTCCCAGTATTGCAAATCTGAGGTACTTCTGATGGGACTGATGAACAGTGATGTGAAGGTAAGCATCGATCAGATCTATTGAAGTGAAGAAGTCCCCTGGCTGAACAACCCAGGTTATCTACCTCAGCGATTCCATTTTGAACGCTTTGGGGTGAACAAACCTGTTTAGATGTTTCAGATACAGAATGGTCCGGAAGCCCCCGAACATTTTGGGAACTAAGAAAGAGATGAAATAGAACTCTTGACCTTGCTTGTTTAGAGGAACCGGCACAATGGCCCCTATCTAAATGAGGTGGGTCAGCGTGTCCAATACCGCCTGGCGTTTTGTCACTTGCTTTGAAACCAGGGATGGCAGGAAGCGTCCCCTTAAGGGAACTGTTTAAAATTCTATGGCATAGCCTAGTTTAAGGATCTCCAGAGCCTAGGCGTCCGACTATGTTTGGGCCCATCTTGCACAAAACTCCTGGAGTCTTGCATCAAGGGAAGGGTGGCAGTGATGGGCCCATGTACCTTCATTGTGAGGTATCAGGCTTCTGTGCTGGTCCTCTCCTCCACGGTGCCTGGGAAAGGACCCTCTATTAGGCATCTCTGTTTCTTTGGTTACCAAAGTTCTGAAAGGGATGGAAACCCTCTCGGAACTGCCTGCGCCAGCAGTCGCCCTGACCCCGTTGGGATGCTGTGGCCTTGAATTGCTGTTTAGACACTGGGAGGTGGCCTTTCTTATCCTGCATGTCCTGCAAGACAGAATCCAAATCAGAATCAAACAACAAACTTCCTTCAAACGGGAGGCCAAACAGTTTTGCCTTCGAAGTCTGATCATCAGACCAATGTCTGAGCCACACGGCCCTCATGGCCAGTGCAATATGGTATGTCAAACGGGCGGATATGCGTAAATTGTCCACTGCAGAATCACCAAGAAAGGTGGATGCCATGGATACCAACTGCAAAACGCTCGTACCCTCTGAATCAGGAGGGACAAAGTCGGTCAGCACAGTGACCCAAAGGTTTAAGGCCCTGGCAACAATAAATTAAGCATAGGAGGTACGAATGTTTGTACCAGTAGAGGTAATTGCCCTCCTGCATGCGGTATCTATCTGCTTGTCATGTGCATCTGATAGGACCAGAGCACCTTCGACTGGACGGGTGGTGTGTTTTATAGAATTATAAACTGCCTTGTCTGCCAGAGGGGGAGATTCCGAGCTGCAAGTCCTACCCCTAAAAAGGGATAATTCCTTGTTTTTGGTTTGGGAAATTTTTTTCTCTGATCTACAGCTGCCCATTCTTGCTCAGTAATTTGGTCACAATGAAAAAAATCTGGGAAAAACTTTGGAGCAGAGGAGGACGCAGACAGAATTGGATTAACATCCACCATCTCCACGGACTGCTCTGCCTTAAGCTGTAAGGATCTACAAGCCTCAGCTATCAAAAAGGACAAGGACTTGTTATCAAATAAGGGTGGGATTGGAATCCTGGTCTTGGGCTCCATCCAGTCTTTTTCCTTGATCTCCTCCTTGGAGGGGACATCTTCGTCATCAGAGTAACTTTTTAAGGTCAGGAGTGTCTCCAAAATCCCCATAATCCTCATACTGACCTTCGACTAAGTCAGGGTCGATGTCTGCCTGCCTATCTGATTCCGCAGCTTGCTCACGCTGCGTCGCACCTGGACATGCCTGTGTGGGCCCCTACTGACCTGAGGGGCCCAGTGTGGGGTCAAGTGCATCTGCTGGGATGTCCTGTGGCACATCAGGGTTCAGAAGCTCACTGAGGTACAACAAGAGATTTTCACAATTCTGCTTTGCCACTGCCAAGAAACGGACCAGGTGCCCCCTTCCTAGCTCGGAGGACCAGCTGGGGGTGGGGTACCGTGAGAGACATACTATGCTGGGCAACACAGTGAGAACAATATGTACCCATAGGGGAGGGCCTCATCAGCCTTATGCAGGACTTACATCTTTTCATAATTAATGGTCTCCTGTGAGACATGGAGCCAACAACAGAAAAATATGGCAAGAAAAAAAAAAAACAGATTAAACTATATTATTGATATGTTTTCCACAACAGACAAACCAACTGCCAAATGCTACAGTAGGCTTCAAAAATTCCAAACTAAGTATGCGTGCGCCCCCTGGGCTCGTGGAGGCACTAGCATGCATGCATAAGCGTATGCGCACCTGCTTTATGAATACGCGACTTATGCAACAGAAAATGGAGACTAGCGCCATGCGAAAGTCGTTAGCGCTACACATGCGTGTGCACCACAAACATGTGCTCAGGACACTGTCAGGAAGCTGAAATGATGAAGAAGCATGCAACCAGCCCTAATGGCAGCCGCGCAAATGGTAAAGACGGAGGTTAAGGTGGCATATCACCAAAAAACACTCTCAAATTGCCCAAATCCACAGTTTTGCCAGAAAAGCAGCTTAACAGGCACAATTTAATGTAGGGGTGGTCCCTGAAAACAGCCCCAACCTACAGAGCAGAGCTGCAGCCCCAACTGAAGTCTTGAAATCTTGAAACTTGAAATTCTTGAGAGAAGAGAAAAGTAGCTATGTCCCCCTTTGAATGGCACAGCTTAACTGGGGAGTTGCTGCTGCTGCATGGAATCCTTATGTGCCCAACAGTCTAAAGCTTGGACTGTGCCATTCCCCTGGTAGGGATGCACTATACCCAGTTGATTTGATTACCCATTGACAATGTGGAGCACTACAGAAATCATTTTGCTAAGTTTGATTTATACATGTTCTTACATCATATTTTTTTTAATGTTTGACGGGAATTTTTTCATCCAGACCTGCAGTACGGCTATGGGGACCTCAACGGCATCCTCCTATGCAAATCTATTTTTTGGTTGGTGGGAAGGGGCCATGGTGTTCAACACAGACCACAGCCCAAGGTACACAGACGATATACTGGTCATCTAGGAGGGTAATGCTGTTTCAGTGACTGAGTTTGTGAGATTACTTAATTCAAAAAAATTTAAATGTGTGGTTTACACACAATATTAGCAGCAACTGTATCACATTTTTATATCCCCAGCTGAGCTCCATAGCAGGTAAACGAGTGATAATCTAGTGATACAGAAAAGTAGCCTCGGGTAATACCCTTCTTCTAGCACAGAGTACCCGTCCCAGTTATTTAAAGCAAGCTATTCTAACTAGACAAGTTATCAGCTTACGGGGAAACTGCTCCAACTACTGAACTGTTTAATAAACATGCACAGGACCTGAAAGAGAGATTTGACAAAGGGGGTATAAAGAAAATGTTTTAATTGAAGCCATAAATAAAGCTAAAATTACGGACAGACAGCCTTTTATAGCCTAAAGATAAAATGACCAATGTGACTGAAAGAATAACCTTTGTAACAGAATTTAACCATTTGTCTCAACCATTGGTTTCAATCATTAACAAATACTGGAATGTATTAGCAGGAGATCCAGTACTGAAAGATTTAGTGGCCAGTAAGCCACTTATTTCATATCGTAAGGGAAAAAAGCTTGGTAAAACCTTGGTAACTTTGGGATTCGTAGTATGTTCAAATCCCTCTGAAACCACATGTATTATCCTGGTTGCCACCGCAACTGACTGGATATCACATCCGTGGTAGATGCACAGCTTGCCGATACTGTACTGAATAGAATGTTTTCTTATTGGAACACAATTCCAAAAGTATAAAGATTGAGCAATTTATTGACTGCTCCCCAGCATTTGTAATTTATGCAATAACTTGCACTTGTCCAAAAGTTTACATAGAATGAACAACTCATCCACTCAGGAAACAAATGCAAGCCCATATACAGTCGATTCTATCAACAGCACCAAATACCCTACTGGGGTCACATTCTGCAGAGTTTCATGGCAGTAGGCTGTCTGATCTTCATTTCATCAATCTGGAGCATACTAAGATTCCCCCACATGGTGGGGACAGAACTAGTATATTGTTACAAAGGGAATCTGGCTACACTTTTTCCTTAAAAACATTATACCCAAGGCCAGCCTGGTGGTGCTGAGGGTTGAGGCACTGGACGCCACACCTCATGCCATGCCAGCAACCAGAGTTTGGGAGTGAGTTCAGGTTGCCGTGGGTCAGCGGGGGGGGCACAGAGTCGGATCGAGCTACCAACAGGCAGCTATCCTTTCCCGGAGAGGGATGTGGAGTTCCCCGGGCTCTTGGCTGCCATCAAGTGGAGCCTGGTGATGGCACCAAGCCCAGTGGGAGACTCAGTGTTAGGGCAGGTGTGTGTGTGGGGGGGGGACTGTACCAGAGCCACGGGGTGTGTGCTCACCTCCACGGGGATGGACGACCATGTTCTGGGGTCCTGAGTATAGGTGGGAGAAAAACTAGAAAAATGCTAGGCCTCCCACTTGCCAAATCGGGTGGATGGCGGCAAAGAGGAGCAAACAGCTTTGTAGCAAGAGAAAGAAAAAAAAAAACATTGCATTACATCCTGTAGGTCTATATAGCGCCTAACTGGTTCTGTGATTGAACCCTTACATTTGTAAATGATGCTTTTCAACTGCATATTCTAATCCTTATCTGTAGCATTTAAGATCTTGATGTGCCCACCTGTGATATTTTGTAACAGTAATCTTGTACAGCAATTTAGGTCTCTGTTATGTAAGCAATAAGACACGACAGGGTGTGTGTTGAACAGATATTACCGCACGCCCAGGGGCGTAGTAAGGCATGAGGCCACCGGCACCGCAAGTCCACCTTTAGTTTTAAGAGTTCTTTCAGAACCCTTTCTTCTGTAAATGGGCTGGTATCAACTTCTGAATCCAGAGTGTTTCTATTGTTTGTTTTAGGTACCTCCCCATCTTCATTTGTAAATACTGAGCAAAAATACTTGTTTAGTATCTCTGCCTTTTCACCGTCACCCTCTGCCCACCCCTCCCTTTATTAAGCCTCACTGTCCCTCCCTTAGTCTTCCTTCGCTCCCTGATGTACCTAAAAAAGGTTTTATCCCCCTTCTTAACTGAGTTGGCTATCTTTTCCTCGGTTCGGGCCTTTGCTGTTCTGACTGCCTTCCCAGCTTCCTTTTGCTTTAACTGATACAATTCTCTGTCCTGCTCCTTCTGTGATTCCTTGTACTATCTGAATGCCTTCTTTTTCTCTTGAACCTTCACTGGCACCTCCTTTGAGAACCATAGTGGTTTCTTACATCGTTTTATTTGCTTCACACAAAGGCTTGTTACCTCTGTGATGGCAGTTTTTATTATTCCCCATTGTTCTTCTACCCCTCCTTCCTGCCTATTTGCTAGTGCATTCCTTAGGCACTCACCCATTTTGGCAAAGTCAGCCCTCCTGAAGTCCAGTACTTTTGTCTTTGTATTGCTCGACTCTATTGCTGTGTTTATTGTGAATCATACTGTTCGATGGTCGCTAGTTCCCAGATGGCTACCCACTTCTACACTGGTGCTCCTCTCTCCATCTCCATTTGAGAGAACCAGGTCTAAGATTGCTCCCTCTCGAGTGGGTTCCAATACTAGTTGTTTAAGGCATGCCCCCTGTAGGGCATCTAGAATAACCCCACTCTTAGAAGTGACTGCTGCAACTGCTCTCCAGTTAACATCTGGCATATTCAGATCACCCATCAGCAATATCTCCCCCTTATCTGCCATTCTAAGTATACTTTCTATAATTTCCTTGTCCATTTCCTCCCCGAGAGGGGGGTCTGTATACAACCCCTGTGCAGACTGTGGTGCCATTGCCTGCCTCCAAATTGACCCACAGTGCTTCTGTATCCGCTTACAAGACTGGGGTGTACAATTTATTTTATTTAGCTTTTGTTGACCAGGTAAGTACACTAGACAAGTTATATGCCTATTTTCAGGTACGACCCGGGAGAGTACAATGAGATACAGATACAGTGAGGTACAGGTTCATACAGAGGACAACATGACACAAGTTAGGCAGTATACAGTCTCAAAATAGAATCATGTGAACATAACCAGTAGACACTAAGCACAGTTAAGATATGTACAGGAATATATATATACATACACACACACACACACATACATACATAGAGACACCAAGGCGAAGAACAGTACAATTTTACAAGGTATACATGTCTCTGAGCCACAGTCTGAGTATCTCCTGAAACAGAGAAAAAATACACTATATGCACCTCAGAGTCCAGTTAGTCTGTGTCAGCAGGAGCTGCAAGAGGGGTGCCAGGAAGGACATGCGAGTCCGGTGCAGGGGACTGGAACTAGCTATGGAGGTCTAGGACACCCACATGCAGAGGAGAGCTTGAAGTGATACCACAGGGAGCTCCGGAGGCACGAGTGGGAGGGGGAGGAGTGGACTTGAGCAGGAAAGGAGTTCCATAGCCTAGAGGCACATGAAGCAAAATCCCTGTCCCCCATTTACGTGTGGGTGATAGGGACTTTAAGATTGCCAGGGCCCAGAGACCTGAAGGAGTAAGCAAAAGAGACAGCCGGTTTGAGAAGCTCAGTCAGCCCTGGGGAAGTGCCAGTACTGAGCACCTTGCCCATGAAGCAGCCCAGGACACAGTTCATGTGGCTGGGTGGGGAGAGCCACCCAAGTTTGTTATATAGGTCACAGTGGTGGGTAAGGCAAGGGGCAGCAAGTGCAAAGCGGCAAATGTTATTGTAGGTTGTGTTCCATCTAGTGAGGTGAACTTTGCAGAAGCGTGCAAACAGGAAAAGTCCATAGCAAAGAGGGAAGCAACACTCCTCTGGCCAATGCAAGGCGAGCAGCAGACGTAAGATTTTTCTTCGCTCTGTAGGCCAGACCCAGTATGCCGTTAACAGCTCGGCATACATTTTGGATATGGCACCCAAGGTCAAGTTGGGAGTCCAGTGTCACCCCAAGGTGTTTGATGGAGTCAGTGGTTAGAAGTGGAGTACCACCGATACCAGTAACACACAGAGGGGCAGGGGAGGCCTTAATCTTGGCCAGGGACCAAAAAAACATGGCCTGAGTCTTTTTTAGGTTGAGGACCTACTTGTGAGTCGTTACCCAGGACTGGATATTTCTGAAATCCTCACTCAGTTGATGGTTGATGACCCCAATGTCCCAGGAATGGTGAGGATGACCAGGTCATCCGCGTATAGGATAGTACTACAGTTGGTAGCAGTAACTGGTAGGTTGTTGACAGAGAAGAGAAGAGGCCCCAGAACTGATCCCTGGGAGACACCGTAGGTCACAAGAGTGGTGCCCGAGAGTACCTTGCTGAATTTGATAAGTTGCTGCCTGCCCTGGAGGTAATTACTGAACCAACTCAGGTCAGGTGAGGACAGACCAAGGGACTAAAATTGAGAGCAAAGTAAGACATGGTCAACTAGGTCAAAGGCCTTGGATAGGTCAATGAATATGGCACCTGTGAGTCTGCCCTGGTCCATGGCAGCCCGGATTCCAGAGGAGTCAGTGACAAGGGCAGAGGATATACTGTGCCCTTTTTGAAAGCCATTCCACGTAGAGAACAGTAGCTCATGGACCTGGATATAATCTGTGAGTTGCCCAGCCACAACTTTCTCTAGAAGTTTACTGACAGCCTATAAGATGGCTATCGGTCGGTAATTGTCAAGGATCTTACGGTTGCCCTGTCTGAGAACAGGGACAATCCTCGCCACCCTCCAGATGTCAGGGATGACACCAGAGGCAAGGGACATATTGAAGATATGGGCCACTGGGAAAGCTATAAAAGGGGTACCAAGATGGAGGAGCTTAGGTTCCATGCCATCGTGGCCAGCACTAGAATGTGGAGAGAGACCAGAGAGAAGTCTCTGCATCCCCAGTACCGTCACAGCCTTAAAGTAAAATAACGGATGGGAGGTGAGGGCCACCTGTGGGGTGGAGGCCAAGAGACGGCTATCACTCCCATCAGCAGAGAACAGGTAGGTGAAGGCAGACCGGTCCAAGAAGTGGAATGCATTGGCAATAGTTAGTGGATTGTTACTATTAGACCTGCCCACGAGCAGGTCAGAGATCCCACAGTTGGAGGAACCACCAACTATATTTTTAATGCTCCTCCAGAAATTTCTAGGGTGCTTAGCTGAGTTGAGTAAGGCAGTTTTACAATATTCACTTTTGGCTGCCCTGATTGCTTTTTTGCATTCATTTCTCAGCCTCCTGTATTGCTGAAATATGGCCTGGTCCATCGTGGCCTTGAAGTTGGCCCAACACTCGTCTCTAAACTTCATGAGGGCTAGGAGACTCCCATGCAGCCATTTTGTGGCAGACCCCCTTACTCTCCACCAGATAAGGGGGGCATGCTTGTCCTGCAGAGCACCAAAGGTGCTAAGAAGCTGACTAACAGCAGTGGAAGGGTCCTGAGCATTAAGATCCGCAGACCAGTCAGTGAGCCTCAGATCCACGTGAAATGACCCTAGGTCAAATCAGGAAAAATCCTTTACTTGAATGATTTTGTGGGGGATTTTCAGGGAGGAGATCTTCCATACACAGTACACAGGGGTATGGTCAGTTATAGAGTCAGGAAGCGTACCAGCAGAACTGATCCTCTCTGGCCGATTGGACAGGACCCAGTCCAGGAGGGAGCTAGTACCACCATTGGAAGACCACCAAGTGGGCTCCTGAATAAGTTGAGACAAGGAGAGGCCAGCAAGCAGAGGTTCAAACAGCTCAGAATTTCCTCCTCAGCAAGTTTAAATTAAGATCTCCCAAGAACATTAGCTCATTATCCCCAGTCTTAGCACCAATAGTATCAAGGAGATAGGATAACCCAGGCAGGCTTCCTTTGGGGGGATTGTATGCACAGATGATGTGCAGCTTCTTAGTATTCCCAAGTAATAGGACAGAGTGAAGCAGCTCACATGAAGACAGGGAGGACTGCTGCTGAGACACCACAGACAAATTAAGGTGACTCTTGTAGTATATCAAGATAATCACCCCCTCGCTTTTTCCCTTGCCGATCCTGTCTGATGAGATCAAAGCCAGGGAGCACACAGGCTGAGTCAGGGGGTGGAAGGTTTCAGCCAAGTTTCGGTGATACCCAGGATCAGGCTTGTAGTGCTTAGCCCAGGCAGAGTTCATCCCGATTGGGCAAGAGGCTGCGGATGTTGAGGTGAGCTATTTTCATCCCTTTGCCTGACAGCCAGCCCACAGGAAGTGCACAGGCCTGATAGGCATTACCAGGGTTTCGCACAATGTCCCCAGCCAGGACTAGGATCATCAGAAAGAGCCAGAGGAGATGCCTTATTGTGGGGGGGAGCCACCACCCACCGAAGGCCTGCGAGCAGCATGCCTGACCACTACGGTCAGATATAGAAGGCACCTGAGGTAAAGCCAGCAGATAGGCCAAAGGGGCTGTCTGCCATGGGCTAACAGACTGGAGAAGGTGAAGTCAAACACCTCATGCTGGACAAAAGTATCCCAACAGCCCCTGAGGAAGGAGAGTGGCCAGCATACACAAGAGAGGCATAAGGCAGTGAAAAGGCCAATAATGAGGGCAGTGCTAAGTGGGAAGGGCTGAGCACCCTCCCTGGGGAGCTTAGGGGCCTCCATGACAGCTGATCAGACAAAAATCAAACCCTCCTTATATAGTGACCCCCCAATCCCATCAACTGTTGGGAGGGTCACCAGGTTCAGCTGAAGTAAGCCTCAACTGGAGGTGAGTCAAGTCAGGATAGCTAGTGAGCTCAGTGCACTAACAAGCTAGCAAAGGCATGCCCTAACTAAGATTGATTAAACGTTCTATTTAGGCAGGCAGAAATATCTTGAGATTACTAACATCTCCCACACTGTAAATTATAGTCAGCTAGGAACAGTAGTGTTAAAACATCAACTCAGCCCGGTCCACTCAGGGTAAAAAATAGACTCGGAGGCGGAGCAGGCTTACAACACTGGGTTGTACAAAATTAGTTCCACTCGCAGACGGGCGCTGCAACCTGGTTTATTTCAAATGCAAAAACTGAAGCCGTGATTCCAGGCATGCACATTGTAATGTGCACACCCAGAATCACAGCTTCAGTTTTTGCATTCGAAATAAACCAGGTTGCGGCGCTAGTTTGCAAGTGGAACTAATTTTGTACAACCCAGTGTTGTAAGCAGATACAGAAAAAACAGGTTACTCACCTTTAACAGTAGTTCTAGGAGTGGTATATGTTGTTCATCCACACTTGTTGGCAGGTACCTTGCTGCTTTAAGATGTGCCGGAAAGTCTTCAAGCTGGCTCCTCCCACCCACCCGGGTGGTATAACCCTCGGCTCCGCCCCATGACGCCAGATCACAGCCCGCTGGAAGCTAGGTTTGTGCATCAAAGCTGGAAAGTTTGGGTGGGTCAGTGTGGATGAACAACATACACCACTCCTAGAACTACTGTTATAGGTGAGTAACCTGTTTTTCTAGGATCGTGGATATGTCGTTCTAGCCACACTTGTTGGCAGACTCCTAGCAGTTCTCCAGGAGGAGGGAGGCGAGAGGCACACCCCCTACTTAGGGAAGAGGGACTGGAGAACTGAGCTTCCAAAACCAGCATCCTGGCGTGACTCAAGGTTGATGCAGTAATGGGAAATGAAGGTGTGTGTGCTGACTTCCAGGTAGCAGCCCTGCAGATTTCCTGGATAGGGACGTCCCTAGAAGCAGCCACCAACGCAGAGGTATGGCGGGTGGAATGAGCCCTTAGCCCAACAGGAAGCTCCCTACCCGCCAACCTATAGCAGAGGTCAATGCAAGACGTAATCCATCTAGCTATTGTCCGCTTGGCTGCAGGTCTGCCAGGTGCAGCTTCAGCGTAGGTGACAAACAGTTAGTGAACCTCTCCCCGAACTTCTGCCATTCACTCTTTGTAACAGGCGAGCGTTCGTCTCAGGTCCAAACTATGGAACCTGTACTCGGCCTCCGAGGTGTGGTTGGGGTAGAACACCCGGTACAGTAATCACCTGGTTAAGGTGAAACTCTGACACCACCTTCAGAAGGAATTTCGAGTGGGGATGCAGGACCACCTTGTCCCTGTGGAAGACCAGATAAGAAGACTATGGAGAGCGCCTGTAACTCCCCAGTCCTTCTGGCTGACGTAATAGCCACCAAGAAGGGGTCTTCCATGGCAAATGTGATATCTCACACTTGTGCACAGGTTCGAATGGCTTGCCCATGGGCTTTGCCAAAAATCAGCAGTAAATCCTATGGAGGTGAAGGTTCACGCACCGGAGGGGATATGTGCTCTAGGCCTCTGAAAAAGCGCCAGACCACCTTCTCCTGTGCCACCGACTGCTGACCGGCCCGCGCCCAGTAAGCAGAGATGGCTGCCAGGTGCACCTTTAGGGTCGACTGCAGACCCTGCTGGGAGAGGGACCAAAAGTAGTTCAAAATGCTAGCCACTGTGCAGGATGAGGGGTCCAATCCTTTGCCCTGACACCAGATGGAGAATCTATTCCATTTAAAAGCATAGCATTTTCTGGTCGATTCCTTACGGGACACAACTCAACAATGTTGAGGACCTCGTCAGAGAGACCCAGGTCCTGGAATTCTAGCCACTCGGGAACCAGGCTGTCAGGTGCAGGGATTGAAGGTCCAGATGGAATACTATCCCCTGATTGACAGAGCAGGTCCGGGCATGCTGGAAGCCACCTCGGGAGCCTGGAGCTGAGGCTAAGGCGATCTGGATACCAGAAATGGTGCGGCCAGTCTGGGGCTACCAGGATCACCTGCACCTTGTCCCTCCTGACCTTGATGAGCACTTTGTGAATCAAGGGAGTGGAGGGAAGGCGTAGAAGAGGCCTGGGGTCCAAGACCTCGAGAAGGCATCCCCCTGCAGCGAACCCTGCTGAGAGGGGCAGGCATGGAACAGCCTCAGCTTCGCATTCTCCCTGGAGGCAAACAGGTCCACCTGGAGGGTTCCCCAGAGGGAGAACAGATCGTGGTCCCGGACAGGGAGCAATTGCCCAACCAGAAATGATCGGGCAAAGGAGGAGAGGGCCTCCACCCTGTCCGCCGGGAGCCGAGCTCTGGCTCGGAAGGAGTCAAGCTCTGCCATGATAAACTGAATCACCTGCACAGGTATGAGTTCCGACCTGGTCTCGTTGATCAGGAGACCAAGTTCTATGCAAGTCTGGAAGGCCAGATCCCTGGACCGCTCCACGTCCAACCTGGAGGGACCTGTAATCAGCCAGTCGTCCAGGTAAGGGTACACCCGGACCCCTCGGCACCTCAGGTAAGCCGCCACCACTGCCATGCATTTGGTGAAGACCCTGGGGGCTGAAGACAGGCCAAAGGGCGTGGCGTGGAACTCGAAGAGGATTCCTTCTGCTCTGAAGTGGAGGAACAGTCAATGGTACGGATGGATCGGGATGTGAAAAAACGCATCCTGAAGATCTAGGGAGCAGAACCACACGCCTTACTCCAGAGATGGTATGATCTGAGCCAGAGTTACCATCCGGAAAGTGCAGGACCTGAGGAACCCATTCAGGTTGTGCAGATCTAGAATGGGGCGCCAGCCCCCCATCCACTTTGGCACCCGGAAGTACCTGGAGATAAACCCTGGGTCTGAAGGCGAGTCCACTACCGGGCGCACCACCCTTTAGGAGGAGCTGGGCCAGGTCGGCTCTGAAAGTCGCCTGAGATGATCCCCGGTGGGGTGCGGGCTCGGTATGGAGGGGCCTGCTCGAATTCCAGAGGCAGGCCTCGACCGACCACTTCCAAAACCCACCAGTCCGTAGTGATAACAGACCAAGTGGAAATAAAGTGTTTGAGCGGGCCCCCCACGGGAGGCGTGACGGACTTGAGGGAGGGGCCCCCCAACCCATCACTGGGCAGGCTTGGAGGAGGGTCCGGTGGGAGGACCGCCAGGACCTCCCCCCCCCCGGCTTCCTGAAGGAGAAGACCATGGACTTGGTCCGAGGACGCCAAGTCTAAGTCTGCTAGCCTGCTGCTGGGCCACATGGGTGGAGGAGTGACAGGGCTTGCGGTTAGCATGCTTGGAGCCCTTGTCTTTTTGGACAGATGTAGTAGAATCCAAGGTGGCACTGGCCTTCTCTATGCGCTGGAGGGGACTAGCCACGCCTAGCCCAAAAAGGTCAGTACCCAAAAAGGGGACATCTGCCAACTTGTGCTGCATATCTGCCATGAAGGTCGAGATGCGGAGCCAAGCCCTGTGGCGCATGGCCACTGTGGCCACTACTGAGCAGGCACAAGAATCGTCAATATCCAGAGCCGCCAGGAGCTGCTGTTTGGCCACCGCACTCCCCTGATCCCAGACCTGCCTGACTGCGGTCTGGAGGTCAGCTGGGAGATGAGGGATCAACTCATCCAGGGAGCCCAAGAAGGTGTGCGAGAAATGTGCCATGTTAACGGTCAAGCTGGCCTGACGAAGGCCTAGACAGGAGGCTGCATAGACCTTCTTCCTGGAGTGGTCCAACTGCTTGGACTCCCTGTCCCGGGGTCTATTCACATCTCCTTTGTTGCCTGAGCACTGAAAAATGGAGTTAGCCACCAAACCCACCGCAGAGTGGTGCTCTGTAAAGCCTGACAGGAACCCCATGGGCACCACATACTTGCGGGCCATGCGGGCAGAAGGCGCAGGACAGGAAGTGGGACGCTGCCACAGCTCCAAGGCTGGGCCCACAATGGCCTCAGTCACTGGGAAGGCCTCCACAGGAGAATTCCCCTTATGCATGGGACAGACATAAGGCAATTCTTGTGGGGGGTAGGAAGAAATAGGCTATTGGTTAACTAGGATCTGCGGCCTATCCTGTAGGTAGGGAAATGGGCAGACTAGGTGGGCCAACCGGTCCTTATCTGCCATCAAAGTCTATGTTTCTATGTTACCAAGCAATGATACAGGCAGGGCCGTCCACCTCAAACACTCCTCAGCACTCAGTCAGGAGGGGCTTTAAATTCAGCTTGTAGAGGTCCCCTGCTAAAACAGAAATTCGCACCCCTAGGTATTTCACAGTGTGACCTAGCTGAAGCCCTCCCAATTGTGCAATGAACGGTGCTCAGTTCAAGGCTCCCACGGGCATAAGCTCGCTTTTAGATCAGTTAACCGTATGACCTGAAATAGCACCGAATGAGCGCATTAATTTATGTACAGCTGGCAGGTCCTCATCAGGATTTTGTAGATATAATAACTGGTCGTCCGCGTACATAGCAATCTTATGTTCCCAGCCCCTCCCCAAAGAATCCCCGAATGTTTCAATGCTGCTCTAGGCCTGCGACAGCACATACAATAACAGGGATAACGGACACCCTGTCTTGTACCTCGCCGAGCTGAAATGGACTGGACACGACGCCCCCAGCATTAATCTGCGCTGAGGGGCCCTGATACAGCGCCCGAACCCATGATCTGAAAACAGGACCCACCCCCAATCTACTCAATGTATAAAATAAGTACCCCCACTCCACACGGTCAAAAGCTTTTTCTGCGTCGAGTGCTACCGCCGCCGCTCCATGCATGTTCTTAGTGTGGGCCCATCTAAATAGAACATTGAGGGTACACCTGATATTATGTTTGCCCATACAGCCTTTTACAAATCCAGACTGGTCCAGGTGTACTATCGAAGGGAGAATCAGCTCCAGTCTGGTTGCCAGAGTTTTCACCAGGATCTTATAATCTGCAGCGAGCAGTGAAATTGGTCTATACGAGGAGCACAAAATTGGGTCCTTACCAGGTTTAGGTAGTACAGTTATGGTGGCAGACCACGTTGGGGGGGGGGGGTAGCTCTCCCCTCTGCAAACCCTCTTCAAGGTCATCAAACATAGGTTCCAAGATATACCCTTCAAATATTTTATAAAAAGTCAATCGGCAAGCCGTCGGGCCCCGGGGCCTTCCCACTCTTCAGAGCTTTCAAGACTGACTATTTCTTGCTTAGTTAGGAGGGAGTCCAGCTTCTTGGCTTCCTCCTCTTTAATCCTATTAAGTGGAGCCCCTGCAAAGAACTGGTCATAATCCTCACACTTAGGGGTGCACTCTGAGGTATAAAGCAGTTTACAATATGTGCCAAACGCATTCCCTACATCTTTGGCATCCCTTACCATATTCCCCTGGGCATCTTGAATTTGTGATATGACCATGGCGGATTCTCTCCTCTTAAGCTGCCAGGCCAAATACTTACCCGCCCTGTCCCCATCAAAATATTGCCCCACGTTGGTTAACAGAATAGTGCGCTCCAGCTGGGCACTGGAGAGGGAATTAAATCTCCATTTCGGCTTCTGCACTATATTGTAGAGGGCTGCTGTGGGGTTAAGCATATGCGCCCTCTCATATGCTGCGATTTTACTCCTGAGAAGGTCTAGTTCTCTAGTGACCGTCCGCTTTGTTTGTGCCACAAAGGCAATAGTCTCCCCTCTTATATAGGCCTTTAATGCCTCCCATCATGTACAGTGTGAAGTATGCCCCTTATGGTTGAATTTCAAAAATTCCTGTATAGCTGCCCCGAAGAATAACAGATATTCCTGATTCCGCAAGAGTATCTGATCCAGCTTCCAGGCCCTAGCTCCTGCAGAGGTCCCCGACCTACAGATTTTAACAAAGTGGAAAGCATGGTCAGAAATTAGGATGGGTATATACCCTACTTTCCCCAATAAAGTAATCAGGGCACTAGATATTAACAGCCTATCAGTGCAGGCATAAGAATTATGGGCATGGGAGTAGCAACTATATTCACGCCCTGAGGGGTACAGATGACGCCAGGCATCAACTAGGTCAGAGTCTCCCTGCAATACCTCTAGTGCTTTTGCATTGTGGGATTTTTGAATGGAGGAATGATTGGATTGGTCCAAAACCATGTCAAGGACACAACTGTAGTCTCTGCCCAGTATCCAAGGGCCCTCCCACCTGGATGTGTCTAAGGCTAGCTTCTGAAAAAAGCCTGGATTTTCTATATTTGGTGCACATATGGAGCCCATCAGCAAATTCTCCTTGCCCGGAACTTCTACCTTTGCCAGGGCATAGCAGCCGCAAGGGTCCATCATTTTATCCATAATCTGCAGAGGGGAGCCCCTAGGGAGCCATATGGAGGCACCACGTGCCTTAAATGAGAAAGCTGAAGACACCCACAAACCACCCATAAAATCAGCAGTTTTTTGTGACTCTGAGATTGAGAAGTGAGTCTCCTGTAGTAAAACCAGTGCCCCTTTAAGTCTGCGAATTTCCGGCATAACCCTCTTACGTTTCACTATAGACTTAAGACCATTAATATTCCAGGAGATACAATTAACATCATCCCCATCATCAAACATCAGCCTACAATAGTGTCACATTCTGGTCGCCTCCCTTCCTCTCACAAGCAAAAAGGGCAGCACATTTTGGTCTCGAGTTACCCCTACCTCCCCTCCAATAAAGAACTGCCTCCCTCCTCTCCAAATTGCCTACAACAGTCCCTAACTTCAATCCAAATGGAACTGAAGGCCCCACTCTTGCGGAAAAACTCCCGCCAACATTCCCATTACAAACATTAGGCAGAAATAACAAATCCTGCCTTTACTGCTAGCCATATTGCTGGATAAAGGCAAGAGTTATCAAAATAAAGAATACCCCCCCCCCAAATCCCCAGATTCAGTCGGGGGTGCAAATAAGAGAACTATGGACTCCTTGCTCCAGGCCCAAAATAGCAGGGCACGTAAGACCAAGAAGGCCTGCCAACACGCTCAAGGCACAAATAAGAGCCCCAGGGACAGGAACATAAAGAAGGCCAACCATACATGTCAAAACACCATTCATAACATAAACCTCAGCAGATACAGTATAGGCAATTACTTGCTCAACTTAACTCACTCATCGTTGGACCCTGCTCATTCTCCCCCTGGTGGTCTCTTCCTCGAGCCATCTCTCAGCAAGCTTATGGCAGGTGAAAAATCTAGGACTCTGGCTGGGTCTATCCACCCTCAAGCAGGCCGGGTACGCTAAGGAGAATTTCCAGCCAAGCCTATACACCTTACTTTTCACCGGGTTAAACTTTTGCCTCCTCATCTGGAGGTCCCGGCTATAGTCCTGGTACACCTATACTGTCGCACTGTCTGCCTTTAAGGGGCCTGCCTCCCTGGCCTTCTGCAATACTGTCTCCTTGTCTTTGAATTGTAGATATTTAATAAGACAGTGGCGAGGGCGGTTCCCCAGGTTTGGTGGGGGGGGGGACCCACCCGGTGCACCCGCTCGATTTCGTACCTCGCAGCGTCCTCTGGTAGGTCAAGTTTCTTTACCAGCCAAAGATGGATCCCCACATTGGGACTGTGGCCTTCTAGGCCTTCAGGCAGCCCGATGATGCGGATATTAGATCGCCGAGCACGGTTCTCCTGATCATCTAGACGCTCTCGAAGATCAGCAATTGTGGACATCAGTCCTTTGCTTTCAGCCGACGGCCCTGCTTATGTATCTTCCATGTCGCTAACCCTGCGTTCTAGTTCACAGATTTGCGAAGTATGCGTTGCCGCAGTATCTGTCAAGGTGGTGACCATGGACTGCAGGTGAATGCAGGTGAGTAAATTGCAAGTTAAGGTTATGAAATTCAGCCTTCATATCCCTCTGCATTTGTGCCAGGGTGTCAGGTACTCTTGCTAGCGTTCTGGTGATGTCCATTGCACTGGATTCAGTCTGCACGTTGTCTGAGCTGTCACTCGGCAAGGAGGGCCCAGATTCACAAGAGGAGTTCTCGCCTCTGTTGTTCAATGCCCTGGACCCAAACTGAAGTTTTGCTTGGCGATTTTTAGATTTATTAGTAGCCATCCGCGCAGACAACAGAAATATCACCACAGGAATAGCCGAGGTTGAGATTAACAGCTATGCGTATGCTTTAGAGCACATACCCAGGAGCCAAATTATGAAGCTTCCTCCATGCTTGCCAGCTAGCCACGCCTCCCTGACCTATACTACTGAGGCAGGTTTGCATCGCATAAAGAGTTTTAATTTTATTCCACAATTTATGAAAAAATGTATTAAAATGTTTTCTGCACACTTCTTGTGGTTATACTTCAGATTCAACACTGCCTTTTAGGAGTGGAATAAAAAAATGACAAAGGAAAACTGCAAATATGAGTATTTATTTATTTAGCTTTTGTGAACCAGGTAAGTACACTAGATAAGACATTTGCCTATTTTCAGGTACGACCCGGGAGAGTACGAGGAAATACGAGTTCAAATACATAGGACAACATGATACAATTTAGGCAGTTTCAGAGAGTCAGGGAAAGCAAAACATATTCAGTAGGTACACACAGTTAAAAAAAATGGACAGAACATATGCATAGGGTCACACCAAGGCTGTGAGCAGTGCATTATATACAATTATGTATAGTTTAGGACCCCAAAAAGTGGAGCCACAGTCATTATATGCAGGACCAAACGCAAGCAGGCAGGCTACACCTTAAGAAAGTGGGGTTCAGTGCCAGGGACCAAGTGAAATTATGAAGATTTGAGACAACCACATGCCGAGGAGAGCTTCAGGTGATTCTACAGGGAGGTTCGGAGGCATGCATGGGAGGGGGAGGAGCGGCCCTGGACAGGAAGGGAATTCCATAATCTGGGTGCACATGAGGCAAAATCTCTGTCCCCCATTTGAGTGCGAGTGGCAGGAATCTTAAGAACAGCCAGTCCCAGAGACCTAAGGGAGTAAGAAGAGGAGACAGCCGGTACGAGGAGCTCCGCCAGTCCAGAGGGGGTGCCAGTGCCAAGGACCTTGCCTGTGAAACAGCCCAGGACAAAATTTAAGTAATTGGGCAGGGAGAGCCAGTTAAGCTTGCTATACAGGTCACAGTGGTGGGTGAGACGAGGGGCAGCAAGAGCAAAACGGCAAATGTTGTTGTAGGCCATAGTCCACCTAGAAAGGTGGGCTTTGGAGGTACGAGCAAACAGGAGGAGCCCACAGCAGAAAGAGGACAGAAACACACCTCTAGCCAATGTAAGGCGAGCAGCTGAGGTGAGATAGCTCTTTGCTCTATAAACCAGACCCAGTTTGCAGTTAAGAGCTTTGCATACATTCTGGATATGGTGTCCAAGGTCAAGCTGAGAGTCAAGTGTCACCCCAAGGTATTTGATGGAGTCAGTGATGAGGACAGGAGCACCATCAAGACCAGTGATACACAAAGGGGCAGGGGAGGCCTTTATCTTGGCCAGGGACCCAAAGAGCATGGCCCGAGTTTTTTTTTTCTTTAAGGTTGAGGACCAACTTGTGGGCCGTAATCCAGGATTGGATACGCCTAAAATCCTCACTCAGTTGGTGGTTTATGACCCCAATGTCCAGAGAATGAGTGAGGATGATCAGATCATCCGCATACAGGATGGATCTGCAGTAGGAAGAGGTAGAGGGAAGATTGTTGACAAAAATGGAGAAGAGCAGGGGCCCCAGGACTGAACCCTGGGGGACTCCTAAGGACATGGTAATGGTGTTTGAGAGCACCTTACTGTATTTGATAAGCTGCTGTCTGCCCAGTAGGTAATTTGAGAACCAATTGAGCACACGAGGGGACAAGCCAAAGGACCTGAGCTGAGAGCAAAATAGGACGTGGTGAACTTTGTCAAAGGCCTTGGACAGGGCTATGAAGATGGCACCTGAGAGTTTACCCCTGTCGATAGCTGCTCTGCTCTGATCCCAGAAGAGACAGTGATAAGGGTAGAGGATGTACTGTGCCCTTTACAAAAGCCATGCTTCGTAGGAGACAGCAGCTCATGAGACTGAATATACTCAAGAGATTGTCCAGCCACAACTTTCCCGAGAAGTTTACTGACAGTTGTCAAGAATCTTAGGGTTGCCCTGTTTGAGAACACGGACAACCCTAGCTACCTTCCATATGTCAGGGATAATCCCAGAAGCTAAGGACAAGTTGAAGATGTAGGCCACTGGGGAGGCAATATAGAAGGCACCAAGACAGAGCAGCTTAGGTTCCATGCCATCATGGCCAGCACTGGAAAAGAAGAAGAGACCAGAGAGCAATCTCTGCATCTCTTGTGCCGTCACAGCCTTGAAGAAGGGCGGGAGATAGGGGCAGATTGTGGAGCAGGGTCCTTGACACGACTATCACATCCACTAGAGGAGAACAGGGAGGTGAAGGCAGACAAATCCGAGAAATGCAAGTTAAATGCACTGGCGATGGTTAGTGGATTCTTGCAACTAGAACCGTCAATGAGCATGTCAGTGGCCTCATAACTGAAGGAACCACTTCCTATGTTTTTAATGTTTCTCCAGAAACTCCTAGAATCCTTAGCTGAATTCAGCAATGCAGCTTTGCAGAATTCACTTTTGGCAGCCCTAATTGATTTTTACACTCATTTCTGAGCCTCCTATATTGCTGAAATATGGCCTGGTCCATCATGACCTTGAATTTGGCCAAGCACTTGTCTCCAGTCCTCATGAGGGCAAGGAGACTCCCATGTAACCACTTGGTAGCAGACCCACTTACCCTCCGTCTAATGAGAGGGGCATGTTTATCCTGCAGCTCCCCGAAGGTACTGAGAAAATGACTGACTGCAGTGGAGGAGTCCTGGGCATTCCACACCACAGTCCAGTCAGTAGGCCATAGATCGTTATGGAATGACCCCTGGTCGAACCTGGAGAAGTCCCTAACTTGGATGATTTTATGAGGAATTTTCAGGGAGGAGATCTTCCATACTCAGTACACAGGGGAGTGGTCAGAGATAGAGTTGAGAAGGGTACCAGAAGAGCTAATTCTCTCTGGTCTACTGGACAGGACCCAATCCAGGAGAGATCTTGTACCACCAGCAGAAGACTACCTAGTGGGTTCCTTGAGTTGTGACAATGAGAGACTGGCAAGCAGAGGCTCATACATCTTAGTATTTCCACCAAGCCAGTTTAAGTTAAGATCACCAAGGATCATTAGCTCATTATTCCCAGTTATTGAGTCAACAGTATCAAGGAGGTAGGACAACCCTGATATACCCCCCCCATAGTGGGGTTGTAAGTACAGATAATGTGTAGCTTTTTGGTGTTCCCGAGTAAGAGTACTGTGTGCAGCAGTTCACAGTGATGGGCTCACATAAAGTATGGACTTTATCTATCAGAGTTGAGACTTACTTTTGTGACCTCTCCGAGTACACTAAGGGAGGTCAATGATGAATGTAGATACATTCCGTATTTTAGCTCATCAAATGGGCAATGCACACACACAATATGTAACCTGATAATCTGTTTAATAGGGGTTTGGTTACATTCTGATATTTAAGTGACTATATTGTGTAAAATGTGGCTTTATACACGTACTATTTTGTACAGTGGCTTTCTTCTGCATTTGTCGCTCTCGTCCCCCCCACAATTGTAATTTATTATACTCGTCACTAGTGCTTTTATTGTTTCAACATAGAAAATGTCGGCAGATAAAGGCCTACTGACCCACCGAGTCTGCCAAAGCCTGGCTAGTTATGGGACTGTACCCCAGTCTGACCTCATTTCTTCTCCTCCCTCCCCCCAACTTCCCCCACATGCACTTTTCCCATGTTGGTGAGTCTGTTTTGTCTGTTTGGAGACTGTTTTTTTTCTATAGCTGACATGATTTGGTGCAACACTAAAGCACTTGAAGTACTTAACTGTGTCTGGTGTGCAGTATCTCTTTTTGGTACTTGCACTTTTTCCATGTGCCTGGCCCCTTTTGAACCCCCTACTGTCTCAGCACAGATTACCTCTTCTGGAAGTTTGTTTCAGTCTGCTGCCACTCTTTCTGTAAAAACAGTACTTCCCGACATCTTTTTTTAACATCCCCAGCACTGCCAATTTCATGGAGTTCCACCTGGTGCCTATGTTACCACGCATCTTGAACAACTCACTGCTATCAACCTTGTTCATCGTAAGGAGATACTTGAAGGTTTCAGTTATGTCTCTCCTCTTCCTCCTGGCCTTCACTATGTACCTATTGGGATTCTCCCAAATGATTATTCTAAGATCTCAGTTGTTGCTCCACTACAGTATCATTTTGGTTGTCCTTCTCTGTACTGCCTCAAGCCTGTCCCTGTACTTCCTCAAGTGTGGACTTCACAACACACAATACTCTAGGTGCAGTTGAACCAGGATCTAAATAGGGGCAGAATTATCTCCATTTTTCTGCTAGTGACCCACCTCCTGATGCATCCTAGCATCCAATTCATCTTTCCCAGAGCCCTATTACACTGTGCCAATGCCTTCAAACTTCCTGCATTTCACATTAAGCATTTCTTGTATTGGGTTTTCCCCTGCTGTGAAGCATTTCGAGGTACACGTAGTATGAAAGAAACTATACAACAAGCATTTGTCAATGCCGAATGTTGCTTGCTTGTATGCGCTCTTTAGGTATTTGGAAGTGGTAATTCCATGCCTTCCTCCCAAGACATCCACTGTGTCTTTCCGTTCAGCAGTCACAGAAGAGTGGGAGGGGCAAGGGCCACAGCAGTACAGCAGTTGCCAAGGGGGTGAAGAGGTGGACAATAGCCCATTCAAAGGCAAAAGAGTCCTGCAGGAGCTCACTAAACTGAAGGTGGACAAAGTGATGGAACCAGATGGCACACGCCCAAGGATATTAAGAGAACTGCGAAGGGAGATAGCAGTACCTCTGGCAGCCATGTTCACTGAGTCATTCAACACCAGTGAACTGGAGAAGGGCACATGTGGTCCCTCTACACAAGTCCGGCAGCAGGGAGGAGGTGGGGAACAATAGGCCATTCAGTAGTGGGGAAGATCATGGAGACACTGCTTAAAGAAAGGATAGTGGGGCATCTAGAAGCCATCGGTGTCCAGGACCATAGACAACATGGATTCACAGTGGGGACATCATGTCAGACAAATTTGGTTGATTTCTTTGACTGGGTGACAAAGGAAGTGAATCAGGGTGGGGCAGTGGACAATGCTTACCTTGATTTCAGCAAAGCCTTTGACACCATCCCATATAGGAGGCTGATAAACTAGCTGGGTAGGCTGGGCATGGGGGAAAGGGTGGTAGACTGGGTTAGAAACTGGCTAACAGACAGGAGGCAGAGAGTGGTGGTAAATGGTGTGCAGTCTAGGGAGAGGGGGTGACCAGTGGGGTGCTGCAGGGATCGGTCCTGGGCCAGTCCTGTTCAATATCTTCATTAGTAACACTGTAGAACATCTGAAGGGAATTTTTTCACCAAATTTTCAACATAGCCATTTTAAGACCTCTGCTCATGAACAGTGTCACTGTGATTTTCTTAATCTGTCCCAAACATTGACTGCGCACACCGACTGCGCCACTGTGCGCTACATGCATGGAAACACATTTTGGGCGACATGTGAAAAATGACAGCTGTACTGCCCATAAGGAGGTGTGGTAAAATGGCAATGTTGAAAATCTGGAGTGCAAATATTAAAATTCGAGAACATCTGAGCGTGCGTGGGACCTGCGCCAATGCAGCCAAGTAAAACAGTCATTTTAGAAACTGTTTCACCAAATTTGCAACATAGGCTTTTTGAGAGCCCACCTTATGAACATTGGCACTGAATGTTTTGCTAATCGGTCCCGAAAGCTGATTTTGCGCAGTGACCGCAAAATCACCCTTTGGGCCAGATTAACGCCATGACAGTGACAGAATTCATGAGGAGGGGTCCCAAAAACCCCATGTTAAAAATTTGGTGCCAAAATTCCAAAAAAATGCCTGAGATACGCAGCAAAGTTGAAAAACCTATCTATCCCATTATACAGCTTACCAGCATTTCCTCAGTTTGCGGTCGGCTTTGAAGAGTGTAGACGTGTTCCCGGTCCACCGAAGATCGTCGCGCCGAGGTCCAGAGGTAAGCATGGGGTGGGGCGTGTGGGGAAGCAGGGTGCACAGTCGGTGGGTGCGAGTTGTGGGAGGGGGGCAGGGAGAAAGCTGAGGGACAGTTTTGTATTTACAGGTTTATCTTGCCATGCTGGGATGGGCTCTCAGTGTGGCACCTGGATGCTTTGGGATTGGGCACCCACGCCAGCCAAACAGTGTGTGCATGGGGGAGGGGGAAGGTGCATGAGCACGCAGTATGCATGCGTGCGTGTGTGTGTGTGTGTCGAGGGGGGAGCTCTGCTCACTGAAGCGGAGCTCTCCCTTTCAACTGTACGACCACTGCATTTTCAACTGCTGTCACAGACTGGGGAACTGGGGCTGCGCCTGCAAACACACACTGACTGAATTGGAAGATGGGTGCCACACCTCCGAAAACTAGGATGATGGCACTACGTTTCTTGCACATGCGTGCAAGCAAAATAAAAATTAACTGTATTGTATTTTAAGAGTATATGCAACTGTCTGCCCCATTAAAAAAATAAAAGGATTAGCAAGGCATAGTTATAAAACTATTATACACAGTATTCCAAACGGTCTCAATTCGACGGAAGATTTTAATGTGTAATATAGCTGTGCATTATGATATTACTCCACCTAATGAGAACAGGTGCCCTGAGAATCCTTAGCTCAGGTCCTGTTGTTTTCTTTGATGTTTATAGACCCTGCCATCTCAAGGACATCTCTGGGAAAACATTTTTATAGGAGTCCACTTTCATTTCATCTGTTTTCTGTACTTAGTGTCTTCTTTTTCTTTATAATTATGCATATTAACATGTAAATAGGATCACTTTCTTGCAGCCTTCAGCTGTTTGGGCTGCATGTCTACATCTGCTGTTGCTATGGAAACAATTATGTAAGCGCAAGCAGAGAATTTTGATAAAGCTCAGGGGCCAAGTCACTCAAGGCCAAATACTTCAATTTACCCAATTTCTAAAGGCTGCCTGGTAGGCAGATTTAGCAACATGTCAGCATCTCCAACATCACTAACTGGTAGAGTCACAGACACTGATGTGGTTTAGTCTAGTGCAATTCTGACATGCCATAGAAGTCCATTAAGGATATCTTCTGGTTGTAGCAGGTGCAGCACTCACAGCTGAGTTTTCACGCCATTTACACATACCGCCCTTCTACTTCAAAGCCATCTCCCCTCATGAAACCCATATACTACTCATGAGTCTCCCCAACTGGGGAAGTGTTGGTAGCAATGGTCTCTCTCCCTCCCTTTCTTGAAAATTACAGTTCACACCATTGCCATACCTCTGACTACAGTCTTTAATCTCTCCCTTACCACATCTTCAGTACCCCCAGTATAGAAGCAAGCCAAGGTTGACCCCATCTTTAAATCTGGTGATCCTCAAATAATGGATAACTACTGCCTCGTATCTATCCTCTCCCATCTAAGTAAACTCCTCAAAAAAGTCATGCACTGTCAGATCTCTGACCAAGTGACGAAGTACAACCTCCTCTGCCCCCAACAGTATGGCTTTAGGAAAGGCCACAGCAACACCAGAGCCCTAGCTTGCTTCACAAACCACTTGTTCCATAATATGGATGAAGGAAAGCGCACAGGTGCCATCTCTGTGGACCTCACCAAGGCCTTTGGCCTGGTGGACCACAACATCCTTCTAAGTATGCTGAGCGGCACTGGTTGTTTCCCTACATCCTCCGCCTGGTTCTGTGACTTCTTCTCCAGTCACACCCAAAAGGTCTGCACTGAGGGAGCAACCTCCACTGCTAAGGTGGTTGCTACCAGGGTCCCCAAGGATCTATCCTTGGACCAATCTTATTCTCCCTTTTTGTGGATAACCTCTCATGCAACTCTTTACTGTACTCATCCTATTCCACAGCAAAAAGATCCCAGCAAGCCTCTCCTCCACACTTATTACTAACTATGGTGCCATCCAAAACTGATTCCTAAACAACAGGTTACCAGTAAATGCCAAAAAGACCAAGGCCATGCTCTTTGTGGTCAAAGTCCACGCTAGCCAATGCCACTGCCCCTCTCTGCATCTTATCTCTGGATGGCTGGCCCCTGGAGACAGCAATCTCCGTCAAATACCTCTGTATAACCTTCAACCCCGCACTGATCTTTGCTGACCACACTGGGTTTACCGTCTGGCGCATAAACCAGAAATTAGGAGTTGGATGCAGGATAAAAAAATACCTTACACCTGAAGCTTGCCATTGCCCAGGGCAACCTACTCCCCCTAATGGACTACTTCCCTCCCATCTATGCACAAACTTCTTCCTCAGGACTTTCCAGACTAAACACAACTTATAATAATATTTGTAGATCTGCCCTTCTGGCACCTTACTCCAGCCATCACTGCTCCCTTTACTAGGCACTAGGATAGCTCCCCCAACAGGCCTGCCATGACTACCTCCTAGGCTGCACTGTTGATAGAGCCATTAAAGAAGAAGATGTGTCCTCCCTCTCTCCATTGCTCAGACCCAAGACATGCCACTGTGCCTCCGCAACTCCTCTAGCCTTTTGTTAAGAGTGCCCACAGGTCACTACGTGCATGGGCGGAAAAAAGCCTTCTCTTCAGCTGCCTCAAACTCATGAAACGGTCTATCGGGCTTCTCTACAGACCCTAGACTCACACCCCCTAGTCAGGTCCCACTGTAAGTTACATCTAATGGCACCAGTAAACTGTTTCTGTTCCCCTGGATGAACATCAAGCCCATGGGTACCCAATACTGTCCCTCTGTCTGACCTCTAATCTTAACGTATCTATATTGATGTTTTGTGTCAAACTGTATCGATGTACACTATTCTTGTATGTACTGTAATCACTGAGCCTATCCTTGTACATAACTGTATAGTAGTACTTGAATGTATTCTAGCGCTCTGCATTGTACTTGAAACTCCTATCGTACATGTCCCCATTGTATTGTATTTTTTTGTGCCATCTTCATGACCTGGGTCGTGCCTGAAAATGGTCCCTTGGATCAGTGCTCTTACCCGATAAATAAATATATACAAAAAATAAAATAAATTTACATCTATGAGCTAAACATCAAGTCTCCAAGTTTCTCAAGATAAATTCCAGAAATCTTAATGAGCTTGGGATGCCAAGAAGGGATGCGGCTCAGGTCACTGCAGCTGTTACTCGGCTGTGCCTTGCAACAAGGGGTTGGGGGGGGGTGTTGGCCTCGGACTGCAGTGCTATAGCAATCCCTGCAGTCAATGCCACCAGAAAGGTTCCTCCTGTGCCAATGGTGGAGGAACCACGGAGAAAGGCCTGAGCACCTGGAACTCCTCTGGGTCCTAGTGTCAGCTAACACTGGATCCTAGTCCACATAGTAGACTGCTTTAGAGAGGCAGACAGCCCTCACCCTGGAGCTCCTGCTATGGAGGGTAGAACTGCAGGGGATACAGGAATGAACAAGGACCCGAGAAGGACAGGGTAATGGGCCTGAACAGGATATATAGAAACACAGAAGTTGACGGCAGATAAGGACCTCAAAGCCTGTCAAGTCTGCCCATTTCTTTTTCTACCTTATGAATGTGCCATCGGCCTTTGCTCTGTCAATGGCCTATCTATTCATAGTCATCTGTATTGCTCCCTTATGCCTATCCCATGCCTGTTTGAAGCCCTGCACTGCATTCATATCCACCAGTTCCTGAGGTAGGCCGTTCTATGCATCCACCACCCTTTCTGTGAAAAAGAACTTCCTCACATTACCCCTTAATCTGCCTCCCTCTAATCTCATGCTGTGTGTCCTCTTGTCCTATTTCTCTTGCATTGAAACATGTTAGACTCTTTCACCTTGTTAATGCCCTTAAGGTGTTTTAATGTTTCGATCATATCAGCTCTCTCTCCCCTTTGCTGTAGGGTATACATATTGAGCTCCATTAATCTGCCCTCATATGCTTTCTGTTGCAGTCCCTGCACCATTTTAGTTGCCCTTCTCTGGACTGCCTCAATTTGGTTAATTTCCCCGTGAAGGTGTGGGCTCCAGTACTCTACGCAGTGCTCCAGATGGGGCCTAACCAGTGTCTTGTAAAGAGGGATTATTACCTCCCTCTTACGACTTGTGATACCCCTACTAATACACCCCAACATCCCCCTAGCCTTACCTACTGCTTTAGTGGTCTGCTTGGATGATTTCAGGTCACCTGTGATGATGATGCCCAAGTCTCTTTCTTCCTTGTGACTGCCAGCAACTCCCCTCCAAGCCTGTAAGTGGCTTCAGGGTTTCTTTTCCCTATGTGCATGATCTTGCACTTCTTTGCGTTAAACCCCAGTTGCCACTCTTCCTACCATTTTGCCAGTTTATCCAGATCTCTTCTCATTCTGCCCACTCCATCTGGATCATCTACTCTGTTGCAGATCTTGGTGTCATTTGCAAACAGACAAACCTTACCCTCCAGTTCATCTGCAATGTCACTGATTTAGATATTAGAGAGGACTGGCCCCAGGACTGATCCCTGAGGTACCCCATTTGTGACTTCATCTCTTCTGACTTTATACCGTTTACCACTACTCTGTTTTCTGCCAGTCATCCAGTTTGCCACCCAGCTGACCAACGTCTGACCCACCCCGAGCCTACCCAGCTTATCAATCAATCTTCTATGTGGAACAGTATCGAAAGCTTTGCTGAAGTCAAAGTAGGCAACATCAACTGCTCCCCCTTGGTCCACCACTCTGGTTACCTAGTCAAAGAAATCTATGAGATTAGTTTGACAGGACCTTCCTGGTGTAAACCCATGCTGTCTTGGATCCTGTGCTCCTATGGATTCCAGGTGTTGCACTATCCTTTCCTTAAGGAGTGCCTCCATAATCTTGCCCACTACTGAGGTAAGTGACTAGTCTGTAGTTCCCTGCTACCACTCTTGTGGAGTGGGATTATATGAGCTCTTCTCCAGTCTTCTGGGACCTCTCCTGTGCTCAGAGACTCACTAAACAGTTCTGATAATGGCTCTGCTAGTTCCACCCTTAGCTCCTTTAGTACCCTGGGATGTATGCCATCAGGTCCCATTGCCTTGTCCACCCTGAGCTTATCGAGCTCTTGTAGGACCCTTTCTTTTGTGAAGAACTAATGCACACCTCCCTCCCCCCTGTGTCCATGATGCCGAGCTGTGGGCCCTGCCCTACCTTCTCTTCAGTAAATACTGAGCAGAACTATCTGTTTAGGACAGATGCTTTTACATGGTCCTCTCCTCACACACACCCTTATCCCCTTTGATCTTAGCAATAACCCCACTGGACTTTATCCTTTCACTAATGTATCTATAGAAAGTCGTCACCATTTTTTTTTTTACCATTTGTGCTAGTGTTTCCTCAGTTTAGGCCTTTGCCTGCCTTACTGCTTTCCCTTCTTCTCTTAGGGAAGTTTGGTATGCCTCCCTATCTTCATCCCACTGCGTTCCCTTATATTTCTTAAAAGCCAGCCTTTTGGCTCTGTCCTGTTCTGCTACTGTTTTTGGGAACCAAAGTGGTTTCCTTCTTTTGCACTTCCTTTTCTCTCCAACACAATGGGATGTTGCTTCAAGTATTGCATCCCTGGAAAAGTGCAGTTTCTTACCATAACAGCAGATTTTTGAGAGACTCTCTTCCATCCAATGAGCCATACCTATAGAACTGTAAGTCACCAGTGTAAGGACCACTCTGAACTTTTGCCAGCTGGTGCTGCCCATGCTGACGTACATCAACGCTGCTTATATTTATTTTATTTAAATTTTGGTGACTGGGTAGGCCCACTGAGACTGAAACAGTCCCTTTTTCAGGGGTGACCCAGAATCAATTACATACATTTATAAACATAACAAAATACATACACATCATATCACAATGAACAGTCAATATGGACATATTGACCCAATCAAGGATACAGTGGCAGGTTAATTACAATCAACATCAACAGGAGAAGAAGTACTATTATACATAGACCTGTATAGACCTGTTAGTTTAACCTCAGTGATAGGGAAAATGATGGAATCACTTCTAAAGGAAAGAATTGTCAAGTATCTAGAGGCCAGAGGGGCACAGGACCCTAGGCAGCATGGATTCACAGCGGGAAGGTCATGCCAGACGAATCTGATAGATTTCTTTGACTGGGTGACCAAAGTAGTAGATCAGGGAGGGGCTGTGGACATGGCCTACCTAGACTTTAGCAAGGCATTTGACACAGTCCCACAAAAGATTAATATGCAAGTTAGCCAGCCTGGGAGTGGGTCCCAAGATGACAGCCTGGGTAAAGAATTGGCTGGAGAATAGGACACAGAGAGTAATAGTAAATGGAGTCCACTCAGAAGAAAGGAGGGTTACTAGTGGGGTACATGAGGTTCAGTATTAGGACCAGTCCTCTTCAATGTCTTTATAGCGACATTGCAGAAGGACTGGAAGAAAAAGTATGTCTCTTTGCAGATGACACTAAGATCTGCAACAGAGTTGATGCACAGAGGTGGGGTGGAAAGGATGAGAAAGGACTTGGCAAGGTTAGAGAAATGGTCAAATGTATGGCAGCTTAGATTCAATGCCAAGAAGTGCAAGGTAATGCACCTGGGAAACAAAAACCCAGGGGAAGAGTACACAATGGGAGGTGAGATACTAACAACAACAAAAATGGAAGGGGACCTAGGGGTAGTTATATCAGATGACCTAAAGACGGGCAAGCAATGTAAGAGGGCAGCAAGGAGGCTGGGGGGATACTGGGATGCAGGGAGAGGCATCACCCGAGAAAACAGGAAGTTATTATCCTCTGTACAGACAGCTGGTGAGACCCCATCTGAGTATTGTGTGCAGTTCTGGAGACCCAATCTCCACAAAGACATAGACAGGATGGAAGCTGTCAGAGGAGGGCAACTAAAATGGTGCAGGGTCTGCACGGAAGACATATGAAGAGAGACTTAAGGAGCTTAATATGTATAGCCTCGAGGAAAGAAGGGAGAGGGGGGACATGATAGAAACGTTCAAGTACCTCAAGGGAATCAACAAAGTCCAAGAGGGTAGCATCTTTCAAAAAAGAGGTGTGCAAGAACAAGAGGGCACAATTTGAAAATAGAGGGGGGGCGGCACAGAGGTGATTTAAGGAAGTATTTTTTTACAGAGAGGGTTGTGGATGCATGGAACGGCCTTCCGAAGGAGGTTGTGGAGTCAAAATCAGTGGTGGAATTCAAGCATGCATGGGATAGTCATAAGGCAGTTCTGGGGGATGGGGGGTAGGAAGAAGTAGGCTGCTGGTTAACTAGGATCTGCAGCTTATCCAGTAGGTAGGGAAATGGGCAGATTGGGTGGGCCAAGCGGTCCTTATCTGCCGTCAAATTCTATGTTTCTATACATGAGACAGTCACAGTCATATCGATGTCCCAATGACATTAGAATGGCGGTAGGGAGCCAGCTGACTCTCAGCGGTAGCAGGTGGGCCTCAAGACCGTTCTTGAAGCCCCCAAGGGAGGTACATTCCTGGAGACTGCTAGGGAGACCATTCCAGATGGAAGGGATGAAGGCAGCGTAGGACTGGAGTTCTAGGGAAGTCCTTACACTGGGGACTTGAAGAAGCTGGCAGCCAGAGGATCCTAGTGTTCTCCCACTCCTTTTGGGAGCTACTATGTTAATTAGGTTAGGAGGGGCGTCATTTTGCTGGAGCTTAAAAACAAGACACAGTGAGGGTTATGATAATCCCTATCCCTGAGCATGACCCTGTTCCAATCTCTACTTATCACAACTTCCAGTCCTCTGTTGCCTTCCACTTACCTGTTATTTGTCTCCATCTCCTAGACCCGTATTGGCCGTCTCCCCCTGGATTTTTCTTGCTGACTCTTCTATTCCTAAGCCTTTTGCTTGATGTCCATGGTTTCCTCACAAGAATATGATTTTGCTGTTTTTTGTCCTGCTTATAACTTAGCCTTGTACCGATGCTGCTGACTGAAACTATGTTCTGTACCTTGCACTAAACACAGTACTTTATTCATGGAGTGAATCCTGAAGTATATATAATTGGTTTGTATATTACTGTACCACCGTTTTTTTGGGGTTTTTTCGTATTACTCTGTAGACTCCCGCGTCGTGCCTGAAAATAGTCATCTCTATGGCTAGCGCACCCACCCGGTAAACAAAAACTAAATAAATAATCTGCCCTCAAGAGAAGGCCGCTTTAGGGATTATAGTACCTTGCAGTGATGCTCCCGTTGTGGCGCCCCTGCGATGAAGTGCCCTATCCTGTGATACTGCTTTTAGTCTTTGCATTTCAGAGCTTCTTACACAATGTAGTAAAGGGGCCCCATATAGCAAGGTTAGAAGGAGTGTACCAGTGGAAACCTTGAGTTTGGATTCATGAGTGAGGAAAGGGATATAATATGGGTGGCCCCACCATCTCTCAGTTGCTCATCGAAAACGAGCTCAGAGAATTCAGACTGGTAGAGACGAGGAATCCCAGAACCAAACCAGGCACATATACGATGGGATGAAACCAGATCATTTAGCCCTAATGGGGCAGAGGAAGAGTACAGAGTAGGCAAGAACAGTCAGAACTTCCAGTAAACACCACCTGAAGAAGAAGGGGGAAGAAGGGAGGGTGAACTGTGGCTCAAAGCAAATTTTTTCTAAGATCTACTGTTACACCAAGTAAATGAAAACTAAGTTCTCATCGTAATTCTTGATCTTCCCGAATATCTTCACCATTCATTACTGGTGGGTCTATGGCAGAGGCATCAGGACCCCGTGGAAGCATACACCTTTAAAGCTTCAAAGACAGGGGAATGACATCGGGAACGGCACTGCCCACAAAACAAATGTATGAAGTGGCACTTGCAGGCTGGCCAATAACCGACGCCGCCCCCCCCTTTAGTTCTGTTTGCCAGGACAGGAAACTAAGGATGAGAAAAGAGAAAGTTTGGGGCAAGGGAGCCCAAGGGATAAACAAAAGGATATAGAATATAAAAAGGAACTAAAGAATAAAAACTGTCAGAGGAGAAAAGAAGGGTTGGAAGGGAAGGCCTTGGTAGTGGCTAAAGGAGAACAGTTTTGTCAGAAGATATGGCTTACTCCCAACCTACAGGGGAAAAAATTTGTTTATGCTCTCCAGAGACTAAAGGACTCTCAAGCAAAATCCAAGGTCTCAAAAATTCCATAGGACCAGTCAAAGAAGGGGCACATTCAAGAGGAAGGAAGTACTTTCCTGAAGTCCTAGAAATGGCAGTAGAGCTGTAAGCCCTGAAAGTGCACTGCCAGCAAGAGTCCTCCATCCACAGGTATGAGAACTACAGAGGGTCAGAGGCTCCGTGATCCCATATGACCAAAGTATAATATGGGAGGAGATTACCGAGAGCCCCTGCTCTCGAAAGGCCCAACAACAGAACCAGGGCCATAGAAACACACTACTAGCCCAGGTTTTCGAGTCAAGGAGACACCTAAGAGCTGAAGAGATAATGGAACAATGCCTAAGAGAGGAAAAATAACCAAGAAGGGGGTCCTGGCCACAAGGGCAGCTGGCAGGTAAAGTTAACCACAAAAACTGAACAATTCCCCTACCCAGTGCTCCCTTTCTCTTAAGGAAATTACCCCAAAGACAGGGAATTAAAAGAAAGAGAAATGTAGCAAACTACCTAGAAAGAACTGCAGGAGGCAAACTGCACGGGAAAAGAAAGCTGTGGTAGGCAAGGAGCTTGTACAACAACTGCAAATGTTTCCTGGTCCCTTACTACACCTGCTCTCCTGCAAGCCTTTACCCTCAAAGGAGAAGGGATGAAAAGGGAAGCTTATTCAACAGCAAACAACTACAGACTCCTCCCCACAACAGAAGGAAGGGGAAGGGGTAAAAGGGCTTTTTCCTCACAGTTGTTCCTCTGCTCTTCTTTTTTCAAAGTATTTTTTTTATCTTTTTTTTTTTTTATCTTTTTTTTAAATAAGGGGAGGAACTAAAAAGAATAGGGTAAGAACCTCTATGTGGTTCTTTGTCTTTTTTTTTTTGTTTAAACAACCAGGGAAATGAACTAGAGGGGTTAGGGGATAAGAATGACCCCCAAAGACATTTTTTTTTTTTAACTTTAATTTTATTGAAGCTTTGCAGGACATTTGAATACATTTGTCAGAATCATTCTTACAATCCCAGTATGTCATAATAATGTATATAATATAATCACTCAATGTATAAAGTACTATAACTCAGAATTGATAATTCCAGACTTCTTTCACAATTCTAAGTACTGGGTTGAGTTAATTTAATTTTAATTTACTTTGAGTCACCTCAGTTCAAGAGGAGGATTTCCCCGACCGGCCACCCCAGTTATGTTTCTCCTTCTGTTTGTTGCCAAGTCTCCCAACTCGTCCATCTCTGGACATAAAGTGAAGTCCTGTGGTTTATTTTAAAGGTTAAGTTCCTCTAACTCGGCTAGGCTCTGGACAACTGATATCCAGTCCTGTTTCTTGGGCGGTAAGGGACTGAGCCATGCCCTGGTTATAGCCTTGTGGGCTGCGGTAATTAAGATTGCCAATAGAGACAGAGGGTCGGCTCCCCTAACGTCTGCTGGAGGAGTTCCAAGGATCATTTCCATCCATTCAAGAGGTTGGTCTAGTGCAAGAATTTCTCCTATAGCTGTTGTGGTCTCGACCCAGAATCTTTGCAACTTTGGACATGCCCAGGATATGAGGAGGTTGTCCACTTTCTCTTCCCCACATATCCTCCAACAGCTAGCTGAGTATTTTGTGTTTCTCTTATTTAAGGTCATAGGAGTGAGGAAGAAATGAACCCTTACCTTCCAGGCAAACTCTTGCCATAGGGGGGACCTGGTCATTTTCCTGACAATGTTGAAAATAGATTTCCAGACAGGAATCGGGGAATCAGGGCCGATTTCATCCTGCCATTTATTTTTGATCCTGGTTAATGGATCAATCTTTACAGTTCTGAGAGACCTGTAAAGGAAAGAGATCAGTCCCTTTTGGCCCATAGTAGATTTTATCTTTTGGATGGCTGCCACAAGGGGAGCACTCCTAACGGGGTCTGTCTCTTTCCTTTGAAGAGATATTATATATATATATATATATGCTCTTACCTGAAGGAACCTAAAATGGTCCGAATTTTTGAGGCTGAACATGTTCTTAAGGGATACAAAGTCCTGGATCGATTCCCCTTGAATAAATTGGCCCAAGTATTCCAGACCCGATTTACCCCACTGTTTATATGTAAGGTCTAGGCAGTTAGGAGGGAAGTCTTCGGCCCAGGCCAGGCTTTTTAATGGCCAAAAAGAAAATTGTAATTTAGATTTTTGCCAGAGCCTATGGACCGAGCGGAGAGTGTCCCCCACAGAATGTAGCTTGGGCATCGGGTGGTTGTGAGACTGTAGGGGGATTACTATACGGTCTCCGAGGGGTACCCTACCTTCTCCCTCCTCCTCGCCCCTCTCCATTTCTCTCCAACCGGAGGTGGAGCTGGGACCGACCCACTGGAGCGCATTTTTCAGTTGGACCATCAAGAAATAATCCTCCAGCTCTGGAAGGGATCTGCCCCCATCCTCCCGGTGAGCCTGCAGGATTTTAAGTTTTATTCTGGGTCTCTTGTTGCCCCAGATAAATCTGGAGATCATTCTGTGCCACAGCTGGAAATTTGACTTATGTATGTGTAGCGGTATGCATTGGAATAAATACAAGAATTTGGGCGGTACGCTCATTGTTATGGCCTGGATTCTAGAGTGCATGGGCATGTTGGTTAGGGGCCATCTTTCCATATCTTTTAAGGGAAGCAGTGAGGGGAGAGTAATTTGTTTTAAATAATTTAGAAAAATGTTTAGTGATATGAACCCCCAGGTATTTCATCCCATCAGCGGACCAGTTCAGGGGCAGGAGCCGACGTATATCCTCAGAAGGACTAAAGAAAAAGCTTAAAGCTTCCATTTTAGTTTTATTTAAGGAGTATCCGAGTGTTTCCCGAACTCTTCCAATATGGGTCATATCTGTCTTATGGACCTATGAGGATGGGAAAGGCTCAGCAGAACATTGTCTGCATACAGCAGAATTTTTTTCTGTACACCACCCACCTCGATCCCTGATATCTCCTCCGCCCTCCTCACAGCTTCAGCCAAAGGCTCGATGTAGAGAGCGAACAGAAGAGGGGAAAGAAGGCACCCCTGTCGGGTGCCTCTGCCCAGCTGAAATCTGTTTGACAGCCCCCATTCACCCTCGACATCGCCTGCGGCCTGCATAGACCCCATGGTGTCTATGAAAGATCTGGGAATCCCCTGTGATCCAGCACCATAAATAAGAAATCCCATGAGACCCTATCAAAGGCCTTTTTGGCATCTAGGCTCATCAGACACGCCGGGTTGCGGGTGCGTTGAATCTCATCTATCATGTTCAAGGCAGAACGCACTCCATCAGGAGCTTGTCGCCCCATAACAAAATCACATTGGTCTGGGTGAATCAGATCCGGTAAGATAGGATTCAGCCTGGAGGCAATAATCAAGGTGAATATCTTGTAATCTTGGTTAAGTAGGGAGATGGGGCGATACGATTCACACCTTGAGGGGTCCTTTCCTTCCTTATGCAAAATGGTTACGGTCGCGTACTGCCAGGAGGGAGGGGGGGGCCTCCCCCGGACCAGATATTTGAAAAGACTTTAAGAAGCAAGGGAGCGGTTTCTAAAGCCAGAATTTTGTAAAATTCAGCCCCATACCCATCTGGGCCTGGGTATTTAGCTGACTTAAGTTTTTTAATTGTGGAAATTATCTCTTGTTGGGTAATGGGCCTAGTCAGCGTCCTTACCGAGTCCGTTGAGAGTAAGGGAAGAGGAATGGAACCCAAGTAGTTCTGTTTATCTTGTTTGGAGGTTTTTTCGTCTGGGCTATATAAATTTGAGTAGTACTCAACAAATGCTTCTGCTATCTGTGAAGCCTGCCTAACCATTTGGCCTGACTGGGGAGATATTATTTTGGTTATTGTAGCTTTTGCTGCATAATGACGTAATCCAAGGGCCAGGAGTTTGGTGCCTCTAGGACCTCCCTCGTAGTATTGTTGTTTTAAGTAGAACAAGGCCTTTTCTACCTCAGGTTTTTGAATTTTTTGTAATAAATTCTTACATGTCAGCTCCCTACTCAAGAGTCTCATACCACTTAATTTTTTGGGCATCTTCCAATTCTTTAATCTGCGACAATAATTTCTGTTGTTTCTGCTTCATTTCTTGTTTTTTATGGGAGGCTATAGATATCACTTTGCCTCTAAGTGAGGCTTTAACCGTATCCCACAAAATCTGTGGCGAGGTTTCCTGTCTGCTGTTCTCTTCTAAGGTTATTTTCAGATGCTTTTTAAGTTCCTCCACCACCACTTTGCCTTGAAGAAGAGAGGCATTCAGTCTCCAGTGTGTAATGCACTTAGGCAGTCCCAGCTCCACCTCCAGATAGACCGGGCTGTGGTCGGAGAGAATGGTCGTACCCACCCAAACAGAAGGAAACCTGCTTAGGTCTCCCAAAAATGTAAAAAACATATCCAACCGAGAAAAAACCCGAAACCCTGGTGAGAAGCAAGTGTATTCTCTTGCTCTAGGATACTTCTCTCTCCCAAATATTGGTCAGTCCCAGCTGTTCAGGCAGTATTTTTATGGAGCGAGCTTTAGCTGCGTCTAGTTTTGGGATCTGGGATGTTGAGTCAAGAGCTCTATTTAAAACTACGTTCCAGTCCCCTCCCAAAATTAATATGCCTTTAGCCCTTTCTGACACCAGATGAAGGATATTTGAGTATATTCTGAACAGGGACCCAGGAGGGATGTAGATATTAACCACAGTTACGTGAATGTCTTGTATAGTCCCAATAACTATAAGGTACCTTGCCTTAGGATCCTCTATCACTTCCTGCTGTTGAAAGTGGAGGTTCTCCGAGAGGAGGTTCGTCACCCCTCTTTCTACCCACCGGAAGGGATGAGTGATAAACCAAAAGAAAGGACCTTGATTTAAGCTTTTGAGCTTCCAGGGGGGAGAGGTGGGTCTCCTGCAGGAACACTCCCTCACACCCCTGGGACACAATGAATTGCTGAATCCTCCTCCTCTTGATAGGGCTAGACGATCCATTTATATTAAGTGACATAAATTTCGTAGTGTGATTAGCCATGTTCCAACCAACTAAAAGCTTTTACCTTTTTCTTGAACATGGACTCTCTAAACACTAACATTTTAACCCAGTAGTGACCCTGCAAAGCATCAAACTTTTTAATGTAAACATTAACAAGTTTTAAAGAAACATTCATTATAACTGTTGAACTACTGAACTGTTGCTCTGGCCTCATCCAACTTCGGTCCAATAGCTGGATTAAGTGCTGGTCAACCTCAGCCGAAACTACTCTTGGCCTGGTTGCCCCACGTCCATTGATTAGACTTCCAAGGGAAGGCTGAACGGTGGTTGTCAGCAGAAGGGTGTCTGAATATACAGACCAAAGCAGGGTGCTCAATAGTGCAATGAGTGTTCCCTGTGGGCCCCAGGAATATCCATGGGAAATGCCCCCCTTCCAGTTGTCAGTACGCATCCGCATAGGCACCCAATTCCTGTCTCCTCCCCCCACTCCCCACCCCTTAGAAAACAAACTCGAAACCACCTGTTAGCCCGCCCTAGTCTCAGTACTTGAAATGACATGTCCTCAGCATCCCGAGATTCCCTTCCTCTGTCACTCATGCATGGAAGCCCCCGGAGCATTCTTTATAATGTGTACCTATAGGTCGGTCTCCCCTAAGAAGTCTCCCACTCTTGGACCACATTAATTACTAGTATTCTCCCATGAAAGTTCGGGCCCCCGTGGTATCCCAAACAAGTGGTCCAGGTGGCCAGAGCGGCCCCAGATCCAGGGTTCCTAGTTCTTACCTCTAAGAGGGGCAGTTTCACCTAGGACGATGACTTCGCTCCGGCAGCCACTAAACGAAGTCCCAGTTCAGGACGAGTGGCTCAGTTAGTGTAACCCACCCTTCCCCAGCCCCTGCCAAAATTATCCCCAAGTTGCTCTGACCCAAGAGGCCCCTTCCCCCCAATCCCATGCATCCCGCAAGTCCCGCCTAGGAGTAGATCCGTCCCAAACCATGAGGCTGAAACCTATAGCAAGAGGTTAAGCCTAGGCCAGAGGCCTGTCGTGGCCACGATTTACTAAGCAGGGCCCCCAGGTAGGTGAAAGTCCCTTCCCCTCCTCACAACAACCTCCAGGTTTGAGAGCCAGAGAGGCAAGTCCGAGATGTCCTGGCTATTAGAGCTCCAATGGTGTATTTTGAGAACGAGTGGCCTCAGCATCCACCTTGCTTGGAGAACCCTCATAATGTCATCCCCCATCTATGTACCCGAAGCTGTGTACGGATCCCCCCTAGGTCAACCGGCTGCAGGAGGGTCATCTTGTGTGTGCCTGAGGAGTTTAATAAAGCCAGCTGTGTAAAGACTCTGGGCGGGATTACCCTCGCCTCCATAGCTCATGAGTATGGCCTACCCTCTCCACTCCACAACTCGCCTCCCGGGAGTCATGTGAAGTCGGGTGCAATCGGGCCCCCCCTCCAAAGCCCACAAACCCCAAAGGTCTCGGTTCACCTCACTACACACATATAAGCCATAAGTATTAAGACTACCCTGATCAATTAAAACAGACGTTTGTGATCTATGTAGCAACATTACAAAAGGTATTCCCAACAGATCAGTTCTAACATTCCCCCCCACAGGCAGGTCCGAGTACTGACTGAAATAAGTCTGGAATAAGTTCTTAGAGGATGAGAGGGGATGAAATAACAGATTGGTGATTGGTTCAGTGAATATAGGGCCAGACAGTCTCTGTTATATGCTGCATAGCTGCAGCGGGTTGTCTATAGTACTCACTGCAGCCCCAAAACAGCTCGCTGACCAGGTAGAAAAAGGGGAGACATTCTGTGTTCGGCATTAAGTGGGGACTCTGGTGGAACGGGGGGCCCATCGGCCCGAGGGGACCAGAAGAGAGGCAGGTCGTTCTTTTGGCAGAAGCACGGACCTCCCCAGGAGGTCGCTTCATGTATCCGACGTTCGCGTAGGGCCCATCTCGCCTGCTTCACTGTTCACAGTCACCAATTTCAAATGTGAAGCACTTTTATTGATCAAGGCGGGATCCCAGAGTTTCCGGAGCACTGCGCCGATGTCTGCCCGAAGAGAGGTCTGTGGCTGCCACGGTGAGGATCCCTTAACTATTCCTTTTTGTGCCACGGACCACGCGGATGCTAGGAGGTGTCGCTCCAGCCTTTCCTTCGTCAGAGGAGGTGTACTAATCCCCAGTTCTTCAAGGTAAGGGGCAGCTGCCAGCAGGTCCTTAAAAATTCTGGTTCCCTGCTCAGTGGTTATCTTCAGCCTTGCTGGGTGCAGCACTTGGGTTTTTATATTCTTGGCTCTGAGCTGCTTTACAATAGGCCAGATCATTTTCCGGGCTTCTTGTACTCCCGATGTGCGGTCATTATCAATCGCTATCTTATGACCCTCAAATTCCAGTGGGCCCGGTCGCGAAGCTCGCCGCAACACCTCTTCCTTGCTGTTATACAGGATAAACAGAACCACGAGGGATCTGGGTCTGGCCTCTGGGTTGCTTGGCCTCGGGGCCAGAGATCGGTGTGCACGGTCCAGTCTCAAGTCCAGGTCCTCCGGCAGATCAAGGGCTTTTTTGAGGAAGTTTTTTGTGTGAACTCAATGGTGTTTGCAGCTCCGTCCTCTAGGCCTTCAGGAACCTCATGTATCCTGATTTTCTGCCGTCTGCTTCTGCCTTCAAGATCATCAAGACATCGGGTTAGTTCTCGATCCCGCGCCAGGAGATACAACAGCAGCCTATCTTGCCTATCCGTCTGTTCTGAGACGGTTGAAAGGCACAGCTCCATCTGGTCAGTTTTGTGGCCAATCCTGCTGAGATCCGCTCAGAGTTCAGATAGGGTCCAGTCAATTTTCGTGACCATGCGAGCCGTTTGTCTGATGGTCTCGACCAAGTCATCCCCTCGGAGGCTCCCATGCTGCGCAGCCTGTTGTGTCTCTCCGGTAGCCTCTGCCTCCTTGTTGCTTTCTATGTCTTCCTCTTGCAACATGACTTTAAGCTTCTGGGCCAGCATTAAGTGGAGCTTCCCCGATTTATTTCATCTTTGTTTGGCCAGGGATGCCATCATTAAGCGAGTGATTAACTGATTTTGGTCAGTGGGGAGTGGAGCGGGTAGATCAAGCCGCCATACCGAGCCCTGACGTCACCGGAAGTCCCCCCCAATGACATTTTTGAGTGGTTTCTTTTTTTTTCTTTACGGCCACAAGAAAGGAAATAGGTCCCTCATAGTGGTTTGCCCCTACTTGCCTCCCTCTTTTTTTCTCAAAGCTAAGAAGGAAGGCAAAGGCAAGAAGAAACAGGAAAAAGACTCCCCAGAAGCCAGGTCATTGCAGGGTAAAGTGGGTGTATAGTAGTAATGAATGGTGAAGATATTCTGGAAGACCAAGAATTACGGTGACTACGTGATTTCTATATCTTCCAATAATCAATCTTCACCATTCATTACTGGTGGGTCAGAGTACAAAGCTCGCCAGCAAGGGTGGTGTTGGTAAACCCTGAGGGAAATGGCTGTTCCCTCAACCTTTTGTGGGGGAAAACACAGAGAAGCAGGTGCCCCTGATGGGTCTGGTGAGGCTGGAGACTGGTCAAGTACAGGTGGAGGCTCCAATGGCCTGGGAGCAGGAATGTGCCCTGCAAGCTCATGGCTGGCCCTGTAGGAGAAGAAGTGGGCCCCCTTGAAGCATGAGGTTCACACTACACCAGGCCAAGAGTGACAACCTGGAAATACAGGTTACTCACCTGTAACAGGAGTTCTAGGAATGGTATATGTTGTTCATCCACACTCATTGGCAGGTATCCTTGCCGCTTTAAATCTTGCCGGAAGGTCTTCAAGCTGGCTCCTCCCACCCACCCGGGTGGTATAACTCTCGGCTCGCCCATGAAGCCAGATCTGCCCGCTGGAAGCCTCAGGCTAAGGCCGAAGGTCAGGGAGGTAGGATGAACAACATATACCATTCCTAGAACCCCTGTTACAGGTGAGTAACCTGTATTTCTAGGGACATGGATATGTTGTTCATCCACACTCATTGGCAGACTCCTAGCAGTTCTCTGGGAGGAGGGAGGCAAGACCACACCCCATACTTACTTGGGAAAGAGAGACTGAGAACCGAGGCCCCAAAACCAGCATCCCGCGTGACTCAAGGTATCGATGTGGTAATGGTATGACAGTGTGCTGACTTCCAGGTAGCAGCCCTGCAGATTTCCTGGATAGGGACGCCCCTGAAGCAGCCACTGCTTGAGCAGTATGGCGGGTAGAATGAGTTTATCCTCTGGGGAGGCTCCATGCCCGCCAACTTATAACAGAGATCTATGCAGGAGGTGACCCACCTGCTTATCGTCCGCTTGGCTGCAGGTCTGCCAGATGCGGCTTCAGCGTAGAGTGACAAACAGCTGGCGAACCTCTCCTCGAATTTCAGCTGCGGCGCTTTGTAATAGGCGCGCCTCTTCTAGGGTCCAAAGTATGGAGCCTATATTCGGCCTCCGAGGTGATTGGGGTAGAACACTGGCAGAATCAACACCTGGTTAAGGTGAAACTCGACACCACCTTCGGAAGGAATTTCGGTGGGGCCAGGACAACCTTGTCCCTGTGGAGAGAACCAGGTAAGGAGACTCGATGGAAAGCGCCTGGAGCTCTCCCATCCTTCTGGCTGACGGATAGCCACCAAGAAGGCGGTCTTCCACGACAGGTGAGAGAGCACACCTGTGCATAGGTTCGAATGGCTTGCCCATGAGCTTTGCCAGTACCAGCAGTAGATCCCAAAGAGGTGGAGGTTCTCGCTGCGGAGGGTATGTGATCAAGGCCTTGAAAAGCGCCCAGACCACCTTCTCCTATGCCACTGACTGCTTCCGCCCGCGCCCGTAAGCAGAGATGGCTGCCAGGTGCACCCTTAGGTCAGACGCCTAAGCCCTTGATTAGAAAGGACCATAAATAGTCCAAGATGCTTGCCAAGGAACAGGAGGAAGGGTCCAAGCCCTTGCTCCTGACACCAAATGGAAAACCTTTTCCATTTGAAGGCATAGCATTTTCTGGTCGACTCTTACGGGACGCCTCAACTACATTGAGGACCTCGTTGGAAAGACCCAAGGCCTGGAACTCTACAGCCAGGAACCAGGCCGTCAGGTGCAGGGATTGAAGGTCCGGATGGAACACCTTCCCTGATTGACTGAGAGCAGGTCCGGCGAGTTGGAAGCTGCCGAGAATCCTGGAGCTGAGACTGAGGAGATCTGGGTACCAGAACTGGCGAGGCCAGTCTGGGGCTATCAGAATCACTTAGGCCTTGTCCCTCCTCGCCTTGAGAAGCACCTTGTGGATCAAGGGAAATGGGGAAAGGCATAGAAGAGGCTCGGGGTCCACTGCCTCGGAAGGCATCCCCCTGCAGCGAGCCCCTGCTGAGGGGGGCGGGCATGGAACAGTCGCTTCAGCTGCTCTCCTGAGGCAAACAGGTCCACCTGAGGTGTGCCCCAATGGGAGAACAGATGCTGTACTACCTCCGGCAGGAGAGACCACTGTGGATGCAGCCCCTATCCGCTTGGGCATCGGACAGGGTGTTGGAGGCCCTGCCACATGAATGGCTGGAGATCCGCCTCCAGGCTGCGACACAGTGACCAAATGCGGAGAGCTTCCTTGCATAGAAGCATGGAGCGGCCCCGCCCTGGCGGTTTAGGATAGTACATGGTCGTGGTGTTGTCCGCCTGGACCGTACTCACTTGACCCGGAGGAACGGAGCAAAGGCGTGAGAGCTAGGCGGACCGCCGGAGCTCCAGCAGGTTGATGTGACATCGGACTCCCGCGGGACCAGAGGCCGTGAGCCCGGTGGTCCCCCAGATGGGCACCCCAACCCATCAAAGAGGCATCGGTCGATAGAGAGACCGTCGGCTCGGGGCGGACGAACGGGATGCCCTCCTGCAAATGACCTGGAACGATCCACCACTGGAGAGCGTTCCACATCTCCTGTGTCACCGACACAAGCTGGTCCAAAGGATCGCAGCGTTGTGACCACTGGCTGGCCAGTCCCCATTGAAGGGGACGCATGTTCCAGCGGGCCCAACGGACCACGCTGGTGCAGGCCGCCATGAGACCCAGGAGGCGCAGGAAGTCCCGGGCAGGGCGCAATTGCCCAACCAGAAATGATTGGGCAAAGGAGGAAAGAACCTCGGCCCTGTCCGCCGGGAGCCGCGCTCTGGCTCGAAGAGAGTCGAGCTGCGCCCCGATGAACAGAATCACCTGCTTCGGCTCGAGTTCCGACTTGGCCTCGTTGATAAGGAGGCCCAGTTGAGAGCAGACCTGGAGGGCCAGATCTCTGGACCACTCCACCTCCTGCCTGGAGGGAGCTGCTATCAGCCAGTCGTCCAGGTAAGGGTACACCCGGACCCCTCGGCGCCGCAGGAATGCTGTCACCACTGCCATGCATTTGGTGAAGACCCTGGGAGCTGGAGACAAGCGAAGGGCATGGCTCGAACTCGAAAGGGATCCTTCCGCCGGAAGCGAAGGAATCTCTGGTGAGACGGACGGATAGGACGGGAAAAAGCGGCCCTGCAAGTCCAGAGAGCAGAACCACACGCCGCGTTCCAAGGATGGTATTATCTGAGCCAGAGTGACCATCCTGAAGGTTCGAGACCTTAGGAACTTGTTTAGGTCGTGTAGGTCGAGAATGGGGCGCCAGCCCCCCGTCCGTTTCGGAACCAGGAAGTACCTGGACACAAACCCTGGGTCTGAGGGGGGGTCCGCTACCACCCTGATCACCTCCTTTCGGAGGAGGAGAGCGATGTCGGCTCGACGAGCCGACAGTGAGGCTACGGACCCCGAGGCCCCCCGAGGTGCGACGGCTCTGAAGGGTGGGGCCTGCTCGAATTCCAGAGGCAGGCCTTTTCCCACCACCTCCAGTACCCACCTGTCCGTGGTAACAGCGGACCAGGCGGAAAGGAAGTGTCGGAGTCGTCCCCCCACGGGGGAACCAGGGGTAGGGTGACGGGGATGGGGGCGACACCCCTCAGCCCGTCACTGGGCAGGCTTGGAGGAGGGACCGGCCGAGGGACCTCCTAGGCCTTTTCCTCCCTGCCTCCTGTAAGAGGAAGCCGGCGGCTTGGGTTTGGGATGCCAAGGCCGAGCCTGCTGGCCCTGACGCTGCTGGGCCGGGCGGCCCGGGCGCAGAAGGACGAAAGGGCTTAGGCTGTGGTTTGCGGCCTTTGTCCTTCTGAGCGGAAGAGACAGAGTCCAAGGTAGCATTGGACTTCTCGATCCTCTGCAGGTGACCTTCCACCCCAGGGCCGAAGAGGTCAGTCCCCAAAAAGGGAACATCCGCCAACTTGTGCTGGGTATCCGGTAAAGGTGGATATCCTCAGCCAAGCCCACCGGCCAAGATAGCCACCGCGGCCGCACCGACCTGGCACATGAGTCCCCAATATCTAAAGCAGTCTGGAGCTGCTGTTTGGCCACTGCCCTGCCCTGGTCCCGCACCTGCTTGACCGTAGTCTGCAGATCAGCTGGAAGATGAGGATGACCTCATCCAGGAGCCCAACAGGGCATGAGAAAATGTGCCATGAGGACGGCGAACTGGCCTGGCCGAGCCGAGGAGGACGCAGCATAGACTTTTCGCCCGACATAATCCAATTTCTTGGATTCCTTGTCGGGAGGTTTGTCCACATCCCTGGCGTTGCCGGCGCTGGCCGGAAAACGCTGTCGGTAACCAACCCCTCAGCAGAGGGGTGCTCCGAAAAACCGGACAGGGAACCGGTAGGGACCGCATACTTCCTGGCCATCCTGGCCGAAGGCGCAGGACAGGAAGCAGGGCGCTGCCAAAGCTCCAAGGCCGGACCCACTATGGCCTCGCCACCGGAAAGGCCTCCTTGAGAATCTCGGTCCAGAATCTCCGTGAGGGATACCTGGCCCATTTGGAACGGGTTCGGCTTCATCCCGGTGGACTCGAGATGAGCCAAGCAGTCCTAGGAAGGACGACGGGCTATCGCCCATTGACTGTCCTCCTGAGGACTCCAAGTCCAGTCGCTGGAGAAAAAGGAGAATTATCCTCGACTCGGACGAGTCCTCGAAGAGCTGCCTCTGGCCTGAGCCACCTCTACCTGCCGAGGTCGGTCGGGAGTGAGGGTAACAGACAGCCTATGGGTAGACCCTGCCGACCGAGAATCCCTGGTCGGAGCCCCAAATAGTGGCTGTGGAGGCGGAGGTTCCACCGGAATCGGTGGAGCAGCTGGTTTTGGCCGAACAACCGGCCTGGGTACAGGCTCCTCGGGTAAGTCGAGGGGTTGTGTCGGCCGCTCCGGTGACAGCCACTTAATGGCCGGGGAAGGCGACTGCGCCGGCTTATTCCCCGGTCAGGAGGAGCTGCCGCCACATAAGGTCCTCGCTGGCCGACGCAGACCACGCTGGCTTCCCCGTCCGAGGAGGAGGACGAGGACGAGCGGGCGACGCGCCATCAAGGTGCTAAGACCGAGACCGCTCAAGACGGCGGATCGGCTGGATCGCGAAGAGGTCCGGACCGAGCTCTCGGCTTTTCCGAGGTCGGTGCGGGGAAGTGTCGGCAGGAACCGGCACTCCCTTCGGCTCGGAGGGTTCATCTGAGGGCTCCGGATCCGGAGGCACAGGCAAGCCCACGGGATCCTCAACTCCCCCCGGGGGAACCAGGGAGAGGGGAGTCTCGGCTTCTATAGGCGACAACCCGTCCAACGGATCGAGAAAAATCTCGACTTCGCCGACGGAGTCTCAGTCAACTGACCTGACGGGACACCGTGAGACCAGTGGGTTTGCCGGTCGGATCAAGTCGACGGTCGACGACTCGGGAGAGGGACCTTTCCCAGTCCCCAAGAGCGCCGACGAGGGATTTACCTTTGTCCCTCTTTTGGACCAGAAAGGTCCAGCAGGACGCTAGCCCTTCTCCCTTAGTGGAGAGGGACAGACAAAGCTCCTAAAGGAAGCTATGTAGGAAGAACCCAGAGAGAGCGGGATAAATGCTGCGGCCGAGGAAGATCGGCCAGCGCGCCTCCTCTTGAGGCGATCATCTGCTCGAGCTGATCCACGAGAACCCGCCGCGCGGACACATGACCGGGCCTCCTTAGACTTCACCAGGCGGAAGCGGCTTCGGGGCCCAGTTGCAATCGGGCACGGCCTCTGAGGGCGAGGGTCAAAAGGAAGAGCACAAGTCGCGAACCATGGGTCGTGCTCAAGGCCTAAACAGTAGACACGTGGAGTGTGGATCCGTCCGAGACATCTTCTGCTCCACAGGGCATCTCCGAAACCGGAGTCGATGTGTCCATCGCGAGCCGCGAGGGATCGAAGACTGAAGTCTTTTAGCAAAAACTTTCAAATTCAGAAACGGAAGAAATAGGAACCAGTCTCAAACGCAGAGCGTTAGGAGGGAACCTGAGCTTCCAAGCGGTAAGGAAGATCTAGGCCATGGGCGGAGCCGAGTTATACCACCCGGTGGGTGGAGGAGCCAGCTTGAAGACCTTCCGGCAAGATTTAAAGCGGCAAGGATACCTGCCAATGAGTGTGGATGAACAACATATCCATGTCCCTAGAAGAAAAAATTACTTACTATAGTAATCTTGTTTCTTCCAGGGTACTCCAATATTCATAACTCTTAAGCAGTATGCCTTTAAGCCAGATCTGCTCAGAGATGGAACGTTATGCTAATGATGGAATCACTGGCTCATGCCACGTTTTCAAATGTTGCCACCTATCAACTGCCTACATTCTAACCCTCAGATTTCGTGGACGCCTGACAAGGCAGGGCCTGAGAGGAATTAAACAATTAACACTATAATAACAATAATAAAGCACCTAAAAAAACCTCCAACTGGAGGGGAAAAAAACACCCCCCCCCCAAAGTCAGAATAATCTGAAGAGGGTAAAACCAATGAAAATACAGTTCCAAATATAAAGCCAGAGTGTGGCACACATACCCCTAGTAATACAGCGTGGAGTGCTGAGGCCACTGGGTCTAGTAGGGGAGGCAAGGTGGGAGAGTTATGACTATTGTAGTATCCCGTTAGAAACAAGATTACTATGGTAAGTAATTTTTTCTTCTCACCCCTAGGAATAGTCCAATATTCCTAACTCTTAAGCAGACTAAGAAGCAGTAGCTTTGGAGGTGGGCACAGAACCTACTTTGGAAATAAACTCTGCAGAACAGCTGTGCCAAACCTGGCATTACCCCTAGCCTGTGTGTCCAGGTTATAAAGGCTATAATGCTTAGTAAAGGTATGCACTGTTCTCTAGGTAGCCGCTTTACAGATGTCCCCCAAGGGAACATCCTTGGAAGCTGCTATGGCAGCAGCTGTACCCCTTGTGGAATGGGCTCCAAGCCCTGCTGGAGCCTCCTTCCCAGCTTCTGAATAGCAAAACTGAATACACTGGACTATCCAGTGAGAAATGGACCTCTTAGATGCTGGATTTCCTTTTCCCACATCCCCATACGTCAAGAACAGTTGTTTCCTGTCTACGGGCCTTGGTGACTGTCATGTAGTAGCAAACAGCTCTCGTGACATCAAGACTGTGCAGTCTACGCTCCCCAGAGCTTGAATGCTCGGTAAAGAAGACAGGTAAGGTGATGGACTGATTCAAATGAAAGTCCGAGACCACTTTGGAAGAAATTTTCTGTTGGTTCGCAGGACCACTTTGTTCCTGTGGAATGAAATGTAGTCCTGTTCAATGCAGAGAGCCTGCATCTCACTGATACTTCTAGCAGAAGTGACTGCCACTAGGAAAACTGTTTTCCATGTGACATATTTCAAAGGAGCTGAAGACATGGTTCAAAGGGGGGACCCATGAGCTTGGCAATACACACATTTAGACCCCAGGCTGGCACTGGTTCCCTGTGAGGGGGGTGCAAGTGAGCTAGACCCTTAAAGAACCTTCTGAAGATAAGGTTTGATGCCATGGAGGCATTCTTCCCAGCTGAAGTGTAAGCAGTCACTGAAGCTAAATGGACCTTTAAAGCAGTGGGCTGCAGGCCCAGTGAATGTAAATGAGTAATGTAGTTCAGCACTGCTGGAACCCCAGCATGGAAAACCTTTTCCATTTAGAGACGTAGGTTTTCTTGGTGGAAGGTTTCCTGTACCCCCTTAAAATATCCAGAACAATTTCAGAGAGATGCATGCCTGAATACTCTAGGTCCTCAAAAGCCATACTTTGAGTCGGAGTGTCTTGAGTTTCAAGTACAGGAGTTTCCCCCTGACTGGAGGTTAGCAGGCTGTGCCTCAGAGGAAGGTGCATTGGTTTAGCTATGGACATGAAGAGCAGTAGACAGTACCATGGCTGCATGGCCCAGTTTGGGGCTATCAAGATCATTGAAGCTGGCTGGGACCTGAGCTTGAGTAGCACTTTGTACACCAGAAGAAATGGAGGGAATGCATACAGGTACTTCCCTGACCAGTCCAGAATCAGAGCATCCAGGGGCATCATTCCCCAAGCTGGGGGTCTGCAACAATACTGTGGCAGATGGTGACTCTCATGGGATGCAAAGAGATCCCTCTCTGGGGTACCCCACCTTCTGAAAATCACATCCACCACCTGCCTGTTCAGGGTTCATTCATCATGGGCCTGGTTTAACAGACTCAGAGCATCTGCTAGGGTATTGTCCTTGCCTGGCAGATGAATGGCCTGAAGAGAAACTCCTTGGGAGTAGGCCAGAGTGCAAATTCCCATGGCTTCTGTGCAGAGGAGATCCGGCTTTGTTCCTCCCTCCTTGTTTATGTAATACATAGTGGTGGTACTGTCTGTTCTGACCTGTACCACCTTTCCCTGAATTAGTGGTGTGAATGCTTGGAGTGCCAGGAACACCGCCCTGAGCTCCAGCAGGTTTATGTGCTGCAGAGACTCTACATTGAACCATGCGCCATGAGTAGTGTGATCCCCTAGGTGGGCACCCCACCCTAGTAGTGATGCATGTGTTGTGAGGATCACTGATGGAGGCTCTGTTTGAAAGTGAACCCCTTCTCTGAGGTTGGCTTTCTCTTTCCACCACTGAAGGGCCAGGAGTAATGTTTTTGTTACTGGGACTAGCTTTGAGAGAGAATGCTTTCTTTGACACCAATGAGCCCTTAGGTGGAACTGGACGTCTCATCTGGAAGCTGGAACGTGGGACTGTGCCAATGGCAGCTGCCATGTGGCCCAGTAACTATAGAAACTGCCTTGCAGTTTTTGGTTTGTTCAAGCTGAAGGAATCTGTCATCTGCAAGACACTTTTTACTCCATCCAGAGGTAGGTAAGCCCTGCCCTCTTAGGTATTTAGTTCTGCTCCTATGAACTACAGCACTTGTGAAGGGAGAAGGACTGACTTTTTGAGATTTACCAGGAAGCCCAGAGACTCCAAGAGTCCTTGGGTTAGCTGCAGATGTTCCTCTACCTGTTGAGGTGATTTTACCACTGTCAACCAATTGTCCAGATAGGGGACCACTGTGACACCTTGTCTTCGCAGGTGTGCCACGACAACTGCCAAGCACTTTGTAAACGCTCTTGGTGCTGACGTGAGACTGAAAGGCAGGGTTGAAAACTGGTAATGGCCTGAAGGGAGTCTGAACGTGAGATACTTTCTGTGAGACTCCCTTATGGGGATGTGGAAATAAGCATCTTTTGAACCTTGCTTTAGTAAGTGCCTGTTTAGCACCCTTAAATCTAGGATAGGCCACCACTCCCCATTCTTCTTTGTTGTGAGCCTGAGTGAAAACCATTTCCCTTTTGTTGAGGAGGTACAGGTTCCACTACTTTTGCCAACAATAGGGTTTGAACCTCCTTTTCCAACAGCTTTCTTTCTGCATTGGAAGCTGAATTGAACACTCTGGTTCTTAGAGAGGGAAGGGATTTGAAACTTAGAGACAAACCCAACACAAGAACTGTGTTTATCTGCCTTGGCAAAAACTTCTCCACACTCTGTACAGTTTTTGAAACCGGGTTCACCGGTCTTTTTCTTAGTTTTTTTTTTTTCCCAGACATTTTGTAAAATACAGTCGAAAAACCACAACCACAAATTAATTTAAACTTTTTAAAGTAAAACTATCAGTTGCAGTCGGTTCAGGAACCGAACCGATCGGAACCGGGAACCGAAGGAAAAGGAACCGGGATTAGTGGTTCAGTAACCGATATTAGTGGTTACAAAAAAAGACAATTTAACAAAGCGATTTACTTTAAAATAAAGGAGCTTCAGTCAGGAAACTCTGCAAAAGACTAAAAAATCCTTGGTTCCCCACCGGTTATCCTGAACTGGGAGAAATTGAGAAAAATAAGCAATTTATGTAAAATAAAGCTAATGGTTAACTACAAACGAGAGATAAGGGCAGCAGATGAAAAAAAAATACTTATATCTATTTTATAAGTTTTACAGCGAGATGATGAGATGAGGATCTCTGAGCATCTAGTACTGACAGGCAGAGAGAGAAATCTAAAGGATAGAATGTGGGCAGTTGACAGGTGGCAGCATTTGAAAAAGTGGCATGAGCCAATGATTCCATCATTAGCATAACGTTTCATCTCCAGGCAGATCTGGCTTAAAGGCACACTGCTTAAGAGTTAGGAATACTGGAGTATCCCTGGGGTGAGAAAGATGCAGCCACGCCATTCAAATAATGCAGAGCACAGTTCCCACTAGCCTGGAGTCTACCTCACTGGCGCCATAGGACGCCCTCGCTTGGTACCTTGCCAGCTCCAGGCCCTGCGTAGAAAGGCGTATGGCCTGTCTGGTTTGCTCACAGTCTAGCAAGGATGCCAGGAGTTGTGCCAGTGTCGCCCACAGGTGCCTGCCATAGGACGCCTGGTGCACCTGGTGTGCAGAAATGCACAACATAGTGTGTACCACTGAGAAGACTCTTCGACCCCAGGAGTCAATCTCAGCTGAGTCAACTCCAGGGGACAGCTGCACATTGGGCACCTATGCCCAGAGGGGATGTCAAGGAACTAGACCCAGGAATGGGGTGTGGCATGGCTCCTGGAGATCCCAGGGGTGCGCAACACCTGTGCTGGATGTCTCACTGGGCTGGAGAAGGGGCTGAGGGATGGAGACAGACATTTCTCAATACCTCTACAGAAAGCCTAGATCACGGAGGTATGACTGCAGTCATGACTGTACTCTCCAAGGAAGGACAGCATCAGATGTGCAGGATTGCGTCCAGAGAAATGGGATGGTTGCAGCTCTCTCGGCATTTCTGAAAGGAATTGCTGGTAATGAGTGTACTCAGTGCTGGAAGGTAGGTGGAGGGAAGAGTCCTCTTCCTCAGAAAGCGAAGATGAGGGGGAGCTGGACTCAGGGGGCTGCGGTGCCAGGGTTTCAGACAAGAAGATAGCCTAGTCCAGTGCCCTCAGGTCGGGAAGGCACCTACCAAAGTCCTGAATTGTTCCCAGGTCAACGGCCCCACAGGACCCAAAATGCCCAGGACAGCAGGACGGGCAGGCAAAAGGAGGAGGCAGGTCGTGACAGACCAGGCCAGGTCCTCTGCCAGGTCTACGAGAGAGAACAGGGGACTTCGATCGAGGGGAGGACCTGTACAGCTCATCCACCTGTGAACGCCCAACCGCAGAGGAGCGGTACAGGTGGTGCCCTGGGGGGGGGACCCCAGGTGGGAGATCGGAGCTGCAGAGGTCCCACAGGGCAGCCCCTATCCCCACCTACTGCAGGCTCAGACAGTTCCAGGGAGGCCAAAGGACACGAGTCAACACTGTGACTCCTGCCAGAACCACCAAATACTCTAGGCATGGAGCATGGTGTCGACTGGGACCTACCAGCCCCCACCTCACCGGAATGGACTCACCTCTCAAGTTAGACCGGAGAACAGCAGCAAGAACCTGAGCTAAGGGAGAGCCGACACCATGACTGGCAACAGAACACCCCTCAGCACGCGAACAGTGCAGGAGTCAAGATTCAGCACTGGGGATGGCGCCAGAACCCAACCCCACACCATGCTCAGCACCGGACCCTCTCCCGGCACCAAAATCGGCAGTGGGACAGTCCCCGGTGCCACAACACAGAAGAGAGGTGGCGCCGCGACTTGCACAAGACATAGACACACCCAAGGACGACGACAAATAATGTTCAGGACCATCTGTGGTGATCTCCCTCCAACTGGGTAAAAAGAAAGACATTCAGCCTCCTACCAGAATCTCCTCAGATTTTGATAGGATCAGTGAAGGGAGAAGGGAGTCCGAAAGTTCTCAGACTAGCAGATATGCCACCAGAACCCACATCCTTTGAGGCCCTAACATGGGATCCAGGGGGCGAGGGAGATGGGGTAGAGGTATGCTAGAGCCCATGCCATGGGGTACAGGAACAGCCACAGACAGGATGGCTGTACCGCCTATTAAAGGAACCCCAACCATGTCCACATGGCTGACGGGTAAGGACTTTCAGGGAATGGTGAGCCAGTTTTAGAGGACTGCAAATCCTGTAAGGTCATTTCCACATCTTGACTGAACAGTTTCTGGCCAAGGAAAGGGATATTAAGCACTAACTGCTGAACATCTGTAGCAAAGCCAGCCACCTTAAGCCAGGAGTAGTGCCTGAGAAAAATGTCAGAGGCAGCAGCATTGGCAGAAGCATCATAGGCTAAACGCAAAAGGTGCTTCACAGCATCCAGACCATGGCGACAGTCTGCTTGACCTCAGTTTTAATGGGTCTATCAGGTAGCTTATCATCCACAGCTGAAATGGAGTTCCACAGGTTGTTCTGATGTTTTATCAAGTAAGCCAACTAATTCACAATCCTAAGGCAAAGAGACAGTGTTGTGTAGGTCCTCTCGATGACTACATCCCATCTCTGAGATTCCTTGTCCAGAGGAAGGGAACTTGTATGTCACAGTGCACTGGACCGGTCATGGGCTCCCATAAATGACCACAGAATCAATCTCAGGCCATGAAGAGTAGAAGGTTTTAGTTGTCAGAGCCGGATACTCATTCTCCACCTTGTGGGGCACAGCAGCACGGGTACTAGGCCTATTCCAAGGCAGCCACAGCACCATCCTTCAGAGCAGGGTGTACAGGAGGAACACTGTCAGCGCCATGGGGACCTCCAGGAACTCAAACGTTCCATCTGGAGATGCCCGCCTCCTTGGTTGTAAAGCCAAGTAAGAACTGCAGCATTCTGAAGAAAGCCTAATAAAGTACCCCCAGATGTGAAGTGTAGGTTATAGACCACACTATCCTCACTACTGGATAAGAGGGTGGTGCTGGAGCCAATGCCTTCAGACAGTGGGGTGTCCCCCCTCTTCATCCTTATAATCCTCCTCCATACGTTGGAGGTCAGGATTATATTTTTCATCATTATGTGGGACAGGGAGATGTTGAGGCTCCCTATAAGGAGGCAGGGCCGAAGAAAACAGCATAAATAGAAGAAGAATAAAGTCAACAACAGGATCAGAACCCACAGTGCCCAAAGCTGGCTCAGATATTAGCAGACTGGCCTAAGTAAACATGACAGGGCCATATGCAGCAAGTACATGAACAGAACTACCATGATCTGTGACATGGCCTGCTCATTGACAACACCTGTATTAGGTGTCAAAGACAAAACCATCAAAAGGCTAAAGCCCAACAGCAGAATAAGCAGAGATCTGCAGAGCCAGTGCCAGACCCTGACCTAGTTCCAGATGGCTGTTGAGGGGGCAGTAGAACCAGAGGTTGAAGCCACAGACTGGGCCTGAGTACACTTACCTCCTGAGGCTCCAGACCATTTCAAATGAGACCTGGAATGGACAAGAGAAGCAGTCACCCTGGTATCTTTATGTTTTGTCAGATGATTTAGAGGACATGTCTAAGTTTTGATGTCTGTGGTGGATTCTGCTCAGACTCTATGGTGACCAGCGTGACATTAAAGTTGTACTATTGGTAGAGTGGGTAGGCAAAACCAGTGCTGAAGCTGGTGCAGAATGCTGTGCACTCCGTTTCTGAGAAAGGCTTTTAAAGCTTTTTAACAACATCTCCTTGTGGTCAGGTTAAAGCCCTGTAAAACGGCAGTTCTTCATGACCTGTGAGAGGCCCAGGCAACAGACACATCTTGTGTGAACATCATCCCTGTACATCTTTACTGTGCCAAAATGACTGATATGGAATACAGGCTCTTGATCTTTTAATGGGTGCAGAAAATAATACATTAGATAATAGTAAAATGGCAAAAACACCAGCAAAGCAACCACAAGATTTGGCACAGATTCTCTACTGATGGAACAAGGGGTTGATGGCAGCAGAAAGAGCTACGGAATGATGGGGCTGTCCACGTTATATAGGCAGCATTGATGTATGTCAGTGTGGGAGGCCCCAGCTGGCAAAAGTTTCAGAGTGGTACTGTCGCCAACAGATTACAGTCGCATACTGTGGGTGTGGCTCAATAGAGAGGGGATGACCTTGAATAAGATCACTGTATATTCCTAAGTAGCATGGCCAATCTGGAAATGAAAAGTTGGGATGCTGGAGGACAGAGAGGCAACAAAGTTCTAGCCTTTGAACTTTCCTAGTACTTCAACATGTGCTAACTGGATCTGCACTACTGTTACCTGAAAGGAAACCCATTATTTCCCTGGACATCCAGGGGTTCTTTACAACTATGCAAAATTTCTCTCATGAAACCTAATAAAAAAAACTACTTACGGATGTCATCCTCATGGTAGATGACGGAGTGGAAAGGCATTGCCCTGTCTTTCATATATCTCTCCACTGGCTCCACGTAGAAGGTACCTCTGTGGGTCTGGATGACTCCTTCAAACCTTCCATCAATAATCGAACCATGGGTGACACCTCCCTTTTCACCTTTTGGACAAAATACAGAAACGTGTTAGCTCCAAATAGTGATGTTATCACAAATTCAATTCAGACAGTTCTCTGTATGAAATGTCAAATATGGAACAGTTATATTTCATTGGATTTCTGTGTGACCGAATAGGCAGGTTCGGTGAGGCAGTGGGCCTAGTGGTTAGAGTGCCGGCTCCAGTCAAAGAAGATCACAGGTTTAAGTCCCACTAAAGCAAAATACTCACTGTGTGACCCTGAGCAAGTAACTTAACCTCACAGTGCTCCAGTCTACCCTTCTAGTGAAATAGGTAAAAGCAGGACACCACTTAAGATGAGACTGTCAATCTCAGCAGGGCTAGCGTGGGTAAATAAGGTTATAAAAACAAATAATGTTTCCCACTTCATAGACTGAGGGAGTGTCATGTGACCTTCAGTTTATACCACTCCTCTTGTATGCAAGTGATGCACTCATTTTGATGAGAGCCTAACGCACAGCGCCAAGGCAACAGACAACTGCCAGATGGAAAAGCTGGTCTGTTTATTCTATAAAAAAAAGGTATCCTTTGTAAAATAAACAAAGGATGGTCTTGCTTTTTTATGTTACCTTTATTTTTGTAGCAGACCATACTGTCTCAGTCTGTTGTATTTGTAGTTTTATGAGAGCCATATCCAATGTCAGTTTTACAGATATTTTGCACACTGTGCCTATAGGCAGGGCTCAGACACAGTAGCACTGATTTTACTACACTTTACATAGTGGCTCAAGTCTTCCCAACACCAGACTATTAGTTTCACACCCCCAAACTCACTTAAGGCCCCCCTTCCATATCACTTTTTTTTTTTTTTTGCCTTATTCTCTGATGGTCTGGACTGGACATCAGACTCATCAGTGGAGATGGGGGGCACTTTATTCCTGACAGCCAGGTTGGGTACCAGACCCATCAGGTAGTTGGAGGAGAGGGCCAGAAATTGTTTTATTTCCTGAAGGGCCAAGTTGGGCATCACATTTGTCAGGTAGTTTGAGGGAGGGAGACACTTTCTTAATTTTCTGACAGGCTGGGTTGGGCTTCAGATTTGTCAAGTTACAGAAGGGAGGAAGAACAGATTTTTTAATCTCTAACAAATCGTGTTGGGCACTAGACCCATCATGTAGTTGGGGGAGGGGTACCAGATTTTTTTTATTCCCTGATGAATCAGGTTGGGCTCCAGACCATACTGTTGTGCAGCTGGATGAGTTGCAGCATGTATGGTAGTGCGATCACTATGTGCATATCTGGACTAGTGCAGAGCTGAGATTAAGCACTGAGAGAAGGAAAGAGCGAGAGAGGTTTAAGAGTGGGGTGGTGGAGCTGGGATCACATGCACTTGGGGTTACATCCTCAAAAGTTTACACAGTGTTCCCATCATTCCAGTTTCCCATGTAAGTACACTGTAGGCTTGAGAAGTCAGAAATGGTTGAACAGACTAGTATCAGTGGCAGTATGGCAACAGCCCCACGCCTTCTATGCAGTGTTTGATACCCTCACCGAGACCCAAGTAGATAAGCATGGGTTGAGCAGTGTTTTACTACCCTGTCTATTCCATGTTCCATTTATTGCATTTATGCTGCTCCTTATATCTGTTTGTCTTAATACAAGGGCAAGTTTGGGCAAGGGGCCCATCACACAGTTAGAGGGAGTGGTACCGATTTTATTTATTTATTTAGATTTTGATAACCGGGTAAGCCCACTGAGACCAGAGGTCCCTTTTTCAGGGGCGACCCGGAGTTACTTACAGTAGATTACATACATTGGTATCAATATACAGTAGTTACAGCTGATACATACAAGGAATAGGTATCAAGCACTTAACACGGAACAGCAGGCACACAAAGGCTCACAAGGTGTTAAGACAGGTGCATGGTACAATTAACAATTTTGCATAAGAGTTTCACGGGAGAAGTAGAAATGGCAATATTAGTGACAGCATGACAACAGGCCCAGTCAGGGGGCTAGCGATTACAACCACAGAGACTAAGTTCCAGAAGGTACACTTTGAGGCCTGACTTAAACCCTTGGAGAGTAGGCTTGTCAAGCAGACTTGCTGGGAGGAGTTTCCATAACTGCGGAGCAGCATACTCAAAAGTGTGCTTATCTTGGTTGGTGCGAACATGAGAGATGTCGAGGGGACGGCTTCCCGAGGATCGCGTAGTGCGGCACTGTACTTCTGGAGTAAGCAGCCCACTCAGATGGGGAGGAAGGCCAAAGGTGGTGAATTTAAAGGCCAAACAAACAGAGGAATAGGCCAACTTGTGCCGTAAGGTGGGCCAGTTGAGGCCCGCAAGGACCTTGCAGTGATGCCTCCAGGGGGAGGAGCTAGTAGCAAAGCGTGCCACCCGGTGGTAGAGCACGGCAAGTTTGCTAAGCTCCATCTCCCAGAGGAACTGTAGCAGGGGGGGCCCCATATAGGATGGAAGGGAGAAGGGTGCAATTGGCTATGGCGCATTGCGCCTCGCCAGAAAGGGAGTTACCCAGCCGGTAGAGGATTCCAAGCCTCTGGTGGATGAATCTAGTTAAGGAGTCGATGTGGGGTTTGTAGGACAGCTCCTGGTCAAGGAGGATCCCAAGATACTTGATCCTGTCTATGACCTTAACTCTCTCTGCTTGGGCTGAGTAGAGCTGGAGTAGTTCGCATCTGTCAGTGCCCAGGCATCTGGTCCCAAACAGAACAGCCTTAGTTTTATTTTCATTCAGCACATGAGAATTGGAGGAGAGCCAGGCCTCGAGCAGAGAGACTGGCCTGCAGTTTGGCAGAGATGACACTAGGTAGTGGGTCACTGCAGTAGACAACAGTGTCATCCGCATACAGGATAAGGTTGATCAGCCCGCAGACCCCCTCAATGTCATTGACAAAAAGGGTGAATAGCAGGGGACCCAGGAGACCACAGGTCTGGTGCTAGATTGTGTTCCTCTCAAACAGACTTTTTGGGTTCGATTGATCAGGTAGCTCTCGAACCAGGAGAGTGAGTGCACATCCAGTCCAAGTCGGTGGAGTTTGGAAAGGAGAAGTTTGTGGCTGACCAAGTCAAATGCCTTGGACAGGTCAATGAAGAGAGACCCCGTCGGGGAGCCCTGGTCCATGGCTTTGAGGATGTCAGTTGTGAGCAGGATCAGGGCAGTGTCAGTGCCATGACCTTTCCTGAAGCCATGTTGTGCATCGGCTAGGGAGTAGGTGCCGCTCGAGATAATCCTGCAGTTGATTGTATACCAATCTCTCCTGCACTTTCCCGAGAGGGCAGAGTAAGGAGATAGGTCTATAGGTCCCCACTTTGTCCATGGGCCCTTTTTTATGGACAGGGACAATAGTCGCTACCTTCCATTTTCTTGGGACTGTTCCTTCGAGGAAGGACCTGTTGGTGCGCAAGGTGACAGGGTAGGCAACTGCAGGGGCAGCGGCCCTCAGCAGCCTAGGTTCAAGCAGGTCATGTCCCAGGGAGGAGTTGGGGTTTATTTTGACTAAAAGGGAAGTACATCTGTAGGTTTGACCAGTTTCAGGTGGAACTGAGGCCGAGGAAGCACCCAATCTGCACTTCTGTTGTAGGGAATCCCAGAGAGGACGGGGGGAGAGAGTCCACCTGGGTTGGAGAAGAAAGCACAGAAGGCCTCTGCAACTGCAGAGGGGTCATTGGGTGAAGGTATTCCAGGGCTTTATTTAACTCTAAAAATTGATTAGCGCGTTTTGCTTATAAAGTTCTAAAACATTGTGAAAATGCATAGCACTTGCCTCACTGTGTTTAACAAACTAACACTTTTAGAAAACCTATATAAATGCTTTCTATACAGTTAGTATTGTCCCAAGAAAAAAACTGCTAATTATTTATTTAAAACCCTGTATTCCCAACCAGGAGTGCACCTTCTTGTGCATTAGTGGCACCCTTAAGAAGAGTGTTAATGTGACCCCAGAATTTCTTAGGGTCACGTTGGTGACTAGTTTGGAGATCTCGCAGGTACTTGGACTTAGCATGTTTGGAAGCTTTCTTGCATTGGTTCCTCAGCTCCCTGTACTTCTCCCAGTCAGATCTACAGCCTGAGGATTTGTAGAGTCCCCAGGCGCTGTCACGGAGTAGCATACTTCGCTTAAGGCCTGGGCTGAGCCATTTGTGGCACTTGCCCTGTACCCTTAGCTTCTTACACGGGGCAAGCAGATTGGCCACAGACAGAAATGAACTGGTGAAGTAGTCAAGCACCTCATCCAGTGTGGGGAGGGAGACTATAGGATCCCAATCCACGTCTCGCAAGTCTGAGCAGAGGTTTGCTGGTACAAGCCTGCTAAAGTTCCTGGCTTCTATTACCCTAGCAGCAGGTTTAGGGGGCTTATTAGACCAGGTACAGAAAATTGGTGAGTGATCACTCAGAGAATCTGCCATGATCCCAGCTGTCAATATCCAGTCCGGGCAGGAGACTAGTGCCCAGTCGAGCAGGGAATGACTGCCAGACTTAGCATTATGCCTAGTAGGCAGATCAATGACTTGGGTTAGGGAGGAGTCCAGCAAAGGATTCTTGCTGATGGAAGTCCCAAGGGCACGCCAGTTCAGACTGAAATCCCCAAGGAGAATCATCTCCCCAAGGGGGTGCTCTACCAGGGCATGGGTTAGAGATTCAAGGGAGGAGGCAGCCAAATGGGGCAGGAGGTAGGCGCACCCTATGTACAAGGGTTTGGTGTCTCCAAGGAGCACTTTAACAAATAAGATCTCACCAAGTTACAAAGGGGAGGGTGATCAAGCTGCATAGCATGTAAAAGTGTGCTGACGTAGATGAGAACCCCACCACCTTTTTTCCCAACTCTATCCTTTCTAAAAACATAATAGCCAGCTAAGTCAACTTCATGAGGGAGGATCTGTGGCTTGAGCCAGGTTTCAGTCACAGCTAGTACATCGGGTTTGTACAGTGCTGTCCATGCCTCAAGGTCTTTGACTTTGTGCCTTAGGCTGGCCGATGTTCATGTGCACCAGCTTGAGACCCCTGGTATTGGCCCAGAGAGAGTTGGTGGGATCACTGAGAGTAAGATTAGGGGAGTGGGGACCAGGGTTTAATTCAATGTCCCCCCCGTGCTAGTTTAAGCTTGGCAAGGCAGCCAGTAATTTTGGAGGGGGTGTGGAGGAGCCTCCGTCGGTCATGCATGCCAAGGTAGTAAAATGAGTTGTAACAGCTACCCTTTTGAGTTTATCCATACATGAATAGGCGTAGCGTGTTAAACCCCTTCTCACGGGGATCGAGGGGGGGTGACCAATGATCCAGCCCAGTTCTGGGGAGAGACTGCCCCAGAAATAGAGTTGGTCAATCCCCAGAACCAGGGCTATAGGTGGGGGAGCTGCCATGAGTACCAGGCTCCGCATATTTGCCGATCAAGGACAGGACACCTGGCTCAGGGTAGGACCAGGTCAGTTGGTAGGCCTCAGTAGGGGATTAATTCTAAGGAGAGTAGGATAGGCTAACCCATCCTACTTGCAGGCTTAGAGGAAGGGGGGGGGTTACAGTGGGTCCTGTCAAATTGTAGGAGAGTGTCCCACGCCACTCAAGAAGCCAGAGGCAAGCGGGGACAGGAAACCAACAGGTACGGTACAGCAGATAACGTGTGATAGCACAATTACAGCAATAGGAGTAGTAGGGTTATAGGGTAGTTTAGCATAGTTCCTGATAAGCCAAGTTGAGTACCAGATATGCAAGATAGTGATGGGGTAGATATGGACAGATTTTTTTTTATTCCCCATCAGGTGGGGATGGAAATTGGATGGGTCAGCCTGTTGGGGGGTGTTATTCCCTGATGAGTTTGGGATGGACCAAGGACAGCGCAAACATGCACAAAAAGAGCAGTAGTTGCAACCTGCCAGAAAATTTCCCCTTTCTCTTGTAAAAGGGTAAGAGATAATGCACTTGCTCTGTAATGTTATGTGAAAGGAAACAGTGAACAACAACAAAAAAAAAATACTTTCCCGATAATTTTTAGCTACTGTGCAGGGAAAGTTTCTGCTTTCAATTCTTTTATTGATCCAGGGGGTTCCTGTTTTGACGCACATTATTTGACCCATGTTTTAATGCATGCAGCACTGTCACTGGGTTGAACACCAGACGAAGTCATGCTGTTGGGGGAGAGATTTTTGTCCTCCATTCCATGACAGGCCAGGTTGGGCATGGGACCAGTCAGGATTTTAGGGAAAAGGGAGAGTTTTTTTTTTTGTTTGTTTTTTGTTTTGTTTCCTGATGCACTGGGGTTGGGCACTGGACCTGTCAGGCAGTTTGGCGGCGGGTGGACAGATTCCACATAACACTTTTTACCCCAACTGGCCACTTTGGGCACTGAATCCGTCAAGTTCTTAGGGATAAGGGAACTTTTTTTTTTTTTCATTCTATAATGGTCCAGGCTTGACACTGAACCCTTCTGGGGGATGGGGAAGCATATATATTTTTTTTTTAACTCCCTGATGGGCCAGGCTGGGCACTGGACCCCTCAGGTACTTGGGCTAGAGGGCCTTGATATTTCTTATTCCCTGATGGGTCTGTTTGGGCATTACACCTGTCAGGCAGAGGGAGGGAGGGAAGGTGCCCCGACAGACTGGGCTAGGCTTGGAATGTGTCAATTTATTGAAGGGTAGGGGAAAGATTTTTGGGGGTGAAGAAGGAGTCTGGTGGTCTGGGTTTGGCCACGGAATCAAGTGGTTGGGTGGAGGAGAGGGACAGATTTTTGGGGAGAGGAACATTTTTTTTTTTCCTTTTTTAATTCCAAGATGGGACGGGTTGTACACTGGATCCATCATGCAGCCGGGAAAGGAGGGACAGTCCCCCCCCCCCCCCAATATCCCCTAATGGGCCAAGCCAGTCATTGCTGTCATTGTACAACCAGGTTGTTAAAAGATGGGACAGATTTGTTTTAAATTTTTTATTTTACCTGCTGTTGGGCCAGGTTGCGCACCAGAAATTATTTTCTATTCTACATTCCTGAAACTCCTGTGTCTTATAAAACAATTTGAGATTCAGTGTCTATGAAAGTCATCATTTAAAACCTAATTCTCTTATATTCTTCAGTTCCTGCATTATCAGACTAACTCCTGTGCTTTGTAAGGCACTGGACCCGTCACAGCTGGGAGGAGAGAAGCAGATTTGTTTTTTCCCCTGACAGGCAGGGATGGGCACAACATCCATCAGTTAGTTGGAAGAGGGGGACAGGTTAATTCTTCTCCCCTGACAGGCCAGTCTGGTCACCGGACCAATCAAGTAGTTGGGAGAGAGGGCCATGTATGTTTTTTTTTTTCCCTGTCAGGCCAGGTTGGGCACCAAAATTTCTACATTTCCAGCGTTACCGGTATGGAACTTCCTTGCCTTGTCAAACACTTTGGGATACACAGTGTATATGAAAGCAATTATATAAAACCCTACTTCCATTATAGTCTACAGCTTCTGTGCTACCAGAATCGAACTCCTGTGCTCATAGTTGGGGGGGATGACAGATTTTATTCCCGACAGGCTGGGTTGGGCACCAAATCCATCAGGCAGTTTGGGGAAGGGGGGCAGACATTTTTAATTCCCGATGGGCCAAGCCAGTCACTGAACAGTTACACAGTTGGGAAAGGGGTCAAATTCTCCCGGGCCAGATTGGAAACAGAAATTATTTCTGTTTTTCATTCCCTGCGCTATCAGTAAGGAACTCATGTGCCTTGTGAAACGTTCTGTGATACAGGCAGATGCAAACAAGTTACCTGTGGAGTACCCCACCTTCTGAAAATAACCTGTACCACCTGTCTGTTCAGGGTCCATTCGTGATGGGCCTGATTGATTCGACTCAAGGCATCTGCCAGGATGCTGTCTTTCCCAGGCAAGTGGATTGCCTGCAGGGATATTTCCAGAAAATAAGCTAGAGTCCAGATTCATATGGCTTCTGTGCAAAGGAGGCCTGACCTGGTGCCTCCCTGCTTGTTTATGTAATACATTGTGGTGGTATTGTCTGTTCTGATCTGTACCATCCTGCCCTGTACTAGAGGAGAAAAAGCTCTTAGAGCTAGTAAAACTGCTCTGAGTTCCAGCAAGTTTATGTGCTGAAGGGACTCAGCAACTGACCAGGTACCCTGGGTGGTATGCTGCCCTAGATGGGCGCCCCAACCCAATAGGTATGCATCTGTTGTGAGAACCACTGAGGGGCTCTCCTTCTGAAAAGGGATACCCTGTCAAACTGGATTCCTCTTTCCACCACAAGAGGGCTGGTAACAGTGCCCTAGGTTACTGGAATGAGTTTTGAAAAAGGGTATTTTTTCTGACACCAGTGAGCCCTGACATGGAACTGGATGCCCTCATGTGGAATCTGGAGCCCAGCACTGTGCCTATGGAAGGAGCCATGTGGCCCAGTAGCTGAAGAAACTGTCTTGTAGTTTTTGGTTTGTGTAACCTGAAGGAATCTGCCACTGATTGAAGGCTTTTTACTCTTTCCAGGGGCAGATAGGCTCTGGCCTGTAAGGTATTTATTTCTGCTCCTATTAACTGTAACACCTGTGTAGGGGTGAAGGCAGACTTTTTGTGATTGATCAGAAATCCTAGAGACTCTAGAAGGTCCTGCGTGACTTTCAAATCCTGCTGTACTTGCAGTGAGGACTTTCCCACCACTAACCAGTCGTCCAGATAAGGGAAAACAGTGATTCCTTGTCTCCGAAGATGTGCTACTACAGCAGCAAGACATTTTGTGAATACCCTTGGGGCCAAAAGGCAGGGTTGAAAACTGGTAGTGGCCTGAAGGGAGTATGAATCTGAGATATCTCTGGTAAGAATCCCTTATGGGGATGTGGAAATAGGCATCCTTTAAGTCCAGTGATGCCAGCCAGTCTCCCTTTTGGAGCATTGGCAAAATCACAGCTAGAGTTACCATTTTGAACCTTTGTTTCTTCAGGTGCTTGTTTAAAGCTCTGAGATCAAATAGAGGCCGCCACTCCCCACTTTTCTTTGTTGTTAGGAAGTATCTGGAATAAAAACACCTTCCTCTCAGAAACTTTGGAACTGGTTCTACTGCTCTTAGTTGTAGCAGGTTTTGAACCTCTGCCTCTAGCAGTGTTTTCTCTGCTAAGGAGGGAGAACTGAAAACTCTGATCTTTTGACAAGGAGGGGATCCGAATTCCAGAGACAGACCCTGACCCACTACCTCCAGAACCCATTTGTCTGTGGTGATGTTCAGCCAGGCACGGAGGAAGTGAGAGTCTGCCTCCTACAGGTAGGGAGGAAGCGACTTGTGGCTCAGGGGGTCTGTTTTGACTGTGGCTGAGGCTGAGCTTGGGATCCTAGCTTCGAGCCCCTTCTACCCCTGCCCCTGGAGTATCCCTGCTGTGGATACTGCTGGTAATGGGTTAAGGCCACTGGCCGAAAGAAGGGCCTAGTATAAAAGGACCTGCCCCGGCCTCCCCTTCCATAAGGCCTGGTGAATGGAGAAGCTCTCTCTTTGGCGGAGTTGCATCTGTAAGTGGCCTTATACTCATCCACCTTCTTCATGCAGGCCACAGTGGATTCCCCAAAAAGGGAATTACCCTCCAAAGGAAAATCCAAGGCCTTAGACTGGGTATCTTGAGTAAGGTTTGTGGCCCTGAGCCATGCAAACCTTCTCTGTGCCACCGTATTCGCCATCCATCTGGTTGCAGTGTCATTTGTGTCAGCAGCCATTTGAAATTGGTACTTAGCTGACTCTAACCCAAACCTGGCAGTTTCCGCCAGGTCATCTGACTAGGGCAAGGGAGCTTTTTGGCACATAGCCAGGACTGACTGCCACAGTGACTTTTGATACTAGGCAGCATATGCCTGGAAGGTAGCCCGACACATAGCCAAAGAAGCAGACAGGTACCCTTTTTTGGCCATACTGTCAATCTTTTTGGAGTCCTTGTCTGGAGGACGTGAGGACAGAGGGACCCTGGCCTTGTCGCAAGCAGCTTGCTGAATAACCCCCTGGTGGTCTGGATGGAAGAAGAGAAAGTCAGCTCCCTCCCTCTCCAATTGGTATTTTCTGTCCATCCTCCTGTCTATCGGAGTAATGGAATTTAGTGCCTGTAAAATCTTTAAGGCATCCTTCTTAAAGAATTTGTACACCAGTAGAAGGAGAGCCTTTGGGGGTGTCAGCCCCATCATCTTTAAGTATTCTACCTCCTCTTCATCCTCAACTTGCTCAGTAGTGGAGATGTCTAATACATCTGCCATCTTCCTGATGAAAGAAAAGTGGGATGGAAAATCCTCAATCACCCTTGGAGGAGAACCAAAGTCCTGTTCAGGGGACACTTCTGGTTTGATTGGTCCCTCCTCCTCACTATCACCATCACCATCACCAAACTGATCCCCTCTGTCTTGAGGGGGTGGATGCACACTGCTGCCAGCCTGGGGAGGGTCAGGAGGCTGCTGAGGAAGAACTACTACCTGTAAGGATTGAATTATTTTAAAGGCCTGAGCAATTTCTTGGGCCATTGGTACAGGCATAGCAGGCACGGAAGTCCCCGGCTTGGCAGGCGAGGGTTCTGTGTGCTTTAATTTTTAACTTTTTTTTTAGAAGGAACCGGGGAATCAGCCGGTTCATTTGTTCTTTTAGTGCCCTTTTCACCTACTTAAGGGGCAGGCACAGAAACAGATGTGGGTTCAGCCGCAATATCTTGGTTAAACGTCTTCTTGAGCCTTTCAAAGCGTTTTTCTAATGTTTTGTCTGGGATGTTTTGCACACTTCACATTCCTCTTTCAGATGGTCAAAACCCAAACAAACCACACATAGAGTGCGTTTATCTGCTTTTGCAAATACTTCTCCACACTGAGAACAGTTTTTGAATCCAGGTTCACCGGTTCTCTTTTTGGGTTTCTCAGACATGATGTAAAATAAGAGAAAAACCACAACCGCTAAATAGCAAAGCCTTTTTTTTTTTTTTTTTTTAATAAACAGTCGGTTCCAGAACCGATAGAGCTGAACCGATGTAACGGTATGGAACCGGGTCAGCGGTTTTGGTAACCAAGAATTATCGGTTAAAATTTAAATAAAACAAGTTTTTAAAGATTAACTAAGGTGGTTCTTTAATCAGAGAACCCCGATTTTAACAAAAACTAACCCAGTTCCCACGCGGTTATACCAAACCGAGAGGAACCGGGAAAAATTAATTTAACCATAAGCTAGAGTAATAATACAAAACAAATAGTAGAGGCAGTAAATGAAAACACAGTGTACTTATATGTAGTATTTGAAGTTTTCTTCACGTAGGAGAAAGTGGACGGGGACTCAGAGCGACCAGATTTTTCAGGCGGAGAGAAAACTCTGAAGAGGTTAGAACACAGGCAGCTAGAGACAGTGTTTGAAAGATGCTCACGTGCAAAGTGTTCCATCATTTGCATGTGTTCTGCCTCTCTGGGCAGTCCAACCCCTCAGGCTTACTGCATACAGTTAGGAATATTCTGAGTATTACTGGGGTTAGAACAGATTTTTTTTTTTTCCTTAATTTTTTGACAGGCCAGGCACTAGATCCATCAGGCCATTATGGAGAAATTGACAATTTTTTTTTATTCCATGACTTGCTAAGTTGGTCCCTGAACTTGTTGGGTAGTTGGAGGAAGGGGTTGGGGGCGCAGCTTTTTTTTCAGTTCTCTGAAAGGTCAAGTTGGGCACCAACCCCATCGCTTAGTGGAGGGACTAGCTGAGTGCAAAGGTCTAAAACTTCTTAGCCACTGTGGCTGAATTGCACCAAAAAATTTTTGTCACATGTAAACTGTATTAGTCAATAACATCAGGTTAAAAGAACAGTAAAAATTCATAATGCCCAAATAGCTTAGCCAAAATGGTGACTGGGAACATAAAAAAGTTAGCCAAATTCAATTAACTGTAGCCACTTAGCTAAATTTAATTAACTGTAGCCACTTGCAATAATGAGGATCCTTAGCACACACCCAGAGTGGCCAGATTTTATTTTGCTCCCTGTTGAACCAGGTTGGCCATCGGAAACTGTATTCTGGTCTGCATTTCCTGTGCTGCCAGTGTGCAACTCCTGTGCCTTGTAAAACAGTTTAGGATAGAGTAAGTATGAAAGTCATGATTTCAAACTAAACTGTACTGTATTCTACAGGCCATGCATGAGCAGAATCTAACTTCTGTGCTCTGTAAAGCACTAGGCCTGTCAGGCAGTTGCACGGAGAAAGAACAGTTACATGAGAACTTACCATAACAGTACATTTTCAAGGGTGTCTCAGTCGTCAGAGTAGGAATGTCACCGTTAGTGAAGCAGAATCCACACGGAAGATTTTCCAGCAGTATCACTGGGACACGCACACGCCAACATTACCTGCCAACGTCACCAACCCTATAAATGTGTGAGGGGACCCACTTGCTCCTCAGTTCTTTCTCCCCGGAGACTAGGAAGCAAAACCGTACCATAGGGGACCAAGGTGAGAGAGAGGTACCCAGGACAAAATAAAAGGTTGGATACATGAGTAAGCCAGTTCTGAGAACATAAGTCCATAAGAGGGGATGGTCGGAGACCAGGCAGACCTGATGACTGAGATCCCCTCGAACAGTCTGGGAGGAAGACCAGCCAAAGCCTAGGACAGTAGACCCTGCAAGACAGCCCAGCCAAAGTCTGCTTGCGCTCTAGAGGCAATGTCCAGACTGTAGTGCTTAGTGAGGGTATGGATGGTACTCCAGGTGGCAGCAGCGGGCCACAGGGATAGCCATGCCCCTTGTGGAGTGAGTTTTTACCAGCCCAGCAAATCTTTGCCATGCTTGTTGTAACAGAACACAATAGAATGTGCCAACCATTTGGACAAACATGGTTTAGAAACCTGAACACCCTCTCTTCCTGGGGTGAAAGAAACAAAAAGCTTCTTTGACTTTCTGCAGTCCTTAGTGTGGAGCAGATAACACTTCAAAATTTTGTGCACGTCTGACGTATGGAGCAGTGCTTCCTCTGGATTGACACACTCATGAAAATAAACTGGTAGGTGGATTGATTGGTTCGGGGTAAACTCATACACCCCCTTAGGAAGAAACTTAAGATTCATGCCCAAAGACACACTGTCTTTGTGAACAATCAAATACGGCTCCTCACACCAAAGAGCCTAAAGCTGGAAAATCCTTTGAGCAGAAGTAGTAGCAACCAAAAATGACGCTTTCCAGGAGAGAAAGCATAGCTCACAGATCGCAGCTGGCAGGGTCAACTTCTCCAAAACAAAATTTAAATCCCAAGTCAGGACAGGGAAATTAATTGGAGGTTTCAGATGTAGGATGCCCCTGAAAAAGGTATGGGACACATCTAACTGAGCCATGGTGCAACCGCCCACGGGCTCGTGCAAGGCAGAAACAGACGAAAGGTGCACCTTGAGGGAGGAGTACTGGAGACCCAAGCCTTGACAGCAAAATCAGGTAGTTCAGAGTCCGGCTCACCAGACAAGTAAAAGGGTCCAGATGATGCACCTGACAGCACAGATGGAAAACCTCTTCCACTTCATGGATGTGTGGCTCTAGTGGAGGGCTTCCAAGCTGCCACAAGGACACACGTCACTCTCTGAGACACCTCAAACCAGGTGATGGCTATGTCCTCTGAAGCCAGGCATGCAGATGAAGGGACTTGAGATTGGGATGGACCAGGGTTCCCTGAGCCTGTGTCAGCAGATACCTGCAGAGAGGAAGAGGGATCAAAGGCTCCTCTGCTAACTGCTGCAGTAATGGAAACCATATCTGCCATGGCCAGAAGGGTGCGACCAGGATCATGCTGGCCCCCTCCATCTGCAGTTCATTAGCCATGAGACCCAATAGCCTCAGGTACACCCTCGCAGGAACATAATGGCTCTGGGTGTCCTCCTGAGCCTGAGCAATGAGGCACTCCACCCTGCTGAGGAGGCAGGAAGGCTTGCTTGGCCCGGCACAGCGTTGATTGCGCCATGATACCGGGCGATCCGAAGTTGGAATGGACCCGCTGCCAGAGGGCCAGCTGGGGAGAAGGAGGAGCATCCTTTGACTGCTCTCCTTCTCTGGGGGGGGGGGGCAAGTGTGGTCAGTGCAGTAGCGACACCCAGCGGAGGCTGGGTTTGTCACATACACTCACATCTACTTAATTCAGGGGCAGGGCAGACGCTGGTCGTCATTGCACACCCCCGCCCCTGCCTACAAGGGAAGAAAACCTTGTGTCCCTACCATCTCCATGAAGGCCTGCCCCCGGGCCTCGATTAGCCTCCAAAGTCGGCTCCCCAACTAGTTACTAGTGTTGCAGCACTGAAGGGTGACGGTGCCATGACCCCACCCTCTGGGGGAGTCAGGGGTGACTGGGGAGTGCAGGCAATAGTCAGAGGTGGAGTTACAGGGGTCAATGACCAGGACAGACACTGATGGCTAGGGGGCACAGCAAAAAGCATAGTAAATAAAATAAATAAATAAAAATGGAAGACTTTGCCCTGCGCTGAGTCCAGGACTACCCCTATATACTGCAACCTCTGGGACGGAATCAGGATGGACTTGGGCAGAATGACCATGCTGCCCAAGGAGAGAACTAGCTTAGGGTTCTCGCCAGGGTCAGGAGAAGTTGTTCTTTGGACTGAGCCTTTAGAAGCCAGTCATCCAGGTAGGAGAAAAAGTACAGTGCCTCCCTCCAGAGAGCAGCAGCTACTGCTGCTAAGCACTTTATAAAGACCCACAGTGCAGAGGATAAGCCAAAGGGCAATACTCTAAATTGGCAGCGTTTGCCCTGAAAGAGAAACTGGAGAAATCTCCTGTGTGGAGGACACATTGAGATGTGCACATAAGTGTCCTGCATATCCAGGGAGCAGAGCCAGTCCCCCTACTTCAGCAAAGGTAGTAGGCCTGACAAAGTGACCATGCATAATTTCTTGTACTGAATATAAAGGATGAGGTCCCCAAGATCTAGAATAGGCCTCAAGTTTCTGGTTCTTTTGGGGACCAGGAAGAACCTGGAATAGAAACCCTTGCTCCTTTGGCACCTGGGGACTGTCTCAATGGTCTTTTTCTGAAGAATGGACTGTACCTCCTTCCTGAAGAACTGTCAGATGAGCCGGGGAGGGGGGGGCAGGTGGAGGGTACTGGAGGAGTCTCTGAAGGTATCAGTACAAGTTCCTGAGTGTGCGCTCTCTCTAGTATCTGAAGAATCCAGGCATCTGAAGTGATGGTTCTCCACTGATTGACATGGAGGGAGAACCAACCTGTGATCATCACGGCTTGGTCAAGGACTGCAAGAGGAGGGTCTGTCAAGGAGTTAATCTAAGGTGGATCCAGCCACTGGCACTGATCTATCACCCCTAGGACGCTCTACTGCAGCATCGGATGAAGAGGGGTAGGCAAGGTGGAGGAGACCTTTCTCTTGCCCCGAGGATGGGAGGCTGCCCCGGACTTGTGGGACACCTTGCAAAAAGGAGCGTGCTGTCTACTTCTAGGCTGCATGTGGTAGAGGGAGTGGACATACTTGCTAGTCCTGCCAGATGGCTGCAGGTCATTAATGATGTCCTGAATGTCTGGTCCAAATAACATGGAGCCATAAAAAGGGGTGTTGAGCACCATCTGCTGGACATCTGCAGAAAAACCAGAGACCCTCAGCCAGGACTGCCTACAAAGGCAGATGCCTGTGGCAATAGCTCTGGCACCAGTGTCGGAGATGCCACACGAAGCCCTGAGGAGATGCTTATTAATATCCTCGGCTTTCTGTAAGTGTCTGTGAACCTCCTGCTTCTGAGAGCACTCTGGAAGGGATGTGGCAGCCACCTTGCCTTTCTTTCAGATAGTATACTGGTATTTAACCATATATGAGAGGTAATTAACAATCCGCAGCCCCGAGGTAGAGGAGGCGTACACTCTCTTTCCTCAAAGTTCAATCAGCCTAGATTCAGCCAGGGGGAGGGAGCTAAGGTGCTTGGGCACCTTGGACCTGTCATGTGCTGCTTTAATGAACACAGAATTGGTCTCAGGTTGGGCAGCATAGTGAGGTAGGCCCTGAGGGGCATGATACAACTTATCCACGCAGCGGGGCATGGCAGGAACCATGTCACACCTATGCCAGGCCACAGTAGTGGTATTCCTTAAGGCTTGGAGGATAGGAAGAATGACCTCAGGAAGAGATTTTGGGATTTCTAGAAAGTCCACTAGCTCCCATCTGGTGGCATCCTCTTCCGCAGTATGGAAGGCCACTGCAGTGGACAGCTGCTTCATAACATTAAAGAAAGTAGAGTCCTCGGGAGATGATCTGGGAGTATGCTTGACCAAGTCCTCACTCGCTGAAGAGGCAGTGGACCCACATCAAAGGAAGGAAGTTCCTTCTCTTCCTCAGGTAGTATAAGGTCAGGATGATACTCTTCCTCAATGTCGACCTGTTCAAACTCGAAGTCCAATGAACGAAGGACTGACGACAGCCTGCGGGGAACCGCCTCAGGAGGCCAAAGTGGCATCAATGATGATGGGGCCAGCGATGGCACAGGGGACTCAGGTCGGTAAGAGCCCAACTGATGGACCAGGATTGTAGTGAACCAGCCCAGGATATCACTGTGGTTGACGGCAGGAGACTGGTGTGTCAGAGGAGGAATCATAAGCACAGGGTAAGACAACCCATGTGTCAGGGCCAAGGAGCCCAAAGAGCCAGACAGCCGTGGGTCTGGAGAGATATCAGGCCACAACAGAGGGGCTGTTGTTGACAACCCAAGCATCGATGAACTGGGGGCAGATGACCCGAGGGTCAACGATGGGCTTCCGTGAGAAGCAGGAGGCGGTGCTGCTGTTATGGGCCTGAAGCATGGACAGCAGCTGGCATTGGTGCAGCCGCAGCTAAGAGTATCCTCTGTGGAAGATGAAGAGCGAGCAGGAATGTCCCCGGGGTGGTCCTGCCTGGTCTTTCATGACTACCGGAGGAACTGTCTGGCCTTGCAGCCTGGGAGCTCAATGAACCCGCCGTTGACTGGGAAGGAGAGACCACCAAGGATCCCTACCCAGAACTGGTTACCTGCTGTTCAATCAATAATTTTTTGAGAGACTTTTTGCATCACCCAAGGGTGGTTTGATCGAATTTCTGGCAGAGCTCACAATCCAAGGCGTCGTGGTCAGGCCCAAGACAGCAGACATAGAGGATATGGTCGTCAGAAGAGGCAATCTTCTTTCCACAGCTGCAACGACAGAAGAGAGAAGGGGAAGGATTAACTCTCGAAATGGACAAGGAAAAGGAATCTTTTATTAAAAAGAAATTCTAAAAAACTACGCAAAAAAAAGTCATAGGTGAAACCGGCAGGAAACCGGTCGGAGCTTCCGCAGAGACCCATGTGAACAGAGTCGCTGGCGGGAAAGAATTGAGGAGGGAGCAAGGTTGATGACGTCTGCATGAGCGACACCGAGTGGTACTGTTGGAAATTCTTCCATATGAATTCTGATTCATCGACGGTGAAGTTCCTACAGTGTGACCTGATGACTGAGATACCCCCAAAGAAGATCAACAGAAAATACATGTGTTAGATGAGGAAGATGCTGAAGCAGAAATGTTTATTGGAATAGTTCAGACAGAAGAAAGTATAGATGAGAGCAAAGTGCATATTGGAGCTAACGATGTTAAAGATGTTACTGAGGACAAAAACGACTGGATAGAAACACTTAAAATAAATAAGACAATTCAATTCAAGCTCAACACTGGAGCGGAATGTAATGTCACATCAACACGAATGTTAAGATGTTGAATTTGAAAGATAAGTTGAGCACGTCCAGGTACAAGCTACTTACTCAGGACATCAGATAATACCTATAGAGTAAAAAGAGCTCATATATAAGAATAAAGGCCAGAAATATGACATCCAATTCCAAGTAATTGATCAAGATGCACCAGCAATACTGAGTCGTGCAACATGCTTGCAGTTAGGCATGCTGAAAAGGATTTTTAATGTAGATCCCAGAGAAAGAGACATACTTGATAACTATGAAGACTTGTTTACAGGTCTAGGATGCATACCAGGACAGCACCATATCCAGACAGACCCCACCGTTAAACTTGTTGTGCACCCACCCAGGAAAGTGCCAGTAGCACTGAAGGATAGAATCAAAAAAGAACTTGAAAGAATGCAAAAATAGATGTCCTTGCAAAACAAACTAAGCCTACAAACTGGGTTAAACAGCATGAAAACAGTAGTAAGCCTGATAAGCTCAGGATCTATATTGATGCAAAAGACTTAAACTGTGCAATAAAAAGAGAGCACTATCCCCTGTGAACAGTGGAACCAGTAGGTTTTACCATGCCTCAGGGACATCCTGTATGGAGACATCTCCGACAGTGACAGTGACAGTGCCAAGTGTCGGCAACGCAGTGTCAGGATGCCTTCGTGTTTCTAATGGGGGCTGTGCCCCTGAACCCCACCATGTGGGGTGTTCTGCCCCCACATACCCCGGTCTCTAGGATTCCAACTCGGAGTCAGAGTTGGACGGGGGGGCAGACGGGGGACACCCTCCAGTCTCCTGGACTTACACAGCCCATCACAGCGACATGCAGATTTTGCCTAAATCCTGTTGCTGTGATGTTCCTCTCAGTAGGGGAGTCGCTGTGGCGTCAGTATACCGAAGCAGTAGCTGGGATGCCAAGTGCTAAGGTATTCTCAGTACTGGATGCAAATCAAGAATTTTGGCAAATACAACAAGATGAAGAGAGCTCCAGATTGTGTACATTTAATACGCCATTTGGAAGGTACAGATTTAAGAGACTCCCCTTCGGCATCTCATCTGGGCCCGAGTGTTCCAGAAAATCATAGCACAGATGCTGAAGGCCTAGAAGGAGTAGTGAACATTACTGATGATATACTCTTCTGGGGAGAAAATGTGAAGCAACACGATCAGAGATTGATTCAACTACTGGAGAGAGCCAGCAGTATAAATCTGAAGCCCGAACAAAAAAGTTCAAAATCCTAAGCTACATAGGTCATGTTCTGAGCAGTGAAGGGTTAAAACCGGACCCTGAGAACGTGACAGCTATTCAGCAGATGCCAGAGCCAGAGGATAAAACCAGCTCTTACGAGGTTCATGGGTATGATTCAGTATTTAGCGAAATTCATTCCCAATCTGTCTGAAGAACAAGGTCCAGTGGCACTGGGAACAGCAGCACAAAAACAACTTTCAAGAGCTCAAGAATTTGGTAACTAATGCACTTGTTCTTAAGTTCTATGACGTAAACAAACCAATTACACTGTCTATGGATGCCAGCTTGGAAGGCTTGGGAGCAGTGATAATGCAAGAGGGAAAGCCAGTAGCTTATGGTTCCGGAGCTCTTACTGACTGCCAGAAGAGATATGCTCAAATTCAAAAAGAACTCCTAGCGATTGCCTACGGATATGAGAAATTCCACCAATAACTGTATGGGAAACAAGTGCAGGTGGAGTCAGAGCATGGTCCATTAGAGGCAATTTTCAGGAAACCTTTAATTCATGCACCACCAAGACTACAAAGGATGTTTATGCAGTTGCAAAGGTAGTCTACAAGTTCATTAAAAGCCTGGGAAGGGTTTGGTACTAAATCCCATCTTAAAAAATACTGTCTTGTAAATTACCGCATAAAACATCCCGAACGGCAAATTTCCCAATACCACTGAAATCCCAACTTACAAAATACTGAAATGTAAAAAGGTCATCAGGTGTGATGATTACCTGGTGCACTGATGAGATGTTGAAACAGCACAGATGCAAGGCTGTAATCCAGTCTATATAGGTCTCCTGGCTACTAAACATGGCTTTCAGCAACACAACAACGTCTGTCCCAGATGTAGATTATCCTGTGTGCCGACTTGGCCCTTCACACAAAGGACGGAATAAGCTGTGCATGAGAGGGTACCTGCTGGCGAGCGGCATTACTGGTGCTATCAAAGCTGCAAGTTACTGAACTGCCATGGTCGTGCGATTACTGTCCTTTGCGGTGGTCTGCATCTGCTGGTGAATAATGAAGAACACAACCATTCACCAGATGCATCAGATGCACCTAAGGCAGAAGCAATGTCAATGTTGAAAGAGAGAGAGCTGTAGAAACCCACAATAGTCCTTCGCAGCTAGTGCAAGATGCACTGTCCTCAGTCCCCCCCTGAACTCAGCAAAAGCATGCCACAGAAATAGAAACTGCTTCAGGTCATAAAGCAGGCAAGAAGAGCACACAGACCACCCGAGCCACAATCACGAAGAGGTGAGTGCCTCCGAGGAGTTGTGGGCAGTGAATGGTCAGCATGGTTGCTACGAGACACCACTGTGGTCGAACGCTTCTTGCTGTTCAGCACTGGGGCTAATATTGAACATTTGTCAAGGGCAAAATATTGGATCATGGATGGGCCTTTTAGGACTGTTCCCTCTATATTCAGGCAGCTTTACTCAATACACACACCTGTGAGACCAGAGGAAACATGCAGAATAGTACCTTTGGTGTTTGTGATTATGTCGGATAAGTCCCAATGCAGTTATCAGCAATTATTCCAAGACCTACAAGACTTAGCAGACAAGGCAGACTTAATACTAGCCCCTAAGTTCATCATATCCGACTTTGAGCATGCTGTCATTAATGCTTGCAAAATAGAGTTTCCTTCCACTATAAATAAAGGATGTCTTTTCCACCTGGGCCAGATTGTGTGGAGGATACAAGCATGCGGGTTAGCACAACAGTATGGCACTGACATGGAATTTAGCCTTCCATTGCGACACCTTGTTGCTCTGGCTTTTCTTCCGTCGGGAGAAATTATACATGTTTTTCAGGAATTGAAAACTATAATGCCTGAAAATGCTGCCCCTCTAATTTCATGGTTTGAGGAACATTACGTTCTGGGTAGAGTAAGAAGAGAAATGAGAAACCGAGCACCCTTCAGAAACCCTCCAATGTTCCCACCAGAATTTTGGTCAGTCCAAGATCAGGTTGAAATGGGATTTCCAAGGACACAAAATAAAAGTCAAGGCTTGGCATCGACTCGGGGCTTTGATAGGGTCTGCTCATGTCGGGACATACAGGTTTATAGAACAGCTACAAAAAGAGGCAGTGGCCACAGAAGCAACTTGTGAGAAAATACTTCGAGGTCTTCCTAGGTCTCCAACAAAAAAAAAAAAAAAAGTACTGCAAAAGGGAGGGAAAAAATACAGAATGTGGTGTCAGTGAAAGAACAAAGAACCACATTAGATTTCCTTCTCGGTATAGCTCACAACCTCAGCATTTAAGTGTACGTTGTAAGTTGTTATGCTGCCACAGAAGTATGCGTTTTGTTTTTTTTAATGATTTCAATAAAATCTGAACTTTTAACGGAATACAGTTACTGAACTAAAAATTAGAGAGTAAAGAGTTTCGATCATGCTGCCGTATAAATGTGCGGTTTTTTTTTTTTTTTTTAAAGCTTAAAATAAAAATTTTATTTTTAATGGAATACATCAAATCAACGGGATTCAAGAGGGAATGAAGAACCTAAATGAATTTTCGATGCTGCTGCTTCTGGGAGATTCAAAGCATCAGTGAGAATTTTCTATGCTGCTACTGACGGGATTCGAGAGGGAATAAAGTAACTTAAATTTTCAATGCTGCTGCTGCCCAGAGATTCAAAGCGTCAGTGAGAATTTGTAGAGATTCAAGGACAGTCTACTAATGAGAATCTACTAATGCTTCATCGATCTGTGGCATCTACTACTGTGGTGAGTCGTCATTATAATTTCTTGAATGTAATGATGTGGGATTTGGATTTTCTGTCTTTCTATTTTTAGTGTAATTTGTTTTCTGTATTTAGTTTTTTCGATATTTTATTTTCGAGATTTCATCAGTCGGTAATCTCTGTTGTGGGAATGAGGACGGATCCTGCCTGGGAAAGGCATACACATTGCAGATGCCTTGAGCAGAGCTTCTCTTTGAGAGGAGACTGAAGACTTACTAGATGAAGAACTGGAAGTAAATCTGCTTACTACTCAGCTATCTATTTCAGCAGAGAAACTACAAGAGTTTCAGTCAGCCACAGATAAAGACATGACACTACAGCAGCTCAAAGCAGTTGTGCTAAATGGATGGCCTGCAGAAAGGGAGAAAGTGTCACTAGAAATCAGAAACTAGTGGACTTTTCGTGAGGAAATCATACTTTGACAAGCTACTGTTCAAAGGAGCAAAAAGAACAGTTACTCAAGAAATGGAAATTACATACCTACCGTAATTCTTGATCTTCTTGGACGAAGTCTCCACCACTCATTCACACTTATGGGAACTAAGCCAGTGGGGCTAGGACCCAGCAGGAGCAAAATTTTTGCAGAGGGTCAGCACCAGAGATGGAGCCGTGAGGAGCGGCGCCGCGAGCATCAGATCGTGCGGTAATGACCATCTCAGTGTCAACCCTCCAACCATCTCAGTGCCTTTTTTCCAAGGAGGTGCAACGCAACTAACCTAGAAAGACTAGTCTAACACAAACTGGACATAAGATAGCCCAAACGACCCGTATAAGAAGGGTCAACAAAGAAGTATTCACAGCCTAATCATTGAGGGGGTGAAGACCAAAACAGAGAGGTGAGCTCAGGAGATGGGAGGGTGGGCATGTGAATGAGTGGTGGAGACTTCGTCCAAGATCATCAAGAATTACGGTACGGTAGGTATGTAATTTCCATATCTTCCTGGACATAAAGTCTCCACCACTCATTCACACTTATGGGAGAGCACAGAGTTAAAAAATCCCCTGAGAGGGTGGCAGGGAACCCAAAAGCTCACTAATTCAGAACAGAAGTCCGTTAAGGATAGTCCTGCCAAATGAAAGGTTTCGTCTGGCTTGGACGTCCAGCGCATAGTGCTTAATAAAAGTATGCACTGAGCTCCAAGTAGCCACATTGCAAATGTCCGCAATGGGCACGGTGTGGATTTCCACCAGGGATGCCGCCACTGCTCTAGTAGAAAGAGCATACACTCTGCCCTCCAGCTTGACCTGTGCCATGGAATAACAGTGGCAAAGTCATGCCACCAGCAATGCTGAAATGCATCTGACAGCAACAGGCTGACCCAGCCGGGTCTCGCTGAAGGAGACAAACAGTTGTTGAGCTTAGCGAATTTCCTTCATTCTATCTAAATAGAAGCGCAAAGCTCTTTTACATCTAAGGAATGAAGGGTACGTTTTCCTTCATTCTGGAAATCAGCAAAGTAAGTAGGTAGGACCAAAGGTTGGTTTAAATGGAATTTTGAGACACCCTTAGGGAGGAACTTAGGATGGGTCCTAAGAACTACTTTATCCTTGTGAAATACAGTGTACAGAGGGTCTGTTACCAGAGCATGTATTTCAGAAACTCTGCGGGCCGAGGTGATGACCACCAGGAAGGCCGTTTTCCAAGTGAGGAATTTTAATTCACAGGTAGCTAGTGGCTCAAAAGGTTTTCTAGTGAGCATGTCTAGCACAAGATTAATGTCCTAGGCTGCAACTGGACATCTGACAGGAGGTCTGGTATGCAGAATACCCTTAAGAAACCTCAACTACCGGTAACTGAGCCAGAGATAAGGAAAGTAATGGCTCATGATAGGCTGAAATGGCACAAAGGTGAACTTTGATTATAAAGTATTGAAGACCTGAATTTGAGAGGTCTATGAGGTACTCTAAAACTTTGTTGGGTGGACAGGAAAAGGGATTCAAAGAGGATCCTGCACATCAGAGGGAAAAATGTTTCCATTTGCAGTGTAAGTCTTTCTGGTTGCTGGCTTTCGCACAGCCAAAAGAATGTCAGAAACTCTCCAAGAGGCATTGAACCTATTCACCTCTATCTCCTCAGGAGCCAAGCGTGAAGATGAAGCGACCTCAGATTGGGATGGACCAGAGGATCCTGGGTCAGAAGGTTCATCTGAAGGGGAAGCTCCTTCGGAGGGGTTTCCGCCATACTGTTGAGTAATGGAAACCATATCTGTCGAGGCCAGAAGGGAGGAATGAGAATCATCTTGTGTCCCTGAGACTCGAATTTGAGAAGTACCCTCTGGATTAGGGGAAGAGGAGGAAAGGCGTATAGAAAGTGTTTTGTCCAACACAGCCTGAATGCATCCTGACAGAAAATGCCAGGAGCTGGATTTCTGGAGCAGAAAAGAGGCAGTTTTGTGTTGAGTGGGGACGCAAAAAGGTTCAGGTCTGGAGTTCCCCACTCTGCGAATAGCGACTGAACTACGGTTAAGTCGAGAGACCACTCGTGAGGGTCTGCCTCCGTTCTGCTGAGACGGTCTACCAGTTCATTCTGTATTCCCGGCAGGTAGACCGCCTGATAAGAGCTTTGTGATCTAGGCACCATCCCCACACTCTCACTTCTTCCCTGCACAAGGGGATAAGAGTGTGCGCCACCCTGCTTGTTGATGTAATACATCACTACCTTGTTGTCCGTCTGAAGAGGAATGTTCTTGTGGGAAAGAACGTCCTTCAAGGCCCGGACTGCATAGAGGACGGCTCTCATTTCCAGGACGTTTATGTGAAGCTGGGCTTCGACCTGAGTCCACGTACCCGGAGTGTGGAGATCCTGACAGTAAACTCCCCATCCCGACAGGGACGCGTCTGTGGTGATAGAAATTTGATGATCCAAAGGAGCAAAGGGGTATCCTTCCAGAAGACTGTCCTCTTGCGATCACCAGGTGAGCGACCTCCTGACAGGTTCTGTCACCTTGATGAGAAAGGACTGAGGATGAGTAGTCGGGGACCACTGAGTACTGAGCATCCATTGAGAGGTTCTCATGTGGAGATGTGCTAGGGGTACAGTGAACACCGAGAATGCCATAAGACCCAGCATCCACTGCACTGAAATAGCTCGAATCGAGCTATTCTCTCTGATGCATCGGGCCATCTGCAAGATATCGCTCCTTCTGTCCTCTGGTAGAAAAGCTTTCGCACAGGAGGTGTCCAGAAGAGTTCCTATGAAAAGGAGCTTCTGGGAGGGCTGCAACTGCAATTTCTTGAGATTTAGCAGGACTCCCATGGACGTGAGGAAGTCTGAGGCCACGGCTACAGGGTCCAGAGTTCCTTGCCTGGAAGAGCTTGCTAGAAGCCAGTCATCCAGATATGGGAACACTTGTATTCTGATCTTTCTGAGGTGCGCTGCGAGAATTGCACAACACTTTGTAAAAACTCACGGTGCCGAGGATAGCCCAAAGGGCAGGACTCGGAACTGATAATGTTGGTCCAAAGCCACAAACCTTAGGTATTTGTGATGTTTTGGGTGAATAGGAATATGTTGGTAAGCATCCTGCATGTCCAGGGAAGCTAACCAATCATGTTGATGAAGCAAGGGCAACAGGGTATCCCAGTGACATCATTTTGAACTTTTCCTTGGGAAGAAATCTGTTCAGTTTTCTGAGGTCCAAAATGGGGTGTATGCCCCCAGTTTTCTTTGGAACAAGAAAGTAGTGGGAGTAGAACCCTGTGTTCCGTTGATCCAATGGAACTATTTCTACTGCCCTGTTGTTCAGAAGGCCCTGTATCTCGGAGGAAAGAAGTTCTGACTGAACTGTCGACAGTCTGGGCTTGTCATTTAGGGGAAAGATCTGGAGGGGTCTCTAAAAGATTGCGGGAATATCCCTCGCGGATTATCCAGAGGACCCATTTGTCTGATGTTATGGTCTTCCAAAGGTTGTAGAACTGAGTCAGAAGTCCCCCTCTGGCAGCTGAGGAGGACATGGGCCAGAGAGTCAGAAGGTAGCACTGGGCTCTTTGGGTCCTTGTGCTTTCTGTTGCGTTTTCTTTTGAGGCTGGGAGGGCTTGGTTTTTATTAACACCTCTCCTGCCTTTGCCTCGAAAGGACTGACGGTTGTGAAATGGACGCTTATTAACACCCCCACGAGAAGGGGTGGGAGCAGGTCGAGCCAATTTAATGGCAGACCTAGTCTTCTGAGTGGCATCTAGAGCTTGAGCTAGTTGAGGACCAAAGAGATGCATACCGTCGAAGGGTAATGCCATAACCTGTTGCTGGGCATCATTCGTGAAACCTGAAGTGCGCAGCCAGGAGTGGCAGTGAGTACAGATGCCCAACGCTGCTGCCCAAGAAGCAGTATCGAAAGCGTCCATAGCTGCTTTAACCTGCTGATTGTTGGACTCGATACTCCTGGTTATGGTTTGAAGTAGCTCCGAATTAGAGACAGACTCCAGCAGAGCTTCTACCATTTGTTTGAGCGAATGCCAAAGAACATACTCATATTGAGAAAAATAGCCCTGGTAGCTGGCAATATGCATACCCAGGGTAGAGGCAGCAAAGACTCTCTTACCTAAGGTGTCTATCTTGCGAGATTCTTTGTTTGTAGGCCGGGCTGAAGATGCCTGAGGGACGACGGCCTTATCATTCTCCACCAGGACTACAATAGAGTCTGCAAAGGCCTGGGAGGCCAAGATGGGTCGATCCTTGGGAGCAGCATACTTTCTATCTATGGACTTAGCCACAGAAGGAATGACAGCGGGTTTATTTCATACCATTTGAGAAAGTGTTTCAAAGGAGGGCTGTACCAGAGGAGTCAAATCCATACGGATCTCCGGAACATGGAGGTATTGGAGTCTCAACAGCTTCCCAGGATCGATATCTGTAATCTGAAAAGAAAGAGTGGAATTCAAATTTTTCAGCAGAGACTTAAAAGACAGGTCTTCGACCAAAGGCCCTGCTACAGGATGAGATCCTTCCACATCACCCAGGCGAAGGTCTGGGTCAGGCTCAATGTCATCTCCTGAAAGCCCAGGAGGGACTGCATGGACAGGAAAGTAGTGAAAATCAGAAGGAAATGAGGAAGGAAAAGGATTCAGAGAAGAGGAGCCCTGAATACTGGACAATGTCCTAACAGGCCTCGGCACTGAAGAAGGGCATGGCACTGAAAAAACGCACGGCGTCAAAAAGCCGCCGAGGTGTCAGAGCGCACCGACGAGGCACCGGTGCCGAGGATGGCGCAGACCGTCGGACTGATCGCTGAGACGGTGCCAACGAGCCATCGACGCCAAAGGCACCGAAAACATCCCAAGGCTCCAAAAACAGGATCTGAGGAGAAAGAAGGATGAATATCAGGAGACAGAGGCATCGGTGTGGCCCCTGCGCGCAGCCATGTAGGGGAAGCGGAGTCGACGGCACTGAGGACGGCGCCGCGCGACTAGGGAGCCCCAGCCGCCCTACCCGATCCCCTAAAAACCCAAGGCCCCGGAGGAACGGGCCAGGCAGCTGGACCAACCTCCGAGCCCATTGCTCTATAAGTGCAGCCCACTGATGAAACTGCTCATCTGAAGACCTACCGGAGGGCGGGGTAGGGCTCCGATGTCGAGGTTGGCGACGGAAACAGAAACCCGGTAGCCCCAATAACCGACCATCTATGTAAGACATACCAGGGGCGACCTGAGTGATGCTTCTTTTGACCTGTGGGTCAAAGAAGAGTTCGAGGTCGAACGGTACGCGAAAAGCGACTGTTTACTTTTATGCTTCTGAGAGGACCGCCCATCCCTTCGGGCGCTGGACTGTCTGTTTTCAGACCCCCCCAGAGAGGGCTGCGGACCGGACCCAGCCCGGCTGACTGAACAGTTTTCATACAAAGTCTCCCTACCGTCATCTGACCCGCTCATGGTAGACTCAGTCAACGTAGGCCGAGACTTCTTTTCTTTAATAAGAATAAACTAAGCAGTACTTATTCGAGATATTATTACAAAACAATAAAACTGAAAAAACTATGCTGTTAGTTTGAAGTTTGACTCCCAGGGGCAAGCGACATTGTCACTGAAGTGCACTCGACAGTGGGAAAAATGGAACTGAGGTGGTTGGAGGGTGGATGCCGAGATAGTCATTACCGCACGAGCTGATGCTCGTGGCGCCGCTCCTCGCAACTCCATCTCTGGCACCGACCCTCTGCAAAAAGTTTGCTCCCGCTGGGTCCTAGTGCCTCCAGCGTAGCTCCCATAAGTGTGAATGAGTGGTGGAGACTTTATGTCCAGGAAGATCTTACCGTAACAGTAGATCTTCAAGAGAGGCTCTTGCAGTAGGTATTCACAAACGGGACTAAGCCTCCAGGCATCAGGACCCCATGGAAACATTTCTAGCTAGCAGTACCTGGCGGGGGACTGCCCCTACATCAGCTGACCGGCGTCAGCTTACGTCATTATAAAGGGGCAGTCCCACATGCCCGCCTTCCAGTTCTTTCCCACCAAAGGCCAAAAAGGCATGACAAGAAAGAGGAGGAAATGCCTCCCAATATAAGAAAAGAGAAAACTCAGGGGGGATGGTGGAAGGGAAGGCAATACCTACTGCAACAGCCTCTCTCGAACATCTACTGTGACGGTAAATTCTTACATAACTGTTCTATCTTACTTCAAGAGGGGTCTTCCAGTAGGTATTCACAAACAGGACCAAGTCCCAAGCAGTCTGGAACAATGCAGAAAAGGAAGGAGTCATCATCAATCTACAGTATGTCTGAAAAGGCTGAATAGGGATTCATGACAGAAGCCCCTGCAAGACAGCCAATCCGAAGCCTGCTCTGCAGCGAGAGGCAACGTCCAAACTGTAATGTTTCGTGAAGGTATGGACACAAGTAACTGCTGCACAGATTTCTGCCGCTGACACATTCCTGAAACAAGCAGCAGAGGCAGCAACCCCTCTTGTGGAGTGACCTCTCACTTGACCCAGAAGGGTCTTGTTGTACTTGTCATAACAGAAAGTGATGCAACTGGCTAACCACTTGGAGAGGCACTGCTTGGAAATAGCAATTGCCTTCTCTTTTGTGAGCAAATGAGACGAAAAGTTGATCAGTTTTTCTGAGATCCTTTGTTCTGTTAGTATAGTATCTCAGAATTCTATGTACATCCAGCGTATGCAGCAGGTATTCTGAGATTTGAATGTTCTGGGGAAAAGACCGGGAGCTCAATGGATAGATTCAGTGTGGATTCAGCCACCACTTTAGGAAGAAACTTAGGGTTGGTACGCATGGCCACCCTTTTCTTGTGGAAATACAAGTAAGAGATCTTACACATCAGGGCTTGAAGCTCGGAAATCCTCCAAGCTATGGTGATAGCCACAAGAAAGTGTCTTCCAGAAGAGGAATTTTAGGTCCGGCTCTGTTGCTGGTTCAAAGGGAGGCAGCGTACGCTTCTCTAAAATAAAATGCAGATCCCATGGATGGGCAGGGTTGCGGATCAGGGGTCTTAAGTGAAGAATCCCTTTTAGGAAAGTCTTGGAGACTTCCACTTGAGCAACCGTCCTGTCCCCAAAGGAGATGTGGCAGGCCGAAATGGTTGCCATGTGTACCTTCAAAGAGGAGTAACTAAGGCCCAGATCAAAGAGGTGTCTCAGGTATTCCAGGACTTTAGTTGCAGGGCAAGAAAAGGGTTTCAGATGCTTGGAGCCAGTCCCAAATGGAAAATCGCTTCTACTTCACTGCTTAGGTAGACAGGGTGGAAGGTTTTCTGGTCTCCACCAAAATGTCAGCCACTAGAGGTGAAATGCGAAAATGAGCAGTGGCTACATCTGTAGGAGCCACGCATGACGGTGAAGTGATTTGAGTCCTGGATGGACCAGGGTCCCCTGATCCTGGGTGAGCAATTCCTGCAACAGAGGCAGAGGTTCCTCTGAAAACTGTTGCAGAAGATGGAACCAAACTTGCCACGGCCAGAAGGTAGTGAAGAGAATCATGCACGCCCCCTCTGGCCAAAGTTTGTTCAGTACCCTCGAAATCACAGGAATCGGGGGGGGTAGATGAATCTGTCCTTCTAGCACAGAGACAGTGCCTTCCTTTCAAAAAACACCTCGCTCTGGAACAATCGAGCGGAAGGCAGGAAGCTTGGTGTTGTCGGGGAAGGAGAAGCGGTACAACTGAGGAATCCTCCACTGCTCGAAGATGTCATTTACAACTTCTTGTTTAAGTTTCCACTCGTGAGGCTTGAGTGACGAACGACTGAGGGTGTCTGCCAGGGTGTTTTCCACTCCTGGTATGTGAACTGCTGTCAGATGCAGGTTATGCTGAGATGCCCAATACCAGACTCTCACTGCTTCCTGGCATAGGGGATAGGAATAAGTTCCTCCCTGTTTGCTGAGGTACCAGACAACGCATGTGTTGTCTGATTGGATCAGGAGGTGACCAGGAAAAATGAAAGGAAGGAGAGTCTGAACGGCATACAGAACCGCTCTCAGTTCGAGATCATTGATGTGTGATCTCTTCTCGAAGTCAGACCAGTTGCCCTGAGTCTTGTGAGACCCTAGGTGGGCACCCCAGCCTGCACCTGATGCGTCCGTGGTCAAAGTCTGGGTGGGATGATCAGTGCAGAAGGGAACCCCCTGACTGAGGTTCTCCTGAACCGTCCACTACTCTAAGTCCCAGATCACCGGGTCAGACACCAAGATCTCGTGATTCAAGTCGTCCTGGAATTGTTCCCATTGAGACCAGAGGGTCCACTGGGAGACTCCTATGGAGCCGCACCAGAGGGACAGTGGGGATGGCTGCCACCATGAGCCCGAGAAGTTGAAGGACCTTCCAAGCTCTGACCCGTCTGAGGCAGGACAGATGGTGAGCCTGGTTTTGGAGTATGTCGATTCTGCCCAGGGGCAGAAAAGCCCTGCCTAGGGTCATGTCCAGCACTGCCCTAAAGAACTGTAGCCGTTGGCAAGGGACCAAGTGGGACTTGGCTAGGTTGACCGTGATACCCAGGCTGGAAAAAAACTCCAGTGTGAGTGAAAGAGAGCGTTGAAGGTCCCCCCCTGGATGGTGCTGCCAAGAGCCAGTCATCCAGGTAGGGAAAGACTTGTACTCCCTGGGTAAGCAGGAAGGCTGCCACTACCACCAGGCATTTGGTGAACACTCAGTGGGCCGAGGAAAGGCCAAATGGGAGGGCCCTGAACTGGTAGTGTGCCCCCGGAAACAAAAACAGAGGTACTTACGGTGGGAAGGACGTATGAGGATATGTAGGTAAGCATCCTGCATATCCAGGGCACGTAGCCACAGTCCCAACTGAAGCAGGGGAAGAAGACTCTGTAGAGAGAGCATTCTGAATTTTTTGTACTCCACATAATGGTTTAGAGAGCCAGATCCAGAATGGGTCTCAGGTCTCCTGTTTTCTTCGGTACTAGGAAGAAATAAGAATAGTAGCCCGGCCCCTGAAAGGGGAAGGGGATGGGTTCTATTGCTGCCTTCTGAAGAAGGGAGTTGATCTCTTTGAGTACCAAAGGCATATGAAGAGGGGAGTACTACGACAGAGGGGGTGGTCTGTGGGGTGGATTCTCAAGGAACTCTATTAAGTGTCCCACTGAAATTAACTGAAGAGCCCATGCATCAGTAGTTATACTCTCCCAACCCAGCAGGTGAGAGGAAAATCTTCGCCCTACTCATTCCTCTGGAGGCATCAGAAGAAAAGGGAGAGGCAGGGAGTCAAGAGGCCGAGGGCAGAGCGATGTCTGGGGCTCCAGGAGTCTTGTGAGACTTAACTGGGAAGCTCTAGCCGCTGACTCAGCTCGGCATTTATTGGGATGCTTAGCCTGCATCTGTTTCAGTCTTTGGCGGTTTTGGCACTGAAAAGTATGCTTCTCATCCTGAGAGGATTTATACATGGTCTGGACTGACTTTAATGCTAAACCCTTCTCTTGCAACTCGGTGATGATGTCCTTGACATCACCTCTGAAAAAACCGATCCCCTAAAAGGGGCATCATGTATGGCCGTCTGTACTCGGGGCCAAACCTGACACACGGAGCCAGACATGATGACATAAACTTATGGCAAAAGCCGAGCTCCCGCCTGCAGTGTCCACCGCATCGTAAGTAGCACAGAGCACGTGACTACAGGCCGAATGAGTGTAACAGACCAGATCTCCCAGTTACTGCTTCATCTGGGAATCTGGGAGAGTCTCCAGTTTTGATCCCACCTGACTCAGAATAGACTTCTGGTAGTAACCCATACGTCCTACATAGTTAAGGGCCCTCAAACCCAGGGTAGAAGATGTATAAATCTTTTTGCCATATTGGTCCAGAAATCTAGATTCTTTGTCGGGGAGACGAGCTAAGGTGCTTAGGGGTTGGCAGTTCTGTCATAGGCAGCACCAATGACAACCGAATCTGCCTTAGGGTGGAGACTAAGAAAGTTTTTGCCCTCGGGAGACTGATAAAGCCTATCTGCCTTGCGAGGAAGAGGGGCTAATGAGTAAGGCTGCTTCCAAATCATGAAAACAAGATCCTCATGAGGCTCAATCCAGGGAGGAATCAGTGTAGAGAGGTTTCTGGAAGACTCAGGTGAACGGCCAGTTTCTTCCGTTGAGGATCTGGCTCCACTGATTGCCAATTCATAAGCAGCCTGGATTCATGTCAGCAATTCCAGAAATGAAGGATCCTCCACAGGAGACTTGACAGAATCCTTCGGCTTAGGGGTCTCTAGGGTGTGGGGCTCGTCTCCTGGTCGGAAGGTTCAGGGTCTGAATCAGTGTCTGAAGGCTCTGAAGAAGAAGAAGAGTCCTCCTGAATAGGTGGGGATCGACCATTCTGGGGTTACCCCGAGGGTGCGTGTCCTCCCTAGGACGAGAGCCAGAAGGTTCTGCTCTGGTGTCTAGTAGAGGAGGAGGAGTCACTTGTCTCCGATGAGCAGAATCTGATTTTCTGCCTCTTTAGTGAGCTGGGACTTGGCCCTCAACCTGCCAGGAAGCTAAGAAAAAATTACTCACCTTAGTAATGTTGTTTCTTCTAATGGAGTCTTGCTATATTATAGACATTAGCAGTTTGATCCAGCTCTAGAACTGCCCCGGAGTGAAATGGTTAAAACCATTCCAAAATAGAATTTTGGCACGAGAGCAGCTCTATCTGTGTCATTTCAAACTTGAACTGTCAGATCTTTACGAGCCAAACTCACTGAGGTCTGTGTGAAAGCTGTAACCTACACTAGCCAAATGGCTACCTAAATAATAACAACCATTGATGGTCCCAACACCCAAGACTGAAGTCAGGGGACCAGAAATACTAACACCATTCTAATAATATGAAAATGGAACATAAGTATAATAAAACACACACACGCGTACACATACACACCCCCAAAGTCGACAAAATGCTAACAGGACATAAGTAGTGCCCACACTAAGTTGCCCGCACCCCACCAAGTAGAGGTTCTGAGAGGGGCAGGTTGGGGAGGTCTATAATATGCAAGACTCCATTAGAAGAAACAACATTACTAAGGTGAGTAATTTTTCTTCAAACAACATGAAGTCTTGCTATATTATAGACATTAGCAGAATACACAGCAATACATCCATGGAGGAGGGCAGAACCTACTTAGGGAATAGGCTCTGAAGAACAGCTGTGCCAAACCGAGCATCTCTCCTGGCCTGGACATCCAGGGAGTAATGCTTGGAAAAGTGTGTACCGCTTTCCAAGTAGCAGCCTGGCAAATTTCTAATAAAGGGATATCTCTGGCAGCAGCTAGAGACGAGCTGTACCCTGGTAGAATGAGCCCTCAAACGGGGAGGCTCTGCCCACTTCTGATAACAAAATTGGATACAAGAGACAATCCACCTGGCTATTGATCTCTTAGTGGCAGGTTTGCCTTCCCAACTTCACCATAGGTAAGGAAAAGTTGGAGGATTCAACCTGTGACCTTGGTACGCCTATATGATAACTAAGAGCTCTCTTAACATCCAGGCTGTGCAACCTCCTCTCACCCGAAGAGGAGTGATCAGTGAAAATACTGGAAGGGAGCTAGATTGATTAAGATGGAAATCTGAAACCACCTTAGGCAAAAACTTCCTATTAGTCCTAAGGACTACCTTATCCCTGTGGAAAGAAATAAAGTCAGTCTCCACTGACAAGGCTTGCAATTCACTTATGCATCTGGCAGAAGTGATAGCCACTAGAAAACAGTTTTCAAGTTAGGTACTTAAGCTCTGCAGAAGACAGAGGTTCAAAGGGGTTGCATTAACTGGGCAATGCAAACATTAAGGTCCCAAGCAGGGCCGGTTCCCAAAAGGAAGATTAGTATGGAGTAATCCCTTAAAAAACTTGGAAAACACAGGATAAGAGGAAGAGGGATGACTTTCCTGCTGACACAAAAGTAACACAGCTGCCAAATGAACTCTCAGGGTAGCTGGTCTGAGACCAGGAATTAAGATATACCATGTAATCTAACAAATGGGCAATTCAGCAGATTCTGGGAAATATTTTTCGCAACACCAAATGGAAAACCTTTCCATTTAGAACTATAAGTAGCCTAGTGGAAGGCTTTCTGGAAGCCTTTAGGATCTCAAGAACACCCTGAGAGAGTGTAAATCAGCAAACTCTAACTCCTCAAGAGCCAGGCCTTGAGGTTGAGGGATTTGAGGTCCGATACAAACCCTTCCTGGGCACAAGTCAACAGATTGTGATTCCTGGGAGGCACAGGGGAAGATGGACTGTCAGAGACAGAAGGAGGGGTACCAGGGCTGCCTGGCCCAATCCGGGCAATCAGAATCACCTGCAAGGCTGAGATCTGATTTTGACTAGTACTTGAATAGGAGAGGAAAGGGGAGGGAAGCACAGAGAACTTCCCTCCCAATCCAGAAGAAGGGCATCCAGGGAACTGAGCCCAGCACTGGAGGCCTGCAACAGAACAGAGGAAGTTTGTGATTGTCTGGGGCTGCAAAAGATCTATCTGAGGATGCCCACCTAGCAAAAACTATCCCCAGCACTTGAGGATCCAGGGACCATTCGTGATGGCCCTGGGAAATCTACTGAGGGCATCCGCTAGGACATTGTCCTTCCCTGGAAGATGAACTGCTATGAGGAAGTGTTCAGGGAATAGGCCAGAGACCACAACTCATTGCCTCGGTGCACAAGGCCTAAGACCGAGTGCCCTGCTTGTTGATGTACCACATTGCTGTGGTGTTGTCTGTTCTGACTTGTATCACCTTGTCGTGGACAGATGCAGAAAAGCTTGAAGAGCTAAAAGACAGCTCTGAGTTCCAGCAAATTGATGTGGTGCAGAGATTCCTGGGGGACCAAACTCCTGAGTGGAAAGGTCGCCCATGTGGGTTCCCAACCCAGAAGGGAAGCATCTGTAGTGAGAGTCAAGTCGTAAGAAGGGGAAATGAAGGGGACCCCCTCTAAATTGCTCTGATCCTGCCACCACTGGAGAGCTAGGATCAAGGTTCGAGTCACTGGGACCAACTTGGAAAGGGGGTCTCTTCTCTGAGACCAAAAGGTTCTCAGGTGAAACTGAATGTCTCTCATCTGAAATCTGGCTCCCTGCACAACAGCTGATGATGCAGCCATGTGCCCCAAGAGCTGCAGAAAGTGTCTTGCTGGTTGAGAGACCTGCAGAGTGAAGGAAGAGGCCAGAGCCACTAAATTCCTTATCCTTTCTGGGGGAAGAAAGGCTCTGGCTAGCTTTGTGTCCAATTCTGCCCCAATAAAGGTGAGTACCTGGACTGGTTCCAGAACCGACTTTGGTAGGTTTAGCAGAAAACCCAGGGAGGTGAGAAGCTGCTGGGTGACCTGCAGGTGAGATTTCACCTGTTCTGGGGACTGGCCTACAATGAGCCAGTAGTCTAGATAGGGAAAAACAGCAATCCTCTGCCTCCTTAAGTGGGCCACTGCTAGACACTTTGTGAATACCCTTGGAGCAGAGGTAAGGCCGAAGGGCATTGCTCTGAACTGGTAATGACCTGAGGGCAGTTCGAATCTGAGGTACTTTCGATGGGATCTTCTGATTAGGACATGGAAATAGGCATCCTGAGGTCCAGGAGGCTAGCCAGTCCCTGGCCTTAGGGAAAGGCAAAATCATTGCCAGAGTTACCATTTTGAACTTTGGTTTCAAAAGATGCTTGTTCAGATATCCGAGATCTAAAATGGGCCGCCATTCTCCTGTCTTTTTTGGGGTAAGGAAGTATCTGGAATACAGACCCCTGCCCTGATGCAGGGGAGGAACCCTTTCTACCGCTCTGAGAACTAACAGGGATGAGACCTCTGTTTCCAGAGCGAGGGTCTCTGAAGCACTTGCAGGTAGAAAAAGTCTGCTTCTCAACTTGGGAAACTTTTTGAAGCTGAGAACCAGACCCTGGCTTACTACTTCCAGAACCCACTTGTCTGAGGTTAAAGAAACCCAATTCTGACTGAAGTAAGCCAGCCTGCCCCCCACTGGTACAGGAGAATCGGCCCTGGGCACCCCATCAGGGTGCCTGTTTCACAGGAGCTTTAGGCTGGGGGGTGGGAGCAGGTCTGCCCACCCCTCGTCTGCCCCTGCCTCTGAAGAAGCCCCTCTGAGCATAGGCAGAGGAGGCCTGAGTCTGGTAGAAAGGCCTGTGAAAAGGCCTACCCCTACCCCTGGGGGCATGCCTTTGAGGAGTGGCTTGCCGCTCCTTAGCCTGGGCACTCTTGTAAGTAGTCCTATATTCATTCATCTTCTTCATGTAATTCTCTGTCTGCTCTCCAAACAGAGAATTTCCCTACAGGAAAATCCATAGCCTTAGTCTGAGTATCCTGTGACAAACTAGTACACCTGAGCCAGGCCAACCTCTGAGCTACAGATGTGGCCATGACCCTAGAGGAAACATCATTAACATCCACAGCAGCATGAAACTGAACCTTAGAGCTTCAATGCCATCAGCAGCCACCTGTTCTAGTTCACTAGCCAGCTGGCCATGGGCCTGCTTGGCCAATTGCATAACAGTATCCCATCTAGATTTCTGATACCTAGCTACATAAGCCATATAATTTGCTTGCCTGAGTCCCAGAGAGGCTGCCATATACTGTTTTTGCCATGGCATCAATCTTCCTGGAATCCTTGTCAGGAGGATGTAAGCCAAGGAATATTAGCTTTATCACAGGCAGCAGCCTGAACTACTAACATGACTGCATTGCTGAGAAAGGAATTCTGTATCAGGGCCTGACAATGTATACCTTCTGTCCATCTTTTTATCTACAGGAGGCACAGAATTAGGAGCTTTAAAATTTTAATTGTTTGTTTCCTAAAAGACTTATGTAAAGGAATAGACAATCTCCTAGACTCTGGAATATCCATCATTTCTACAAAATCAGGCTCCTCTTGCTCATCCACAGCCTCTTCTAAAGGAAGCTGGAGGGTTTCAGCAACTTTTTTATAAAACATAAAATGAGATGGGGACTCAGACAGCACAGGGGGAGATTCTAAAGGTCTGTCTGGGGAGATGTCCAGTTCAATGGGCACACCCAGACCTTCCCAGCCACATTCATACTGTTCATAATCCTCCTCCCCCTCCTCTGGTTCATAAAATTCCTCAATATCATAATCCTGAACCACTGGGACAGACGACCCGACCTTTTACCAGATAGTGGTGGTTCGGACGGACCCTGAGACAGTGACTGGACAATATGTATAGCTTTGCTATCTCTGCAGCAGTTGGAGAAGGAATTTTGGACTCCAGACCTGCTGATTTTCTTGTTTTCTTTACTGGAATTGGTTCCTCAGAACCAGCTTTTCTTTGCCGAGGAAGTCTGGCCCTACTCAGAGGGCACTCCCTCTGGTTCGGTTGGCACCGAACCGGGCTGGCCAGACAGGTCAGCGGACTTTTTGGCCTCTCGTTCCCTGAGCCTGCCCAATCTTTTTTCCAGGGTGGCTGCAGGGAAATTCTTACATACCTGGCAGTCTGACTGGAGGTGGTCAAACCCCAGACAATAAACACATGTGGTGTGTGGGTCAGCCTTGGTAAAGTCTTCCCCACAAACATCACAGTGTTGAAACCCAGTGGGCCCAGTTTTTCTTTTGGGTTTCTCAGACATAATGCCAGCCTAACCAAAAACTTGCCCTTTTAACGGCAGTGCCAGGCAAGACACCCTTATCGGTTCCTAACCGTGTCACGGGTATTGGAAAAAAACGTAATAAATCCGTTTTTTTAGAACCGATAAGAACCGGGAACCGCACTCTAAAATAGTAACTTTTAGTTTTAAATGAGTTTTAAACCCACTGATCGGTTCAAAACCGAACCGATAACTTACAAGTTCCACACAGACAAAACCTTCATTTACTTACGGTTACCACAGATAGAGCTTGAACCGAACAGTTTTGCGGTTAAAATAAAACTATTCTCGGTTAAATCCAACCGAGAAAACACTTTTTAAACCGAGAAATGAACCGAGCAGAAGGAGGAATCTCCGGAGCGACTGTTCACTGAGGCGGAGTAAAGAATCTGACAGTTCAAGTTTGAAATGACACAGATAGAGCTGCTCTCGTGCCAAAATTCTATTTTGGAATGGTTTTAACCATTTCACTCTGGGGCAGTTCTAGAGCTGGATCAAACTGCTAATGTCTATAATATAGCAAGACTTCATGTTGTTTGAAAACCTCCTTAAGGTTCACTTGAGGCTGTAGAAGAGGAGGGGGGACTTGGATGCAGGTAACTGGGAAACCCATAAAAGGGGTACCCATAACTGGATGGTAGAAGGCCCGTGCCGGGTACTGCAGCGTCAGGTACTGCGGTGTTGGATACTGCGGCGTCAGATATTGCAGCATTGGGTATCCTGGTGTCAGGGGCTCCGAAGGAGCTGAAGGACCTGGTGTCTGTGCAGCCGGAGGACCGGACGGGTCTGGCATCAGTCCGGAGGGAGTAAGGGCTGGAGGTCCGACGAGAGGGTCTGGAAAAATCGGCCCTGCAGGCTCTGACAGCAGAGCGGTTCGGTCATCAAGCACTGGTATGCCAGAGGGTGATGGCGGGTTTACCGACATCAAGTCAGGCATCGGAGACTCTGGTGAATGGGGCGAGGCACCCTCGACAGCAGCATCCCAGTATCCTCAACCCTGGCCAGGGAAGAGGGGGCAGAGTCCACGGGGGAAATCTTTGGGGATGGAGGAGCCTTGGACGGCAATGAAAAATACTTCTGTTGCGGCGAATACCAAGCGTCAGGTGTGCCGTCAGCCTGACGCGGGGTCACGGCTGTGCGATCGTCAGAGCAGATGACCGGCTTAGCAGCCTTGTCCAGGCGGTGTGGCAGCGCCTGTACCCGACTTGTCAGACCCACTCACACCGTTTAGGCCCAGTAGTAGAGGTGGCTCTAGCAGAGATGAGGCCTCCCTTTGCCCAGAAGGCTCCTGTGGGCCCAAGCGCAAGCTCAAAGGGGGGGGCCAATGCACACTTGGAAACCACCAACACGGCCGTCTGAGAGCGATCCCCCGAGGGGAAGACACCTGTAAGGCCATGACTCCTGCCAAAGTCGCGGGGCCTGTGAATGATGAATCCCGGTCCCTGAGTTTTTCCTTTTCCCGGTTCTTCTTATTGTGACCTTTGGGGGAAACCAACGTCTGCCGGAGTTTTTTTCCAATTCTTTTTCCATGGAGGCCATCTTTTTCTTTAAAATGTGGGCTTCCAGGGACTGCTGTTGCCTCTTGTGGGTGACCAAACTGAATTTCTGGCAGTGGTTGCACTCCTCCACGCGGTGCTCCGGGCCTAGGCAGAAGAAACACAAGGAATGGCCATCCTTGTGAGGGAGCTGAGATCCACACGACTCGCATTTGTTTTTATGTGATTCGGAGAGCATCAAGGACGACATACACAGCCAGATATAAGGAACAATTTAGAGAAAAAACTTTAAATTTTTGTAGAGAAAAGGAGAAAACGCTCATTCAAAATGGCGGCAGAAGTAGCGCTGTTCTTCCATGAGGTACTTTCGCAAGCCAACGGCAGGAAAGAACTGGAAGCCGGGCGTGGGACCACCCCTTTATACTGACATAAGCGGACGCCGGTCAGGTGACGTAGGGGCGGTCCTCCACCAGAGACTGCTAGTAAGGAATGTTTCCGTTTGGTCCTGACGCCTGGTGGCTTAGTCCTATCTGAGAATACCTACTGCAACAGCCCTTTCGAAGTAAGATCTGATAGTTCCACAACAAATGAGGAAACAGATGCTCCAGAAAATGCACAGAGCCCACCTTCCATTTTTCATTTTAATTTTTTATACTTGTAAATCCAAATGAGCAAAACTGCCTGTTTTCATTGGAAACAAGTTCAAAGCTAAAAACATAAATACAAAAAAAGTACAAGCAAACAACATAAGAGCACACAATACAATCAAACAAGTGCAATGCATGGAAACACATTATGTTTGAGAAAATAGCCAATATTTTAACCTTTTCTTAAAGCCCTGAATGGAACTGTTCTCAACAATTTCTAACGATTTCTTAAAGCCCTGAGTAGGACTGTTCAACAATTTCTAACGGTATTTTGTTGAAAAAAGTGGGTGCTCTAAATGATAAAGATCTTTGCCCAAAAGTAGTCTTAAAAAATGGTATTTTAAATTTACAATTATACTGAGACCTATTGGACAATGCATTTATTGATCTAGAAAACATTATAGAGGTAAACTGAGGAAGAAGATTACATTTTATTTTAAATAGGAAAATACCCATTTTGTAAAGAACTCGATTTTCAAAGGATAAAGAATAAGACTGTTTGTACAAATCAGCACAATGGGTTCGAAAAGGTAAGTTTAGCCAAAATCTCAAAACTGAATGATAAATTACTCTAAGTGGGCTCAAAACATTGGTACATGAGAAGGTGTAAATCAATATTCCATAATCAAATATTGAAAACAGAAAGCTATGAGCTAAAAGCCTTCTAGATTCAAGAGTCAAAAGAAATTTAGCTCGATAAAGGATGCCCAATCTCTGATGAAGAGTTTTCCTAAGATTCTGAATATGAGGTTCAAAAGAAAACTGACTGTCCAGAGTTATACCTAAATATTTGAAAGTGGAAACATTTTCAATTCTATTACCTTTCCTGTCAAAAATTGGAGGGGGGTCAATTCATACTTTTTTTCCCCCTACAAAAAACCATTACCGTAGTTTTTGGGGAATTCAAAACCAGGTGACTTAAAGATAGCCAATCCTGCAGATGATCAAAATCAGTTTGAAGATGGGACAGAGCAATGTTGGGTCTGGGGTCAGAACAGAAAATAACGGCATCATCAGTGTAAAGAATCATTTCTGTTTTTGTACATATATCAGGAGCAGAATTCATAAATAAAGAAAAAATAAGTGGCCCCCAGAATTGAACCCTGGGGCACACCACAAACTAATGGAAGCGGATTGGATAAAGATGAACCAATAATAGTTCTAAAAGATCTATCACGTAAAAAATCTTGATACCACTTGATTACATCACCAGAAAAATGGAAAGCACGAAGCACACCTGGAGGAAGATCAAATTCAACCAGGTCAAAAGCCTTGGTGAGGTCCACGAACAGTGCCGCACACAAATGTCCACTATCAAGTGTACCATGAACACTGCCCGTGAACCCCACCAAGGCTGTCTCAGTGTTATACCCTGGCTTAAAGCCATGTTGATTCTCATACAATAAAGAATACTTCCCAAGAAAATCCAAGGTTTGGTCCATAACAATCTTTTCCAAAATTTTTGAAATGGTCGATAAAAGAGAAATTGGATGGTAATTAGTAACTAAAAGAGGGATTTCCATTCTTTAGGATGGGTTTTATAACTGCTCACTCCAGTTACTCGGAAAAACATTATGAAGTAAAGAAAAATTAAAGATATGTGCTACTGGATAAACAAAACAAGCAATGCCCATTTTAATGATTCTGATATCAACACCATCCTGACCCCAAAAAGGTTCTGGATTATTTTTCAAAAAATATTTTTTTACTAATAAAGGGGTAAGAAACTTAAAGGTGACCTGCAAAGACAATTCCCAGCCCGCTCCCGTCCTCACCTAACTTCAAAAACAGCTGCGGGAGTCCGGGGCTGCTGTGAACATAATTTTGATGCAATCCACATATTTAAACAAAATGCGAAACTTTTTAGAACAGGCTTACTACTCGTGCGGTGCTGATGCAGCGGCTAAGTGCAGTTATGGGTAATCCACCCTTTTTGATGTCTCTAACACCACTACCCTTATTGTAGCAGCAGTGGTGGTAACCTAATTTACTTATTTTATTACTTCCACGGAGGTCTTGATATCTGAAATATCACGTATGGCAAAATCCTGTCCAGCTGTTTATAAAAGTAGGTGAGGACGGGAGCGGGCTGCGAATTGTCTTTGCAGGTCACCTTTAAAATGAAACTTTGGATTAATATCATTATTATCAGACACACCATCTAAGTCTATGGGAGTTCTATAGGAACCTAAGTTCCCAAAGTGACCATTAAAAATGTTGGATACCCTAGAATGATCAATTATACTTTGTCCATTTTGAAGAATGGTTGGAGCAGAGACCGTTTTTCCCTGTCCCAAAATTTTATTTAGGGAATTCCAGGTCTTTTTAGGATTAGCCCTGGAGTTCCTTTGTTCATTTAAACAATATGCAACCCTGGCTTTCCTGATTTCAGATTTACACTTATTTCTAAGTGTCTTATACTCTTGAAGAAGAGCAGGGGTTCTAGATAAGATATAAAATTTCCAACACTTGTCACGTTTTCTCATTAAATGAATAAGGTCCCTTGTAACCCATTCTTGTTTGGATTATCTAATTCTTATTTTCTTTAAAGGAGAAATTGTATTTATAATTGCACTGTAAGCTATACAAAAGAATTCCCACACTGCATCAATATTGGCACAAACTACTAAAGGAGACCAATCAATTTAATTAAATAAATCTTGAATTCTCTGGGGAGTAAATTTCGGCATTCAACATATCTGGGGGGACTTTTTAATAGTTTTATGGACCATTCACATTTGATGGGACAATGGTCACTCATGGTGTCAAACATAACCTCACAATTGGAAATTCTGTCAACATGAGCGACCATGATCCAATCAAGAACGGTCCCTACACCTGTTTTATAATTGGGCCTAGTAATTTCCTCTATTAATTGCGTTATACCCAGATCAACCAGAGTCTGTCTAATTCCACCCCTCAAACTTTTATCCCAGCTGCAGTTAAAGTCACCAAGAGTAATCCATTCTCTACTGGGGGTAAAGCCTCACGAAAAGAGGTCAACAATTCAAGACCATTTAATATCTTACCAGGGGGAAAGTAAACAGTACTAAGAATCAAATGTTTACTTTGTCCAAAAATCAAGTCAATAGAAATCATATTACATCCTAAGTTTCTCATGGAATAATCAAAAACAATATAATCAAATTTACAAAGAATGTACATTAACACTCCACCTCCTCTTTTTCCTTCTCCATCTTGTCTAACCAGATTATAGTTAGGAATATGAATCTCTGAATCCATGATACCATTATGCAACCACGTTTCAGAGAGAGTAATAATATCAAATGAATGATATTGAGACCAGGCAACACATTGGGTCCATTTAGATAGTAGACTCTGTATGTTCAAATGAACAATCTTAAGTGTGGAAGAGACAGAGCCCTTATTAACACCAACTGAGACTGACTCATAATTTACCTCGGGTGAAAAATTAGGCCCTGGATGTGGGTGCACTGATCCAGACATAAGTAATAACAACATTACTAATCTTTTTAAATTAATTATTTTCTCTGTCTTTCACTTTTAGTTGTAGTAGTGACCAATCTACATATAAATGCAGTATATTGAAAATTATGAAATAAAGAAACTTCATGAGAAGACGGAGAGTGTAAAACACAAGATTCTAACAAATACATCCTAGGGAACCCACTGTCCTGATTTGTGCTAAATGGGCAAGAATAAGACAGCTGAAACCCATCTTTTTTAGCATGTAAAACATTAGTTGAAATTGAACAAAACACAGACAGCGACAACATTAAGTAAATCAAAAACATAATGAAAATAAATTGTGAAACAAAAATTAAGCAATAAAACTATCAAAACTAGCGTAGGAGTAAGAATAAAAATAAAGCAACCACATAAAAACTTAATAAATTCAAACAAAGCTTAAAAACTTAACAGTTCAGAAAAAAATAGCATCCTTGAGCTAAAACAGACTTGTTTGCTTGCTAATTTTCTTGCGCCACTCACAATCGCTCGCCGCTAGCAGCGCAAACTTTTAAAGAGCAGGACAGCCCACCTCCCAATGACACGCCACAGGTGCAGACACTCCTCCGACTCACAGCCCCAACAACAGCAAAGCATCCCACACAGTACCTGGGGTGGAGGGGGGAGAAGACGAGTAAAGTGCAGATTCAAACAGGAGAACGAAATCTTCTAAACAGCTCATTGTAAAGTGTAAACAGAGAGCAAGAGACATACTGTACTAGCCTGGTATGTCCAAACAGATTGAAGAAACAGTTTTACAATGTGCTGTTTGCAATGTAAATAGAAACAATAATCCTAAAGAACCTCTGTTGCCACATGACATTCCGGACAGACCTTGGGCTAAAATAGGAGCTAACCTCTTTCAGTTCAATGGAACTGAATATCTTCTCTGTGTGGACTGTTACTTTAAATACCCAGAAACAAAACTCAGTGAGTCTACAAGCAAGACAGTTATTACAGCCATGAAGTCAGTTTGCCAGACATGACATAACAGGTGTGATGGCATCACATAATTGTCCACAGTTTTCTAGTTCAGAATGTTTGCAGATAGCTGGGAATTTAAACACTCCACATCTAGTCGAGGGTTCCCACAGTACAACGGACAAGCAGAAAGGACTGTGCAAACAGTAAAGAACTTACTGAAAAAGACACAAGAGAGTGATGGAGACCCCTATCTTGCACTCTTAGAATACAGGAACACACCTATGGAAGAACTTGGATTTTCTACTGCATAGTTACTTATGGGACACAGGTTAAAATTAAAGTTGCCAGCATCAACATTGCTTTTAAAACCTAAGCATAAGATTGAGGTGAGAGACAAGCTAAAATCGAGACAAGTTACCCAGAACAACAAGATCTGGCAGAGAGATCAAAGTTCTGAGAAAATACCAAGATTATATGTAGGGCAAGAACAAGAGGATGCAGTGCGGACTGGTGGTAAAGACCAAGTCCCAATAGGGCTAAGTGCTAGTAACCTTTGGCCCTAATGCGGTTATAAACAGTTGATTTTCATTTGCCATCTGTTGATACTGATAACTGAAGAAAGGAAAAAAACAAGGGAGATGTATTACAAGGATGCAACAGTAGATGGCGCCAACAGAATACAGAAAGCAATATAGTAAAGCACATGTGAGTGCATGCTAGTGTTGCACGTTTTCAGCTTGAGCAGCAAATGCTTGTGCAGTTATAATAAAGAAGCTAAACAGTAAACAGCCTCCTGAGGTTTCTCATACTCTACAACAAAACAAAAAAATACAATTTTACAGGATAGCTCTTCCTAAAGGCAGTACAAACAAAAAAGTCCTAAATCTGAGTCTCAGTTTTAAGTATCAGTCGCTTCTCTCTGTGTCTCTCTCTCTCTCCCCCCCTCTCTACATCAAACATTGTTCTCTTTGTATAAAATGTCTTTTCCAGGCAGTTTAAACTCTGCATCCTGTTTAAGTTTACTCCTGTTTCTCACAAAATGTACCAGAACTTTTCTTTCCCCGAGGCCAGCCTGAAGAGCACATCTAGTCTTTAACAGGAGCAACAAAACAGAACAATTTGTCCCAGAACTGGTCTCTTGTTAATTCTGTAAACAAGCTTGTGCAGGTCAAAACACATCTCAAGGTCAACCTTCAGATTTTTTTTTAATAAACCCAAATAGTATTCTGCAATCATTTCAACAATATAATTACATCCATCTGTAAATCAAGGGATCCCAGTTTTACATAAGATTTCACATACATTTTTAATCACAGGGAAGCAATAGGAGACAGAACAGAAACAGCAAGTGAAGGGAGGGAGATAACGGGGAAATTGTGGGACAAATACAGAGCAGCCAATTCATAGGTGCCACAGGGAAAATGTGATTGTGCAATCAGACAGGCAAAAGAAAGAAAAGTGGCAAAACAGGTGAGGACAAAATAGACCCATGCTTCTAACTTTCTCTGCATAACAAATGAGACAGGATCTTACCCAACCCTGTCACATACACACCCTCTATTAAGAGGGAACCTGTTTCGTTTTTTTAATTTTAACATTACCTTGTAACATTTACAGTTCTTTGCATAAGCAGCATCCCTTTTTCATAGCACCTTTCATAGCAAACATTTCAGTTAAGCACATTTCTTTCCAACCTTCTGAATTCTCAATTCCTGAATCATATCTTGACAGAAAATCAGAACTGACATTCAAACAACATGAAGTCTTGCTATATTATGACATATGCAGTGAGTCTCAACCTTCGAACTGCTCCGGAGGTGAAAGAGTTAACGTTCCATGCCAGGCATGGAACGCTGAGCTCGAGCTCGGTTGAAAACTCTGTCTGTTGTTCTTCAAACTCAAACCGTCAGATTCTTTACTCTGCCTCACTGAACAGTCGCTCCGGAGATTTCTCCTTCTGCTCGGTACATTTTGTCGGTTAAAGTATTAATTTCTCAGTTTTTTGACCGAATTTAAACCGCAACCGGTCAGTTCAAGCTCTGTCTGTGGTATTTGTGAGTAGGTTTACATTATTTCTCTTCTGTGTGGAACTTGTAAACTGTTATCGGTTTGCTCTTGAACCGATCAGGTTGTTTAAAATATTTTATTCTATCATTTAGAGTGTGGTTACCGGTTCTTATCGGTTCTAAAAAAAAACAGAATTTCTTACGTTTTTTTCCACGACCCATGACACGGTTGGGAACCGATAAGAGGGTCTTGCTTAGCGGATTGCCATAAACGGGCAAGTTTGGTTAGGACTGGCACTATGTCTGAGAAACCCAAAAGAAAAACCGGGCCCACTGGGTTTCAACACTGCAGTGTGTGTCCCACACCACCTGTGTTTATTGTCTGGGGTTTGACCACCTCAATGCAGACTGCCAGATTTGTAAAAATTTTCCTGCAGCTACCCTGGAAAAGAGAGTTGGTAGGCTCAGGGAAAGGGAGGCCAAGAAGTCCGCTGACCCGGATGGCCAGCCCGGTTCGGTTCCAACCAAACCAGAGGGAGTGCCCTCTGACCAGGGCGAGACTTCCTCGGGCAAAAGGAGAGCTGACTCTGACGGGTCGGTTCCAGCAAAAAGGACTAGAAAATCAGCTGGTGTGGAACCAAAACTTTCCTCTCCAACCGCTGAAGAGATAGCCAAAGCGATCAGATTGTCCAGTCGCTTTCTCCAGTTAACCGGTGCCATCAGGTAAGCGCCCGGCTCGGCCGGGTTCCACCGGGTTCAAGACTACGATTTAGAGGAATATTATGAACTGGAGGAGGGGGAAGAGGAGTATGAGGAGAGTGAATGTGGATTTGAAAGTCTGGATGTGCCCATCGACTCGGACATCTCCCCACACAGACCTTCAGGAGTGTCCCTCCTAGGCTTTCTGAGTCCCCTTCTCATTTTATTTTCTATAAAAAAGTGGCTGAAACCCTCCAGCTCCCTATGGAGGAAGCTGTGGATGATCAAGAGGAGCCTGACTATGTGGAAATGATGGATATCCCAGAGTCTAGGAGACTGTCTATTTCATACATAAATCTTTGGAAACAGACTTTTAAAATTCTAAAACTCCTCACACTATACCTCCTGTGGATAAGAGAATGGAAAGAGGTACACATTGTCAGGCTCTGATACAGAGTTCCTTACACAACAATGCAGCCATGTTGGGGTAGTGCAGGCTGCAGCCTGTGACAAGGCAAATATCCCCTTGGCCTCACACCCCCCGGATAAGGACTCCAGGAAGGTTGATGCCATGGCAAAGAAACAGTACACAGCAGCATCCTTGGGACTCAGACAGGCAAATTATACGGCTTATGTTGCTAGATATCAGAAATCCAGATGGGATACTGTTATGGCTCTTGCAAAACAGGTCCCTGGCCAGCTTGCCAAGGAGCTGAAGCAGGTGGCTGCTGATGGTATTGAGGCATCCAAGGTGCAATTCCATGCTGCAGTGGACTCCAAATGATGTGTCATCAAGAGTCATGGCTACATCTGTGGCCCCTTCGCAGGATGGCTTGCCTAGATGTACTAGCTCAGTACTGTCTAGGATACCCAGACTAAGGCCATGGATTTTCCTGTTGTGGGTAATTCTCCTGTTTGGGAGCAGACAGAGAATTACATGAAGAAATGGATGAGTATAGGACCACCTATAGGAGTGCACAGGCCAAGGAAAGGCAGGCCATTCCTCAAAGGCAGCTTCCCAGGGGCAGGGGCAGGCCTTTTCATAGGCCTTTTTACCAAGCCCAGGCCTCCTCTTCTGCTTTTGCCCAGAGGGGTTTCTTTAGAGGGAGAGGCAGACGGGGTGCAAGCAGGCCTGCTTCCAGCACCCTGATGGGGTTGCCAGGGCCGATTCTCAACTACCTGTAGGGGGCAGGCTGGCTTACTTTGTCCAGGACTGGGAGTCTCTAACATCAGACAAGTGGGTCCTGGAAGTAGTAAGCCAGGGACTGGTTCTCAGCTTCAAAAAGTTTCCAAAGATGAGAACCAGATCCTTTCCACCTGCAAATCCTCCAGAGGCACTTGCCCTAGAGAAAGAGGTCTCTTCCCTCCTGGCTCTCAGAGCCGTGGAAAGGGTTCCACCCCTACACCAGGGCAAAGGGTTGTACTCCAGGTACTTCCTTACCCCAAAAAAGACAGGAGAATGGCGGCCCATCCTGGATCTCAGATACTTAAACAAGCACCTTTTAAAACCAAAATTCAAAATGGTGACTCTGGCAATTATTCTACCCTAAGGCCAGGGGACTGGCTAGCGTTCCTGGACCTCAAGGATGCCTACTTCCATATTCTCATCAGAAGCCCCCATCGAAGTACCTCAGGTTCGAGCTGCCCTCAGGCCATTACCAGTTCAGAGCAATGCCCTTTGGCCTCACCTCTGCTCCAAGGGTGTTCACAAAATGCCTGGCAGTAGCAGTTGCTTCTCTAAGAAGGCAAAAAATTGCCATCTTCCCTTACCTGGACGACTGGCTCATAGTAGGCCAGTCCCTAGACCAAGTCAAGTTACACCTACAGATAACTCAGCAACTGCTCACCTCTCTAGGTTTCCTTCTGAATCTTTCAAAGTCAGTTCTAGAGCCTGTTCAGCTCCTCACCTTCATAGGCGCAGAGCTGAACACAGAGAAAGCCAGAGCCTTCCTCCCTTTGGACAGGGCAAGGACCCTGGTCTCTCTGGCCTCTTCATTCACCCTGCAGGTGTCTCAACCAGCAAGGCATTTTCTACAGCTCCTGGGGCACATGGCTGCTTCTACAGCAGTAGTGCAGGGAGCAAGATTTCAGATGAGGGACATTCAGTTCCATTTGAGAGCCTTTTGGTCTCTAAGGAAAGACCCTCTAACCAAATGGTCCCAGTGACTCTAACCCTGATCCAGGCCCTACAATGTTGGCAGGATCAGAGCAATCTCAGACAAGGGGTTCCTTTTGTCACCCAGTCTCACTCTTTGATCCTTACTACAGATGCGTCCCTCTTGGGATGGGGAGCTCACATGGGCGACCTCACTACCCAGGGGTTGTGGTCCCCCTCAGGAATCTCTGCTCCACATCAATCTGTTGGAACTCAGAGCAGTTTTTCTAGCACTTCAAGCTTTTTCCAAGTCTTTTCAGATCAAAGTGGTACAGGTCAGAACAGACAACACCACCACAATGTGGTACATCAACAAGCAAGGGGGCACTCGTTCTATGGCCTTGTGCACCGAAGCAATGAAGTTGTGGTCTCTGGCTTACTCCCTGAACACCTCCCTTACGGCAGTTCACCTCCCAGGCAAGGACAATGTCCTGGCAGGTGCTCTCAGCAGGATTTCCTAGGGCCATCACAAATGGTCACTGGACCCCCTGGTCCTGGAGGTGGTGTTTGCCAGATGGGGCACTCCTCAGATAGATCTTTTTGCAGCCCCAGACAATCACCAACTTCCCCTTTTTTGCTGCAGGCCCCCACTGTTGGGCTCAGTCCCGCTGGATGCCTTAGTCCTCAACTGGGAAGGGAAGTTTCTCTATGCTTTTCCCCCCTTCCCTCTGCTGTTCAAAGTGCTAGTCAAAATCAGGTCTCAACCCTGCAAGATGATCCTGATTGCCCCAGACTGGCCCAGACAACCCTGGTATCCACTCCTGCTGTCCTTAGCAGTCCATCTTCCCCTCTGTCTTCTCAGGAATCACAACCTGTTAACCTGTGCTCAGGGAGGGTTTAGTACCCGAACCTCAAGTCTCTCAATCTCAAGGCCTGGCTCTTGAAGAGTTAGAGTTTGCTGATTTACACCTTTCCCAGGGTGTAATGGATATCCTGAAGGCTTCTAGAAAACCTTCTACCAGGGCTACTTATAATTCCAAATGGAAGAGATTTTCCATATGGTGCTCTGGAAAGCATATTTCCCCAGAATCTGCTGATTTACCCACAGTCCTGGATTACACGGTCCATCTAAATACCTTGGGGCTGAGACCACCTACCCTAAAAGTGCATTTGGCAGCTGTGTCTGCCTTTATTTCAGCAGGTAAGCCCTCTCCTCTTTCAGCTCACCCTGTATTCTCCAAGTTTTTCAAGGGATTGCTTCACACCAACCCTCCATTCAGGGACCCTGCCCCTGCTTGGGACCTTAATGTTTGCATTGCTCAGCTTATGCAACCCCCTTTTGAGCCTTTGTCTTCAGCAGAGCTTAAGTACTTGACTTGGAAAACTGTGTTTCTGGTAGCCATCACTTCTGCCAGATGCATAAGTGAATTACAAGCTTTGTCAGTGGAGCCTGATTTTATCTCCTTTCATAGAGATAAGATAGTCCTCAGGACTAACAGGAAGTTCTTGCCTAAGGTGGTTTCAGATTTCCACCTTAATCAATCTATTTCTCTTCCTGTGTACTTCATTGACCATTCCTCCTCTGGCGAGAGGAGGCTGCACAGTTTAGATGTCAAAAGAGCCCTTAGCTACTATTTAGAGCATACCAAGGGTCACAGGTTTGACTCCCTCCAACTATTCCTCACTTATGGTGAGGTTGGTAAAGGGAAACCTGCCACTAAGAGGTCCATTGCCAGGTGGATTGTCTCTTGTATCCAATTCTGTTATGAAAAACTGGGTAAGGTTCCTCCCTCAGGCCTGAGGGCTCACTCTACCAGGGTACAGCTGCTTCCTGGCTGCTGCCAGGGACATCCCTATTCTAGAGATATGTCAAGCAGCTACCTGGAAAACAGTTCATACTTTTACCAAGCATTACTCCCTGGATATCCAGGCTAGGAGTGATGCCGTGGCACGGCTGTGCTTCAGAGCCTATTTCCTAAGTAGGTTCTGTCCCTCCTCCATGGAGGTACTGCTTTGTAGTCTGCATATGTCAGAATATAGCAAGACTTCATGTTGTTTGAAGAAAAAATTACTCACCTTAGTAATGTTGTTTCTTCTATTGGAGTCTTGCTATATTATGACCTCCCCCGCCTGCCCCTCTCAGAACCTCTGTTTTTGGGATGTGGGTGGGCAGTGCAGTGTTGGCACTTAGTAGGTGCCCACCTTGTTGTTTTTCACCCTTCTTTTTGGGGTGACTTGGTGTTGTGTTTCATTTTTTGGGGCTCCTGACTTGAGTCTTTGTTTTGGGACCAAAAAATGTGTTATTATGTTTAGTAGCCAGTTGGCTAGTGTAGGTTTACAGCTTCCATACAGGACCTCAGTGAGTTTAGCTCGTAAAGATCTGACGGTTTGAGTTTGAAGAACAACAGACAGTTTTCAACCGAGCTCGAGCTCAGCGTTCCATGCCTGGCATGGAAAGTTAACTCTTTCACCTCCGGAGCAGTTCGAAGGTTGGGACTCACTGCATATGTCATAATATAGCAAGACTCCAATAGAAGAAACAACATTACTAAGGTGAGTAATTTTTTCTTCTCTTCCAGATTTGTGCATCTCTCCAACTTAAAATGGCAGTACTGCCAAGTACCACACCCTGTGATTCTGGGATTTTTATCCTTCATTTATTTATTTACTTAGTTTTTGTTGACCAGGAAAGGAGGACTAGGCAATTCTGTCTATTTTAAGCCTCGTCCCGGGGTAGAGAGACATATAGATGCAAAGTGACATACTGAACCTGACTAAGTTGTTGGCAGTATTTTAGTGACTGGGGGAAGTTTGGTCCGGACACCAGGGACATTCCCCCTACTCTTTTAAAAAATGCCATCGAATTTTTAACATCCACCTGAACAACCGGCAGACAGGACCTCGGTTTAAAATTTAATCCAAAAGACAGCACCCTCAGGAGTGCAGCACCCCCACCAGTGCTACACTACAGTGTCAGTATTGGGAGTTGAGCCATGTTCCCAGTTTGACTGATTAATCCAACAGAGAGGACTGTGATCTGTTGTAAATACAAAGTCACCTCCTAGCAGATAAAACTTAAGGGATTCCATTGCCTACTTCACAGCAAGGCATTCTTCTTCAATAGTGAAGTACTTTTTATGTTTGCTTGCACGCATGTGCAAGAAACATAGTGCCACCATACGAATTTTCGCAGGTGTGCCACCCCGCTTCCAATGCCCTGCTCCTTCTTGCAGGCGCGGTCTCACCGCACCAATAAATGTCCCAGCTGTCTATGACAGTAGTTCAGATGCACTGGCATACAGCTGAAAGCAAAAGACCGCTACAATCTGCGGTGGTAACGTGTAAGCAATTTGCATACTGCCATCGGCAGGCAATTTACATACTGCTGTCAGCAGTATGCAAAGTGCCTGCACGTCAGCACTGCATCTGAACAGCTGTCATAGACAGCTCTGTTTTTTGTTTTGTCTCCCCCAAACAGCCAAGTATCACGCTGGGAGCCTACCCCAGCGTGCTCATGCGCTCGCCCCCACACTGTATGGCAGTGGGGTGCTCAATACCCCATGGCTCCACTGGCCCCCCCCAAAACAGACTTCCAGGTGCCATGCTGGGAGCCCACCCCAGTGTTACAAAAGTCCATATGGCCGACGAGGGTGCCCAATCCCCATTGGCTCCACTGCCCCCCCAAAAAAAAAAAAAATTCCAGCTGCCAAGCTGGGAGCCCACCCCAGTGTGGCAAAAGTCCTGCGTCATCTTCCTAAAAAAAGAAAAGAAAAAAAAAAAAACACCTGTAAAGCAAAAAACAAACATCCCTCGTTGACCATCTTGCCCCCTTCCCCCAACCTGCGCCCACCCTCTGCGCACCCACCTCCACACACACGCCCGACCCCATACTTGCCTCCGGACGCCGGCATGATAATCTTCAGTGGACCGGGAAACATGTCTGCACTCTTCAAAGCCGACCGCAAACTGAAGAAATGCCAGTAAGCTGTATAATGGCATAAATGTTTTTTTCTTTTTTTTTTCTTCAACTTTGGTGCACATCTCGGCCATTTTTCACCTAATTTTCAACATGGGGTTCTTGGGGCCCCACCTCATTAACTCAGTCACTGTCATTTTGTTATTCTGTCCCAAACGGTGATTTCGCGGTCACTGCGCGGAATCTCCTTTCGGGACCAATTAACAAAACGACAGTGTCCAGTTCATGAGGTAGCCTCAAAACCCTATGTTGAAAATTTGGTGAAAAATTCTAAAATTACTGTTTTGACGAGCGTATGCTTGCAGTTCCTATGCACACGCATAATTGAGAATTTTTAATATTTTCACTCCAGATTTTCCATATTGCCATTTTACCACACCTCCTTATGAACAGTACATCTGTCATTTTTCATATCTTGCCCAAAATGTGTTTTCGCAAATGTAGCGCACATTGGCGCGGTCAGTGTGCAAATTCAATGTTCGGGACACATTAAGAAAATCACAGTGATGCTGTTCATGAGCAGAGGTGTTAAAATGACTATGTTGAAAATTTGGTGACAAAAGTCCATAAAATGGCTCTGTTACAAGCGTGCATTGCACAATTTCTACGCACGAATTTGTAATATTTTCAGTCCAGATTTTCAACATTGACATTTTCCAACACCTCCTTATGAACAGTACAGCTGTCATTTTTCACACCCTGGTCGAAATGTGTTTTTGCACTTCCGGCGCAGAATAGCATGGTCGCTGTGGGAAATTAGTGTTCGGGACAGAGCAAGAAAATCAGTGTGACACTGTTCATGAGCGGAGGTCCCAAAATGCCTATGTTGAAAATCTGCTGTAAAAAATACCCAAACTAATTACATTACAGGTGTACATTGCGCAGTTTCTTCGCACGCTCATGACGTCACCAGTTTTTGTATTTTCACTAACGAACTGATAGTGTCACTGTTCATGTGGTGGGGTCACAAAAAGCCCATGCGGAAAACGTGGAGTAAAAATACCAAAAAACGCCCATGGTATTAGGGTTTTCAAGCATAACGGCCTACCCTATAGGAACTGACAGGCATCAGGGGTGTGACTTGGGATTGTCGACAGTAATGCTCATGCCATTCCACCCCCACCCTGCAGCCACTGACAGGCATCAAGGTGTGCCTTGGAGACACTGCCCCCAGAGTTCACTCCATTCTCCTATACTGCACCCATTTCAGCGCATTTCCTTATGGAATGAGGTGAATGTAAAGCCCAAACACCCCACGGCACACCTCGACACTTGTCAGTGTCTGAAGGGTAGGGTGAGGTGAAATGTCGTGACCGTCATGGGCGACGACCCAAAGGCACACCCCAATGCCTGTCCATCTCTGCAGGGTGAGGGTGGAGTTGGCGTCAGTTCAGTACTTCAGTGCCATTCCTATACTGCATCTATCTAACTCCTGCACTTCCACTGCTAATGCCAGCAAGCAAACATTCGGCATTGACAAATGCCTGTTGTCCTTGTCATACAGTTTCCTAGTACTGATATACAGAAAGGGATGTTCCTTCCCAGCTATACTGCAACTCAAGTCTGCACCCAGGCCCACCTCTGATGCATTTATCTGTAACAAATTGTTTCTCAATGTTGGGACTTCTTAAAACAAGGGCTGAACATAATGCAGCCTTGATGGCCTGAAAAGCCTCATGACACTCTGGGGACCATTTCACATTCTTCAGGTACCTTTTTTTTTTTTCCCCCATGAGTTCAGTGAGGGAAGTACTGTAGCTAACTGGGCAATGTTGGGAGCAAGTCTCCAGCAGTAACCACAGCCAGACCTAAAAATTACCCAACATGTTGCTTTGTTTTAGGGACAGGACTGTTAGCTACAGCTTCTATATTGGGAATCTTTGGCTTTACTTCTCCATTTCCCCAAATATCTGGTTTCCTGCATGCCTAATGCACACTTGGTAGCATTAATGGTAAGACCTGCATTTTTGACAGACTGGATAACTGCCTGTAGGTCACGTTCCAGGTGGCTTTTCCAGTCTGGACTGTACATCACATCATCATCCATCCAGGTAAGCAGCATAATAACTAGTGTGAGGGGCTGGCTAGAATTTTATATTCATTTATTTATTTGTCTTAGAGTAATACCTTTGAGCTAGAAGCTCATTTACAAAAGTTCCACGTCATAACAAAGTACATTTACAGGTAGAAACAGACAGAATACAATGCAGAGTACATGGTAATGAACACAATAGAATACATATGTGGAGTAGATGGTAGAGTACACAATATATTAAACATTCAGGTAGACACATTTTCAACAAACAAATTGAGGAAGCAGTCAGGGTTGACTGTCAGGCAGGAGATGGGAGGGAGATTGTTTTGGAAGTGTGGAGGGGGTAGCTAGGAGCATAGGGGAGGATAAGGTCAGGATGTGTGGGTTAGCTAGATCTGACATTCACAACTACTTAGGAAGGCAAGGTGTTGGAGTTTTTTGTTTTTTTAAATGGCCCAGGTTTAGGCTTGTTGGTTATTTTGAGGTGGAGATCACTGAGCCAACAGGGCGTTCTGTAGGCAAAGGATCATTGCCCTTGTGACATGTGGCAGAAGGGGACCTGGAGATAGTTTCTAGTCATTCCTCTAGTCCTGTGCGGGTTGGTGGCTGGTTAGGGGAGATTTGGGGTTAAGCCGAGGCAAGTGTCCCCAAGGAGGCAGACCTGGTATTTCACCCCTTAGAGTTTAGCCACTTGGTCTGCACATAAAGATCCAGGTGTGGGTTAGTCTATGCGTGCCTCTGACAAGCCTACAGGCTTTATTTAATGACATCCTGACTCTTTTAAGGCTTGTGTCAGTGGCTGAGCCATACACCACGAGTCAATCAATGACAGAAAAGATCGAGCTTTTTACAGCTAGCGACAGTGCATCAGGGATCGTATTAAGCCAGTGTTTGTATAAAAAGCCAATTCTAGTATTAATGAACTTAACAACTTGGTCAATGTGATGGGTGAAGGAGAGTGATGTCTTCATGACCTTTGTTTTCTTATAACTCATGATGAGTTTGTTTAAAAAAAAAAAAAAAAAAAAAAAAAACGGTCTCAGCAGTGGCAACATTTTTTTTGAGGTGCGTTTCCAGTGTATGAGGATCAGGATTATTGGTGAAAATGACAGCATCGTCTGTGTAAAGGAGTAGTTTTTTAGTACTAACTAAGGGAAGTTGGTTGAGGAATAGGCTGAACAGGAGGGGACCTGGGATTGACCCTTGTTGTACACCCATGCTCACCTGCCTACTATCGGAAAGGATACCATTTATTTTTACCTGCAGAGTTCTGTTGCCTAGGTAGCTTTTGAACCATCCAACAGTTTCTGGTGAGAGACCTGTAGAGTGCAGTTTGCTGAGCAGTAAGTTTTGGTTGATGGTATCAAAGGCTTTAGTGAAGTCGATGTATAGTGCTCCCACAAGCTGGCTACTGTCTAGTGCCTCATGGAGAAAGCTAGAGTATTCAAAAGTAGTACTGTTGTGGTACTATGTGCCTTCCGGAATTTGTGTTATTGCGGGCACTGGATATTGTACTTATCGAGGTAGTCTACCAGCTGGTCCAAGATTATGCGATCTAGGGCCTTGGGGGGTTATGATTGAGATGAGAGAGTAATTAGTAGGGAGGGCTCGATCACCACTCTTATGAACCGGGGTAACCACCACAGCTTTCAATCTCTGTGGGAATTGTGCTAACCTGAGGGATAGACTATTTTTTAAGTGGTGATAAAACTTCGTCCAGGGTGAGGGGGTATCAGTTTAAGGTCTAGTGAGTCATTGATATGTCTGGATTTCCTAACAACCGTTGGAGGTACATTTTGGCCTCAGTACATGAAACTGCCTTAAAATACAAAGGAGGGTGGTGGCCCCAGTGTTAGCTTTCTTCCCAGAGGAGTATGTTGCTGACGTCAAAGAATGCAACACTGAATGTATCACTTTTGGGTCTTGGGTGATTTCCCCCGTTTACTAGTAGCATGGAGGAAGAAGCCTTGCTAGCTCTGCCTGTGAGGTCTTTTAGGTTGTCCCAGAATTTTTTACCATCCCCCCATGTTTTTGTGAGGCAGTCTTTGAAGTAGCGCATTTTGGCTAGTCTGACCTCACAGGTACATGTATTTCTAGCAGTTTTGTATGGCTGGATATCAGACTGTTTGCCAGTAGCCTTGGCCCTTTGCCATACGCGGTCCCCAACTCCAATAAGGTTTAGCAGGGCCAGGATGATCCATGAATTGTTGGTTCCCTTCAATTTATGTTTTTTTTTGTTTTTTTGTTTGTTTTTAATGGGGGCGTAAATGTCACAAGCTGCACTGAAATCCAATATAAAGTGGTCTAAAGCCTTGTCCACATCACACAGGGAGTCAAGTGGGGACCAGTCAGTTTGTTTGAGGTGAAACTTAACTGTATCTACTTGCTCTTTCTTTAGAATTCGGCTTGTGACATAATGGTGGGGGGGGGCTTTGTTGCTCTGTTGGACCAGCGGCACGTAACTGGAGAATGGTCAGTGAGCAAGGATTGTTTTGATTATTCTCCCAGGGTAATTAGAGAGGATCCAGTGAAGAACCGTTTTCGACCCTGTCCTATAGTTTACTCTAGTGGTTGAGTCTACCATTTGAACAAGACTGATACTAGCGAGGGTGTCCTTACATGGGGCTGCCTCTTGAGACATCCAGTTGACACTGAAGTCTCCTAAAATTACTACTTCCCAGTTTTCACATAGACCTTTTATAAAGTCAATGATCTTGCTAAAACCACAGGATTGTTCTCTGGGGGGAATGTAAACTGATACTACTGTGAGGGATTTGCTATGTTCTCTGAGCAGAATTCTGATGGCAAGTGCTTGTGCCTTGTTCCCGGTGTCTATGTGGGGGAGGGCATGGTCCTGGAAGTCATCTTTAACATATAGGATACAGCCCTTGCCCCTTTTCCCTAGCCTATCCTATCTGAAGTGGATATAACCTTTTAGCGTTAGGACAGAGTCAGGGATCTTTGGTGTGAGCCAGGTTTCCACTACGGAGAGCACGTCTGGGTTATGTTGACACATCCATACCTGGAGTTGGTCCATTTTGGGCAGCAGACTACAAATATTTATTGACGCCAATTTGAGTGATCCATGGTTGTTGACTTTCCTTTGTGTCTGCAGGGGAGGGCCAGGGTTTGGGTGAATGTTCCCTGAGAGAAGCAGCAGCATCAGGGTGGATCTCACCACAATGTGTGTTTTTTTTTTTTTGTTTGTTTTTTTATATAGAGTTTTTAGGTGTCTACACTTGGTCACTTTCCTAATATTATGTTGGCGCTGTGGTAGGGTAAGTTTGTGTAGAAGGATTATGGACAGCTCTGTGTGGTTGCTGGGCAGGCACTAAGAGAAATGATTAAGCCTGTATTTGGTATCGTCCTCTTGACTAACTGTACCTGATCTGCGGGGTACCATTTTTACCATAATTGCGGGATTAGTGCCTACCTGCGTATGCTCATGAGTCCTTAAGGGAAATGGTAAATAGTTGGAAGACTACTGTATTCCCAAAGATTGGTCTAGTCATAATTTATTTTGGTCGTCAATTTGATGTTTCCAACGGTGCTTCTGGTGTGGGTTAAGCAAGGAGATGGCAGAGGAATATTACAGGGTCGGGGCAGCTGAGAGAACTTAGTTTGCAGGAGTAATATCGAACAACTCTCCTAGTGGCTTGGCAATATAACAAACCAATGTCAGAGTGAGAAGATAATTTCTAAACGTGTTTAGTTTCTGAATGTGTTGCTACAGCAAAGTGTAGTTCTTCATGTGACCACTAGACCTAGAAGAGTAACAAAAAGTACTGGAGGGTGCACTCTAGCTGGCCAAGTAGCCTGGAGGATAGTGTTGCTGACTATGGTTGGTCCTTGCACAGAGAGTCACAGGTTCGAGCCCCACAATGGGAAAGTGAGGTGAAACTATGTCAGTTGGAAAGAGCAGCTAGAATGTAAGGAACAGAGGGGGAGAGGGGGTCCAGTTGGTCTAGAATGATTCTATGGGGGATGCTAATATGTTACTACTGGAGGAGAGGAACAGTGGCGGCCCCCAGTGGCCGAGTCATATAAGCTGTGTTCACAGGGTGAGAGGTAGATACAGCACAAGTCACATGACAATGTCACATGGGCTGAGCAACCTATGGGCAACACTGGGATATGGGTTTGTCTGTGCCTGCAGGTAGTGTTGCAGGCTCTGTCGCTGCTGGTGGGGGGTGGGGGTGACAGCACCAAGCCCTCGCTTGAGCCTGGGGCAGTTTTGTGAGTGCTGAAGCCTGAAAAGGAAGGGGACTGATTAGGAGGTCAAATGGAGAACAATGGAGGGGTCAGAGCGGGAAATGGGATCGGGGTGCTTGGGATAACAAAGGAAGTATTCTGGACTATCTTCGGGAGCATAAGCACCTTGCCAAGACAATACTAAAGGATGACTTCAATATAAACTGGCTGTGATCAGCCAATGGGGCTATAAAGGACAACTTAGCATCCTTACACCTCACTCAACGCGTCAGCTCACTAACTAGGATAAACTATAAAACAGGTACCAGCACCACCATTGACTGGCTCATATCAAACCACCCTGATCACATCTCTAATGTTAACAGTTCACCCTGACTCCATTAGTGACCACTCCCCTATCACATGTAGCTGGTCAAACAAATTCTGTTCCCCCCCACCCCCACCCTAGTCATCTATAACTGAATCCTAAAGCACGCACACCTGGATCTCCTAAAGTATCAACTCCGGTCCCCCGACTGGTCCTTTCTGGACTCTGTTGAAGACGTCCGTGTTGCTCTTGACCACTTCATCAAGCTTTTCAACACAGCCTGTGATATCCACGCCCCATTTAGAAAAATGAAGGTCTGTGGAACAATTAACTCCTGGATCACGCCACAACTCATAAGCAAAATGAAACAACAGGACCATCTATGACAAACTGCCAAATCAACAGGAAGGCAGCAAGATCTTCAGGCATACAAAGCAGCCAGAAATGCCTGAACAAGAGCAATTCGACAGGCTAGACAAAACCATAATAGAGAACTCCTCTCTAACTCATGGGGTGACAGTAGGAAATTCTGGGCAAACATACAAGATGTTACTGGCAAAGAAGAGAAGGTCTCTCCAACGATGCTAAACCTAGACGGCAACCCACTACCAACCCACTCTCAATCGCAAATACTTTTAAGACTGCCTTTTCGAATCTATCAGGTGTCCTTCCCAAAACTTTGACGACGTTCCCTCATCGACTGCCTGGAGCTCGGATGACAATAAGGCCCTGTCCACACTGCAGCCGAAAACCCTTCTGTAACGTTACAGAGGGTGTAAACCGCATCGATAACGGTACATTTACACTAATAGCATTACAGGAAATTATTTTACGTAACCGTTGGGAAACCACAAGCGGTTAGAAACTAATCCGCTTCGATACCATTACCGCAGTAGTATGGACTGCCGGTACGGTCCCTGCAGAGCACAAAGCGCAGCACGAGCTGCATTGTGGGATCGAGCGCCGCTACGGATCGATGTGTGGACCAGCGGTGCCGGTCCAACGGACACCGCCGAGGTGTGGACGACTGCACCGCTCCGCGGCGTACGGATTGCATCCGCTACGGTAAGCGGTGTAGTGTGGACGGGGCCTAAGCCAGATCACCCACCATTCTACTTCAAGTGGGTTTCCGCCACCCAGGTCAGAAAACTTCTATCTAATGTAGTGGGGAAAACCAGGTATAGTGGGGATTCTCTTGACCTCAAACTTACTGCACTTACCCTAGAAGAAGTTCTCCTGTCAATAACCAAAATACTCAACCTATCCCTCACTCTATCCCAGTTCCCTGAAGTCTGGAAAACTGCACTGCTTATGCCTGTGCATAAGTTGGGTGATCATACTCAACATAGCAACTACAGGCCAATATCCATCCTGCCCCCACTATCAAAGGTACTGGAACGCATAGTCAACGAGCAGCTTGTGGACTATCTTGATAACTACTCCCTTCAATGTCCTCTACAGCAATGGCTTCAAGAAAAAAAAACATAGCAAGACCACAGCTCTGCTAGAATTTACCTGCTTCATCCAACAGTCTTTCGATAAAAGCAACCTGGTAGGAGCGGTGTTCATAGACCTCACAAAGGCCTTTGACACTGTGAATCACAAACTCCTCATTGGTCAGCTCACAACAACTGGTCTCTCACCAAATGCACCGAAGTGGTTCAGAAGTTACCTCACTGACAGGTCACAGAAGGTTAGGATATCAAATACCGTCTCGGAGCTGCACTCTGTCAGATCAGGTGTCCCCCAAGGGTCCATTCTAGGCCTCTTACTGTTTAGTATCTTCCTTAACAACTTGCCAAATGCATGTCAATTTAGGACCCTCCTATACGCAGATGACACTGTCATCTTTGCAAGCCACTCAGATCCTACCGTGCTTGAAGACAACCTACAGCATCGATTCCTAGAAATTGAAAAATGGTTCCAATCGCACAAACACGTCCTAAACTACAAAAAAAAGAAACTTCTGCTGTTCTCACATGCCCTGACAGTCAAAAATAACCAAGGCTCCCCACTTGATCAAATTCAACATTTCAAATACCTTGGAGTTACCCTGAACAGTCACTTCCCTATGTACCACAGATTGAAAATGTTGCCAAGAAAGTTAATGCAAAGCTAGGTCTGCTTTTCAGACACAGAAGGAGTCTGACCCCAAAAGCACTTAAACCCGTCATCCATAGCTCGGTACTATCCACTATTGACTATGGCCTGGTAATACATGGTGTTGCCTCACCCACCTCTCTCAAAAGGCTAAATACTACCCTAAACAAAGCCTGTAGACTTATCACTGGTGCTGATCCCTGCACCAACACATGTGATCTATACACCCAAACCGAGTGGCTCAAACTACAAGACTGGATCAAGTACCAATCGTACATACTTGCCAAGCAAGCGCTGCTTGGAGTCCTTCCATCAGGCACCACCAATCTCTTATCAAAATCTCTCAAGTCTCGCCACACTCGGACCTCTGACATTGAACTTTTTCTAGTGTCAAGGGCTCGGACCACCCAGTGCCAGCAATGCTTCCTCTACAGAGCCCCTAACTGGATAAATGGTTTATGCTGTGAACTGATTAACATACCTCATCTTACCCAGTTTAAGCGTCACCTGCGGCAGCACATCATGAAAGAAAGCGCATGTGACTGCCTCAAATAATCATGCTACTTGCCCTCTATCGGCCCCTCAGCTGTTATGTGCATCTGTGACAAGGCCCCTGGCTGCCTCCTTCCTCCCCTTCACTACCGCTCTCCCACCCACTCTCCCATCCTTCACGCCCTACACCCTCTCAGCCTGTCCTTAATTCTCACCTTCGATGCCTCCGTCTGCCTCGTTTTCCCTGCCACTCTTCCTCCCTCCTTCCTACTCCTTACCTACCCCCCACTAACACACCCTAACCTGGTGTCTGCCTCCCTTTTCCCCTTACCCCTTTCTACCTCTCCTTACATGTTGACAATGCCTCCTGCCTGCAATCCATATTCCCCTTTTACTGACCTATCACTAATTTAAACACTGAACCTTTACCTGCCCTTGCTATCTCCTAATCCTGTATCTCTCCTATGTGTCCACTACTGTACTCAGAACGCCAAGAATGATGTAACCTATGTATTAAAACTATTGTTGTATGCTGTACATTAAGTTGTTTTTTCTCCTTTGTCTGTATTATAACCCCCTTCCAAAATTACATGGAACCTTTTTAAATGAGCTTCTCTGCACTCAAAGGTATTTTCTAATCCGAGAATGAAATAAATAAATAAATAAAAAAGATGTAGGCCAAGTGCAGTCCACAGCATCTCCAAGCACACAGTACAGGCCAGCTGAAATAAACCCCTTCGTGAACAAACTCCCACAACCTGCAATTCAACACTCCCAGATTGCTGTCTGCAATTTAAACAATTACACAGGCTAGCATAACAGTCAGGCTAAAAGTACTATCCTTGTTCCTGCAAGCTACACAGACACAGTAAAAGTGCCCAAAAGCTCCCTGCGATCTTCACACTCCAGCAGGTAAGCTGTGCATTGTCTTAAAGCTACAAGTGAGTTTGGCTACAATACATAGTCAGGAGAGGTAAAACAATTAGCAGTAAAAATCAATCAGAATGCTCACTCCGGCCGTAAAGTAAATACACAAATCAATTAGTTTTACATACTGGGACGCCCGTTTGTCTATACCTGCAGGTAGTGTTGCACGCTCCACAGCTGTTTTTTTTTGGGGGGGGAGGGTGAGAGCACGGTGCCCTTGCTTGCATCTGGGGCGGTTCTGCAAGTGTGGAAACCTGTAGATAGTGTTGCAGGCTACACGGCTGTTAGTGGAGGAGGGGGTGAGACAGCACCAAACCCTCACTTGGGTCTGGGGCGGTTCTGAGAGTGCTGAAGCCTGCAGGTAGTATTGCAGGCTCCTCGGCTATTGTTGGGGGGGGGGAGTGAGACAACACCAAGCCCTCGCTTGCATCTGGGGCGGTTCTGTGAGTGCTGAAGACTGCAGGCAGTGTTGCAGGCTCCACAGCTGTTGGTGGGGGGGGGGGGGACACCAAGCCCTCGCTTGCGTCTGGGGCAGTTCTGTGAGTGCTGAGTGAGTGTCCAAACTTCTTGAAAAGGTTGTTAATTAGCAACTTAGGAGTCACCAGGAGGCATTCAACCTGCTCAATCCATTTCAGTCTGACTTTAGATCATGCCACAACACAGTATCTGCATTGGCTAAGGTCACAAATGATTGGCAGACTGCCCTGGATACAAAAAAAATATGTGTGTGCTTTGTTTCTCAATCCAAGCAAAGCATTTGATACTGTGGACCATGAATTACTCCTGCTTACACTAAAAAATATTGGAATGGATCATCAGGCCTTGAAATGGTTTATTAGTTACCTTACTGAATGGCAACAGTTGGATAAGGCTTATGGGGGCTTCTCCCCTCAAAAAAACATTGCTAAGAGGTGTTCCTCAAGGGTCTATTTTAAGCCCGTTACTCTTTGCTGTTTATATTAACAACATTAACTCTGGTATCGTTTCAGCAAACTTCCATCTGTTTGCTGACGGTACTGTCCTGTACATAGCCAGGCATACTCCGGAACTTGCTTGTAGTGACCACCAACGAGACTTTGACCACTTACAGAAAAATTTACTACAGTTAAAGCTTCTCCTAAATGCTAAAAAGACTAAGGCCATGCTATCTGCCCCCTCCACTTATGCATCTAAACATGATTTCCTTGGATTAGCCCCCATGTATCCACACCTCTGGGCGAGCCTCTGGAGTTTGTGGAGAAATGTAAGTACCTCAGGCTTTGGACAGACCACAAATTGTCTTTTGTACATCATACCGATGAACTTACAAAAAAATTGTAACACAGACTTGGACTCTTTTCGAATCAAAAATCTCCTTACTCCGGAAGCAAAAATTAGGCTGATTCAGACTACATTCATGCCCCTTCTGGATCATGCTGATTTTCTGTATGACCAAGGCCCAAATTTTGCCCTCTCCAAACTGGATACTCTCCATCATCAAGCTATTAAATTATTACTGGTCTACCATACGTCACACACCACTGCAAGCTGTATACCAAGCTAGGGTGGCACTCACCAAGATTCAGACAAAGGAAATGCAGTGCTCTGGACCTGCAGAGCCATCAATATGCTTCCATAATACATTGTGAGCTGCCTGCCCACCTGCAGTGCTGGAAATTACACGCTGAGAAGCCTCTCCTGTATCTCACTCCTAATCCCTACAGTGAGAACCAGGTATGGTAAATCTGAAATTAGTCACACTCTTCCGGCCTTATGGAACACCATACAGAAAACCCTAAAGTTGGCAATCCCCGTGAAACTGAGTTTTTTTAAATCCCTGTGCCAGCGTTCATTTAAGGAAACCTGTAATTGCTTTCGTTGATGGCACTTATCATGCACCTATCCTAGTACTAGGATAATACTATTCAGACTGTTCTCCATACTTTTTATCTGTGCATCCATTCCTCCTTACTTTCTATCTGCGCTTCTATTCCACCTTAAGCTATGGACCACCCTTCCCCAAAGCATGCCCCCCCCCCCAAAGCCTCTGCATACTCCCTGCCCTCTTCTCCTGGCTCCTCACGGTCTTCCCTTCTGGTTCCTTCCTGCTGCCTTGGGTCATCTGTAGCAGCTATTGTACATAGATTTGTTGTCTTATGTTTGCTATGTGTTATTGAATTTAACACCACCTGAATTTTCTTACTGAATATCTATGCATTGATTGTATTATTGTATGTATTCCCTGTTTTTACGTAGTAATGTATATATTTCTGCCTTGTATTCATATATGTGACTATCCAGGCCCATCTTGTAAAAGAGCTCTTCTAATTGATGTTTCACCTGGTAAAATAAAGACTGATTGATTGAAGCCTGCAGTTAGTGTTGTAGGCTCCATGGCTGGTGGTGGTGGGGAGAGAGAGCACCAAGCCCCCGCTTGCGTCTGGATAATATCCACATACCGCTGGGATGTAGCAGATGTGTCATGTAAACCAAACATCATGATGGTGAACTGACAGAATCCAACTAGAGTAGAAAATGCAGTTTTGACCTGGATTCTTTAGCTAGGAGAATCTGCTAGTAACCCTTGGTGAATGAGATCAAGGGTACTAACATACTTAACACTTCCCAATCTGTCCACCAAATCACCTTTCCTGGGCATAGGATAGCTGTCAAATACAGACATTTGATTAAGTTTCCTAACATCAAAGCAGATCTTACACCCCCTTCTTTAGTTACAACCACCATTGGTGATGACCAAGCACTTCTTGATTCTGCAATGATACCCAGTTCTTTCATTTTTATGTTTGCTTGCACGCATGTGCAAGAAACATAGTGCCACCATACGAGAATTTGTAGGTGTGCCTCCCTACTTCCAATGCCCTGCTGCCTTTTGCAGGCACAGCCCCACGGCGCCAATGAATGTAAGAGCTGTCTGGCAGCTTTTGCAAATGCAGCGGTGTACAGTTGAAAGAATGAGCCGCAGCATGTAGGCAATCTGCGGCAGCAGTATGTAAAGTGCCTCCACGTCGGCACTGCACTGTATTGCAAAGCTATCACAGACAGCTCCTCTTCCCCCCAACAAGCAGCATGCTGAGGCCCACCCCAGTGTGCTCACATGCCCCCACACACAGTATGGCCGACAGGGGTGCCCAATCCCCGTCTGCTCCAGTGCCCCCCTCCCAAACAGCCTTCAAAGGTGCCACAATGGGAGCCCACCCCAGCGTGGCAAACCTCTCTATGGCTTACGGGGGTGCCCAATCCCCCATCGGCTCCGCTGCCCCCCCCAAAAAAAACTTCTAGCTGGCAGCCCACCCCAACATGGCAAACGTCCCACGTCGTCTTCCTACAAGTAAAATAAAACCTAGAAAGAAAAAAAACCTGTCCCTCACTGACTGTCTTTACTTCCGCTCCCCATCCGCGCCCACCCACTGTGCACCCTGCCTCCCCACACCCCCCTCACCCCATATTTACCTCCGAAGTCCGGTGCGACGATCTTCAGTGGACCGGAAACACGTCTGCACTCTTCAAAGCTGACCGCGAACTGAGTAAATGCTGGTAAGCTGTACAATGGAATAATTTTTTTTTTTTTTTTAAACTTTGATGCATATCTTGGGCATTTTTTGGAATTTTTTCACCAAATTTTTAACATGGGTTTTTTGGGACCCCACCTCATGAATTCTGTCACTGTCATTTTGTTATTCAGTCCCAAAAGGTGATTTCTCGGTCACTGCGCAAAACTTTCGGGACCAATGTATGAAATAACAGTGTCACAGTTCATGAGGTAGGCTCCCAAGACCTTATGTTGAAAATTTGGGGAAAAAAATTCTCAAAATGACTGTTTTACCAGTATGCGTTACGCAGTTGCTACACATGCTTGTAAGTTCGCGAATTTTTAATATTTGCACTCCAGATTTTCAACATTGCCATTTTACCACACTTCCTTATGAGCAGTACAGCTGTCATTTTTCACATCTCGCCCAAAATGTGTTTCCGCGCATGTAGCGCACTATGGCACAGTCGGTGTGCAAAATCAATGTTTGGGACAGATTAAGAAAATCACAGTGAAACTGTTCATGAGCAGAGGTCTTAAAATGGCTGTGTTGAAAATTTGGTGACAAACGTCCATAAAATTACTGTGTTACGAGCAAGCATCGTGCTGTTTCTGCACACGCTCGTAAGTTCATGAATTTGTAATATTTTCAGTCCAGATTTTCACCAGTAGCATTTTTTCACACTTCCCTTATGAACAGTACAGCTGTAATTTTTTACAACATGGCCAAAATGTGTTTTCATACTTCCTGCGCAGAAATGCGTGGTCGCCGTGGGAAATCACTGTTCGGGACAGATTAAGAAAATGACAGTGACACTGTTCATGAGCGTAGGTCCCAAAATGCCTGTGTTGACAATATGCTGTAAAAAAAAAATCCCCAGCTAATAACATTAAGGGTGTGCATTGCACACTTTCTACGCACGCTTGTGACTTCACCATTTATTTTTTTTTTTTTTTTTTTTTTTTTTTTATTATTTTCATTGCAGATTTTCAACACTGCCATTTTTTACACCTCCCCATGAACAGTACAGCTGTCATTTTTCACATCCTGTTCGAAATGTGTTTTCGCACCTGTGGGGCCAAATGCCGTAGTCACTGTGCAAAATCAGGTTTCAGCTACCGAACTGATATTGACACTGTTCATAAGGTGGGGGTCACAAAAAACCCGTGTTGAAAATTTGGAGTGAAAATACCAATGAACGCCTGAGGCGTTAGGGTTTCTGACCATAACGCCCCACCCTGTAGAGACTGACAGACATCAGGGGTGTGACTTGGGATTGTTGCGTGTAATGCTCATACCATTCCACCCTCACCCACACCCTGCAGCCAGTGAGAGGCATCGAGGTGTGTCTTGGACTCTTCGGCCCCAAAGTTTACCCCTTTCTCCTATACTGCACCCATCTCACCGTATTTTCTGATGGAATGGGGTGAGCATGAGGGCCAAAGACTCAAGGCACACCGTGACACTTGTCGGTGTCTGCAGTATAGGGTGTGGTGTAATGGCGTGGCCATTATGCCTGATGACCCAAAGGCACACCCCACCAATGCCAATGCCAATGCCAGCAAGCAAACATTCGGCATTGACAAATGCTTATTTATATTTCCTTTACCACATCTGCTCTTAACTGCTCTGGTAATCTGCATGTCTTCTGTCTGATAGGGTGAGCCTTATCAGTCACTATTACCTGCTCAACTCATTTTGCTCAGCCTGGCATTGCAGTAACAGTACTTTGAAATATGTTTACCAAGTTACGAATTTCTGCAGTTTGTTTTGTGGATAAGGAAACAGTCACCTTTGCAGCATCAGAAGTTACAGTTTGTTCCAGTCCGCCATAAGCTATACTGATGTCTTCTTTAGCAGTTTCTGGTAATACTAACAAAGCAACCTTTGGTGTTTTTCGACCCATTTGTTCAGGAGGTTACCATGGTATATTTTTGTATGATTTTTCTTATCAGGGTCTCAATCTCATAACTAACTGTGCCAGTAAGTCTAACCACTCTATAAAGCCCTTACCACTTCATTAGCAGTTTGTGTAGTGGGTAACAGTACCCAGATCTTTTTACCTGGCTCAGAAAAGAACAGTTGCGTACTAACCGTAACAATAGATCTTCCGAGAGAATCTCTCATCAGGCCGCACCTTTGGAACATGGAAACTTTTGCAAGCTGTCTACCAGGGGCCACCCATGATGACGTCAGGCATCAGTGTCTACATAAAAGTGGTCGGCTCAGTTCTCTGCCAGACATCTGCTCAGAGGACCTTCCTTTAGAGAACCAGGAAAGAACCAAGCACTCCACAAACCAGGTGTGACAGAGGGCTGGAAAAGAGAACAACAGAGAGAGATGCACAGAAATCCAGTGTTGCAGGCCCAAAAGGGGGAAGGAAGGTGAGATGGCATGGCCTGATGAAAAAGATTCTCTTGAAGATCTACTGTTACGGTAAGTACGGAACTGTTCAGTCTTCGAACATCTCTCTCATCAGGCCACACCTTTGGAACGAGTAGTAAGTAGTACCAAAAGCTAACAGTCTGGGCAGCTGACATCTATAGGCTTATGACAACAGGCCTTGCAGTACAGCTAGGCTAAAGTCTGTTCATTTGCAAGAGACCATGTCCAGGCTGTAATGCTTAGTGAAAGTGTGGACAGTACTCCAGGTAGCAGCTCCACATATCTCTGCAACGGAGACATTCCGAAAACGAGCAACAAAAGTGCCCATACCTCTTGTGGTTCGTGGTCATTCCACACCAGGAAGTTCCTTAACGTACTTCCTGTAACAAAGTAACACAGTTTGCTAACCATTTGGAGAAGAACAGTTTAGAAACTGGTGCACCCTCTTTCCCGGGGCGAACGAAACAAAAAGCTGTGAGGACTTCCTAGAGTTCTTCATACGGGGTGTATAATACCAGAGTATTCTATGCATGCCTAAAGTACGGAGCAATGCATCCCCTGGATTGGCATGCTCTGGATAATACACTGGCAGGTGGATGGTTGGATTTAAACTAAACTCAGACACCACACCTCTGGGAAAAACTTAGTACATAAAGACACCCTGTCTTTGTGAAAACTCAAATAAATGAGGTTCACACATTACAGCCTGCAGCTCTGAAATCCTTCGAGCAGAAGTGATTACAACAAAAAGAACGCTTTCCAAGAAAGAAAGTGTAAGCTATAACTCGCCACTGGCCCAAAAGGAGCCAAAGTGAGCTTTTCCAAAATAAAGTTCAGGTCACAAGCTGGAACTGGATTATGACTAGAGGGCTGTAGATGTAAAACGTTCACAAGAACATACGGGCTACTTCCAGCTGAGCCACCGCATGGCCATCTATAGGCAAATGGAAAGCGGATATTTTATTTATTTAATTTAAAATTTTGGTAACCAGGAAAGGCACACTGAGCCGAGGCTCGTTTTCAGGTGCGACCGGGGGAAGGGTACAAAACGGGGAAATTACAAGCATGGTGTAAACAACAATCATTTGAAGAGAGTAATATATAGGTAACACATCATTAAACAGGAATAATACATGCAAGGTAAAATAAGACACAATAATACACATGCAATATATCATTAGGCAGGAATGTTACATAAATAACATACAGTCATAGTACATTGCAAATGGACTAACAATAGACAACTGCCTGCATATTACATGCAGAGTAAAACAGTGCAAATAGACTAGAAAGGATGAGTAATCCAAGTCAATAGTAAAAAGAATACACCCTGGAGTAGAAGCATGTGTAATCGTGGGGGGAGTGGGGGGCCTGCATAAGCAAGAGGGCTCAGTGGAGAGCCTCAGTAGGTGATTTAGAGAAGCAATGGAGGGGGAAAGTTGGTTCCAGAGAGCAGGGAGCCAGTACAAGAAAGCTGTTTGTCCGGCACAGGTGTATGTGGTGGGTATAGAGAGTGTCTGAGAGTCCCTGGATTGAATAGCATAGTCATATACAGCACAGGATATGGCAGCCAGGTGCACTTTGATAGAGGAATACTGCTGGCCTGAATACGATAAAGACAGCAGGTACTCTAGAACCTGATTAAATGGACAGGTGACTGGATCCAGGTTGTGAGAAGCGGCCCATAAAGCAAACCACTTCCACTTCATGGAGTGAGTGAGTCTGGTGAGCAGTTATCTAGCAGCCACTAGAACACCCACCACTTTCTGGGAAACCCCAAAACGGGCTATGGCTATGTCTTCAGCAGCCACGTGTGGAGATGAAGAGACTTCAGGTCCAGATGGACCAGGGTTCCCTGTTCCTGTGACTGTAGACTCCAGTACAGGGGCAGAGGTACTGGGGGTTCCAGTTCCAGCTGCTGCAGCAGGGGGAACCAGATTTGTCAAGGTTATAGAGGAGCAATTAGTATTAGAGTTGCCCTCTCCATTTGCATCTTGCGTAGTACTCTGAATTAGAGGGAAGGCATACAGAAAAGAACAGTTGCGTAAGAACTTCCCGTAACAGCAGATCTTCGAGGGGATCTCAGTCATCATGTTACACCACAGGAACTTCACGGTCAGTGAAGCAGGATCCACATGGAAGATTTTCAGCAGTACAACTGGGGCCACCCACGCGGTCAATGTCAGCCAACGTCACCAACCCTATATAGGCGTGTGCGGCCCCGCTCCCTCCTCAGTTCCTTCCCTCCAGAGACAAAGAGAGCAAGGCTCATGTCCTGTGGAATCAAGGAGAGACAGAGGGAACCTGCTCTAGATAGAAAAGATGGAAACACATAGCCAGGTCCTGAACAGAAGCCCCAAGAAGGGGGATGGAGGAAGGGAGGGAAATCAGACCTAATGACAGATCCCCTCGAAGATCTACTGTTATGGTAAGTTCTTATGTAACTGTTCTATCTTCTTCAGAGGTATCTCAGTCATCAGATTACGCCGCAGCAACGAGTACCAAGCAGTGACAAGAGTAAACAGACAGTCTGGGAGGCTGGCTCTCCATAAACTTAAGACGGGCATCCTTGTAGCTCAGCCCGGTCAAAACCTGCACGGGCTCTTGAAACAAGGTCCAGACTAATATTTGGTGGAAGTGTGGACTGTACTCCAGGTGGCAGCAGCGCAAATGTCAGCTGCTGAGACCCCTTTGAAACAAGCCACCAAGGTAGCCATGCCTCTGGTGGGATGAGCTTTGACAGCACCAGGCAATTCTTTGCTGTACTTACTGTAGCAGAACACAATGCAACTTGCCAACCACCTGGATAAACGTGGTTTAGAAACTGAAGCGCCCTCTGTGCCTGGCGCGAAAGAAAGAAACAACTGCTTAGACTGTCTGGACTCTTTAGTCCAGAGTGGATAATACTTCAAAGTTTTGTGCACATCTAAGGTATGAAGCAGTGCTTCCCCTGGACTGGAATGCTCAGGAAAATAAACAGACAGGTGGATAGACTGATTAAATGTGAACTCAGAAACCACCTTGGTTAAAAACTTAGGATTTGTGTGCAAAGATACCCTGTCTTTGTGAAAAATCAAATAAGGCTCCTCGCACCAGAGGGCCTGAAGCTCTGAAATTCTTCGAGCAGAAGTAACTGCAACTAAAAACAGCGCTTTCCAACAGAGAAAGCGCAAATCGCAAGTCACGATTGGATCAAAAGGAGACAGTGTCAACCTCTCCAAAACAAAGTTCAAATCCCAAGCCAGGATACAGAATGGATTAGAGGTTCCAGGTGCAGAATACCCCTGAGAAAAGTACAGGAGACTTCCAACTGAGCAATCGTGCGGTCACCCACGGGCTCATGAAATGTAGAAATAGCGGAAAGGTGGGCCTTGAGGGAAGACTACTGGAGGCCTGAGTTGGACAATGAGATCAGGTAGTCCAGGATATGAATCACCGAACAGGTGAAAGGGTCTAAGTCATGTTTGACAGAGCAGCTGGCAAACTGCTTCCACGACGTGGCATACGAGGCTCAAGTGGAAGGCTTTCGGGCAGCCACGAGGACACCTGCTACCCCGTCAATAGACCCCAAACCTGGTGGTGACTATGAGCTCAGGAGAGAGGTATGCAGATGAACAGACCTGAGGTGGGATGGACCAGGGTCTCCTGATCCTGGGTCAGCAAATTCCTGCAAAGAGAAAGAGGGACTGGAGGTTCCTCCACCATCTGCTGACGTAGAGGAGACCATATCTGGCAAGGCCAGAATGAAGCCATTGGAATCATGCTGGCTCCCTCTAACTGCAACATGATTTGCACCCTCTGTGTCAGAGGAAACAGGGGGAATGCATAAAGAACCTCCCACTCCAAGAGAAGGACAACATGTCTCGCCAGAAAAACTCCAAGCCCTGAAACTAGCAAGCAGAAATCGGACAGTTTTGCGTCAAGTGGGGACGCAAAAAGGTTCAACTCTAGACGACCCCATCTGTCAAATAAGTCTTCCGCAATGGATGAGAGAAGCTCACAGTCATGCATGCTGGACAGAGTCCTGCTGAGGCTGTCCTCCAGGGTGTCAAAGATGCCCGACATGTGGACCGTGGAGTGTCAGACTGTGATCTAGAACCCAATACCACACTCTCATTGCCTCCCGGCAAAGAGGGGTACAAGTAAGTCCCCCTGCTTGCTGACACAGTATACAACACGCTAATTGTCAGCCTGCATTATCAGCTGGCTCGGAGCAAGATGCTCCTGAAAGGCCTGCAGGCACAGAACACAGCTCTCACCTCCAGAACTCTGTTATGCAGGGAGGCTTCCCACTGGGGCCAGGAGCCTAACGCATCTATGGTTAGGATCTGATGGTGGACAAGAGATTCGGAATGGGACGCCTTGAAGCAGATTCAAGGGGTCCAAGCACGAGTGCAGTATCTTGCATGCTGGGGAAGAGACCCAGGATGGATGGTCTAACTTGTTCATATGCTGGACCCACAGAGGCCACTGGAGGGTACGCACATGAAGCTTAGCCAGTGGAACGGTGGGTATGGAAGCTGCCATTAGGCCCAGCAATCTGAGACGCACCCTGGCAGGGATGTACCAGCTCTGAGAGACTTCCTGAGCTGGGGCTATGAGACACTCTGCCCTGTTTTGGGGCAGGAGGGCCTTCCCCTGTGCCGAGTCCAGAACCGCATCTATGTACTGCAATCTTTGGGACAGTACTAGAACTGACTTTGGCAGCTTGATGGTAATATCCAGTGACTGGAAGAGCTGGAAAATGTGCTCCAGATTCAGTAAAAGTAGTTCCCCAGACCTTAAGAAGCCAATCGTCCAGGTAAAGGAAGACATACAGTCCTTCTCTTCTGAGAGCTGCTGCTATCATGGCTAAGCACTTGGTAAAGTCATAATAAACCTTAATCCAGCTCAGCCAACCTCAGATAAAAAATTATAGTATTTATTCAGGGAGGAGCCTGGACCAATTCAATGCTCAATAACTTCCAAAACAGAAACTGGTAACAAAGGCCCACTCACATATATGTATGAAACATTTATTATTTATTAGCACTAATATGTCCAGATACAGTCCGTAAGACACAAACATTTTGGAAAAATCCTTCTTCAGTGTGAAACTGCATCTATATGTCACAGACCATATAACCACACTCAAGTACCCCCCATATATTCTTGGGTACTTATCTATTTATTCTGGGCTCTGTATCTCCTATTTTAGCTCATTCTGCTTCTGCATCCGACAACTCATTTAACAAAAATCCTTATAGTGGTACTTATTCTTCTCCTGAGAAGCATGGATATTCTTAATAGAAGGTTGGCTTGGTTTTAAGTTGTGCTTGTCTGCTGTCTTAATATGCCCTTTCTGTAAATAAAAGCAGTTTTTTAAAACTCAGCGTGTGCATTATTTATTCTATCCAAATGTTCTGCATTAAAAGTAAAGGAAGACAAAGTCTCTAATAGTATTCACTTCATGTTTGTTGCAGAGCGTGGCATGACCTCCTGCTTTCTCTCTGGCAGATCAGGAGAAGTTCTAAAACTCGCAAGTAGTGTTTTATTATCATCAATAAAAAGGAAATAGTATTAGATAGTTCTTAAAGGTAGTACAAACAGAAAAAGTCCTACATCTGAGAGGATCTCTCTCTCAATTTTAAATCTCAGCCTCTCTATCTTTCTCTAACAAAACACTGTTCCCTTTTTATAGGATGTCTTTTCCCGGCAGTTTAAACTCTCTATCCTGATTGTTGTAAACTGCCATCTCCTGTGTCTCACAAAATGTACCAGAACTTTGCCAATTTATTTCCTAAGGGCGGCCTGAAGAGCACATCTAGTTTTAAAGGAAAGCTGCCATAATCAGACTCTTCCCCACCCCTCGATTAGGCATTTTGCAATGAAAACACCTTTTTTCCACGTGTTTTAACTTACTTTATTTTATTGTTGAAAAGTCTGGGATTCCACAAAATGGCAGATGCTGTGCGGTTCCATTTCAAGTGACAGTGCAGTGCCACGCTGCTCACTTCAATACAAGTGTACTGAAGAGAGTGGTGCGGCGCCACACTTCAACTTGAAATGGAACTGAACAGCATCCACCATTTTGTAGAATCCCAGACTTTTAAACAATAAAATAAAGTAAGTTAAAACATGTGAAGAAAAGTATTTTCATTGTGAAATGCCTAACTGGGGGCAAGACTTTGGGGGTGGGAGAGTCCAATTATGACTGCTTTCCTTTAACAGGTGCAACAATATAGAACATTCTGTCCCAGAGCTCGTCTCCGGTTGACAATTCTGTATACAAGCTTCTGGAGATCAAAACACATCTCTAGGTCAAACCCCTGTGTTTTAGATCTTTTCTAATAAACCCAAATAGCATTCTGCAATCATTTCAACAATATAAGTGTATACAACTGTAAACCAAGGGACCCCAATTTCACATAAAGATTCACATATATATTTACTACAGAGAAGCAACAGAAGAAAGATGACATAGAAATAGCAAGTGGAGGAACAGAGATAACTGGGAAAATTGTGGGACCATTGGAGTGGCCAATTCCTAGGTGCCCCAAGGAAAATTTGATTGCACACTTAAAGGCAAGAGACAGACAAGTGGCAAACAGAAGGGGACATAAGATTCTTGCTTTTAACTCTCTCTGCATAACAAATGAGACAGGGTCCTAACCCTATCACAATGCTGTGTCATCAGAACTTAAGGGAAGATGGCGTTGTAATATCACTTCTCTAATAAATGTACAATTCTGATCACAATATTAAGCAATATACACACCACCATGCCACCCCAGGGACTTTGAAGAAGCACAGTGCACTACAGTGGGGGAGACCACTGAGAAGTGACTTAAGGTCTTTCATTTATCAGGCTAGCAGAGGGCGGGAGCTTCATATAGGCAATGTGCTGGCACTCCAGCAGGGAGGGCTAAAGCACAATGCAATGCTCAGCAGCATCTCCTCCTTTATGGTAACTGCTGCCACCATTCATGACCCTGGTGGACAAGGCTGAATACCAAGAGTGTAGTGGGGGGGGCACAAGAATGAAAGACAGAAAAACAGGCTGTCTGCCCCAGCCCAGTAAAAAAACAGTTTACTTTGATCGTGCCATTGTTTATGATTTTACTAGAAAGGAGTAGTATTACCACTCATCAGAATAATGGTTTTGAAAGGAACAAACACCATGATTTATGCTTGAAAGCAACTAGACTGTTGGAAAGTACGATAAAGAAAAATGGTGTGTTAACAGCAACACTATGACAAATGCAAAATGTATGTAGCCATGTTAGCCTGTTAGCCAGTGATCAGAGCACTGGGATGGTATTCCAGGGCCTGGGTTAAATTCTGGGTAGGTTACATTATTTCTTTAAAAGGTCAGAGCCAAAAGGCTGGCCTTCAGGAAATATAAGGGAACGCAGCGGGATGAAGATAGTGAGGCATACCAAACTTCCCTAAGGGAAGCAGGGAAGGCAGTAAGGCAGGCAAAGACCCAAACCGAGGAAATACTAGCACAAACAGTAAAAGAAGGTGACAGGACTTTCTATAGATACATTAGTGAAAGGAGAAAGTCCAGAGGGGGTATTTGCTAATATCAAAGGGGATAAGGGGGCAGGAGGACCATGTAAAAGCATATATCCTAAATAGATACTTCTGCTCAGTATTTACTGAGGAGAAAGTAGGGCAGGGCCCACAGCTCAGCACCATGGGCACAGGAGGGAGGAAGGTGTGCACTAGTCCCTTCACAAAAGAAGGGGTCCTACAAGAGCTCAATAAGTTCAGGGTGGACAAGGCAATGAGACCTGATGGCATACACCCCAGGATACTAAAGGAGCTATGGTTGGAACTAGCAGAGCCATTATCAGAACTGTTTAGTGAGCCTCTGAGTACAGGAGAGGTCCCGAAAGACTGGAGAAGGGCTTATGTGATCCCACTCCACAAGAGTGGTAGCAGGAAGAAGGCAGGGAACTACAGACCAGTAAGTCTTACCTCAGTAGTGGGCAAGATTATGGAGGCACTCCTTAAGAAAAGAATAGGGCAACACCTGGAATCCATAGCAGCACAGGATCCAAGACAGCATGGGTTTACAAAAGGAAGGTCCTGTCAAACTAATCTCATAGATATCTTTGACTGGGTAACCAGAGTGGTGGACCAAGGGGGAGCAGCTGATGTCACCTACCTTGACTTCAGCAAAGCTTTAGATACTGTTCCACACAGAAGATTGATTAATAAGCTGGGTGAGCTGGTGGGTCAGAAGCTGGTCAACTGGATGGCAAACTGGTTGACGGGCAGAAAACAGAGTGGTGGTAAACGGCATACAGTCAGAAGAGATGTAAGTCACAAGTGGGGTACCTCAGGGATCAGTCCTTGGGCCAGTCCTCTTCAATATCTTCAGTGACACTGCAGATGGACTGGAGGGTAAGGTTTGTCTGTTTGCAGATGAAACCAAGATCTGCAACAGAGTAGATGATTCAGATGGAGTAGGCAGAATGAGAAGAGATCTGGATAAACTAGCAAAATAGTCGAAAGAATGGCAACTGGGGTGCAAAGAAGTGCAAGATCATACACATAGAGAAGAGAAACCCTGACGCCACCTATAGGCTGGGAGGGGAGTTGCTGGTAGTCACAAGGGAAGAAAGAGACTTGAGCATCATCATTATGGATGACCTGAAATCATCCAAGCAGACCACTAAAGCAGTAGGTAAGGCTAGGGGGATGTTTGGGTGTATTAGTAGGGTTTTCACAAGTCAGAAAAGGGAGGTAATAATCCCTCTTTACAAGACACTGGTTAGGCCCCATCTGGAGTACTGCATGCAGTACTGGAGACCACACCTTCACAGGGGCATTAACCAAATTGAGGCAGTCCAGAGAAGGGCAAACAAAATGGTGCAGGGACTGCATCATAAAACATATGAGGACAGATTAACGGAACACATCGGGATGAAGATAGGGAGGCGTACCAAACTTCCCTAAGGGAAGGTGTTACATCTTGGGTGGGGAAACCCTAAACACAGGTACACCCTGGGAGGGGAGGCGCTGGAGGCCTCAATAGGGGAAAAGACCTAGGGGTCATGGTGGATGCATGTATGAATAACTCTGAGCAGTGCAGGAGAGTGGCTAGCAAGGCAAACAGGATGTTGGGATGCATCGTAAGGGGATCACCTCTAGGAGCAAGGAAGTGATTCTGCGCTGTTGCAATGGACTGGTTAGAACCACACCTTGACTACTGTGTACAGTACTGGAGACCACACTTGAAAAGGACATACAGCTCCTGGAGAGGGTACAGAGGAGGGCAACCAAGATAATACGAGGACTAGGGGATTTGACGTATGAGGACAGACTTGAGGAGCTCTGCCTGTTTTCATTGGAGGAGAGGAGAGACAGTGGGGCATGACTGAGGTCTTCAAGTACCTCAGGGGAATAAATAGGGTAAACATGGAGGGGATCTTTAGACTAAAGCAGGGAGGTATCACCAGAGGGCATGGTTTGAAGGTGGAAGGGTGAGTGGCAAAAGAGGAGGAGGTTTTTCACTGAGAGGGTGGTGGACCCTTGGAATGCACTGCCTGGCAAGCTGGTTGAGAGATCCACAGTGGAGGGCTTCAAGAGAGGGTGGGACAGACACAGAAAGTGGATGTATCAGATGATGACCTGTCCGGGGGTGGGGATGGATGATAGGGTTTCTTGATTGGGGGGCCTGGCACCCAACTAGGAGATCTGAGATTCGAGCAGACTCGATAGACCGTAAGGCCTAATCTGCTGGCAATTAGTATGTTAGTATGTATACCCTAGAGCAAAGGAGGGAAGAGAGGTGACATGATCGAAACATTCAAACATCTTAGGGGCATTAACAAGGTGAAAGAGTCTAACATGTTTCAATATAAGAAAAATAGCAGGACAAGAGTACACAGCATGAGATTAGAGGGAGGCCGATTAAGGGGTAATGTGAGGAAGTTCTTTTTCACAGAAAGGGTGGTGGATGCATGGAAAGGCCTACTTCAGGAAGTGGTGGATAGGAATACAGTGCAGGGCTTCAAACAGGCATGGGATAGGCATAAAGGAGCAATACAGATGAGTATGAATAGATAGGCCATTGACAGAGCAAAGGCCAATGGCACATTCATAAGGTAGAAAAAGAAATGGGCAGACTGGATGGGCCTTGCAGTCCTTATCTCCCGTCAATTTCTATGTTTCTATTTAAATTTGCCCTAATGACCCATCGCATAGTGCATCACTGTGATTTTCTCGACTTTAAAGGAGAAATGCGTCATGCAAACCTGTATTTTCTGCTGAAGCTGGTTTTCAATACTGATTCACACTCTTTTTTCCCCCAACTTTACTGGCCTTTGAGTAGATTCCATGGGTGTTTCTGATTTGCATTTTGATGCTGAAAGTCAATTTTACAACTGTGTGATGTAGTTTATGTCCTTGCTAATCCTTTACATTGTTGGCAAAATTATTCTGTACTAGAGTATGGATTTCTGTGATTAAAAGGTCATAACCTATACAATCAAAATCTAAAATGGCACTTTCTATCAGTGTTTAAGGAAAAACCCACTGAGTTTACTAAAACATCATTAAAGATGAAACAATAAAAGAACTGGAACCAGTGTATAAGAATAAACTTCAACAGCAAAATATGATTTACAGGTTCAGCCCAGTTCTTTATATTGGTTGCCCAAGAAAGCCCAATACATATACATTATGGCTAACCTGAGTCATAATGTAAATATACTCATCCTCTGGAATCCCTGCTGGCCTAGCAGTACAAAGATCAAGTATTTAATGCAAAAGTAGATCTTTGAGAGAATCTCCTTCATTGAACCACATCATGGAACTGTATGCCACTGGCGCTAAGACCTGCCAGAAACATTTGCTAGCTGGGGACACCTACAATGACATGCCATCATCATTGCCTATATAACGTGGACAGTGCCAGTATGCCTCAATTCCCAGCCAGAGATAAGCTTGGAGGACTATCTGACTGGCAGGAACCAAAGCAACCAGGATCAACAAAGGCACAGAGGAGAAGATATGGAAACCTGTGTATTATAATGTCGAAATTGGGTATAAGAGGTAAACCAGCTTGTGAGAGCAGGAAAGGTAACCAGCATCCAACCAAAAAGGGGGAAAAGGGCAGAAGAGCTGTGGTTCAATGAAGGAGAGCATCTCAAAGATCTGTTATGGTAAGTAACTATTTTATCTTCTTTGAGAATATCTCCCTCTCACCGTGGAAGGGAGGAAGAACCCAAGTACACTGAGTAATTAGGCCTTGCAGGACAGTAAGGCCAAGTCTGGCACATCTACGGGAAAGTATATTCAGGCTATAATGTTTAGTGAACACGTCAACACTACTCCAAGTAATAGCAGCATAGATGTCAGACATGGAGTTATTGTGAAAATAAGCCATGGAAGTAGCCACTCAATGACTGGAGTGAGCATGGACAGGAACAGGAAGCTGCTTACTATGCTTCTGGTAACAGAAAGTAATGCAGCAGGCCAACCATTTGGAAAGGCCCTATTTGGAAATAGGAGAGCCCACTATACTGGGAGCAAAGCCACAAATAGCCGATAGTACTAAGGATTATGGGAAATCCTATCAAGGTACCAACGCAATGCCCGATGGATGTCAAGCATCTGCAGTCGAAGTTCCCCACTATCCATGGGAGTTGAGAAGTAAACCTGAAGGTCAATACTCTGATTTAGCGTATGCTCAGATATGACATTCGGAAGATAGAGTATTGATATGCAAGGTAACCAGTGGGGAAAAACAATAAGGAGTCTCTGCAACCAGAGTTTGCAATTCAGAAATACAGCCAGCAGACGTCACAGGCAGAAGGAACAATGTCTTCCAAGATAGGAAGTGCAGCTCACAAGTAGCAGCAGGCTCAAAGAGAGGTACAGTATGGGTCTCCAGAACCATATTAAACTCCCACAGCAGAACCGGATTTTGGACTGGGGAAGCAGAAGCAGAATATCTCTAAGGAACCTATGGGAAACCTCAAGCTGGGCCACCATTTTGCTGTCTGTGAGGACCTGAACAGCCAACACCACTGCTAAATGAACCTTTACTGAGGAATACCCAAGGCTCCCCTTCGTAAGGGATAGGATGTAGTCTATGCCCCCCGAGGAAGAGGCACAGTGCCTTGAAACACCAGGGGGGTAGCTTGTGTGTTAGTGGTACTCTGCACATGAATTTTGAATAAACCTTTAAACTTTTTTTTTTGCAGCAACCTTCATGCACACTGGGTACTTTGTTTTGTAGTCCATAACTTGACTGACTGGACAAGTAAAGGAATCCAGCTGATGAGCAGTATACCAAATCTTAAAACATTTCCATTTTTGCGAGTAAGTGTACCTAGTAGATGGCTTGCAGGCTCCCATCAGAACAATTGTAGCTGCCAGGGACATCATAAACGGGGAGAGTTCTATGTCCTCAGGAGCCAGGCATGGAGGCGCAGGGATCGAAGATCTAGATGCACCAAAGAGCCATGTTCTTGTGACAGAAGTCACAATCATATGCCTCATTCTCACAGCCAGAATTGACATTGGCGCTGTGTTGATAGTTCTGGCCATTCTTCCTGAAATGCTGTGGAGCAGCATTCAGACAGCCTAGCTCTGGAGTACTCTAGGTGCTCCCCCAGAGGTTCTGGTATTTTGTAGAGGGTTCCGGTGTGTGTGTGGGGGGGTGTTGAGAGTCACTGGTAGAGCCAAAAGGATTGCGGAATGGTCTTTAGACCCAAGTTCAACTAAAGGTTGTTTCTGATAGTCTAAACAAGACTGAACTAAGGGAAGTGACTCTTTCTGAAAAGAGGGCTAGAAACTGCAGAAAACATGGTCTCAGAGTCGAACCGTGACACTGGGCATGTGTGTATGCATATGCACATGCCCCGTGTCATGGCTCACCTCTGAGACTGTTTTCTTTCATTTCTAGCCCTCTGTTTTCAAAAAGAGACACTGTCCCGAGTTCAGCTATGTTTAAATTATCTAAAACAACCTTTAGCTGAACTCTGGTCTTAAAAATTAGTGGCTTACGCAGCCAAAACAACCTGCAGGCTGGGAAAAGCCTGTCACAATGTTGTGGGTGGTGTGAGCTGTTCAGACAGTCACACAACATGGCGCAAAATGCCCACACCACTATGCAATCCCAAGAAAAGAGGGATCGCAGTCACAATAAAACAGCAACCCGAAATGACAAAACTGTGGCATTCAGATGTGCCCAACGGCAACAATCTCGCTGCTGTGCACCACCAACATCGCAGAATTGTCCGTGTGAACAGGACCATAGAGTAAGCAGGACAGGATGTTCCACTACCAATTATTTAAGCAGAGGAAATCAAATTTGCATGGGTCAGTCTGCGTCCACTGGAATCAGGGTGACAACTCCACCCACAACTTGACCAGAACACACTGCAACAGAGGGAATAGATAATATATGTACATCAACCTCCCTTTCTTTACAGAAGAGGGACAACACACCATGCCAAAGACTCCTGGCCTTGGAACCAGCAAGCCAAAAAGAGGAAGTGTGCACTGTATGGAGACACAAAGAGGTCAGTGTCTGGGCAGCTCCACTATACAGAGAGGCCACCCATGGTGGAGTCCCAACAACTCCAATTTGTGGCAGAGCACCTGGGACCTGATGAGGTAATCTGTAAGGGTACCCAGCAGCAAGACAGCCATCAGGAACATGTCATGTTCCACAGGCCAGTGCCAGACTCTCAATGCCTCTCTGCAGAGCGGATATGAGTGAACTGCATCTTAGCGGTTGATGAAGTACATCATCAAAATGTTGTGGTATGGATCAACAATTGTGTCCCTAAAGTAAGGTAGCGAAGTCCTGTAGGTCAAGCAGAAGAGTCCTCATATCCAGAGAATTGCTGTGTAGAACCATGTCCAAGGAAAACCACTGACCCGAAGTACAGAAGGGCCCCAAGATGAACACCCCACCCAGAACTGAAGGCAAATGTTGTCATTACTAGAAGAGGAGACAGATGGAGAAAGGGGGACCCTGACTCCAGGTTGGAGTGGTCCAGTCACCAGAGCAGGAAGCGGCAAATCAGATGCGTTGCCTATATTAGACACTCTAGTTTGCCAAATGTGAAGCCCACTGGGCATACAGGAATCATTTTGAAATCTTCATATTAAGACATGACAGTGAATAGCAGCAGCCATGAGGCCTATCGGTCTTTGGAGACATTTGGCTGAAACATAGTCCACTGGAGACCAGCTGAGCCCAGGCAACCAAAGCCACAGTACAGTCTAAGGAAAGAAATGTCTGGCACACTGCCATGTCCAGAACTACTCCTATGTATTGGGGATGCAGGCATGGAGAGAGCACTGACTGTCATTCACCAGACTGCCAAACTGCTTGAAGAACTGTCGGTATGGAATAATGAGTAAATGACTGCCTCATGGGTCAGGGCATTTACAGGGCAATCGCTGAGGTACAGGAAAACATTAAGGCCCTCCCTTCAGAGGGTGGCTGCAACTGCTGCAAAGCATTTGGTAAAGACACAAGATGCAGAGGATAAGCCAAAGGGCACAACACCAAACTGATAGGGCACTGGAGCATGAACCGCAGGAACTTTCTGTGGGACTTCAGGATGCTGATGTGAGGTAAGCATCCTCTATATCCAGGGCACAATACTAATCCCCTTGCAGCAGCAGGGAGAACAGGAACTTTAGAGAGCTCATGTGGAACCGTTTGCATTCTAAAAACAGGCTAAGGCCCTAAAGGTCTAGGAGGGGATGTAAATCTCCCTGTCTGCTTTGGTGCAAGGAAGTACCAGGAGTAATAGCTCTTATTCATTTTTGCTATCAGGATGAGCTCTATGGCCCTCTTGCAGAAGAGGGATTGAACCTCCTCCAGCAGGAGGGCGAGATGTCCTGGAGGGCAATGGTTTGGCAACTGAAGATGTACTGAAGGGACAGACAGGAGTTCTAGGGTATGTCCTCACTGAACCATCTCCAGCACCCAAGCACCTGTCATGCCACTCTGGAAGGAAAAGGGAGATGTAGCCTCTCATAAGGATCCCCTAATCTGTAGGGGATGGGGCAGGCAGATGCAAGCCAAAAGGCTTGAGGGTAACTCATGTGCTGCCAACACCCACACCTTTGGTGACCCTGACATGGGCATCGGGCGGCAAAAGGGATTGATGGGTGGCCTGAGTCTGCTGGGAGTCATGGCTGGGTCCCCTGGAATCAGGCACAGGACCTAAGAAAGGGACCCCTATGCTGACCCCAAGACTTTGAATTAAGGGTATAAAGGGACCTCAAAGTCATTTAAGGAGTCTACAGGTCCCACAAAGCAGACTTCACAATGGAACTAAAAAGCTGCTTACCTCTAAATGGAGCATTAAAGACCAATTGCTGGACATCTGTGACAAAGCCAGCCACACATAGCCATGAGTTTTGCTACAGGCAAAAGTCAGAAGCGGCTGCACAGGCTGCAGCATCACAGGCATCATAAGCCAACCTTAAAATGTGCTTACCAGCCTTCAGATCATAAGCAACAGTCTGAGTCTGTTGGACCCCAGTTTTGTCTGGTCCATCAGACAGCTTGTTGGCAATGGCAGCCACAGATGTCCGCAGAACAATGGACCGGTGCCAAGTAGCCACCGTAGCATCCTCCAGAGCCAAGTGGACAGGAGGAAAAAATAACCGCAGGCAGTACAGAAGTCTAAAAATTCATCGAGAACCTTCTTTGAGGAATCTTCCGCTTCAGCAGTTAAACCCAGCTTGGACTGTGTCTGCCTTAGGAAAGCCTGAAAAAAGGCATCCTAAGAAGGGGACCTAGGTGAATAATGCATACTGCCTTCACTGCAGAAGAATAATGTGGAGCTAGAGCCCACCATATTAAGGGGGTCAGTCCTTCATCCTCTTTCTCATATTCCTCATCCAACAAGTCAATTATATTCCAGCTCCTCCTCCTCAGTGACAGGAATAGGCAGGGGGCTGCGGCAGGAGGGGGCCACACTGGAGGTACTCGAGAGAGACCAGGCAAAGGAAAGAACTGTTGAGTACCTAGAGGCCAGTGGGGCACAGGACCCAAGGCAGCATGGTTTCACAGCAGGAAGGTCACGTCAGACGAACCTAACAGATTTCTTTGACTGGGTGACCTAAGTAGTAGACATGGGATGGGCTGTAGATATGGCCTACCTAGATTTTAGCAAGGCATCTGACACAGTCTCACACAAAAGATTAATATACTGTATGAGTTAGCCAGCCTTGGAGTGGGTCCCAAGGTGGTAACCTGGATAAAAAACTGTCTGGACAACAGGACACAAAGGGTAACAGTAAACGGAGTCCACAGTGAAGAAAGGAGGGTAACTAGCGGGGTACCACAGGGTTCGGTACTGGAACCGGTCCTCTTTAATGTCTTTATAAGTGACATTGGAGAGCACCTGGAAGGAAAAGTATGTCTCTCTGCAGATGAGACAAAGATCTGCAACAGGGTTGATACACAAGCAGGGGTCGACTTAAATGGAAAAAAAAAACAAAAAAAACTACTGGCCATCGGGCCAGAGACTTCCAATAATTTGGTGGCCCACAGTACTTAATGGTGGCCCGCAACTTATTTCGAAAATTTAATGCAGGACACAAGGTCGGCGTCAAGTGAGTGGTGAATTCTATTCAATCGCTCATTTATTCAAAATGAATCTATCCAAGAAAGACACCATTAGATGGGTGAGAAACTGGTTGGAGGGACACTGCAGAGGGTTGTGCTTAAGTACAAAATCAAATCAGAGTAGAGTGGGGTCAGAGTGACACATTTCTGGTCAGTCATTATCAGAATCAGTGTCTTGGCACACTTCAACATCCTCGAGGGCTGTCACACTGTCATCGGGGTCCATGCTTAAATCAGAGCTGTCTACAGTTTCAGTAGCAGCTTCATCTGTTGTTCTCCTGTGAGAGCCACTGCATGGTCTTCTAACTCGCTGCCAGAGGCTAGCCACAAATTGACAACACCTGCTGCATCAAAATCCTCAATGGCCGGTAAGTGAAGTTTAATTCATAACAGATCAGTGAGTGCATCACTTCTGAGTTTACTCCTGCATCTGACTTCACAGATTTCATATGCGAAAATCCACGTTCACACTCCACTGAAGTGCTTGGCAAGGATAAGAGGAAGTCGACAAGGGACAGAATATTCTGTTGTCCATCTGAAAATCTTTTACTTATCTCTTCGAATGTAGTGACACTAGAGGTACAAAAACTCAGGGAATTTTTTTTAAAGAGGCCCATTCAATCTCTACTTCTTACAGTTTTACACCATTTTTGTGAAGTACATCTCGATATCAGTAGTAAGTTCTTCAATTTCACTATCACCAAAATAAGTGCTGTTTGTCAAATTGGGCCACATTTTGGGGTTTAAACGAGTCACACCAGCTTTCCTTACAACAGACAGGCCATTGTCTGGAAACCTGCTGTTAACCTCTGTTAAAAGAGTTTCTATAAATCTTGTAAAGGAGTTAGTATCCTTTTTTTCTCTAGTTATTTCCTTTAAGGGAATACCCTTAAATGTCTCCTTTGTGAACATTCGGGCCATTGGTCCTGATTTAGTTTTCAGATTTTCAAGGCTGTTAGGAACAACTGTCAATTCCTCCATCGCTTTGCTAATATTGACCTGTTCTTCCTGCAACAACAGGGAAAGTCTTACTATTACAAACAATAACGTCATTAAGCTCCAAGGCAGTCTGCACAAAGTGTTCTGATGTGAGCTTTTTCAAAAATCCCTGAGCTCTAGCACTGGCCATTGAGTTTTGTGATGCAACAGTATTTTCAAGACGTGAAATAACTGCAGGATAAATCTCCCAAAAATTTTCAGAGGCACGTTTTAGATGCGGGACCCATCTGATGCCTCCTACCATAGTTGGGACTAAACATCAGACCCCTGTTGCCTGGCAAGAATTCCTCAGTTCTGTTCTGTTCAGAGAGCTGTTGTGGTAGAACAAGTAAATCTGCAGCATCTTGTCCTCCACCTTACTGTAACAGGGCATTGATTTTACAGCTTTTTTAAAGGCCAATTCCAGTCGATGAAGCACATAGTGAGTAACAACTATCAAAGGCTGTACTTCCCGAAGACGTGCTGGCAAGAAACAGACACATAAATAAACTTCTGTAGTAACAGTAACATTCCTTCATTTGACGGCATTAGGTGTCACTGTCTTGTCAGCCAACATGAAAAGCCGACAGCGGACGGCACCAAACATACGAGCGCATTTTAATGAAATAAAGGAACTGCAGTCCCTCACACAAAATCCCCTGCAATCGCATGCAACATTGTAACAGGCTGCTGCTTCACTTCGCATACTCTCACAAAGTGGCAGCCGACAAGGGCAGACAGGCTGAGACACTGGCTCAGCAAACACCGTTTCCGACCAGATTTTTTTTTATACGCTTCCCAATCGTAGGAACACAATGACTGCTACCTGCAGCAATGATGATCTAAAAAGGAAAACAATTACAGAGTGTGAGTAACTGGGGGTCCGGGGATGAAAGCCACAGATTCTCTTCTCCTCAGCGGTTCAGTGTAGCCCTACAAATTATGTCATGTATGGTTTAGCCTGGCAGCATCTGGCAAATGCAGGAAAACTATATAGATCGTGGGTGGTATGAGATTTGCAGTAAAAAAAGGGGGGTATAAATGATCCTTTAAAGACTAATGCTGACTACCCTTGTTAAAACTGATCTCAGGGTGTCAGAAACCCTAAACAGGGTAAACGTTGTCAGGAGCTCTTTAAAGGTACAGTGACTGAAACGAGTCAAGCAACTTGAAATGTCTGCTGGCCAATCGGATCAGCAACCAAAGTCTGCCTAATGGCCCAATTAGATTTTTGGTGGCCTCGGACCACCGCTAAAGTCAACCCCTGACAAGGTGGGGTGGAAAGGATGAAAAGGGACTTGGCAAGGTTGGAGGAATGGTCAAATATATGGCAGCTCAGATTCAATGCAAAGAATTGCAAACTAATACATCTGGGAAACAAAAACCCAGGGGAAGAGTTCACAATGGGGATGAGTTAATAACAACAACAAAAATCGAAGAGACCTAGGAGTAATTATGTCAGATGACCTAAAGGTGGGCAAGCAATGTGAGAAGGCAGTAAGGAGGGCTGGGGGGATACTGGGATGCATAGGGAGAGGCATCAATAGTAGAAAACAGGAAGTTGTTATCCCTCTGTACAGACAGTTGGTGAGACCCCATCTAGAGTACTGCATGCAATTCTGGAGACCCCATCTCCGCAAAGACAGAGTGGAGGCTGTTCAGAGGAGGGCAACCAAAATGGTGCAGGGTCTGCACGAGAAGACATACGAGAAGAGACTAAAGCAGCTAAATATGTATACCCTTGAGGAAAGGGGTTGGGGCATGATAGAAACATTCAAGTATCTCAAGGGAATTAAAGTACAAGAGGGTAGCATCTTTCAGAAGAAGAGATGTGCAAGAACAAGGGGGCACAATTTGAAGATAGAGGGGGGACAGCTCAGAGATAATGTTAGAAAGTATTTTTTCACAGAGAGGGTTGTGGATGCATGGAACAGCCTTCCTCAGGAGGTTGTGGAGTCAGGAACGGTGGGAGAATTCAAGAATGCATGGGACAGACATAAGGCAATTCTAGTGGGGGTAGGAGGAAGTAAACTGTTGATTAACTAGAATCTGCAGCTTATCCGTCAGGTAGGGAAATGGGCAGACTAGGTGGGCCAAGCAGTCCTTATCTGCCATCAAATTCTATGTTTCAGGCATCTAAGAAGGAAACTCCTGGCTAGGCTTAATAACCTGCACAGGAAGCACTGGTGATGTCAACTAAGTAAACAATGGATCAAGCAGCATCAATGGGGTAAGAGTCGACAGTGAAGCCATGGGCAGAAGCTGTTTAAGAATTCAGATATAGTCTGAAACAGCAACTGTGAATAGACAGGCCTCGACAGGGTCATGAACGACTGACTTCAACAAGGAAGTACCAGACAGCAGACTCGGCTATGAATCCCCCTGCCATGGATTACAGCCAGTGTCAGACCCTGACCGCGGTTTCTGAGAGACAGTTGGAAGGGGGAGCAACAGAACCCTAGGACTTACCATGTCCTTTCTTTTTCAGCAGAGTTAGCTTTTTTTAAGAGAAGAATGGGAACTGGTAGGGGAGGCATTTTTTCATAATGCCATTGATTCTCTTATTTAGCACTGTGGTGTTTTTCCAGCAACTTGGTACAGTTAAATCTAGTTAATCCAGACGCACTCGTTATACCCCAATGGTATCCAGATTTAAAAGAAAAAAAAAATCAACAGATTAACGAGACAAGAGGGCATTTGATAATTTGTCATGTATTAATGTGCTAGTCAAGACAACACGGACATGTTTTTCTGTGTACATAAAAGTCAAAGAGACCTCAGCAGTGTCATCAACAACCCTACTGGCTTCAACATTCACGGAACCTGTCATATAGATGGTCGACTGGCACCTGGAACACAATCCCCATGCCCTTCTCTGCTGGCCCAGACAACAACAGGTTTGCCGGTCTTTCAGTGCTGCACACATACAAAGTCCCCATTCAACTCTGAAGCTGTTTTAACAAAAATCTGATCCAAACATCCATTCTGTATCTAGTGGGAGCTAACTCTTAGGTACAAAATGGGCAGCTCTTGTTTCAGTTCTGCACTAGGCAACACCGATCTACAACCAACAGCAAGCCAAACATTTACAATCTGCTGTACAGTTACAGCCTGCCATATCAAAGTCCATATATACTGCTTTCACAAATGGAAATACCCGTCCATAATCATATCTGCAGAGACTCATACCTACAGAGACAAGACACAGGCACCCAGACAGACTGCTGGTTGTTACAGTATGGACAGCCCCACGCACCTAAACAGGAAGCAACAGATTAGCCAGAAAGCCAGCACACAACGGCTGAGAGCCGGAACCAGCAGACTGGTTACTCATCAGTGCCCAACAGCCTGGAAGACAGGACGCAGCAGATCAGACAGACAGTTAACATCTACTCCTCATAGTCATGAAACTGATTAACCAGGTATTTATACCTGCACTGACTAGAACACTGACAAGGTTTATGAGCAACAGATATGATGCAGAAGTTATCTGGGTTAACCAATAAATTGGCATGGCATTTTTTCTGTTTCAGTGCTTAGAGCAATAGATTACCAGGTTTCTATATTAACCAGATATGGATTAGCCAGGTTTGACTGTAGTATTCTCCTTCTTGTCTTTCTTCAATGATTCCACAGGTGGCGCCACCGACACTGGCAGCAGCAGGTTAATGGTACGCTGTGGGGAAGGCCACACAAGTGACAGTGATGCAGCCTACGACGCTCACAGTTTATCCTCTATTGCCTTAAGTTTTAAATAAACTTCAAAGGCCGTCTTTCAATGTCTCCGTGTAGCCTGGTTAAAACCATGGAAAATTTTGCAGAACTTCATATCAGGAAAGATGCCCAAGTAGTGGATGCACATGTCGTGAGCATTGTCCTTCTAAATCTTAACTGTACCGCAATGACAGTAGTAGAACAGTGGTTCCTGTTCATTCTTCTGTGGCATAAATGTTAATTTAATAAAGAATACAAAAACGAAGTAGAAGCATTAGAGATTCTTACAAAGTTCAACCACATTCTTCAGCAGCAGTGAACCGACGAGTGGTTTCCAGCAGGAGAAAGAAGTTAGGCATGTTACATAGGTGGAGGCAACAATGCATATCCACGTGAGCAGCCCCAGCTAGCAAAAGTTTCCATGTGGTCCTGACCTGATGACTTACAGTTCTATGATGTGGCTCAATGAAGGAAGGAAGGCGTCCTTGAAGAAGATCTTGTGGTACCTGGTTACAGTTTTAACTCTAAATCCTCTACGAAGAACTTAATCAATATCAAACTGATGAAATCTAGTAAGGGGGCAAAAACTATTTGACTCAGGTCGCAGGGGGTTGGCCAGGGTGGGAGAGGACTGAACATCCGGAGGACAGCTCTCCTCTCCCAGGTTGGTTTGAGGGGCTCCGCTCAGTTCCTTAGCAGACCTCGATGGAGATCGGGGGCTTTACAGGAGCCAGCGTAATCAAGGGGTGGAGCAGCAGCAGACGTCAGCAGCATGCCTGCGCAGACTTCACTGCACGTCCACACTCCAGGGGAAACCTTAATGAATATACCCTGGAGGTTCAGCAGAGATGATTAAGACCGGGGGACCTGCCCACATCCTGCTGATGAACCTGTCCTCCTTGGATCTCCCAATCTGGGGCTCGATCTCGCTGCCGTCCCTCTAATTTCAGAAAGGCCACTGAAGGAGGGCGGGCCCTCTCTTGGGGTGATCTGGGGGGGCTGGACGGACCATGGGTCGAATAGGAGACTGAAGGAGGGGGGTTTCAGGCTGGGAGTAGAGGCAGCAGTTGAGTGGGTACTCTGGAAGGATGCCCTGAGCCTTCGGAGCAAAAATAGAGTCTACAAAAACATACAAAAAAAAGGGGTAAACAGCAAAGCAGGGGAAGCAAGCCTGCTACTTTACAAGGCCAACCTTGAATAATGGGGGCAGTTCTGGTCTCTTCAATACAAAAGGGGCACTGAAGCAGTCAACTAGGGTGAAACGTAGCGCAGGACCCCCAAAATGACCAGCGGAAAAGGGAGAAGCTAAAAGAAGCTAGAGGCCTTTAATACATTCACCCAGAAGAAAAGACGGCTGACAGGGGGGATAGATCTCCATCTTTCTTGTACTCAAGAGTATCGACAAGCATGATTAGTCAGAGATGTCTTACCTGGCTTCCTGGTGTGACTGCACACCCTAAAGCTTGTGGGGTGGTAAATTCAGGATTAATGTTAAGAGGCACATTTTCTCCCAGAGTGCAGAGAACCTACTGAGCAACCTACCAGAAAAGACGGTGAACACGGAAACAATACAGGCCTTTAAGTCTGGAAGAACTGCTTACCAAGGGAATCATCAGGCAACCTGGGTAGTTGAGTGGACAGAGAATATATTGCCATGTGTTTCCACAGCATACTTATTTCATCTGCTCTTTAAAGCAGGGGAGGGTCATTATGGACTTATGAGTACCTTCCATCTTCAAATTATTATGTTCCTACTATGTTACTAAAACATAATTGCACAGAATGTGTTGGCAGAGCTAGACCCACAACCTATCCAATTTGGCAACAACCTGCCTGATTCCATGTCTAACCTAACTTCTGACTGGACTTACTGAGTCAATTATGCTAACAGTATTTCGGTAATCCCTCCCCCTTCCCCAAATCAAACATTAAACATAAAAAAAAAAAAAAGTTAAACTATATACAGAATTACGTATGGGGAACCATACACAACAAGACTATTTTTTTTCCACCGTGTGGTTACTATGGCAAGAATGACCGTTGAGAGCGAAGCTCAAGAGGTCCCTGTCATCACGGTAACAAATGAGGTGGGAAAACAGGCCTTGGCATGAATGGTTTCCAATACATCATTTTACATAGTGTATGGGAAACCATAATGTTAGCAAGTTTGAGTTTAAATGAAGAAAACAGCTTCAGCTTTCAGTCGCAGACTTGATAAGGATTACTCCTTCCACTTTCCCCCTTGCCGTCACCGCCACCGCAATCCCTGCCACCGCTGTCAATATCTGCTACAGTTATGACCGCCTACGGGTAACTGACAGGAACTTTATATGGGCCTTAGCCTTTGGCTCCTTCTCCTTTCCTTAGTGATCCGCAGTGATCCTCTCGCTCCACTTATCACATATTTGCGTTTTGTTACAGTACTGACCATGTGCTTTGGTCTAAGGAAAGCAGCAGCAGTGCTGCTGCGAACCACTGAGCAGAAACACTGTCGTGATGCAACAATTACAGCAGGAAAAAAAAGTTGTTTTGCTGTAACTGTTACATCATTACTGCAGCAGAATGACTTTCAGGTGTATGAATTTTCGTACACAAAGGCACCCCAACACTATAACTTGTTATTACTTAATTGTTAACAATTAGGATCATTAAGGAAGGAACACTGGTTGCCACAGAGGAGTGCGTTAGGCTCATAGGGAAAAAACACACTAGGGACAAAGCGCCCAGTTGGTTCAGTTCTGGGGTTGCCCAGGTAGTACGGGAAAAGAGGTTAGACTATAGAAAATTCAGGAAGACCAAGACAGAAGTAGATATGGAAAATTACCTAAGGTTGGCTAGTGAAGGAAGTAAGGAAGTCCAGCGAACTAAGGCACAGAAAGAGATGCAGACAGCTGAAGAAATCAAGAAGGGGGAGAAAGCCTTCTTCCACTGTAAAAGTGAGAAAAGGAACAAGAAGGACAGGATTGTTAGGCTTAGGAAAGGTGAGGAGTGGGGGGGAGGATAAAGAGGGAAAAGCAGAGATACTAAATGAATACTTCTCTTACTTCTTCACCAGGAAGAAGGATGAATCAATGCCTCCATGAGGGAGAAGAGGAGCAGGAGGGGAAGGGAACACAGATGTAGTGACAGAGGAGGACTGAGGGAGGGTCAGCTAGCACTGAAGATAGACAAATCACATGGCCCGGACAGAGTACGTCCAAGGGTACTAAGGGAACTGGCAGGCCTATTTAATAGTTCACTAGAGTCAGGTGAGGTCCTACAGGACTGGAGAACAGCACAAGTGGAAAGCGGTCCCAGGATGAACCAGGGAATTACAGACCAGTCAGTCTGACCTCAATTGTGTGCAAACTCATGGAGACAATACTTAAGGAAAGGCTAGTAGAATATCTAGAGAAACATGGTCTCCAGGATGCGAGGCAGCACAGGTTCCGGGGGGGATTGTGTCAAACAAATCTGATTGACTTCTTTCACTACGTCACTAAGACAGCAGACAGGGACCAAGCAGTAGACATCCTGTGTCTGCGTTTCAGCAAGACCTCTGACTGTGCCCCACAAAAGGCTGTCCAGGACATTGGCAGATCTAAGGGTTGGGGATAAGATGTCCAGATGGGTGGAAAACTGGTTGAGAGATCGAACCCAGAGGGTGGTTATGGGGGAGGAGTTATCTAGCACCAGAGAGGTCACCAGTGGGGTAACACAGGGCTTGGGGCTGGTGTTGTTCAAGGTCTTCATCAATGACATTGGGGATGGTATTAAGGGCAAAATGTGCCTATTTGTGGATGACACCAAGCTCTTCGGGTGAGCAGACACAACTGAAGGGATACAGGACCTACAGGATGATCTGGAAAAGCTGGGGAGGTGGTCCGGGATCTAGCAGCTTGGTTTCAATGCCAAGAAATGCAGAGTTATGCACACTGGAGTTAAGAATCCCAGGACAGTGTACTACCTGGGTGGAGTCCAGGTATCTGCATCACAGGAGGAGAAGGACCTGGGAGTGATGATCACTAGTGACCTGAAACACACCACGCAATCAAGGAAAGCAACAGCAAGGGCAAACAAGATGCTGGGATGCATAGCTAGGGGATGAGTAGTAGGAAAAAGGGGGTTATACTACCCTTGTACAGGTCACTGGTGAGGCCACATCTAGAGTATGGAGTTCAGCACTGGTGCCCACACCTGAAAAAGGACATTAACCCACTGGAGAAGGTCCAGAAGAGGGCTACAAAGATGACAGCGGGTCGGCAGGATAAGGCATACGAGGAGAGGTTGAGGGCACTGAACATGTATACCCCGAAGGGGAGGGGGGGGTGGAGACATGATTGGCACCTTTACGTACTTGAAAGGGATAAATACGGTGGATAAGGAGGGCCTCTTTAAGATGAGTGGCAACCATAACACAAGGTAGCACAATCTTAAGCTGGAGGGTGGAAGGTTTAAGAGGAAATTCAGGAAGCACTTCACAGAGAGGGTGGTGGACACTTGGAATGCACTGCCAGAAGAGGTGGTCTCGTTGAAGATAGTGGGCAGCTTCAAGAGAGCCTGGGATAGGCATAGAGTGGAGGTAAGAATCATGGGTAGGGTGGATGGGAGGAGTGGGGGGGGGGGGCAGGGACAGTAGCTCAAGATGTGGACCCTGCAATATGAGCACACTAGATAGCCCAAATGGCCTTCTGCTGGCTTCTCTGTATGTTCATATGTTCAATTACCAAGTGATTTGTTCGCCTACGATAAGAAAGAAATCTGGAAACAAAAACAAGGAGAGGTTAATAATAAAATATAAATAATTTCAAAAAATGTTTTTAGTTCAAATAAATAGTTTTTTTTTTTTTTTCCCCTTAAATCATGAGTATTCTTTTAAAAGAAAAGGAAAGCTACCTTTTTTTTTTCCTCACTAGGTACAGCAGCAATACTGGGTCCCAAATTTCCTTTCAAGAAAAGTATCAACAGTCTGGTGTGCAACGACAAAGTGGAAAAACCTCAGCCTGCCATCTTTTAAACACTAAGTATGCCTGACCTCAAACTTCAAGTGCAGTACAGTACTCTGGGGACTGGGTATTACCGTCATCTGTAAATTGCTTCTAGGCAAGAGTCACTCAGCCAGCACATAGTTAAAATTCTGCTCCTATTCCAAGAAGGCTGAATGAGAACAACACAATATATCCCCTTACAACTGTTTCATCTCCCGCTCCCTCACCCATATCCTTCCATTCAATACCGGTCCCTTGCCTTTTTAGTAGAATAGGGTCCTGTAATCAAGTGGCAATGTCTAGTTCCTAGGTAGCTACTTTTTCCTCTCAAACTCTTGCAACTTGTTATTAACTGCTTGAAAATGTTATGTCCTGCTAGTGCTAATTATATCTGTTAATGTGAACTGTTTCCACTGTAACAGTCTTATTTGTCTGTTGACATGGAACCTTTGTAAATGAGCTCCAAGCTCAAAGGTTATTTTCAATTAATTAAATAAATAAATTAAATAAAAACAACTGAAAACACTTGCCAGTAAAACAGGATACACTACATAAACATGAAACTTCTCAACACACTGGAAGAAAATATTACTTACCATAGTAATCTGGTTTCTTCCAAGGGAATCTTACTGTATTCTAACAAATGCAGTATGGTCTCACCATAGGACTGCCCCGGAATTGAAATGGTTAACAGAACCTATGCATATGGTGGAATGCTAGGCTCAAGCTCGGTTTTCAAACTACTGTCCCTGGTTGTACTTTCTGCAACCATCAGATTCTTACAGAGCATGCAAAAGAACAAGCTAACTGAACTATCCTAAAAAAATAACTAACTCACCCCTAAAGAACCAATCCCTTCTTAAACAGTGTGGGCCCCTCTAAGACTCAAGTCACAGATGCCCATGAAAATAATCAACAGCAACACCAACAAGTTTGCAGTAAAATATGGGCAGCTGGAGTGTAGTGCTCAATTAGGTTTCAGTAGGGGAGGTAGGGTGGGAGCTCAAAATACAGTAAGATTCCCTTGGAAGAAACACAATTACTATGGTAAGCAATTTTTTCTTCAAACCCCAGGAAATCTTACTGTATTCTGACAAATGCAGACTACCCAAACAGTATCTTTGGAGGTGGGCAAAGACCCTATTTAAGAAACAGACTCTGCAGGACTGCTGTGCCAAACCTGGCATCACTTCTGGCCTGGGTATCCAAACAATAATGCTTGGTAAATGTGTGGACAGCCTTCCAGGTAGCTGTTTTGCAGATTTCCAATGGGAATATCCCTGGCAGCTGCCAAGGAAGCAGCTGTACCCCTGGTAGATTGAGTTCCGAGGCCAGCAGTGGTCTCTTCACCCACCTTACCGTAGCAAAACTGGATACAGGCAACAATCCAGCATGTAATAGACCTTTTTTGTAGCTGGTTTTCCTTTCCCCACTTCCCTGTAGGTCAGGAAGAGCAGAGTACTGCCCTGCCTGTGGTCCTCTGTGTGGTCCAAACAGTAGCCGACAGCCCTCCTAACATCCAGGCTATGCAGTCTATGCTGCCCTGAAGTGGAATGGTCAGAAAAAAAAAAGACAGGCAATGTAATGGACTGATTAAGGTGGAAGTCAGATACCACCTTGGGGAGAACTTCCTATTGGTCTTAAGAACTACTTTGTCCCTATGAACTGAGATGTAGTTAGGCTCTGTGGACAAAGTCTGGAGCTCACCGATTCTTCTGGCTAACGTGATTGCCACCAGGAACACTGTTTTCCAAGTCACATACTTGAGCTCTGCCGAAGATATGGGCTCAAAAGGTGGCTGCATAAGCTGGGTAATGCATATGTTGAGATCCCAGGCTGGAGTTGGCTCCCTGTGTGGGGGATGCAAGTGCTAAAGCCCTTTGAAAAATGTCCTGAATACCGTATTTGAAACCAGGGATGAGCCCTTACTGGCTGAGAGGGAAGCTGAGACAGCTGCCAGGTGCACCTTAAGGGTAGATGGTCTGAGGCCAAGGGAGTGGAGGTGTGTCAGATAGTCTAGGACGACTGGCAGACCTGCCTGGTTGTAGTCTATATCAGTTTTCTGACACCAGATGGAAAACCTTTTCCACTTAGATTTGTAGGTCTTCCTGGTAGAGGGCTTTCTAGAGACCCTGAGCACCACCAAAACCTCTTCAGAGAGATGTTAAGTTGGCATACACCAAGTCCTCAAGAGCCAGGCCTTGAGCCTGAGGGACTGGAGATTGGGGTAAAGGATCCTGCCCCAAGAGAAGGTCAGTAGGTTTTGCCTCCTGGGGAGGCTGATTGGTCTGGCTACTGACAGGGATAGCAGGAGCGAGTACCAAGGCTGCCAGCCCAATCTGGGGCAATGTGAATCACTGTTGCTGGCTGATTTCTTATGTTGTTCAACACTCTCAGTAACACGGGGAATGGGGGAAAGGCATACAGAAACGTCTGTCCAGTCCAGCAGTACTGCATCCAATTGCACTGTGCTCACCAGAGGAGGCCTGCAGCAGAACCGTGGCAGCCGGTAGTTGTCTGGTGCTGCAAAGAGGTTCAGTTTTAGAGTGCCCCACCTCCTGAAAAAAACCTGCAGAACTTGCCTGTTGAGTGACCATTTGTGATGATTCTGACTGATCCTGCTGAGGGCATTTGCTAGGACATTGTCCTTTCCTGGTAGATGGACTGCTGAGAGGGAGATTCTGAGGGAGTAAGCTAAACTCCTGATTCTCATGCCCTCTGTGCACAGTGGGGTCGACCTTGTGCCCCCTTGTTTGTTTATATAGTACATGGTGGTTGTGTTGTCTGTCCTGACCTGTACCACCTTGCCCTGCAGCATCGTGGCAAAGGACTGTATGCCCAACAGGAATGCTCTGAGTTCCAACAGGTTTATGTGCAATAGTGACTCCTGTTTGAGTCGTGGGCAGTGTGTTCCTCCAAGTGGGTGCCCCACCACAGTAGGGAGGCGACTGTCATTAGAATTAGTGAAGGGGGTTGCTGCAAGAATGGCACACCTTGCCTGAGGTTGTCCCGTTCCTGCCACCACTGTAGTGCTTGAAGGAAAGTTCCTGTAACTGGCACTAGCTTTGACAGAGTCCCTTTTCTGGGACCAGTGGGATCTGAGGTGAAACAATGTCTCTCATTTGGAACCTGGACTCGGACACTGTTGCTGTTGATTCCGCCATGTGCCCCAGCAGCTGTAAGAAGTGCCTTGCTGGCTTGGGAACGTGCAGCTGGAAGGAACTGGTTAGCTGTACCAGGCTCTCCGCTCTTCCCCGAGGAAGGAATGCCTTTCCCTGTGAGGCATCCAATTCCGTTCATATAAACTCCAGGAGTTAGACTGGTTCCTGCACTGACTTTTTTTGATTCACCAGGAACCCAAGTGACTGCAGAGTATCCTATGTGTCTACCAGAACATACCTGACCTGCTGAGGTGATTGACCTATGACTAGCCAGTTGTCCAGATAGGGAAATACTGTTACCCCTTTTCTCCTTAGGTGTGCCACAACCACTGTCAAGCACTCTGTGAACACCCTTGGGGCAGAAGTCAGGCAGAAAGGCAGAGCCCTGAACTGATAATGACCTGATGGCAATCTGAACCTGAGGTACTTTCTGTGGGATTGCCTGATGGGGATGTGAAAGTAAGCATCCTTTAGGACTAGAGATGCCAACCAGTCGCCATGCCTTAATGTTGGGAAAATGGTTGCCAGGGTCACCATCTTGAACTTTGGCTTTGTCAAATGCCTGCCTAAGTGTCTGAGATCCAATATGGGTCGCCAGTCCCCCGTTTTCTTTATTGTGAGGAAGTATCTCGAGTACAGGCCTTTTCCCTTTTGTGCAAGAGGAACAGGTTCTGTTGCCTTTTGCAATAGAAGGTTGGTTACTTGCTCTTCCAACAAAGCCATTTCTGATGACGTGGCAGGTCTGAAAAACACTGCCCTCAGCCTGGGAGTAATTTTGAAGCCGAGAGCATGACCCTGACCCACTATCTCCAGGACCCACTTGTCTGTGGTGATTATTTGCCAAGCCTGGAGGTAGTGGGCCAACCTGCCCCCTACTGGAGTTGGTGAGGCAACCCTAACAGGCACATCAGGGGTTCTGTTTTGCCTGTGCAGCTGGCTGGGGCCAGTATGACCACTGCCCTTTCTGCCCCTGCCTCTGAAATACCCTCTCTGCTGCCAACTGGCTGGAAAAACCTGAGGCTGGAAAAAGGGTCTGTATTGGGTTCTACACCTACCACCTCTACTCTGTTTATGGGGTGTGAACACCTTTTCTTTAGCAGCAGCACCCTTGTAAGCTGCCTTGTACACATCCATTTTTTTCATGTAAACCTCTGTTTGTTCCCCAAACAGAGATGTGGGCTCACAAAGAAAATCCAAGGTTCTTGTCTGGGTATCCTGGGTCAGATTAGTTGTCCAGAGCCAAGCAAACCTCCTCAGGCACACTGAAGTTGCCATCTGCATAGCTGCAGTGTCACTGGCTTCCACTGCCATCTGAAACTGATACTTGGAAGCTTCTACGCCCCATTTGGCAGCCTCTGTCAGATCAGATGCCATGGGTGCAGGAACAGGCTTAGCAATCTCCAATACGGTGTTCCAGAGATTTTTCTGGTACCTGGAAACATAGGCCATATAGGAAGCCTGCCTAATGGCAAGGGAAGACTCCAGATAAACCTTCTTGGCCAAGGAATCCATTTTTCTGGCGTCCTTCTCAGGAGGATGTGATGCCAGTCGTATGTCTGCTTTGTCACATGCAGCAACCTTCACCACCCCTTCATGGCTGGGATGTCCAAAAAGGAATTCAGCTCCTCCCTTGGCCACCCAGCACTTCTTTTCAAGCTTCTGGTCCACAGGAGGGACAGAAGTGGGTGTTTGCAAAATTTTTGTGACTTACTTCTTAAGGGACTTGTGGATGGGCAGTAGCAACTTCTTAGCTGCTGACACATCCATCATTTCCATATAATCTGACTCCTCCTCCTCCTCTTCAGCAGATTCCTGAGTGGGGAGGTCCAGAGTTTGTGCCACCTGTTTCATGAAGATAAAATGGGAGGTGTAATCCTCAGATCCCATGTCAGGGGAATCAGGATGTTGACAATCACATCTGGTTCAGGGGGGTTCCCCATAGTCCTCATCCTCCTCCTCCTCTTCTTCTTCCTCCTCATCATAATATTCAAGACCTTGTTCAAAGGAACCAGAAACCTATGAGGAACACGCAGTTTGAACCGGTGTCTGATGAGGAACTTGGCACTCAACTGGAGCCAGGATGCCGGACTGTAGCAACTGTATTATTCTGATGGCATTAGCAATCTCTTCAGCGGTGGGAACTGACGATTTTGTCAGTTGCAGTTTCTGCGCTGCGTGCTTTTCCTTTTTCCTTTTGGCTGCAGTAGCCAGCTCAGCAGCTGGTTCCACAGTGCGCTTCCTTCCTGAGGAAGTTCTGCCCTTGTCAGAGGGCTATTCCTCCAGTTCCTTAGGCTTATCTTTGCTGTGAGGAGCAGCCAGTTTATCAGAGGCCAGGCCAGCAGCCTTATCGGACATTTTTTCCCTCAGTTGGTTAAGTTGTCTATCAAGCATCGACTGAGGAAAATTCTTGCAAATCTCACTGTCTGCGTTTAGGTGGTCAAATCCTAAGCAGACAACACAAATTAAATGTGGATCAGCTTTATCAAATGGTTCCCAGCATAAGGTACAATGCTGAAACCTGTAGGGCCAGTTCCTTTCTTGGGCATCCGAGACATAGCCTAATAAACCCAAAATCCTGGTTTCAGTAAATGTATAACCCACAGTCTAAAGAAGTGACTTTTCTGGAAAACTTAATTTTTTTTTTCCGGTCGGTTCAATGACCAAAAACAACTGAGGGTTAGCCCAGTAAAACAATACCCGAGAAAACCAGCCACCAGAGAAGGTATATTTAAATAAAAAACACTAAAGTTTACGTCAACAAATATATAATGAAAATCCGGTTCCCTCCCGGTTGCGAAGAACCGACAAGGAACCGAGAAACGTACCCAAATAACACTAAATCTAAACTAGTCTACCTGAAACCAAGGACAGTGCTTCAAAGAATGAAAATAGATAAATGGTACTTAGAAAACCGATAAAAACAAACAACTTCAAGAAAGTGAAGGAGAGCTTTCCGGAGACGTTTTACTGAAGTAAGCGGAGTAAAGAATCTGACGGTTGCAGGAAGTACAACCAGGGACAGTGGTTTGAAAACCGAGCTCGAGCCTAGCATTCCACAATTTGCATAGGTTCTATTAACCATTTCGGCTCCAAGGCAGTTCTATGGTGAGACCATACTGCATTTGTCAGAATACAGAAAGATTTCTGGGGGTTTAAAAAGTAAATTCAATTCATTCTCCAATGTTCTACTTTTTACTTTCTTCAGCTTTTTCCCTACTAGCATTCATCTGTAACGTATTGAGAGAAGGGCAATTCAGTGGATCCTCTTGATGCACTTTCCAACACCACTTTAAAACAACTTACAGACAAGGACAAAAACAACCTGATGCAGCCAGTCCGTAAGTAAGATTACTACTGTGTCTACTGTGTGCACTGCCTGTTCATGGTTGGCCTGTTATAAATGCAGCAACACACCATACTGTAAACTCAGAATAAGCAACAAAGTAATGTGTTTAATTCTGGCAAGGGTGTACTTTCTTCTACCTTGCAGCATAACCTGTGCACCCAAATGCTATTTAATTTACATTACAGATTAATCTTTTTTTTTACATTTCTTTTTCTTCACCCCTACAGATCTGGGCATCCTTCTGAGGTGCACACTCGGCGACTGCCTCACTCCCAGCCTGAACTCCTCGCCAACTGGTACTTCTCTCCCCACCCAACCCCCAGCCAGGTCAGTCCCCCGGCCACAGTTACCCCTGAGGGAAGGCTTGCCCACCCATGGCAACCTTACAGACTCAAAGGCCTACCTGAACAGGGGGTTGGCGCCTGAGGAGGAGGAGGAGTCCGGTGCGAAGCAGCCGCATTGGGATGTGGGCCTAGCTACTGGTGCCCTCTTCATCTCCGCAGGCAGAGGGTTTTTTTTTTTTCCACTTATGTCCCAGAGACCTTCCCCACCCTCCAAGTGCAACGTGCAATGACATCATGGTGCACGGCAACCCTGCCACGTCCGCCGCATTCACCCACTGTTCTGTTTCGGCTGTTCTGTAGTACCCCTGATCTCCATCGGGGGCTGTTAGAACGCCGAACTGCCCTGAACCCTCCCCCGGGTGAGGAGAGCTATCCTTCAGATGCTCCATCCACACCTACCCTGCCGACCCCCGGCACCTGAGTCCGCTCCCGAACCCAGGTCACTGGTGTGGCGCGAGGTGTGTGTCCAGCACCTCAACCCTCAGCGCCACCCGGCCACAGATTAATCTTAATGCAGCACATGGCAAAGTTCCATTGCTTACTAGTAACAGCAGATCTTAGAGAATCTCCTCCATAGAGCCACACTTTTGAACTGTAAGACATTAGCATCAGGACCACTCACTCAGAAGCTTTTACTTAGGTGGGGCTGCACATGTTGATATACATCGGCCTTGCCTATGTAACATGGGCAGCCCAATACTGAATCAGATTCCCACTTGAGACGACCTCAGACTAGTACCATACTGAAAGGAACCGGAGACTAGAACCCCAATTAGACTGACAGGACAGCAGTGGTTCCAGAAAAATAAGTCCATTTGAAAGGGCACAGAAAAGGAGAAGACCAAATATGAAGGAACAGATACATGAGCCAGAATAAGCCACATGAAATACCAACGCAGGTAGGTAGGAGGGTGAGCTATTGCTCTATGGGGGAGTTCTACTGTTACTGGTACTGTACGTAACTTCTGCAAGGACATCTCCTTCTATACAGTCACACCTTTGAAATGAGTCCCAAACAGTACAGAAACAGCAGAACAGGGGGAAGGTCAGAAAGGCAGATAAGACCCCTAAGACAGCAGGCCTTGGGAGGATGGCAGAGCTGAAGCCAGACCACCTACTGCACACCAGGTCCAGATTGTAGTGTTTAATGAAAGTGTGGACAGAACTCCATGTGGCAGCAGGGCATACATCAACTGCCGAAGCCTGAACAAACAAGCCACAGAAGTAGCCAAGCCATTAGAAGCATGTTCACAGACAGGACTAGGGTGCTCCTTCTTCTTGTGCTTCTGGTAACAAAAAGAAATGGAGGATGCCAACCAACTGGAAAGGTATCACTTTGATAAAAAAGAGCGCCCACCATCTGCAGACCTCTGTGTGGTCCAAACAGATACATAAAGCCCTATGGACACCGTGAGAATAGGATATTATCCTGTATAAAGGAAGGTGGATAGTCTGGTTCAGTATTAACTCAGCAACAACTTAAGAAGGAACTTAGGAGAGGTATGTAATGAAACCAGACACTGGTGAAATACAAGGTACAGGGAACCCACAACAAAAGCCTGACGCTTGGAAACAGTTCAAACCAAGGTAATTGTCAACAGAAAAGCATTTTCCAGGAAAGGAAACGCATCTCACAGGTGGCAGCAGGCTTGAAAGGAGCTGGTGTATGACTCCAGAACCAAGTGAAAGTACTATACCTGCACCAGCTTACAGACTGGGGGACACAGATGCAGGAGACTTTTGAGAAACCTGTAGGACAGCTTCAATTGGTACACAGTTCTTCCACCAATGAGGACATGATAGGCCAAAATGGCCAACAGGTGCCCCTTCACAGAGGAGTACTGGAGGCCCTAATCTGAGAAGGACAAGTAGTCCAAGACAGGCTATCCAGGACATGAAAATGGGTTCAGGGAGCAAGAGGCAACCAAATATTAAAATGTTTCCATAAGCATGTTGTGTAACTGGCCTGTCAGCTGTCAGTATAACATCCAAAACCACCTAGAAGACCCAGAAGCACGACAGTGATATGACCTCAACAGCCAGGCATGAAGCTGCAGGGGCCAATGATTCGGGTGCAACAGGTTGCCTTGGTCCTATGACAGCAGCCAGCTCACAGAGGAAGCAGGGCAGGGAGTTGCAGAGCAATCTGCCAGAGCCACGGAACCAAATTAGTCTGGTCCAGAAAAAGGCCACTAGTATCAGTGTGGCCCTTCCAGACTGAAGCTTGACCAATGCTCGCTGAATCAGAGGGAGTGGGGGAAAGGACCTACAAAATCTCCCTTTTCAGGAGGGGGACAACCAAATTCACCAAAAAAACTCCAGGCCTTGGCACAAGCGAGAAGAAATGCAGCAGTTTTGCATAGTATAGGGACACGAAACGGTCCAACTCAGGGCTGGCAGTAGAGCCTAGTGGTTAGAGTATCGAGCTGTGAATAAACTTGGTGCATCCAGCAGAAATGAGTTTGTTCACACAACCTCAGCCTGCATACTGTGTGACCCTGAGCAAGTCACTTAATGGCCCCAGTGCTCCCGGGGCACCCCTGAAAACAAGCCTTAGTTCAAGTAGACCTTACCCGGTTATCAAAGAATATAAAAAAAAAAAAAAAAAAAAAAATTAAAATTAAAAAAAAAATTAAAAATGACCCCAACAGGGAAGAGAACTTTGCCCACATCGTCCAGGATTTCCCGCTCATGGGACTGAGCAATCAACCAGCTGAGGGAGTCTGTCAGGAAGTTGAGTGACACGGTCGGAATACTGGCTACGAGGTGTACGTTATGCACCAGGGCCCACTCCCACATTGACATGGCTTTCTCACAGAGGGCGTAGGAGTCTATACCACCCTGTTTCTTGAGGTAGTGCATTACATAAATTATGTCCATTCGAACTAGCAGAAGACGGCCCTCATCTCCATAATGCAAATGTGGAACAATCACACACCCTAGATCTTCTGGAATCCTAGATGGGCCCGCCAACCTATCCCAGAGGAATCCGTGGTGCAGACCTCCCGAGGGAAGGAAAAATGAGAAGAACAGAAGCAGATGGGAGCAGTCTTGCCACCAGCAAAGGGCCATGCATAAAGGATCCGTGATCAGAACACCGATTTAGTGATTGAAATGCCTGGGCCCAATGAGCACAGAGCATCCACTGGGGAATGTGGAGCTGCACATGGGAACAGTCACAATGGCAGCCACCACAAGGCTCATCATCTGAAGCAGGGACTGTGCAGGGACCCAGGCACTGAAAGCGACCAATGTTACCTGGGCTATGAAACGGTCAGCAAGGGAGTCCCGAAGGAACCCCCAAGCCTGAGATGTGTTCAAGACAGCATCTATAAACTGAAGGTGCTGGCAAGGAGTCAGAACTGATTTGGGTTCACTAACCAGGAGACCCAGGTAGTCGACCAACTGGCAAGTCCGATGCAACGTCTGCAGAATCACAGCCCTGGAAGGCCCTTTTAGAAGCCAATCATCCAAGTAAGGGAAGACATAAAAGGCTTCTCAATGTTAGGCTATTTCTAACATAGCTAAGCACCGGGAAAAGAGCCATGTCGCAGAAGATAAGCCAAAAGACAACACAGTAGTGTTGCCTCACCAAAAGAAAGAGCAAGCATACAGTAGTACATGGCTGCACTTAATCTTGATATTTATTTATTTGCTTTTATTTACCGGGTAAGTCACACTAGACATCCAAGTGCCTATTTTCAGGTGTGACCCGGGAGAGTTACAGACTTGAGTTTTTACAGGTACAGTGACAATACAATTTTTACATACAGTGAAGTGACTAACACAACTTTTGCATATAGTGAAATATCAGAATACATAGAGTGTTGACATTCTATTTTCGGGTGCGACCCGGGAGAGTTACAGACTCGAGTTTTCCAGGTACAGTGACAATACAATTTTACATACAGTGAGGTGACTAATACAACTTTTGCATACAGTGAAATATCAGGATACACAGCATCGTGACATTCAGTAAAAACACATGGGCCCGGGGGTGGTTAAAGATGGCCCGGGAGAGAGAAGAGCTAGGGCATACATAGGCAGTGAGTATGCAGTACATGCAGGTATACATCCTGCATGTCCAGAGTCACTCCTCCTGCAGGAGCAGAAGTTGGAGGGACTGGTGGGGGACTGGAGCGGCGAGAGAGACCATGCAAACTTTCTGTATGCAGTGTATTCATTCTGGCCTCCAATGGAAGGGCTTTGCATTGCTTTTTTCTCCCTCTTTCCCAAGATCCACATTCAAGCACTGTCTGTCTCTACAATGGTGATAAATATTATTGCGGGCTGCAGCTATAATCACTCCATTTTTTTCCAAGCCTACAGGCCATGAACATGTGATTCTCAACAGCAGGGGCCAGAGCCAAGATCTACACCGATCCAGCCCTACTTGCACTGCTGTATGACAGTCATGTGCCCTCACCAACCGTGTCTTAGTTGCTCCGTCTCCTTACAGTCATACCACTCTACTGCTCAGATGCCTTAAGTCTTCCTCTTGCTGGGCCCATACCCTGTTACTCTGCGTCCACCTCTTTATGTTCTTGCTATTAATGCTGTCAACTATCATGCCTTCCCCATCCTACCAAAGTCACACGGTCACTGCTATAACTAGGCAAGACTTAACTGATGCATGTATAACAGTCTCACCACGGGCAAGGAGGAAGGAGTCAATAAAAATGTAGACAGTCTGTGAATCTGGATGTCCCACAAACAGCCAGTAATTTGTCTGCTTTTTGGATGTTACACTGTACTGTCCCCAGTGACTATTTCTGTTGTCCTGGATTGCGCAAAATGATTTTTCCCCAGTCTGACTGTAATGTTATGCTTCTGTAATGAACTTATCCAAATTAGCTTTTAAAGTATTGTTACTACAGTATTCCACAGTACTCTCTGGTTGCAAGCTTCAGGCTATGACTCCTTGACCAGCTATCATTTAGTAATTTTAACAATTTCATTTTATACTTTATCACGTTCTGAAGTGTTAACAACTGCAATCATATCCACCCATGTTTTCTCCTCTTTATTGTAAATATCACCAGCAGATCCAATAGTTCATATCGCAAATCCTATAATCCCCCAATCTTTTTTGTCCTCTGCACATTCCCTATTTCCACCACAGCCTTCTTATATTTTGGTGACCAGAACGATACGTAGTATTCCAAATCCTGCCTCACCAGTGTCCTAGCAAGTGGTAATATTACTTTACGAGACCTGCTTACTACTGCTCTTTTTAGTCTTTTCTTCTAGAAGACTTCATAGTGGAAAACAGTAGAAAGGAAGACGGTCTGGCTCTTTGATATTTCAACACTCACATAAAGCCATCAGCACTTTATTGTACCGTGCACTTTGGTGCTCTGCCTCAACAAAACAACAACTGCTGCTCCATAGGCACAGACTACTGGGGAGGTGGCTGAGGGGCTAAAGTCCCCTGGCGAAAATGGACCCGGGTAGGGAAGAGGGGCCCCCTACACAATCAGTGACAGGGTTGTTTTTCTTTTCTTTTTTTTTTTCCTTTTTCTCCCAGTCTACCTTGCTTCCTTTACGTCTGTCTAAACTCTTCTACTTTTTTGGCAGGCATTCACACCAGTGAACTATACTCCAGCCTCCCCTTAAAATATTTGTTACCCCTCCATCCTCTTCATTTATGACACTGCCTGAGCCTGCCTCTGATAGGATTAATGTGCTTGCACTGTAAACAGTACAGGAGTTTAGCCTGAGTAGATTGGCAAGCTATGGGCAGCAGAACAATCACATAACTAGTTCTGTTGGCCCTAGGTTCACAGCGGAAGAGATGGGTTGCCTAGAGAATAGTGTGAGGGACAAGACAGCAATGGATGCTGTGTACAGCCCAGACCAGCAATAGCTCTGGGTGGGAAGGTAGCTAATGTTTTACTGTTGGGCTGAACTGTGGTACTGGGTAAGGGTGTGGGGCACGTCTGCAAGCACTGGCATATGCTGGCACTGTGTGGTCCTCGGCTGGGCTGTTGTTACTGGAACCCTGTTATTACTGGAACCCAGGACTGGATTAAACCTAATTTTCAGAATGAATGAGAGCTTTAATTTAAAATTGTCTTTACATTCTATGCCAGTAAACCTCAGACAACCACAAGTAATGGAAATCTTTATGCTTTGATTGTAAAAGTTTCCATCCTTGTTTGGTGGATGGGAAGAGGGTGTTTGTAAACAGGACAAGAATTTTGTTTTATAAAGTGCCTTTACGCAGGGGGTAGAATTTTGCTGTCATTTATGTGCAGAGTACAGCTGGGCAGATTAACAGCATAGAGTATGATTAATGGAAGGTTAATTTACTCAGGGTCACATGAAGACAATAGCACAGGGGAAGGCACGGTCACAGGGAGTCCTTAGACAACGACTAGCACTCCCACCTTTTTCCAGAACCAGCCTAGGTAGCGTTAACACACGGTTTACTGTTCAATAGGTATAGGGATGAAGTTATTAACAACAATATATATATGCATAGCGATGATGATTGGGAGGGGATAACAAACAGTACTGGAACTACAGGAGGATGTCAGCCAGTGCCATTTTAACGGTGGGCACCTGGCAGCCAGAATGGAGTACAGAGACCTTGTGGTCGGCAGTGATGTTCAGGTGATCAATGGGCCAAGAAGGGATGCTAGGAAAGTGGACGATAGAGAAGTGGTGCAGCCCAAACTCCAACAGCAGCAACCTTACCAAACTCCGAATCTGAGTCAGCAAGTAAGTTCAAGCCGAATCTTGTAGTTGATGTTGAAGGAGATGAATCTAGAGTGTCACTTAGCCTTGGGTAAGATGAGCTTGCTGGCTGAAGCCCTCAGATTTGGCTAGTAAACCCTTTATACCAAAGATTAATGGGTAAAAGTGTGGTTGCTCAATAGCTAGATTAGTGTAATTTCTCTTCAATATATGCTTCAAAATGCACCACAGAGTATCGAAACCCCAGTATCTTGGGGGGGCACAGGCATCCCCCATACCCCTAGTCTTTTGTTCAGGACCCCCCCCCACACACACACACACACACACACACACACACACACACACCCTCCATCCACCCCAGCAAAATAAAAATTGGCAACTATGAGTGGCTCTATGTACATAATGGAAGTTGAAGAAATAAGGTACATTGTGTTCACTAACGTCCACAAGGCTTCCTTCTTTCTTTCTGGCAATTTACGTCGCTCAAAAAGCAGACTGCTAAATTATCAAAATTAAAAAGGTCTTAACACCTGAAACCTGGGCTAACAGCCAATGCTGACATTGTACAGCAGCACTGGGAAGGTGCTGACGTGCTGCACTGTTGAGTGACAGTCATTCAAAATTAAACTGAAGTCCTTTTTGCCCATTTCAGGTTGCGGTCCATGAGGAAGTTAAAGGGGAACTCTCAGCCCCACAGGAGAAATGCTGTGGGGCCTACAGGTCCCAAATAAGAAAAACACTACTAAATTATATTGTTCAGTCACTTGTGTGAAAGCCGGCCCAGTGGCGTGGAGGGCTGAGATATCATGCTTTACCTCCTGCCATGCTGGCGACCCGTGTTTGCGGTGCGAGCAGGTCGTCAGGGGTCAGCCAGAGAGGGAGAAGATCAAGCATCCAGGGGACAGCTCTCCTCTCCCTGGGAGGGTGGGGAACAGAGACCGGCACCTGTCTGACACCTAGTGGAGGCCAGGCGTTGGCATGCCGCATCCTGCACTGTGGGGCCTGGAGGTGGAGCAGCTGACCGGCGTACTGCATGTGGAAACGCATGCAGCTCGGCCATTGTTGGCACTGCACGCTCCCCTGCGCAGAAAACTGGTCCCGGTTGAACTAGATGAAGGCAGTCCTCCACAAGCGCCGCCTCGAGAAGGCACCTCCCGCACTGCCCTGCCACAGAGGGTAAGCCGCGGGAGAAGAGAAGGTAAGCCTGAAGGTCAGGGCTGGGAGGATGACAGGATAGTGGGCTGACCGGGATGGAGGGAGAAACAGTAACTGAAAAAAATAAAAATCAGTTGTGTGAAGAAATCATTTTTATCTGGTTGATCCTGGGCCCCCCACCATGACCAACTATTCCCCCATGGCCAACCCTCTGATGAAGCGTACAACGGAATAAGCCATGGGGGGATGCCTATGTGCCTTATAGCTCTGTGTAACACTAGCAGTTTCATACAGCACATTATCACACTTGCGCTGCCAGAACTGATCAGCTGTGGATCATGCTTACCAGCAGAATAAGCACAACTTCACTGTAGGACACTATTACACATAAATGTAAGACACGTAGGCATACCCTGTGCCTTAGTACGTCATGTGTGTCATCACAGGATTGGCCACGGGGAACACTGGGAATAGTAGTTGGCAATCATGGCAGGCAGGGGGGCAGGCTCAATCAGTTTAAAAATTACTAGAGCTAATGATTTTCTGCTTTCAAAAATGGTCAGTTTCTTTGGTAAAATCTTAAAATTTGTTTGTTTCCCCAAATTGAGCACAAGTAAGCAAGTTTTATACAAAAATTTGGCTTACAGGACACCCAAACAGAAATTCGACATGTTGATTTTTTAATTAGATAAATGCAGCTTCATAACATTTAAAACATGTAAACAGCCTCTCCTAGTTCAAATGTCTCTCATTCAGCTTAGCTAAAATGGCTGCTAATGTACACCGTGATTACCTCAATGGGGCACAGCCCAATCAAGTACTGTATTGGGATGGAGTCTGCTGTGTGAAAAAACACTGTCTGTTTCAGTGTGGTGTGTTCTACAAACTTGAAAAAAAGTCATTAACATGTATATCAGTTTGAACAGTACACATGTAAAGTGATGATTTTTACCCTTTTAAACAAATTAACTGCTAAATGAATTAATTACATTTTGCTACTGCATGAGAGCTGTGCCTGCTGCAGCACTTGCTGCTGCTCGGGCTCTCTCCTCACTGACATATCACACTGCACGTCAGCACCATTTTTGAGACGCTGAAAAAGGGAAATCTGAATCGGGAGAGGCTGTTTACATTCTTTAAATGCTATGAAAAGAACAGTTACATACTTACTGTAACAGTACATCTTCGAGAGAATCTCTTCCATTAGGCCACACCTTTGGAACTACAGCCACCAGGCACTAGGACCACATGGAAAGTTTTGCCAGCCAGGGGCTGTCCACGACGATTTCATGAGTCAGCGTCTACATAAACTTGGGCGACCCCACCATGGACAACCGTGAGACAGGCCTAAATAGCACATACAAACTGCATGCGAGACTTCTTCATAAATTTTGTCTTCACACTTGCAATACCAAAATAACATGGCTGACTATTTCTGCGGCATGCAGAGATGTCAAAAAACACAGTGACAAAATAAAAACGAGTAAACGGCAATGGCTAGTTGACATTTCCTCAGTAGGTCCAATAAGAATGATTGATGGCAGGAAAACAACTGAGGAGTGATAAGGCTGCCCACATTTATGTAGACGCCAACACAAGTCGTCGTGGGTGGCCCCCAGCTAGCAAATGTTTCCATGTGGTCCTACTTTCTGGCAGCTGTAGTTCCAAAGGTGTGTTCTAATGGAAGAGATATCCTCGAAGAAGATCTGCATTTATCCCAATTAAATAAATGCAGTTTGATTATTCATGTAAACAGTAGCCAGGCTATGAAGCCAGATTTTAGAAACATTATATTTAAAATGTATTGGTTTAGGTAACCTTTAAAATGGAAATATTTGCCCAAAAAGCTGGTGCAAAGTGGTGTTTTCCCATTAACAACTGACTCCCAAGTGTTGGTAAAAAAAAAAAAAGAAAAAAGAAATTCCATTTCTTACCAGTATTTTCCATTGAAAACAGAAAATAACTGGCCCTATATTACTTCACACAAGTAAGTGATTTAAAAAATGTAATAGACAGTTTGCTTAATTGTAACCTACAGGACCTGCAGCATTTCTCCTGGGGAGCTAAGAGTTTACCTTTAAAGATCCGATGGCATATATCGTAAGAGGCAATTTCCCCCCAGTGTAATGGCCAGCATTCTCCCCATCAATAAAGCAAGGCAATGTAACCCACACCCTAGGACACATCTGAAAACACCTGTCACAGCTCAGTGTGTCTTTCTTAGGCTAGTAAACAAAACTGCTAATAAAAATGTGTACAGATGAGTGCCATTTGAAATCTTACTAGATTCAGCACTGTTGATCTGATTGCAGTCTGCCCTCAGTCAACTACAGCACCAATCTACATCAACAGTGATGTTTTTAGAATACATGAAACACATAATGAGATTAGGGGGTAGACTTGTTTTAGGAAGTGTCCACATAAGGATGCACATTTAGGAGTCGGTTGCCCTACCACTGTTGTAATTATGGCACAACTTACAAGAACATTCTTGAAACAAGAAAACACAAGCTCATACTGCTATCAACTAACTGCATTTTTGTAGAAATATTACTAAAACAAGTATTCATTCTCCCAGTATTAAGCTTGTCTTTCCAAACTAAACCAGCCAATCATAAACTATATGAAACAGTAACCTGGTTTATTTTCAGAGGAAAATGCATTAGTTACATATTTCTGTACATGAAAGTTTTTCTTTTTGTTTTGGGTACACCCAGTCCATTCACAGGCATAACCTCGGAAATCATAAACTGTACTTATTCAATGTCAATAAGCATGACTAAACTGCACATATTCAAAGTCAATGAGCGAGGACTGCAGCATGCCCAAAACGTGTTTAGCACGCTGCACATGCAGAAGGTATTCACAGACCCGAGTGAGTATGCTGCCGGACATTAATGATCACATAGCAACATCAGCCAACTGTGGTATATTCCAAACACGGACTGTTCGTAAGAAGAGGGGAGGTAAATTAAAAAAGGTAACACAACTCTGTACACCTGATCAACAAACAAAAAAATTCCAGTGGAACAGTAAATGTACTTTGGGATAGATTTTTCATACTTACCATATATTTCCCCTGTATAAATATGAGACGTATCGTAATCTAGTATTTTGTCTGACTCTTCCACTTTGAAGTCATCAGTGAACAAAGAAGTATCTCTCTTCATTCGAAGATCAAAATGCCTGAAACAGGGAATCAGTAACTGATAAGAAAGCAATAAAAACAGCAAACGTGCCCCTGTAAAATTATTTATTTTTAAATCTGACAGGTGTGTAGACCCATTCTCAAATGGACAGTCCACATACCATAATCAAAAGTATCAGTGGTGCATTGAGGTGTCACGTTGTCCAAGGCAGTAGCATGAGCCCACCAGAAATGAGATGTGGGCATCTCACCTTGGCTATCCTTTGTAAATAAACTACTTGTAAATCACTTTGGGACACAGTATACAGAAAACACTTTTATACTATTCTACACTTCACACACTACACGTATTTGATTACAATACTAATACTATTGAGGGATGCTAAGCTAGCCTTATCAATTTGATTTAATTTCCTCTATCTCCTCAACACTTTCTTTCAAACTTTTCCTCCAAGTAAGCTTCTGGATTGTGAGTGTTATACAAGATGTCAAATTTGCTTCATCAGCAACAGAAGCCGACAGTGAGCACTCAGGTTGTATAATTACAGCCAGGCAGCCACGGATGAGTAAAAGAGTATTTTAGAACGCTCACACTGCTGCAATAAAACTTCTAGACCACTGAATGAGGCATCCATTACAGTTGACAATATATGCATGAGATACAGTCTAACATACACACAGTTTGCAACAAGGACAGTAGGTAAAATGCATAAACATCACTAGACAAATTAATTCCAGATTGATTGTTTTGTGTAAATCTCTCCAAGGCATATGAATGCATTCTAAACCCTAAAATTTAGTTAAAAGTATCATCAGTATGCAAATACGTGTGTGTGTGTGTGTGTGGCAGTATAAGAAATCTCTCAGCTGGCAATACATTCTGCTGGTAATGTCATTACTCAGTCCTCCCCAAACTAACTAAAAACATCCTAAATGTAATAATCTTTAAAATCTGCAAAAATAAATACAATTGACCCCATGAGGAATTGCAAGCTATCCCTTGCTGCCTAAAAGCTATAGTTAACAGGTTCTGTTGAAAGTATGATTTGATTTAGGTATCCTTGCATTCGTTAGTTCTTGATAATCACAAATTTCCTTAAAATCTGAAATTAAAAGCTGATATACTGAACAAGTACTTTTGCTCAGTATTTACCAAGGAAGAGGCAAGGGAGGGGCCAAGACTCACGAGGAAAGGTTTTCGGGGGAAGAGGTGGACACCAACCCATTTACGGTGGACTGAGTCTTGGAGGAACTAGGGAAAGTAAAGACTGACAAGGCAATGGGGCCAGATGGGATTCACCCTAGAGTTCTGAAGGAACTCAGGAAGCCCTAGCAGGACCACTGACGACCCTTTTCAACCAATCACTAGAGATGGGGGAGGTACCTGGGGACTGGAGAAGGACAGAGGTGGTCTCCCCTGCACAAGAGTGGAAAGTAGGGAGGAGGCAGGCAATTACAGACCTGTAAGCCTGACCTCAGTGGTGGGGAAGCTGATGGGAGTCCCTGCTTAAGGAGAGGGTAGTGAAGTTCCTGGAGTCAAGCAGAGCAAAAAAACCCAAGGCAACATGGATTCACTGAGAGAAGGTCCTGTCAGATTAATCTTATAGATTTGACTGGGTGACCAACGTGGTGGATCAGGGAGGGGCGGTGGAAGGTTGGCCTACCTGGATTTCAGCAAGTCCTTCCACACTGTTCCGCACAGAAGGTTGCTTAACAAGTTGGGGGATCTGGAGGGCATTAGAGAGCCAGTCTCCCAGCAAGACGTCTTCCAGATCAGCTCTGCACTTACGCCTGGAAAAACTCAATTTTAATATAGAAAAGTCAAATAAAGACAATGGGAAATTTGAAAATTACATTCCTGAAGTCATCAGCTTCCCTACAAACCCAAATATAATATGGAGAAAAAAATCTATAGGTTCGGGAGCAACTAAAGCTGCCGTAGCAAAACAAGGGCAGGCCCAAGAGACTGCAAGCCATCAGGTAGGGCTCAACACAGAGGGATCGCAAGTCCCTCCGTGGCAACAAATTCCTGTGACAGTACAATCCATGGATAGCAAGATGGAACGTACATTAACAAAGTTGGAGATGCATGAGGGTGCCATAAAATAACTCAGTGGTACTGTAGCTTAAGCAGATAAACGTTCCATTTCGACACAAGCAGCAGTTTGTCCACTAACTAAAGAGAAGACACAATGGAGGGATCAGTTAGAGGCCCTAGAGAACGAAGCTCGAGCTGGGAAACCTGCGTCTTGTTGGCATTCCAGAGGGGGTCGAAGGAGCCAATTTACTCAGCTTCTTGAAAAGTTGGATGTAGGACTCCATTCCAGTCCCGGAGGACTTTGTCTGGGGTGTTCTCAGGAGGGCATATCGAGTAAACCAGAGGGTTAGGCCTACCACTATGGAGCAACCTCACACTGTCCTGGTGTGAACGGTGTGTATGGAGATCTGGATCAGTTGTTATTGGCTGCAAGATAGATGTACCCGATTGATATTGCTGGGCATGATATTAACATTTTCCTGGACCTTTCTTACCAAACTAGAGCATGCCATAAACAATTTGATGGCATTAGGCAGAGACTCCGTGCACTGGGGAATAGTGCATTACTTCTTGTTACCAGCGTGCCTTCGGATAGTCTATAGAGGAAAAAGTTGGCAGTTTAAAGACCCTTAGGATGATGGGCACTGGATGGAGGAAAAAAAAAAAAGGATAAAGAATTTGATGCCAAAACGGAGCGGATCCTGGATAAAGATACATCAGACAATGATAGAACTGGTTTGCTACCCTAGAGGACTAATTCATATGGTCGGAGCTTTTCTAAAGGGCTACTTACAATGAGGTTTCCCCCTTAATATGGGGAAACATTTGTTCATTTTATCTTTTTGTTTTTCCTGCTAATCTCCTTACTGTCAAAATACAGAGTACCATTTACTTGTACTGTAAGGGAAGTTACCGACTTTAGGTAAGCTTATTTTCTGTTTGGGATAAGGTGGTCTCAATGTGTATTTTGTTAAGAGGGGAGGTGTGGGACAATATTAGTCCAACAGGCTCTGTTTTATCTTAGTCTCCCTATGACAGAAGCTTAAAGAGATACCGATGCCTCAAAGAAAACTTTAAAAAACATAATAATTAGGTACAGTTCTGTTTGCATTCTATTTATATTTTACATATTTCTCCTCCTCATAATTACTAAGGAAATGTGTATGAATATATGATTGTTGTCCAATAGAGTTTATTAGGAGTTCATTTGCTCTATAGCTTACTCCCTACTCCAAGTCATAGTCCTCTGTTTTGACATCACAGTCTGTTGCCATGGAAGTAACTGATGTCACAAGCAGTGACCTATGACTTCAGGTAGGGAGAAAGCAGTAGGAATAGATGAACTCTTAAGAAGCAGAAATCCTGTTTTCATACACATCAGCTCAGTAATAAATAATGGGGAGGAGAAATACAGAACTAATGGGAAATACAAGCTGGACTATGTCTAAATATTATGTTTTGTTAAAGTTCACCTGAACGTGTCACCAGCTCTTTAAAAATGGGGCAATGTTAAGTCTCTCTGTTTGACTATACACGTTTCTTTAACAAAGTTAATGGAGAAATGTTTTTCTGGCTTGGTGTAGTGTAGAATCTGGAAAGCACAATATTTTTGTAATATAACAGTTGTGCATGGATGGCATAAAATCCAAAGAGGGGGAGGTGACCAGCGGGGTGTTACAGGGATCGGTGCTTGATCCAGTCCTATTCAATATCTTCATAAGTGACATTGCAGAGGGACTGAAGGGGAAAGTATGTCTGTTCGCAGATGACACCAAGATCTGCAACAGAGTAGACACACAGGAGTGGCTAGATACAATGAGAAATGACCTAAGACTCCTTGAGAAATGGTCAAGGGTTTGGCAGTTGGGTTTCAATGCTAAGAAATGCAAGATTATGCACCTGGGACACAGAAACCCAAGAGAGGAATACAGGATGGGGGGGGGGGCAGGTTCTCACCACCACAAGTCAGGAGAGAGACCTGGGAGTTATATCTGATGGCCTGAAGTCGTCCAAACAATGCAAAAAAGTGAGGAAAGCAAACAGAATGCTTGGGTGCATAGGAAGGGGCATAACCAGTAGGAGAAGCAAAGTGGTAATGTCACTGTACAGATCACTGGAGAGGCCTCATCTGGAATACTGTGTCCAGTTCTGGAGACCGTATCTCAGGAAGAACATAAGACAGAATGGAAGCAGTCCAGAGAAGAGCAACAAAAATGATACATACACTGCACCACAGGCCTTATGAGGAAAGACTCAAGGAACTAAACATCTATTCACTGGAAGAGAGAAGGGAGAGAGGGGATATGATAGAAACTTTCAAATACCTAGGAGGAATAAACAGGGTACAGGAGGGGAGCATATTTCAGAGAAGAAAGTGCACAAGGACAACAGGACATAACATGAGGCTGGCGGGAGGGAGGCTTAGGGGGAATACTAGGAAGTATATTTTCACAGAGAGGGTGATGGATCTGTGGAACAGCCTACTAGCGGAGGTGGTGGAAGCGAAAACAGTACAGGGATTCAACAGGGCATGGGATAAGCATAAAGGCACCCTGCTGTGCAGCAGAGGGGAACAGCAGTCCAGATAAGGGTAGGGATTGCCAAACCAAGTAGGGAAATGGGCAGACTAGGTGGACTGGTTGGTCCTTATCTGCCGTCATAGTCTATATTTCTAAAATATTCTGTTTTTTTTACCCTAAATGCCAGTACTGTATTCTAATATCACAATGAAAGTGAAAGACAGGTGAAAATGACCATGAAGATGTAACAATAAACAGAGTTGTGCATCACACTGACTAAATGCCAGTTCATTGGCTTCTTTCCTTTTTTTTCATGCTATGTTTCTCCATAAAGCTGTCTACAGTCCTTCAGGTCATTTCTCTGGCAAACTGCCAGCCCTGTTGTCTATTACCCCCACTGGTTGGAGCCACAAGTGGTCACTACAGCGCACAGGACATGAAAGTACCAGAGACTGTCATTTCTATGGCACAGTAGTTTTCACCTTTTCTCTCTTGCTCCCTCTCACCACCCTGCAGTGAATTAATACCATGAGGTTAGCCTGCAGCTTCCCCTGATGGAGGAGCAAGATCCACAGCCAACTGCCAGGGGTCACTGCAGCTATGGATTATGCCGCCACACCCTCCCCTACTGGGACATGCTGCCACTGTCAGAGAGTCTCCCAGGTGCCCACCTGAATACCCGACTTTGCTCCTGACCCCAGGTTGCCAGCTCACCAGCACAAATGCACTGCCACTAGGCCATGGGGTGGCCCAGGATTCTTTACTTTTTATTATTTTCCCCTCTCCTACTGCACAAATCAAGTCATCACTGCTATACCCTTCTCTTCCAGGTCAGAGGGTGAGCAACATCAAAGCCACATTTTAATCAGCTGTTGGGATGCATAAACACCAAGTTGCCTGTGCGCCTGAGGGCCAAGCACGTTACCCCTGCTATGTGCTCAGTCAACAGCTGCCGCACAGAGGGACTGCTGGACTTATGGCAACTATAGACATAGATTCATATAAAAATAGCAGATGAGATTTCGTAGTAAATCTCATCTGCAGACACACTGGTTCTCATGTGAGAGAATGCCAGCAATTTTTTTGTTTGTTTTTTGATCTGCCCCCCTCCCCATTTAGAACACTTTTTAAAACTATCCATAGAGATCTGTTCCATGGATCTATCCCATTTATTAAAGTGGTGACACTGGTGTCGATCGATCTAGCCTATCTGTGCAAGCAGTGACACTGATTTAGTCTCATGATGACATGTCATGTTGAAATCTCGCTCTAAACTACCGTGAGCCTGAGTTTATAATCCATCCTTGCTCTCGCACATGAATCCTTGGTCAGAGATACTTTCAGAGATACTTCCGGTGCCAAAGGCAAGCACAACAAGAAAGCTGAGAATAGAGGAAATTAAAGGATGGCTAAGAACCTGGTGTTGTGCTAAAGGGTATGGGCTGGGGGGGTGGGGAGGGACCTGGGAGGACAGTAGTCTCTATGCCAAGGACAGACTACACTTGAGTGAGGAGGGAAAGAAAGTGTTGAAACAAAAGATGGAGGAGTACATAGAGGAAGTTGGGAATTTAAACTAGGAGTGGGGGGTGGCAGTTGGGGAAGAGATATGCAGAGACCACAGGTTGGGAAACCATATGAGCTTACCCCCCATAACAGTGACAAAGAACAAATGGCAAGTATTGTTGGTGATGCTAGGAAAGGAGGGCAAGATTGGGGGGGGGGTGGAAGGTGGTTACCCTTAATGCTAGGAGCCTTGGGAGGAAAACTGCAGAGTTACAGGTTCTCATGACAGAGGGAGAGGTGGACATTGCAGCCATCATGGAAACATGGGCCACCCAATACAATGACTGGGACCTGTCTGTACCAGGGCGCAGGTTATTTCGTAGGGACAGGGTGACTGGGAAAGGGGGGGGGGGGTGGCACTATATGTGAAGGAAGGACTGAAGTGTGTAAGGGAGGAAGGGGAGGAGGGTAGTACGGAGTCACTTTGGATGCAAATCCAGGATTCCAAGAATAGGATTCTTAGAATGGGAGTGGTGTACAGGGCACCAACTCAGACGGAGGAGTTAGACAGGGAACTAGCGGGACAGATCAGGAGGACCTGCGAGAAGGGTAGTGTGGTGGGATTGTGGGGACTTCAACATGCCAGGAGTGGACTGGAGCACCCCAACAACTAGGAACAGAAGGGAGCAGGTACTGCTGGATGCCTTCCAGGACAGCTTCCTGCTGCAAATGGTCAGTGAACCAACCAGGTGGGAATACCCTTGACCTTGTGCTGGCGAATGGGGGACTTTGTGAGAGAACTTACAGTGGAGGAACCATGTCAGAGTGACCACCACCAGTATGGCTCACATTGGATATATGGGCAAGGAAGGATGGAATCTGGCACACTGCTGGACTTCAGGAGGGCCGACTTTGGGAGGATGGGGAAGTGGTAAAAGGTACCTGGCCAGAATTCAATCTAGTATGGACACTAACCAGAGGTGGGAGCTCATAAAGCTGGGGATAGTGGAGGCAACTAAACCTGCTGCAAAGCCCAAGAGCAAGAAGGCTAGGGCTAAGAAACCAATCCGGTTGAGCAAGGAGATCATGGAAAAGGTAAGGAGGAAAAGAGCTGCCTTTAGGAAGTACAAGAAAACAGGGAGGGGAGGACAGGGAGGAGTACTTGACAGAATCGAAGGAGGTGACAAGGGCAGTAAGGGGAGCCAAAGCATCTACGGAATTCAGGCTGGCACAAGGCATTAAGAAGGGGGAGAAGGACTTCTTTAAGTAAATCAGGGAGAAAAGGAGCTGTAAGGACCACATAGTAAGGATTAGGAAGGAGGGGGGTTGGGTGGAAGCAGGGTGCAATAAGGCGGAAGCACTAAATGAATACTTCTGCTCAGTATTTACTTAAGAGAGGAGGGGGGTGACACCCAAGGTGGGACAAATGGCAGAAGCAGGGTGGGAAGTGGTGACAGATGGGAAATCATGGAGAGCAGAGTTCAAGAGGGTTTGAAGGCACTGAGGGTGGACAAGGTGCCAGGCCCACATGGCATCCACCCAGGGTACTGAAGGAGCTGGCAGGGTCCCTGCAGGACCTTTGGCAGACCTATTTAATGCCTCACTACATTAGGGTGTGTACCTCAAGACTGGAGGATGGCTCATGTGAGCCCCCACAAGAGTGGCCCCAAGGATGAACCGGAAACTACAGACCAGTGAGCCTCACATCCATCGTGGGTAAGCTAATGGAGACTATCCTGAAGGAGGCTGGTGGCCTCCTAGAGGCCAAAGGACTACAGGATAGCAGACAGCATAGCTTCATACGTGGCAGATCCTGCCAAACCAACTGGTCAAGTTCTATGACTAGGTAACTAGGTAACTGGACAGGGCCATGCAGTGGATGTCCTGTATCTGGACTTCAGTAAAGGCATTCGACTCCAGTGCCATGGAAAGGCTGGAAGGAAGTTAGGGGCACGGGCGGGTGCAAAGCTGGTGAGATGGGTAGGGAACTGGCAGCAGGAAGGCAACAGAGGGGTGGTGGTGGGTGGGGAGCTCTCACACCCAAGGGCAGTGATGAGCGGTGTTCCACAGGGCTCGGTGTTGGGACCAGTGTTGTTTGGGATATTCATTGCAGACATATCATGGGACATCAAAAGCAAGATCAGTCTGTTTGCCGATGATACCAAGGTAGGCGTGGTGGTGGATGACCTAGGGGGATGGCAGGGGTTGCAGAATGATCTGGCAAAGCTTGAAACCTGGTCAGACACCTGGCAACTGGGCTTTAATGCCAAAAAGTGCAAGGTTCTGTATTTTGGGATGAAGAATCCAAGGAGGAGTTGCCAGCTAGAGGGAGTGCAGCTAGCCCAGACAGAGGAGGAGAAGGATCTGGGTGTGCTCATTACAGGGTCAATGAACAACTCAGCACAACGTAGGAAGGCAGCTGCAAAGGCCAACAAAATGCTGGGTTGTATTGCAAAGGGTACATCCTCGAGGAGGGAGGAGGTGATTCTGCCACTGTATAGGTCATTAGTTAGACCACACCTGGAGTACTGGCGTCCGTATCTGAAGAGGACATTAAGTTACTGAGGGTGCAGCACAGAGCGACAAAGATGATCAAGGGGCTGGGGACTTATCATACGAGAGGAGGTTGAAGGAGTTGAACATGTACTCACTGGAGGAGAGGAGAGACAGGGTGACATGATTGAAACCTTTAAATACATGAAAGGAATAAACAAGACGGGTACAGAGGGGCTGTTCAAAGTAAGGGAGGGGAGGGCCACCAGGGGCCATGAGATGAGACTGGAGCGAGGAAGGTTCAGGAGGGAGATGAGGAGACACTTTTTTACAGAGAGGGTGGTGGATGGGTGGAATGCGTTACCTGCTGAAGTGGTATGCAGTAGAACAGTGGACTGCTTCAAACGAGGATGGGACAGGACAAGGGGAAGGGTTAATGAAGGGGAAGGGTGGAAGGAAGGGGCAGATGCAGAATAAGGGGTGCTAGCTGTACATTCGAGCAGACTTGATGGACCTCTAAGCCTTTATCTGCTGGCAAATTTCGTATGTTCGTATGGGGCAGCACAATGTACTACCACCATACCAGTGAGCAGCTCTCTACAAGGTTCTTTTGAAGTACAACAGATGATTCTTGCCCAGTTATTTGTTTAAACAGCTGAACAATTTTTTATGGAAGCGCAAGCTTCTTCTCATGAATGTATGCTGCCAACTACTCCAGAGAGATACAAACACTACCTCTCTGACAGCGGGGACTCCAGATGTGTCTCTACAGAAAGAACAGTCCTTCTTTACTACCATCCTGAGAGATGTAAAATCGCTAGTGTTACTCTGACTGCCAGCATTAAAAGTTGAACTTGCAGTTACCCAATGCACATATCAGCACAGCAAAACATGTTCAATCACCATGATAGCCAAATGAAATAAAAATGAGATTGCATCATCTATTTTCCTTTACATATGGGTGTAAAGCAAGACTGTGTAGCCAGCCTTCGTTTCTCTATATACTTCAAAAATCCATTTAATTGTATCAGCTGTGCTGTTGATTAATCAACTTCGTTCAGAGTAAAGCACAGTCAAATAAATGTACACTGCTTTCCGCTTGTGACGCCGGCGACCCAGGTTCGGGAATGGACCCCGGTCATCGGAGGGCGGGTTAGGCCAAGTGGGAGAAGGATTAGCGTCCCTAGGACTGCTCTCTCTCCGGGGAAAGGGGGGACTGTGATCACACAGGAGCGACACCTTGGCAGAGGCCGGATTGCCACCTCTGTGACAATGCATAATCGCCTCTGGGGACAGACGCCGGGCATCATTGCACATCTCCGCCCCCAGCTCACAGGGGAAAAAAGCAAGGTGGCCTCCGCCCATGAAGCCCCACCCGGGCTTCACCGATTAGGTCATCGGCCTCCAACCAGACACTGGGTTCTGCGGCACTGAAATAGCGGGGACCAGTGCCGCGGGGAGAGCAACGGCAAAGAGACGGTAGGTGGAAGTCCAGGGGCCATGACTAAGGTTGAATCTGACAGAAAGCCCTACCAGAAAAAGCAAAATAAATACAAAATAAATAAATGTACACTGCTGTGGTTTTTCACAGCATCATTTACTACAGTACACTAGTTGTCATATGCAAATAAATACAGGCCATTAAACTATGTGTTTTGTTAATCACTGGCCTGCTTACAACTGCAAAATGAACTAATAAGGGGAAAGAGAAAAGGGAAATTGTTTAACCAGGAAAGGCACATTAAGTTGGAGCTTAGCTGGCCCAGTGGCACAGAGCACTGAGGTGCTGGACACCTCCCCTTGCACCGCGCCGGCGACCTAGGCTCAGGAGCGAGCTTGCGTTGCTGGGGGTCAGCCGGGAGGAGAGGATCCAGCGTCTGGAGGACAGCTCTCCTCTACCGGGGAGGGTGGGCTGATGACTCCCCAGCAGCAGCAACTCCCAGTGCAGACTGGGGGTGCAACAGCCAGAGGTTACACAAGGGATGGAGGTGTTGGCGGACATCCGTGAGAGGGGTGTGGGAGCGCGCTCAGCTCACACTGGGCAGCACTGCACGTCCGTGCCTCGGGGATCATTCTCACACAGGCGTAAATAAAGAAACACCCCAGTGCCTGAGGAGACAACGGAGCGTCTACCCCATGCCCACTACTGGACAACACCTTCTCCTGATCCCACTCAGCCTGCATCTGAATCTACCCACCAGACTAAACTGATGAAGCGCCCAAGGTAGGTGTGGGCGGACCCGCCCTGAGGGTCACAAGTCAGGGGGTCTACTGGTGGGGGCTTAGGATGCCAGGTCAGGGTTCCAGGCAGGGGATCTGGGCGGAGGGGAGGTTGTAGGCAGGGTGGGACAAGCACGTGTCTCCCAAGGGATGCTTCAGGAACCAGAGACCGTAGGGAAAAAGAAATGTGTTAAAAAGGAAAAATAAAAATAAAGTAAGCTTGAGCTTGTTTCCAGGTGCGACCTGGGAGCACACGGAAGTTAAGTGACTTGCCCAGGGTCACACAGCATGCAAGTGGGGGCTGATGGGATTCAAACCCAGGTCCCCAGGTTTGCAGCTCAGTGCCCTTATCAGCTACTCTATTCTACCTCCTCACAAAATTTGCTTCTAACATTTTCAAGACCACAACTGGCAGACCAACAAGATATTTGTGCCCCTAAAACTAAGATGTATGCAGATTTACTAATTTGTAAAAATCAAAAGGCATTTTTAAAATAAATGATCTACTACTTTTTGCTCAATTATCTACTCAAATATATTTCTCATGCTTGTGTTTTTCGTGTTTGTTCTTTCAATATTTTTCTGCTAGTCAGCAAGATAAGACACACAATATCTGGGTCAAAATCCTTTAAAAACTATGCCTTGGTCAAAAAGTGCCAAATCTCTGATGACACAACTTTTGAACTTGTGTCCCAAGTAGCCTCTCTATCACAGCAATAAACATCTAATTATACATACTGGCATTATTTCAGCTTTTAGTTATCTCTAAACTTTCTCATTTACCTTTTTCTGAATGATAAGGTGCCTCTCACTCCATCCCCACAAAGTGAAATCTGTACCAGAATCTAGTAACACTCACAGCAGAGCTGCAAACTGACCTGTCAGTGCAGGGTAGTACTACTGCTTGCAACAGCAATTACCTGAATTCGGAAACAAGCTCACGCCATGAGGGGATGGCCAGGAGAAAGAGGTTGGAGCATCCAATGGACTGCTGTCCTCCTTCAAGGGGGAAGCATGCTAGCACCCCCATCTGACTGCCACCTCCTAATGAAGGCTGGGTGGCAGCACGCCTGAAGAAGCTACAGTGAGAGAGGGTCGGGATACAGTCTGCACGATTCCCGCACATGTGGGTATGTACCTTGGGTATCATTCATGGCTGTATCCTAGGGGAGGGAAAGAAATGGGAAAAATCAGCACTGGCTGGGCAGAGGAAGTCTGCCTGCCCCCCTTGTTCATCTCAGGCTTCCTCTCCTGACTCCTGGTGGACACTCCATGGTTTTGCCTCCACCATGAGGCAACTGGATGTAGGGGGTGGAACAGCCAAGGAGCTGATGTTAGATTATGCCTCGGCCGGCAAGAAGAGGGGGAAACACAGCGCTGTGATGTGGATGGTCCACGGAGTCCCTGGAGATCACGTAAATGGAGCCTAGAGGGATATGAGAAGGTGCTGACAGACGGAGGCAGGAGGTCATACTAGCCAGAGGAGAGTTTTGGGGGAGACAAGGTTACAACACTACTGTCTGCCTCCTAAGAGAACTGGCTGATCAGCGTTTATTGTGAGATCAGCAGTATACAACAGTTTAAACCATAATAATATGTGTGCAGTGAGCCGTTTGCCCCTGTCTGTGGGCATCAGTGTAACATGTAGACTGTGGATGTTTTTAAATATACATGAGATGTAAAGATGCTAAGGCGGTATCCTGAAGGATTTGACAGTGTGTGTGTGTGTGTGTGTGTGTGTGTGTGTGTGTTTTTCACACACATATTTATATATATTAGAGGCAAAAAACTCAGTTTAATGCATTAGTTAGGGTTGTTCCACACCAACAAAAGCAAGGAAATTCGGTGTTAGAGTTGAAAGCCCCACTTGGACCCCCCCACACCAACCGGCATCGGGTTGCACATTAGGGTTGTCGGCCATAACTCTCACCCCATCACATGTGTAAAGAAGCAGAGGTGTAGGAGAATGGGGTGAGAGTTAGGACCGCCAACCCTAATGCTTCTTGTTTTTCAGACTCTGCAGACTCAAGGTGTGCAGATCTGGTCCTGTTTAAATGAGCTACACAGAACTTGACAGCTTGGCAACAACAGAGTCTAAACTTTCCCATTGTGGCTAAGAGCTTTTTTATTTTCTAGGGAAAAAAAACTTTTCCTTTATCCTTCCTCCACCAACTTACCCAACCACTTACCTATAGCTTAAAGGGGAACTGTCATCAACAGGATTTCTTGACGTCTGAAAGCCCATAACAAGCTAATTTGATTGAGCTATTGTGTTGATCTGTGAGTCTTTGCAGTCCAGAGTTATTCATATGTAAAATCGCCCTGCAATTAAGGGCTGGTGGCAGCCATATGTTTTGGGCTCCTGACAGGAAATGATGTCACTGAGGGTCTAGGTCCTCCTTTGACTGTATTTAATCCAACAGGTTAAATAAGAAATAGACTTTTATTAAGTGTGTTTTAAAGTGTTATTACAACACTTCCTACATCTATAAAAATTGTTTTGTATGTGCACTGAAACTAGTGAGTAATCACCTCTACATTTCAAACTGTTAGTAAAAATAATCTATCTTCAGAATTGCTTTAATCTCTAGGCTATACTGCCAATGCCAGCTGATCATCAAAAACTACACATCTCAAGACTGGCTCTGTGGTGCCAACAGGTATTGGGGCCCCATATCAGGATTTCTAAACCCTGTCTGTGTTCATGTCAGTACAGGTTTGTAGTTCAGTGCCCTTAACCGCTGTGCTATACTGCCTCCTAATGATCCAACAGAATTCTGGCACCGTCATGGTAGAAAATCCCATTCCAACCAAAGTATTTCAGCAGGAAACTGTTACAGTTTTAACTTAATCGAAAGGAATAAAATACTCTAATAGCAGCTGGCCTGGAGGCGCAGAGGGCTGAGGTGCAGGTGCCTTACCTTGCGCTATGCCGGTGATCCAGGTTCAGGAACAACCTCGGGTCGCCAGGGAGCCAACTCGAGGGGGGTGGGTGGGAGCAGGATTGAGCTGTGGCTCTCCCATCCAAAGGGGTGGATGCCCACTGTGCTGTAGTCCCGCTCCTACTGGGTGGAGGTCCAGTGGTCAGAGCAGGCAGTTGGAGCAGCGACACAAATCTGGTGAGGGGAGGATGGGGCTTTCACAAATGTGCTCCGAAGGTCAGGCCCTCTGCTCCTACACTGCCAACCTTGAAGTGCAATAGTGTGAACAGGGGACAGACAGGGTAACCATTCTATCTGCTTTGGGTCCGAATCACCTACTAGCCTCGAGTCCTGGGGGTCAAATGTGAACCTTATGTTAGTGCACCCAGTTAACAGGCTCGGATATGTACCCTCTTCAGGAATGCAGTACAATCTTTCACCCAGTGGCACCCAGCCAGGTTCCCAAAATGTTCCCTTACTACTCAATATGAGACCTAGGTATATTCTTACCTTTAGCAAGATTAGTAACACATTCAAGCCCTTAACAGCTGTCAGACTTAAACACTGGTTCAGCATTCACATGCAAAAGAAACTGAGAATCCACAGGCAGCATTTCAAAGAAAATACTGTTTACTAAACATTGTAAAATAGGTGAAATATCAAACACAGAACAAATATATCACTAGCTTACAGTCACATAAAATAAATGGGAAGTTACAGAACACAAAGACGCCTACCAAAAACAAAATACTTAAGTTCCAGTTGAATTATTTTTCTAAAAGTGCCTAGTTACCAGTCCACAGACTGTGTGTGTATCATTGCTTTTCAGGGAGTGCTTCTGCCACAGCTTGTCAGACGCAGGCCATATCCAAAAGTCAGTTTTCCCCACCTCCTGGTGATGTCACCCATGAGGTCACTATTAGATCTGTGATAAATCTGTAATCCGAGTATGGATATCCACAATGATGTATGTTATTACTGTGAAAATCAGCAACTAGCAATTTCCCAAAATATGATTCTCTTTTGAGCAAAAAATTCCCTTTGATCTGTCTGCTGGTTTCCTGCTTTGCATGAATGATCTTAGGTTTACAACTGATAACAAGGTTCTGTGACCATATGGTCTCTTCCTGCAAGAATCATAAAATTTTATGAGGTCCTATCTCCTGGCAGATGGCCTCAGCCCTCTGTTAGACAGGAAACCGCTAATTCAGTTTTCCCTTAGCCAGCTTTTCTAACAGCCAGCTGTTTCAACAGTCACCTCTGAGGTCAAAGGTCAATTATCACTGCTAGGCTGTTTTCTTGTCTAAGCAGACCTTCACATACCATATATTTATTTACAATTATACAATAATAATAATAATAATAATAATAAATGGTTTATCACGTTACAGGTGCCACCTGATCCTGGCATGCGCATACATGCACGTGTACGCAATGACCCTGGGGAGGGGGAGAGAGAAAAAAAAACTTAAGATACCATAAATTACAAATGAACAAAAAAAAAATACTGTTTAATTAATGGTGATCACTTTTTACATACAAATAAAGACACATTTATCTCCAGTTACAACCTCCCAGTTGATATTTGTGGTTACAACCAGGAGGTTGTAATCAACACCTGTCAATCAAGCATCACCACAGAAAGCTAATTGGTGCATAGTTTCACTGTGGGCGGGCTTAACATCTTACCCAACATGGCAGCTCCATTACTTAGCAGCGGTATCAGCACTCAAGCTTTGCCATACACTAAAACAAGTAACATTTTAAATATTTTTAAATATCTATCTAGTTAATCCCGTCTTGAAAATGAAAAAAGTCAATCTAGTTGATCCTGCCACTCATACCCTTCGTGTGCGTCTTACACTATGCAGCAATGCTGATGGACAGCGACTTTCCAGAATGTCATCACCACTTTAATGTAAAGAAAAAACAAAAGGGAGAGACAGGCCGTGCGTGTTTGTGTGTCTCTCCATCTCTGACAGAAGTGCTGCACTAACTGAACGGTGCTGAAAGGTTAAAAATATCACCATTAATTAAATAAAACAGTGTGTGTGTGTGTGTGCATATGTGTGTAAAAACCAGAATTTTACACACAAACTCAATGTGTGATGCTTTTATAAACCAGTCAAAGGGTTTATGTTCTATCCAACACCTCGGGTTTGTGTAAAATTCTGGTTACACACACCCACCCCTATATTATTCGATATTTTAATAATGCATTTCAGGTTATGCACGTTTTAACAATGTTGTCCATCTACGTGTTTTTTCCATTAATAAACAAGTAATTGTGTCCTATTTTTTTCTTTTCAAGTCAAATCTGGATAGAAAGAGTATATTTTCAGAATCTTAACACATGCTCAAAACCCATTCTGACGGATGAATGAAGCTTGTTCACAGCTGTACTGCCAGCTGATAATTAAAAGCTACACATTTCAAGGCTGGCCCCATGATGCCAGCCCAGTAGGTACGTAGCCACATTTGCATCTTGTAGACCTGAGTTCACACCTGAAATTGTAAGAGAAAAGGCTGCAAGAGAGGGAACAGAAAAAGACTGAAGTTGGTGCTGTGGCAGTCCCAGAAATCTGTACTGACAAGAACACATCCAGGGTTTAGAAATCCTGATATGGGGCCCCAATAACTGTAGGCACCACAGAGCCCAGCCTTGAGATGTGTAGTTTTTGATGACTGGCTGGTACTGGCAGTATAGTTTAGAGATTAAAGCAATTCTTTTTTTTGAAATTTCTGTTTATTCACCTTCCTGCCTGCCATCCCCGACCCTTCAGGAGCCTCAAGGTAGACATCCCTCTATCTTCCACCCTGCCCGTATGACCCTCTGGAACCCCATGGAGCTTCAGTTTACCCCGCGAGCGGGGACGGGGCAGAGCCCCCTTACCCCATCAATCAACTTGCGTCGGTCCAAGGGCCATCGGGCGGGCAAATGTACATCGAGGGCACGTCTCCGAAGGCTCCATCTTCCCGGCGATGGCAGGCATTTTCCACTTTTTCTCCCACCCCTTACAGCATAGGACCCCTGACGTCAAGGCGCAAGGCGCCGACATCACGCTGTATCATGGCAGCCCTTCCCCTAACATTAGGGGCTTGCAGTACTCCGAGCCTCCGCTCGGAGTCAGACAAGTGTTCGGGCTATTGCCTTACCCTCCAGATGGCGAGCTGTCGTGGGGCGCTCCGTCCCTAACTCCCCTGCCGGCCCACCAGCGACCCAAGTCCACTCCCGAACCCGGGTCGCCGGCGTGGAGCGAGGTGTGGCGTCCAGCGCCTCAACCCTCAGCGCCACCAGGCCGATGAGATTAAAGCAATTCTGAAGATGAATTATTTTTACTAACAGTTTGAAATGTGAAGGTGATAACTCATCAGTTTCAATGCACATACAAAAGAACAGGTTACTCACCTGTAACAGTAGTTCTAGGAGTGGTATATGTTGTTCATCCACACTCTTTGGCATGTACCTTTCCCTTTAAATCTTGCCGGAAATTTTCAAGTTGGCTCCTCCCACCCACCCGGGTAGTATAAGTCTCAGCTCTGCCCCATGACGCCAGATCTTGGCCCGCTGGAAACAAGGTTGTGCGCCTTAAAGTTGGGGAGGTCGGGTGGGTGCATGTGGATGAACATATACCACTCCTAGAACTACTGTTACAGGTGAGTAACCTGTTGTTCTAGGAGCGTGGATATGTTGTTCATCCACACTCTTTGACACACTCTTAGCAGTTCTCCGGGAAGAGGGAGGCAAGGCGCACACCCCTTACTTAGGAAACAGAGATTGGAGAACCGAGGCCCCAAAAGCAGCATCCCGGCGTAACTCAAGGTCGATGTGGTACTGGGAAATAAAGGTGTTTGCTGACTTCCAGGTAACAACCCGACAGATTTCCTGGATACGGATGTCCCTGGAAGCAGACACCGATGCAGCAGTATGGTGGGCAGTATGAGCTCTTAACCCTCTGTGAGGCTCCTTGCCCGCCAACTCATAGCACAGACCTATGCATGATGTGATCCATCTTACCAACGGTCCATTTGGCTGCAGGTCTGCCAGAAGCGGCTTCAGCGTAGGTGACAAACAGCTGGCGAACCTCTCCACAAATTTCCGCCATTCTTTCCTTATAATAGGAGAGAGCACGTCTCAGGTCCAGAGCATGGAGCCCGTACTCGGCATCTGAGGTGTAAGTAGGGTAGTATACCGGCAGAGTCAACACCTGATTAAGGTGAAACTCTGAGACCACCTTCGGAAGGAATTTCGGGTGTGGGGCGCAGGACAACTTTGTCCCTGTGAAAGACCAGATAAGGGGAGTCCACCGAAAGCGCCTGGAACTCCCCTGTCCTCCTTGCTGACGTGATAGCCACCAGGAAGGCCGTCTTCCACGACAAGTGTTAGAGCTCACACTTGTGCATGGGTTCGAATGGCTTGCCCATGAGCTTTGCCAAAACCAGCAAGAGATCCCACGGAGGTGGAGGTTCACGCACCAGAGGGGGATATGTGATTCAGGCCTTTGAAGAAGCACCCGACCACTGTCGCCTGTGCCAATGTCGGCTGACCGGTCCGTGCCTGGTAAGCAGAAATGGCTCCCAGGTGCACCCTAAGGGTCGATGACCATAGACCCCCTTTGGAGAGAGATCAAAGGTGTCTAAAATGTTAGCCACAGAGCAGGACGAGGGGTCCAAACCGTTACCCTGACACCAAATGGAAAACCTTTTCCATTTGAAGGCATAACTTCCTGGTTGATTCCTTACGAGATGCCTCCACCATGGTGTAGACATCTTCGGAAAGACCCAAAGTCTGGAACTCTAGCCGCTCAGGTACCAGGCTGTGAGGTGCAGGGATTGAAGGTCTGGATGGAAGACCTTCCCCTGGTTCAGTGATATCGGGTCCGGGCATGTACAAAGCCGCTCCGGGGCCCTGCAGCTGAGGCTGTGGAGATCTGGATACCTTAACTGGCACGGCCAGTCTGGGGATACCAGAATCACCTTCACCTTGTCCCTCCTCACCTTGAGTAACACCTTGTGGATCAAGGGAAATGGAGGAAAGGTGTAGAGGAGGCCTGGGGTCCACGGCCTCGAAAAGGCATCCCCCTGCAGCGAGCCCTGCTATGGGGGGGGCGGGCGTGATACAGACTCAGCTTGGCGTTCTCCCTGGAGGCAAACAGGTCCACCAACAGTTTGCCCCAACGGGAGAACAGACTGTAAGTTACCTCTGGATGGAGTGACCACTCATGGAATGTCTGGCCTATGCGGCTGAGAGCATCCGCCAGCTGGTTTGAGACTCCTGCCACATGGATGGCTAGGAGATCCGCCTCCAACCGGCCTACGAGGGTTCAGATGCGGAGCGCCTCCTTGCACAGCAGACAGGAGTGTGTGCTGCCCTGTTTGTTGAGGTAGTACATGGTCATGGTATTGTTCGTCTGGACTTAAACCACTTGACCCCAGAAATTAAGAGCGAATGCTGACAGTGCCAGTCTGACTGCTCTGAGCTCCAACAGGTTGATGCGTCATCGGGACTCCTTGGGGGTCCAGAACCCATGGGCCCTGTTGTCCCCTATGTGGGAGCCCCAGCCCATGACAGAGGCATCAGTCGTGAGAACAACCGTCGGCACGGGGTGCATAAATGGGATCCCCTCCTGCAACCATTCTGGGGTGGTCCACCATTGGAGAGTGTCCCATATCTTCTGAGTTACAGTGATCAGCTGGTTGAAATGGCCATGGCACTGAGTCCACTGGGCAGCCAGCTCCCATTGAAGGGGGCGCATGTGCCACCTGGCCCAACGGACCACCGAGGTGCATGCCGCCATGTAACCCAGAAGGCACAGAAAGTCCCGGGCAGGGCGAAAGAGCCCAACCAGAAATGATCAGGCAAAGGAGGAAAGAACCTCTGCCCTGTCCGCCGGGAGCTGAGCTCTAGCTTGACGAGAATCAAGCTCTGCCCGATGAAGCCCATCACCTGAGATGGCACGAGTTCTGACTTGGTCTCGTTGATCAGGAGGCCAAGCTGAGAGCAGGTTCTGAGAGCCAGGTCCCTGGATCTCCCACCTCCTGAAGGGAGGAACCCGCCAAGAGCCAGTCGTCGAGATAAGGGTAAATTCTAACTCCTCGATGTCGAAGATGGGCTGCCACCACTGCAATGCATTTGGTGAAGACCCGAGGGGCCGATGACAGGCCGAACGGCATGGCTTAGAACTCATACAGGGTCCCTTTGACCCTGAAGCGGAGGAACCGCTGGTGGGACAGACGGATAGGGATGAGGAAAAAAGCGTCCTGTAGATACAGTGAACAAAACCACATGTTTCGCTCCAGGGATGGTACGATCTGGTTCAGAGTTACCATCCGGAAGGTGCAAGACCTGAGATACTGATTCAGGTCGTGGAGATCTAGAATGGGGCGCCAAATCCCCCCAGTCCGTTTAGGCACCAGGAAGTACGTGGATACGAGGCCTGGGTCTACAGACTAATACGGCACTGGAGCTACTGCCTCCTTGCAGAGGAGCTGAGCTATGTCGTCTCGAAGAGCCGACTGGTGTGAGCTGAGATGCTTTCCTCTCCAGGGGCACAGGCTCGGCTGGGCGGGTACTGCTGGAATTCCAGAGGCAGTCTGTGCCCTACCACTTCTAGAACCCACCTGTCCGAAGTGATATCGGACCAGGACGGAAAGAAAGAGGCAGAGCCGACCCCCCACAGGAGGACCCAGGGCAGGCGTGAAGGGTGTAGGGGTGGCAACCCCCAACTCGTCACTGAGCAGGCTTAGAGGAGGAGGAGGAGGAAGCTCCTGGACCAGCGCCTCAGCTTCCTTTACGGGGCTGTTGGGGGCCCTGCCTGGGCCTAGGGTGCCAAGTTTGAGCCTGCTGCTGCTGTTGGTGCTGCTGACCTCCCTGATAGGAGGGGAGGACTGCCGAAAAGGCTTCTTTTTCCTCTTCTGCTGGTTCTTGCCTAAGGAACCCTTAGCAGAAGTGGCGTCCAAGGTGGCATTGGACTGTTCAATATGCTGAAGGCGGCCTGCTACTCCTGAGCCGAACAAGTCGGTACCAAGGAAAGGCACATCAGCTAACTTGTGCTGGGTATCCGCCGGAAAGAAGGATAACCTTAGCCAGGCCCTGCGGCGGGTGGTAACTGCAGCTGCTAAAGAGCGGGCACAAGAATCCCCAATGTCCAGGGCCATCTGGAGCTGCTGTTTGGCAACAGCACGGCCCAGATCACGGACTTGCTTGACCGTGGTCTGCATGTCCGTGGGGAGGTGAGGAAGTACTTCATCCAATGACCCTAGGAGGGCATGGAAGAGGTGTGCCATGATTACAGCCGGAACTGGCCTGACGAAGGCCCAAGGAAGAGGCCGCATAGACCTTACGGGCAGAGTGGTCCATGTTCTTGGACTCCTTGTCCGGAGGTCGGTCGGTGTCAGCCAAACTACCAGTATGTCTGAAAGACGGAAGCAGTCACCAGGCTCTCAGCCGAGGGATGCTCCGTGAATGGTAAGGGCAGGGATCCCATAGGCACCGCGTAGTTACGGGCCATACGGGCAGGCGGTGCTGGGCAGGAAGCTGGACGCTGCCAAAGCTTAAGGACCGGACCAGTAATGGCTTCCGCTATTGGAAAGGCCTCCGTCGGGGTATCACCCTCTTAAGGATATCCGTAAGGGGGTACTCCGCCTTTTTTTGGATGGACTCCAAGTGCATCATGGTAGAATCGGAGATAAGGCGGAGAATGCCCTGAAAAGAGGAGGGACCTTCCTCCAAGGCCGCCAAGAGTGACTCCTCATCAGCAGGATGGGAGTGCAAACCGGTGGTATCCGAATCCGAGGAGGAGTCGGGGTACAGCGGTCTTCCACCCATGTCCCCTTCAATCCACCAAGGGCGATCTGGAGTGACCATGATGGACAGATGTCAGGGAAGCCCAGTGTCTGGACGGTCCTCTTTAGAGGGAGCCCCACTGGGGGGCTGCTTATGCGGTGGCTCCACCCTAATAGGTGGTGAGACCGGTATGTGCCTAGCCGGGATACGGACCGGCCTCCCGGGTGGAGGAACCGAAGCCTTTGGTTCCAGAGGGGTCGCGTAGGCCCTTGAGGCACAGGCCAAGTAATGACGGGGGTGGACGGCGTACCCGGCTTCCGCCTGGCCAAAATCAGCTGTTGCCACATGAGCTCCTCATAGCGTCGACGGAGTTTCCGTCGAAGCCTCTCTTCATCCGAGGAGGATGAGGATCTGTGTCGGAGCTTCTTTTTTTTTTTAATGCCGGTGGCCTTTCTTTGATTTTTCGGTCGAAGAAGACAGAGTCCTTGATTGAGACCAACGGGGACGGTTAGGTCGATCGGGGGAAACCAGACTCGGGGGGTGGGGGGGAGGAATCGAGGTTCCGGTTCGATTCCCTCGATCAAGACACCCACAGGAGGCATCTCGTGATCGGGGAAAAAGGATAGGTGTCCTCTCTAGAGAATCATCGACCAGAGTCTGTGAAAGTGGCTCGATTGGCTCAAGAAAAATCTCGGCCAGTTCAGCCGATGCCTCGGTGTCTGCCTGGCCAGACGGAAGATCCGTGAAGCCGGCAGCCGAGGTAGCGATCTCAACCGAAGTTGAGACCGCCGTTTCCTGGGACTTGGACCTCTCGGTCCCAGGAGCATCTTCTGGAGGAAGACTTTGGATCCTTGTCCCTCTTGTGAGGGCAGGAGGAGTGCGAGCCCGAGGGCGCCTCACCCCTGGTGGGGAGAGACTGGCACAACTCCCTAAAAGAACCTGAGAAGGTGGAGCAGAGGTTGAGAGGTACAAAAAAAAACTTCGGCCGGCCGAAGCCTGAGCAGCTTCTTCCTTGAAAGTCTTCATCTGCTCTATGGCATTCGTGAGATCATGACGCGAAACCATCCCACCTCGCCTCCTTCGATTTCACCGGCAGGTTTCTTTTCTCTAGTCTCCCCAGCTTAAGGCGCGCCATGCGGTCATCCAAAACGTTAGGATGGAAGGCTAAGCAAAAGATGCAGGTGGTGGTGTCATGACCGACACCTAGGCAGTACTCACAGGTAAGGTGGGGATCGGTGCGCGACATTTTCTGGCCGCATGAACACCGGCAAAATCCAGGGAGTGACTTGTCCTCCATATCTGATGTGCTATCATTGGAATCGACAACTTGAACGAGTTTAAGGGATAAATGCGGTAAAAACAGACGCTGCGAAGCCAGGGCCTATGACTGCTAAAGTTAGCACGAGGGAACCTGAATCTTCCAGCAGAAAGGATGATCTGGCATCATGGGGCGGTGCGGAGTGTTATACCACCTGAGTGGATGAGAGGAGCCAGCTTGAAGACTTCCGGCAAGATTTAAAGGGAAACGGACATGCTAAAGAGTGTGGATGAACAACATATCCACGCTCCTAGAACAATTATTATAAATGTAGAAAGTGTTGTAATAACACCGTAAAACACACTTAAAACAGATTTCCTATTAAACCTGTTGGATTAAATACGGTCAAAGGAGGACCTAGACCCTCAGTGACATCATTTCCTGTCAGGAGCCCAAAACATATGGCTGCCACCAGCCCTTAATTACAGGGTGATTTACACATGAATAACGCTGGACTGCAAAGATTCACAGACCACCACAACAGTTCAATCAAATTAGCTTTTTATGGGCTTTCAGACATTAAGAACGCCTGTTGATGACAGTTCCCCTTTAAAAGCCACTGAAGCATTTGTGCCCCAACCCCACTCCCACTGCAAATAGTTGACTGGGGAGCAGACAGGCAGCAAGCTCTTATTCCTTTACTTTTTTTCTAAGCTAGCACAGTCAGCCCCATTTCCCCTGCAGCATGCCACTATGTCAATAGTTGAGAGAAGTGCTGAACTAAGTGTGACAGGGGTGAGTAAGACCCTGTCTCATTGTTTTTTTACAGAAATAGTTTAAAGCAAAGATCTTTTCTGTCTCTTGTCTGACTGCACAATCAAAGTTTCTTGTGAGACATAGGAACTGATCCTGCCAACAGCCTCACAATCCCCACCCCCCACTACCTCCCTGCCTTCACTTACTGTGTCTTGCTTTTCTATCTTTTCTTCACCTTGCATATCTGTGATTGTAAAATTATGTGTGAATCTGTTTGTGATTCTGGGATCCCTTTGTTTGAAACTGTATATAGTTATATTGTTTTGGAGGGGGTTTTGTTTTGTTTTTTGGTCGTATTTTTACTCCTTTGCTCCACGGCCCTCGCACTCTGAGGGAGTCCCAGCCCAGTCACCCCAACGTCTACCAGCGGTGACAACTAACCCCAAAGGCCTGCCCCCTTAAGCGGCCTTGAACCGATCCAGTGTGGCGACGCCGTGGCTAGTCAGGGGCAGGATCTGCGAACTCCCCCTTCATCTGCCACGAGCAGTTTTTCTTTCAATTTCTTCCCCCTTCAGGAGCAGAGCATGCAATGACACCAGCAACGGCGCCACGCACTCCCGTGCATGCACCCAGTCAAACATCTGCCCCATTCCCAACCCACGTTAGACAGCATCGGTGTGCCGCCTCCAGCCTCCGCTAGGGGCCAGGCATGCACCGACAGCTGGTCACCCTCCTCTCCAGAGAAAGAGAGCAGTCCCTAGGACGCTCAATCCTTTTCCTCCCTTGCCGACCCCTGGCAGCCCGCGTTCATTCCCGAACACGGGTCGCCGGTGTGACATCCAGCGCCTCAACCCTCAGCACCATCAGGCCAGCAATTACATTGTTGAAACGACTGCAAAAAAGTTATCTGAAACTCAGGGGGTTAACACTGAGATGATAAGCTAATATGCAGAGCTATCAACAGGTCAGTTCTGGGACACCATGTTCTGTTTTGTTGCACCTGCAAGGAAAGAAACTCACACAGTTCTGATGTATTTTGAGAGAAACAAGATGCCTCTCAACAAGCTCAGGATGTAGAAATTAATTGACAGGCAAAGACTTCTTATAAAACAGCAGCAATGGTTGTTAGAGAGACACTGAAATTTATAATTAGAGATACCGTCAGATGAAGGACTTTGTTTTCTTTGTTTGTACTGCCTTTGTAAAAAGCTATCCTGAACAATTTTTTTTTATTTTACTGCTATTGATAATAAAACGCTACTTACAAATTTTATAACTGCTCCTGGTTTTCTTATGCTTCCTGACCTTTGCCTCGATGACAGACGGTGTCAAACCAAGTGGGATTTACACCATGCAAACTAAGCCAGGAGTTTTATGCATGGGTACTAGACCAGATACCAGGGAAGCACAGAAGAAAGGCACGGGATCCTGCAACAGGAAGCCCAGGAGTGATTACCAGAAGAATGGCAGCCAAATTAGCAAAAACAAAAGTCTAAACTGAGACTGTACAGCCAGAACCAGTATGGAAGAAGAACTGGCAGGGACAGAACCTGAAAGCCTGTCTGCCTTCTTCAAATGGAATTCACGAACTATGTGCAAAAGGCCCTGGAAGGTGGCAGACTTGTGGGGTCAATCTTTATTGACCTCACCAAAGCATTCAACATTGTCACCCACTCACTTCTTACACAGCAGCTGCAATCACTAGGAATATCTACTACCTCTGTAGGTTGGTTCCAGGACCATCTCTCCCACAGATCTCAAGGCGTTAAAATTGAGACTGCTGTCTTCTCTGCTAGAGAGGTCTCCCTGGGAGTCCCTCAAGGGTCCATACTCAGCCCACTACTTTTTAACTCATTTCCAAATGCACTCCCTGACGCTTGTACAAACAAAATCATGCTGTACACAGATGATGCAGTCATTATAAATTGCCACTCCCAGACTCCTCAACTCCAACAAGCTCATCAGCTTACCTTTCATCTTCTTGAGGACTGGTTTCGCAAACAAAAGTTACTCCTCAACAACAAGAAGACAAAAACCATGCTAATCTCAAGTCACCAACACAAGATAAGATACCCCTACTCCCCATCACTAACGACAAGGTAGTCCACCTGGAACAAGTAGACTGTTTTAAGTACCTTGGGGTCCTGACAGATACTATCCTTCACAAAACACACTGAACAGGTAATAAAAGCAGTCAATGTGAGACTTGGCATCCTTTTTAGACATCGACAATACCTCACACCTGCAGCCCTCCGCCTCTCTGTTGCCAGCTCAGTTGAACTTCTAGCTGTAATTAATTGCGGCCTAGTAGCGTACAGTGCTGCCTCAGAAACGTCCCTGAAAAGGGTGGCTACAACTCTCATTAAAGCATGCAGCCTAGTCCTTGGGGCTGATAAACTCACTCGTGCACCCTAAACAAACAAACTGGCTTAACCTTAGAGACAGGATCAAATTACAAACCTGCTTGCTTGGTAAAAAAGCCCACCTAGGCCTAGCACTCCCCTGTATACTCCAAACTGTCCAGCCAGCTCACTCTCAGCACAACACAAGGGCCGTGGCGAGAGGTGCACTTGGCATCCCGTTCAAGAGGGCATCACTTGGCCAGCGCTCAATTGCTTACAGGGCTTCCCTCTGGCTAAATGAGTTTCCGGTGGAAGTAAACAGTGCCAAGAACTTCCCAACCTTCAAGCATGACCTGAAGCAATTCCTAGATAACACTAGAACTTGTGAATGTAAACTTACAGCTGACACTTCCACCCTTCTAAATGGCACTTATTGACACCCCGAGTGCACCAAGACCCTCTTACCACCCCTAATGTATAAAACTTCCTTGTGTACCAGCTCTCAGTCCTACAGTCTGGCCTTACCTGTCCCTTCCACTGCCGGCACCATGCTCCAAGAATTATCTTTTCCTGGGACTCTATCCTGCACGTCCCCCTCCTAATAGTCTCACCACCCTGACCTGCCAAACGTCAGGAGTATTTCACTACCATTTTTGAATGATGTACTCCCACTTTCTGATTTTAGGAATTTGTTTCCCACCCTGCAGATTTACAATATGTGGTAGACATATACAAAATTCACATTACCATGCGATCCTAGCAACCAAGGCACCACACAGGAACCCACAGGGCTGGGGATAGCAGTTGCTCACTGTCTGGTCAGAAGGACTGTTGCAACAGGACAGTGTTAAAAATAAGGTCACAGTACGCCTCCACAGCAGTATTAGACAATCAGTGGCTGCAGGTGGGATTGAGACTTGGTTTACAGGAGTTGGGGGTGGGGGGAGAGTATGAAGCAGGTCAACGGATATTACCACCATCTGGATAAAAATTCTACTAGGTGGAAGAAGCCAGCAGTAAGTACTTTTGAGTCCTAAAAATTATATAGACCACTGTGACCTTGTAAAAAGAGAAATCCTGAAGATATGACATCTCAGGAGACACCCATTGGCAAAGATTCAAGTCCCTGAAGTACCACTGTTGACAATCCTCGAGGAGCCTTCACCTTACTCAGAGAGTTCCTTATTAAATGGCTCCAACCAGGGGGCAAAACCAGTCCCACAGATCATCGACATATTTGCAATGGAGCAGTTCATCAACACCCTGCCCACAGATGTGCAGCTTTGGGTAAAAGAGCACCAACCAGAAATTGTGGGAAATGCCGTTTCTTTGGCTGAGGACTATCAGATGGTCAGACAGACCACACAACAGAAAAGTAACAGCTAAAGACCAGTAAGACCCTCTCCCCATTTAACTCTAGGTCAGGTAAAAACCCTTGTGGGGGTAACAAATCTGCACCCAAAGACTATTTGCTACAACAGTAATAAGCCAGGCAATATTGCAAGAAACTGCCATAAAAATAAGGATGGTAACACTGGAGCAGATTTGGTCTCAACAAATTGGGGCAAGTATTTAGCAGATGTCAAGGTGGGAGAAATGACTGTGAAGGGACTTGCTGATTTGGGAAGCAGACAGACCCTGGTGCATGTTGAAGTTCTGGGACAGAACTGTGCAAAAGGACCAGGTACTGGGGTCATCTGCATCCATGGGGACACTTGATACTATCCCACCACCCAAGTGACTCTGAACATTAATGGGATGTCACACCAAATAAAAGTAGGGGTAGTACCCAAGTTCCCTGTACCTGTGATTATTGGAAAATGATTTGCTAGGATTTGTGAGTTAATCACAGATAGAGTAAATCCTATAGTTTCAACAGTGGTGGTAACACATGCATAGGCAAAGAAAATCTCGGATGGTGGGAACACTTTTCCTTTTGGTGACTTTCATGTCAGCTTGTTTCAGCCCGGCTCCAAGATCTGGCAATCCAGGAAAAAAAAAAAGACAATGCCTGAAAAACAATTGCAACAAAAGACTGACAGGCATAAGTGGATAATATATGAAAATGCTGAAATAAAACCGATAACTGATTGTGATTTTGTCTCTGAGCAAACTAATGATGCTTCTCGACAAGGTTATTTTAAGCAGCTGGGGTGAAACAAAAACAGGGTGAACCAATGTTTAAAAAATGTAATGGGTACTATACAGAGTTTGGGCTAATTATCAGACGCAGAAACAGATAGAGCAGTCGGTCATACCAAAGAAGTACAGAACTAAGTTGTTAAAGATAGCACATGATAGTCCTATGGCTGGTCACCTGGGGAGAGAGCGCATCCTTGCCAGATTGCTGTACAGGTTTTACTGGTCTAGGATTCATGAAGATGTTGCTACCTACTGCAGTTCCTGTGCTGAATGTCAGAAAGTAGCCCCAGTGACTAAAACAAGGCAAGGTGCCCCTTGTGCCCCTACCCTTGATAGATATGCCTTTTGAGAGAATTGCAATGGATGTGTTTGGCCCCTTAGAAAAAAGTAAAATTATTTTGTTAGTATATGACTATGCTACTAGGTACCCAGAGGCAATTCCTATGCATACTATCACAGCCCCAAAAATGAAAATTACGTACCTACCGTAATTCTTGATCTTCTCTTGTATAGTCACCATTCATTACTGCTTGGGTTAGTGCGGGAAGCGCGCCTACTACAGGAGATTTTTTTTTTTTTTTGGGAGTCGGCTCCCAAGGCGCCGCTCATGAGAGCGACACGCTGCGTCATGCGTGAGGGGTGGCCGATAGGTGTCGAAGACTCCTCCTCCATCTCAGTTCTGGTAGCCGGAGAGGCAAAATAAAGGGTAAAGAAATAAAAACGGAGAGTGAGGCAATAGAACCGAGGGACAGAAAAAGGAAAGGATATAAACTGAAGAAGGAATAAGCTGGTAGAGGACAGACAGAAGAGGAAGAATACCTACCCTAAGGGACCGAAGGGCCTCACTTCTGGGGCGACTCTAAGGGAGGAACAGATAAAGAGAAAAGGAAGAAGAAGAAGAAAGAGAAGAAAAAGAAGGGATGCTGAAAGGGGAGAACACTGCCCATAGATACACTGGTTGAGAGGGTTATAAGCTCGGAACCAAAAACAAGGGAGCAATAATCCCTCCTGATAGGACTGAGAGAAGGTTCAAAACACTGAACCGCTTGTATCGACTGGGCACAAAGGGCAGATTCTCTAACTTTTCTTCATCCCAACCCCCTACACACTAGCTGAGAGCTCACAGACTGCCCAGACAGAAATCTGTTCGGAAGGAGAGCGCCCAACTATGAGGGGGATAAGCCCCTTAGCACCTTGTTAAGTGCTAACACCGAAGTGTGTGGGTAGGGGTTAGGCCCTACAAAAGGCAGCTTTGTATGAAGGATAGAGTGGGAACTCAGTCAGACTCCCTGAAGGCAAGGCAAGGACAACAGTTCAAGGTTAAGTGGTGCAGAAGCGCCGGCCCGGTGGCGCAGAGGGTTGCGGGCCGCCGCGCCCACGCCATGCGCCGGGCGACCGGGTTCAGGAACGGACTCGGGTGGCCAGGGGTCAGCAGGGGAGAGGAAGGATCGAGCATCCCAATGGATGCTCTCCTCCCTCAGGGGTGGGAGACCAAGAACGCACCCGTGTTCTGCATCCCTTCCATAGCCAGTGGAAGCACTGACATCAGGAAGGGATGGAGGCGGTTCCGTTCGCCGGAGCCGGGAAGGGGGGATGTCGATGGCGCATGAGAGGCTCGGCATGCGTCAGCATGCCACCACTCGGGACGTACGTCCTAGCGCTCGACGCCTCAGAGGGTAGGGGACCTAGGGGAGAAAACGGAAAAACACCTCTTGGCAGCCCTGGATGAAAGCCGCTCCGGTTCCGTCCAGACCACCAAGAAGGGACAGACCCCACTGTGCAGGAGAAGAGAGGAGGCACTCTAGGGGCAGATCCCACGGAGGTGGAATGGGGGAAAAATGAGTGGACGGAAGGAGTGGGCTCCGAGAGCAGACAGGAGAGATAAAGAGAAAAAGTAAATAAAAAAAAAAAAAAAAAGAAGTGCAGAAGCACCAACCAGAAGAAGCTGACAATTAAATAATGCCTGCAAGAGGGATCCTGAAATTTGAGGCTGAGCCAAGAGGGACGGTCTCTTCAGCTGTGAACTGAAAAACGTGGCTAAGAAGCCAAGAGGTCACCCTTGGGGCAGTCAGAAAGACTTCCCTCAGGATAGGAAAAGTCCTACTCGTTCCCCTTTACCTTGAGGAAAAAGGATCCGCCCAGAAAAGAACGGAAACCAGAATAGTTTTTTTTTTTTTTGGCATAAAGGCCAAACAGGAAGGGAGAGGAACGAGAAGGGAGGGGGAGACGCCGCAGTAGGAGGCCACTGAGGGGAAGGTGGATGGGTATGAGTAATGAATAGTGAAGATACAAGAGAAGATCAAGAATTATGGTAGGTACGTAATTTTCATATCTTCCCTTGTCAATCTTCACCATTCATTACTGCTTGGGTGGGTACCAAGCCCCCAAGGGGGGGATAACAGAAACTCTAAGGGAACAAGACCCACAGCCTCCTGCTGGTGGGGAACAGGAGGGGAAGACCCTGGGCTAATCAGGTGAGAAGCCCATGGTGGAGGAGAGCTAGGAGGTGTCCCACGAGGATGGGGAGATGGAAGAAGCCCCTGCAGAAGCCTCCTAGCCCTGGAGGAAAAAAGACAGGTCCCCCGGAAAGCAGAGCGAATCACTCTACGCCGGGCCAGGGGTGACAACCTTGATAGATGAAGCCATACCATCCGTCTAATACAGATCGCTGTCCCTGCAAGCCTGGAAGCCACCTCACTGGCATCGTAAAATGCCCTTGCTTGGTGTCTGCCCTCTCTGTTATAGGTCTGGAGATGGCAATAGCTTGTCTGGATTGCTCCGTATTAGGCATTGATGCTAAGACTTGGGAGAGCATCGACCACAAATGCCTACTGTAGGTAGCATGGTGAGCCTGATGTGATGCAATGCATAACATCGCATGAGAGGATGAGAACGCTCTTCGCCCCCACCAGTCAAATTGTAGGGAATCTGAGTCCAGTGGACTGTCGTGCGCCAGGCGGCGGCACCCGGAGGGAGTTTTTGGTATGCCAATCCCGAAGGCGGGATGGGGAGAGTACCTAGAGACTCCAATGGGGCACAATACCTTCTTCTGCAGGCTGCCTGGGCTGGAGAACGGGCAGCTGGCGACTGCCAGGAACGGATAGACGCCTCCTGGAAGGGAATAGGCCAGGACAGTATCACCAAATGCTGGGCACTGAATTCACTAAGGAATTCACGCGTCTGCTGTTCGGTATTGTCTCGCCTAACAAAAGAGATGCGAAGATCTCTCACTATCCTCAAAAGGAATCACTGATATTCGGTGAAATCAGCATCGGAGGAAAGATGAGCAGTGGGTTCCTCTCCCTCCGAGGAGAAGGGAGACGAGGATGATGGAGATCTCGAATGTCCAGAGGACTCTTGCGACAGTGGGGATAGACGAAACACCCACACATGCATATATCTAACGTATGAGGGGAAGGCCGCCGCAGAGCCTCCGAACGTCTCCCAGGAGAATGGGCTCGTAGGACCGACATGGCCTGGGTGAGAGGGGGGTGGCTGCAGAGGAATGGGAGAGGGGCACCTACGGCGAGGCAAATGTCCTCTGCTGAGGCTCTGAAATCCGGAAAATGGAGCCCGAGCTGACGGGATCCTGGACAACAAACCAGGTTGCAGAACGGAACCCTGGGGATGCGAAGCCTGGAAAAGCCTAGTAGGGGATCCTCCCCTGTGACAAACCTGGGCCTGCATGGGTCCAGAAGGGCAGCCCACAGCAACGCCACCAGAAGGGTCCCTGGAGCTCGAGAGGGAAAGACGGAACCTGGCGCTATGGCTCCTACCTGCCCCCCCGAGGGGTGGCGGGTGAAGACCGAGGTGCCTCAACCCGGTCTCTCAACCCACCGGACTCCGAGAACGCCCTCCTCCTCGACCCCAGTGACACCCCACCCCAAGGAGGTGCAGCAGCACCGGGATCGGCAGCTGCCACAACCCCCTCAGGAGGGAGAGCCCCTCCCTCCGCCTCTACGCCATCCCCCTCCAGGGACCCCAGACCACCCCCAGCCTGGGAGGCCTCAGGAGAGGACAGCAGAGGAGACAGAGGAATAGGCACACTGAGCTGCCTAGCACCTCGTCTCACCGGAGACCTTGACTCCGAAGAGTCAGGGTGCCAGGACGGGTCCACATCTGAATCATCCTCCTCCAAGGAGGAAGAGACCAGCTGGACCACAATACTGGCCACCCCAGGGGTATCCCAGTGAAATGGCACCGCGAACGACGCCGCTGCCACCTGCAATGCCCGAACCCAGCCCAGACTCCCCAACGGCGCAGGTCAGACCCGCGGCACCGCCTTAAGCGCCGGGACCAGACTCGACACCGCTAGAAGAGTCAACTGGGCCCACGGCGCCGAGAGCCAACATGGCACCGCGAACAGCACTGCCTCGATCACCGGCGCCACGAGCGGTGCCAAAATCCGAAACTGCACCAGAAGGCGGCGTCGAGGGTCCAGCAATGCCAGGCCCAGCAGACCTGGGCCTCGACACTGGGGGAGCCTGCACCTCCGAGGAGGTGACTGCCGAGGCAGTGTCTCCACCGCGGCCCCAGGAGGGACCCCGGCGTTCCTCAGACACCGCGAAAGAGGCCTCCTCTTCGGCAAGCAAAGATGAGGAGGCCTCCTCCTCTCCAGACCGTATAGGCCTCAGAGAGGACCCGGAGGAAGGATCTAGAGACCTTACCTGGGAATCCCTGGAGCGGCGCCGTCCCCCAAAAGTTGGCGGAGCCTTGCCGATCTTGAATGCGCAGACTTCCAGGACGTGATGGTTCATTGAGAAACAGGCATCGCACGCATCCATATTATGGTTGGGTCCCAGGCAACAAAGGCAAACATAATGCCGGTCCGTGATGGAAAAATGCCGGCCACAGGAGCACCGACGCATAAGGGCGCGGCCCGCCTTAGACTTGCGTTTTGCCCCCAAACCCGACATGATGCGAAACAATTAAGGCAAAAAACAGCACAGCTCGCGACGTCGTCGAACAACAGAGAAAAAAACAGAACGGTCTTACCAGTGACGACGTCGAGAAAAAAAGCAGGATGAAGGAGAAGTCTGTGAAGACGGTGTCGACAATGACAACTAGGCCTAGTGGCGTACTATTAACTCTACTGCACAGCAGATGCAGCTTCGATGGCGGGAGAAACAGAACAGAGATGGAGAAGGAGTCTGCGGCACCTAACGCCACCGTGTGCATGACGAAAGCGCCTCGCCTGCATGGGCGCCGCTGGAGCCGACCTCAAAAAAAATCTCCCGAAGCGGTGCACGCCTCCGCAGTAACCCAAGCAGTAATGAATGGTGAAGATTGACAAGGGAAGATCTGGCAGCAGAGCTTGCCAAAAGTTTCAGCAGGGTGGGCACACCTAATCAGATTATTACTAATCAGAGTAGTAATTTTGGTACTGCTATAAGAACCTCCCCTTAACACTCTCAAACAGTCTTGTTGAGTGTTTTAACGAAACGCTAAAATGCATGTTAAAAAGGTTTGGAGAAGGGAAAGACTGGGACCAATACTTGCCTTTCCTGCTGTTTGCTTACAGAGAAGTGTACAAACCTCAACAGGTTTTTCACGATTTGAAATGCTGTACGGCAGATAATTTAGAGGGCCACTAGATGTAACAAAAGAAACATGGGAAGATAACTCCACTCAGAAAAATATCTATTACATCTTATATGTGTGCCCTGAGAAAGAAACTGGCAAACTATGTTGAAACTGCCCATAGTAACCAGAAAGAGCCCCCAAACCAATATAAGGTGTGTATTATGACCACAGGGTAAAAGAAAACATTTTTGAGCCAGGTGAAAAGGTCTTGCTACTGTTAACCACTACAGACAAACTGTTAATGAAGTGGCAAGGGCCTTATAAAGTGCTTAGATGTACCGGCACAGTTAACTATGAGATTGAGACCACTTAATTAAATCCTACCAAGTATATCATGCTAACCTCCTGAAGAAATGGTCTGAAAATACACCAAAGGCTGGTTTGTTAGTATTACCAGTGTTTGAAAACAAGAAATGTAGTAGCCATGTTAGTCCAGTCAACGATGCAGAGAAAAAAAATCAACAAATGTGCTGCAGGGGATACCTTTTATTGGATTAACAAAATTAATAAAAGGCATCACCTGCAGCATATTTATTTTTTTCTCTACATTAGTATTACCAGAAACTGACAGATGACACTGATGATAATAAAACGCTACTTGCAAATTTTATAACTGCTCCTGGTTTTCCTATGCTTCCAGACCTTTGCCTCAACAACACTGAGCACCGAACACATGCAATTCCTGTAGTCAGTAAAAAGCGACAAGCGCAGATCTCATCATCTGTAAACTCCTATTGCTTATTACTGTCTACAAGGATGCACGTGTACAGTGCGGAACTCCACAGAGGGCTGCTTAACTACTCACACAGTGGGGAGGAGAATGGTGTTGAACCAAATGGTATGGGCTACTGGGAGGCTGGGGTAACATCTGGGACAACAGATTTGGCTTCATTGGGGACTGGGGGTCCACCTGGAGTGATGCAAGCCTATACTGGCATGATGGGCTGCATCTGTCCAGGAGGGGAACCAGGATCCTAGGTGATAAGTTTAAATGCTTCATTGGCAAGCATTTAAACTAGCCAAGAGGGGAGGCACTGGAAAGGAGCAGGGAAATCCAAGCCCCCAAAAAATCACGGTAGAAAGTGTGGTAAACACCAACATAGAGGTGTCGATAGGGAGAAGGGCAGGGGTAAATGGAGAAAGTGACAAAGGCAAGAAAGACAGGGGTGGGCAAAAAGGAGCAAGGCCATCGGGAAATGGAGGGTAATGAGTACCAATGCCCGTAGTCTGGGCAACAAGCTCCTGAGCTGGTGGCCTTGATGGAAGAGGGATGCCTGGATATCGTAGCAGTCACAGAAACATGGTACACAGAGAACCATGACTGGGATGTTAACATACCAGGGTACATAACCTACAGGAGAGACAGGCAGGGGAGAAGATGGGGAGGAGTAGCTCTTTATGTAAAGGAAGGGATAAAAGCAACTGGACAAAAGAGTAAACAGGGAGGAGAGGAGGCACTGCGGGTCACCTTGGAGACTGGAAAGGGCACTACAATCCGCACAGGGGTTGTGTACAGACCCCCATGTCAGGGGAAGGGAATGGACAAGGATATGATAGAAGGCATTCTTAGAATGACAGAGAAAGGAGATACTGTTGATGGGAGACCTGAATATGCGGATGTTAACTGGAGCACATTCTGCAGCCACATCCAAGAGCAGCATTCTTGATGCCCTGGTGGCAGGCCTCAGACAGCTAGTTTCGAACCCCTCGTGAGGGAGCAATCTTAGACCTCGTGCTCTCAAGCGGGGACACTGAGAGGATCTCAGATCTAGAAGTGGGTTGCCATCTGGGAACAAGTGACCATCAAACAGTGTGGTTCACGTTAAACTCAGCTACAGAGTCAAGCCATACAAAAGTGAGGGTACTGGACTTCAGGAGGCTGACTTTGGCAAGATGGGAGAGTGCCTCAGAAAAGCACTAGCAAACAGGCTAGAAGGAGGTGTGGAGCAACAATGGAGAATCATCAAAACTGCCATCACAGAGGCAACAAGCCTTTGTGTGAAGCAAATAAACAAATCAAAACGAAAGAAAAAGCCACTATGGTTCTCAAAAGAGGTGGCTGTGAAAGTCAGGAAGAAAAGGAAACAGAAGGAGCAGGACAGAGAGCTGTACTAGTTAAGGCAGAAGGAAGCAGGGAGGGAAGTCAGAATAGCAAAGGCCCAAACTGAGGAAAAGATAGCCAACTCAGTTAAAAAGGGGGATAAAACCTTTTATAGGTACATCAGCGAGAAAGACAAAGGGAGGGATAGTGAGGCTGAATAGAATGAACGGTGGGTGGGCAGAGGGGGACAGTGAAAAAGCAGGGATACCGAACGAATATTTCTGCTCAGTATTCACAAAAGAGGAGGGGGAAGTGCCTAATCCAATTAACAGAAGCACTCTTAACAGGGGGGTCAATCCCAGTCCTTTCACAGAAGAAAGGGTTCTGCAAGAACTCCTAAAACTGAAGGTGGACAAAGCAATGGGGCCTGAGGGAATTCACCCCAGAATTCTAAAAGAATTAAGGGGGGAACTAGTGAAACCACTGGCTACTTTTTTTAATAAATCATGGGAGGATGGTGTGGTACCCGAGGACTGGAGGAAGGCGGATGGGATTCCCCTTCACAAAAGTGGGACCAAGACAGAGGCAGGAAACTACAGACCTGTCAGTCTGACCTCTGTGGTAGGGAAAGTGATGGAGTCACTTCTGAAGGAAAGAATAGTTGAGTACCTAGAGGCCAGTGCGGCACAGGACCCAAGGCAGCATGGGTTCACAGCAGGAAGGTCATGTCAGAGAATCTAATAGATTTCTTTGACTGGGTGACCAAAGTAGTAGACCAGGGAGGGGCTGTGGACATGGCCTACCTAGACTTTAGCAAGGCATTTGACACAGTCCCACACAAAAGATTAATAGTCAAATTAACCAGCCTGGGAGTGGGTCCCAGGGTGGTAGCCTGGGTAAAACATTGGCTGGACAACAGGACACAGAAGGTAATTGTAAATGGAGTCCACTCTGAAGAAAGAGGGGTTACTATTGGGGTACCGCAGGGTTCAGTATTGGGTCCAGTCCTTTTTAATGTCTTCATAACTGACATTGCAGAGGGACTGGAAGGAAAAGTATGCCTCTTTGCAGATGACACAAAGATCTGCAACAGGGCTGTCACAAGGAGGCATGGAAAGAATGAGAAGGACTTGGCAAGGTTGGAGGAATGGTCAGAAGTATGGCAGCTTGGATTCAATGCAAAGAAGTGCAGAATAATGCACCTGGGAAACAAGAACCCAGGGAAGAATACACAATGGGGAGGTAGTAACAACAACAAAAGGAAAGGGACCTGGGGTAATCATATCAGATGACCTTAAGGTTAGCAAGCAATGTGAGAAGGCAGTAGGGAGGGCTGGGGTATACTGGGATGCATAGGGAGAGGCATCAGCAGCAGAAAACAGGAAGTTGTTATCCTCTGTACAGACAGTTGGTGAGACCCCATCTGAGTACTGTGTCCAGTTCTGGAGACCCCATCTCCGAAGGACAGACAGGATAGAGGCAGTCAGAGGAGGGCAACTAAAATGGTGCAGGGTCTGCAAGAGAAGCCGTATGAGGAGAGACTAAAGGAGCTAATATGTATACCCTGAGGAAAGAAGGAGAGGTGGGGACATGATAGAAACTTTAAAGTACCTCAGTGGAATCAACAAAGTCCAAGAGGGTAGCATCTTTCAGAAAAGAGGCGATGCAAGAACAAGGGGACACAATTTAAAGATAGAAGGAGGCGATTCAGGGGCAATGTAGGAAGTATTATTTCACAGAGAGGGTAGTGATTCATGGAACAGCCTTCCTGAGGAGGCTAGGGTCTAAACTGTGGGAGAATTCAAGAATGCATAGGACAGACATAAGGCAATTTTTGTGGGGGTAGGAAGAAATAGGCTGTTGGTTAACTAGGATCTGCGGCCTATCCTGTAGGTAGGGAAATGGGCAGACTAGATGGGTCAAGTGGTCCTTATCTGCCGTCAGAGTCTATGTTTCTATGTAAGGTGGGACAGGGGGTTTTGAAACAGAGGCTGGGGGAATACATAGCAACTAAGGTGGATTTAAACTAGGTGTGGGGGAGGCAAGTATGCAGCAGGTATGCAGTGCCACCAGAGCCGGGAGTCAAACGAACATACCCTCCACCCCCAAGCTAGCAGGGATAGTGCCAGGGTAGAGTCACGGGGGGGGGGGTGATTAAGGATGGGGAGAAAAGGGTTAAGGAAGGGAACAAGTTGGAGAGTTGTCTCCTTTAATGCAAGAAGCCGGGGAAACAAATCAGCTGAGCTACAGGCTCTCTTCGCAGTGGAGATGGTGGACATTGCCGCCATCACGGAGACTTGGGCCACCCAATACCATGGCTGGGATCTCATGATCCCGGGGTATAGGATACACAGAAAGGATAGGAGCAAGGGGGAGGGGTAGCGATTTACGTAAGGGAGCGGATAAGGTGTGCAAGGAAAGGGGGAGGGTAGAACAGAGGCAATATGGATGCAACTGCAAGATTCGAAAAGTAGGACACTGAGGATGGGAGTGGTGTACAGACCACCAGCTTAAGCAGAGGACTTGGGCGGGGAGTTAGTGGAGAAGATTATGAGGGTCTGCGGGAAGGGGACCACAGTGATCGTGGGGGACTTCAATCAACCAGGTGTGGACTGGAGCACCCCAGCCACCTCAAATGCAAGGGAGCAAGCTTCTGGAAACATTCCAGAACAGCTTCCTGACACAGATGGTTAACGAACCAACTTGGTAGGATAAAACTCTGGACCTAGTATTGTCTAACGGGGAGACTGTAAGGGAGCTGGGGGTGGGGGACTCAGTGTGGTTTATGCTCAGCATGAGCAAGGAAGCTTTAAGTACAGGAACCAGGGTGGTTGACTTCAGACATGCTGACTTTGGCAAGATGGGTGAAATTTTGGAAAGGCACCTGGCAGGAATTAATCCATGCTTGGATGCAAGTCAGAAATGGGAAATTATCAAATTAGGGCTGATGGAGGCCACTGGGTCATGCACCAAGACACAGAGCAAGAAGAGAAGAGCTAAGAATCCAAGCTGGTTGAATCAGGAGGTCTTGGAAGGGGTGAGGGCAAAAAAAGGCAGCATTTAGGAGGTTCAAGAAATGCAGGAGAGGGGAGGACAGGGAAATGGAAAAAGTCCAAGGAGATAACCAGACCAGTCAGGGTGGCCAAGACTTCCAGAGAGCTGAGGTTGGCACAGGGCATCTAGGATGAGGAAAAGACTTCTTCAGGTACATCAGGGAGAGAAGGAGCTGCAAGGACCAGATAGTGAGGATTAGCAACAGGGGGAGGGTGGAGCAGGCAGAAGCACTAAATAGTACTTCTGTTCTGTGTTCATGAAGGAGAAGAAGCGGACAGCTACCTCATGGGATGGGGAAGGTGGGCGGGGGAGTGGGTGACAGATGAGGTAATTACAGGGCAGGGTGCTGGAGGGTCTGAAGGCACTGAGGGTGGATAAGGCACCAGGCGCAGATGGCATTCACCCCAGGGTGCTGAAAGAACTGGCGGAAGTCTTGGCAGGTCTGCTGGCAGACCTGTTCAATACTTCCCTGGACACAAGATTGCAGGATGGCTCACGTGGTGCCCCTCCACAAAAGTGGCCAAAAGGATGAACCAGGCAATTACAGACCAGTAAGCTTCACATCCATTGTAGGAACACTAATGGAGACAATCCTGAAAGAGAGGCTGGTGACCTGTTTGGAGGACAATGGAATCCAGGACAGTCAGCAACATGGGTTCGTCTCTGGAAGATCCTGCCAGATCAACCTAGTTGAGTATTATGACTGGGTGATGAGGGAACTGGACAAGAGCCATGCAGTGGATGTCCTGTATTTGGACTTCAAGCAAGGCCTTTTGATTCTGTGCCTCATGGGAGGTTTGGGGGGTTGGAATATGTGGGGGTGAGGACAAAGATGTAAACTGGATATTGTACTGGCTGAAGGGAGGCAGGTGGTGGTGATGGTCGGAAGGGGGACCCTCATCCCCAAGGGCTGTGATGAGCGGAGTTCCACAGGACTTGGTACTGGGCCCAGTGTGGTTTGGGATATTCATATCAGATATCTCACATGACATCAGGAGTAAGATCAGTCTGTTTGCTCATGATACAAAGATGGGGGCGGTGGTGGACAACATAGTAGGGTGGCAGGGGCTACAGGACGACCTGACTAAACTGGAGGAGTGGTCAGAAATGTGGCAGTTGGGTTTCAATGCGAAGAAGTGCAAGGTTCTGCACTCTGGAGCAAGGAACCCGGGGAGGAGTTACCAGTTGGGAGGGGTTCACTGAGGAAGAGCAAGATCCAGGGGTGGTTATAAAGGGGAATATGAAAAACTCAGCTCAGTGCAGGAAGGCGGCAGCTAAAGCCAACAGGATGCTGGGGTGTACTGCGAGAGGAATCTCATCCAGAAGTAGGGAGGTGATCCTGCCCCTGTACAGGTCACCAGTCAGGCCACACTTTGAGTGCTGCATGCAGTACTGGCATCTGTTTCTGAAGAAGGATAACTGATTACTGCAGGGGGTACAGCGCAGGGCAACAAAAATGATCCAGGGATTGGATGACAAACCTTACGAGGACAGGCTTGCAAGAGTGGAGGGATCAGGGGGATTTGATCAAGACCTTTAAGTACTTGAAAGGGATAAACAAGACAGGTACAGAAGGGGTCTTTAAGCTGAGGAGGGGAGTGACAGGAGAAGGCGTGGTCTCAGATTTGGGGGGGGAATATAGGAGAGAGATGAGGAGAATTTTTTCACAGAGAGGGCTGTGGCTAAATGGAACACTCTGCCCAAGGAGGTGGTAACCTGTAAGACGGTGGGAAGTTTTAAAATGGAATGGGGTGGGGGGTTAACTGTAAGGGAAGGAAGGGGTGAGGCAGCTGCAATGTAATGGTCTTAGCTGCACATTCGAGCAGACTTTATAGACCATGAGGCCTGTTTCTGCTGGCAGGTTCGTATATTTGTTCATATGAAGGCAAGGGAAGCCACATGGGAAGCCTTAAAAGCCTCTTCCTCTCCCTGGAGCAAATACAGGCATCTGCGCAACCTGTGCAAAAGAGAAATTAAGGCATACAAGGCAGAGTACCTCCTCAAACTCCAGTGTCACAAGATTGGCAACCACAGACATTTCTGAGCTGCTATAAGCTCCCTGATTACCCCTGGACCTCAACAGGTAGTGCTACACCTCTCCTCCCTGGTGGGTGCCATCAATGACCCGACCAAAGTGGCCAACACTCTTAACCCTTGCTGTGCCGCGGACTGATATAGCAGTCCAGAATTCCTGTATGTTCTAATTCATTTGGCAGGCTACGGGTTAACAACAAATTCACAGACCTAACCACTCACCTAGCTAAAATGCCTCTGCTCAGCCTAGGAAACCAACCATGCCACCCACCCACGGAAGACTCTAATCTGCCACCACTCCACTTCAAAACAACCACCCCTCAAGAAACCCTCAAACTACTTAAGAGCCTCCCAAACCAGGGAAGTGCGTGTAGAGCCAGGCTTTCCCCCCGCTTCTTAAAAATTGTGGTCCTTCTCATTGCTAAACCCCTAACAGTCGTTAGCCCCTCCCTCTCTACATCCACATTATCCACTGTCTGGAAACAAGCCAGTGCCATGCCAGTCTTTAAATTCGGCAACCTCCAATTTATAGACAACTATCGACACATATTACTACTATCCTACCTTAGCAAACTTCTTGAAAAAATTGTTCACCACCAAATCACTGACCACACTGCCAAGTACTACCTCCTCTCCCCCCCCAGCAGCATGGCTTTAGGAAGAGTCATAGCACAACCTCTGCCCTTGCCTGCTTCACAAGTCATGTGCTCAGGAATATGGACGATGGTAACCTCACAAGTGCCATCTTTGTGGATCTGACCAAGGCATTCGGCTTGGTGGACCACAACATCTTCTTAAGCAAGCTTAGAGGTCTTGGTTGTTACCTCACTACCACCGCCTGGTTCCAAGACTACCTTCTCTGGCCACTCCCAAACAGTTTGTGTAGGGGCGCTACTTCCACCCACTATGGCAGTTTCTACCAGTGTTCCCCAGGGCTCTGTCCTCGGACCCGTCCTTTTCTCACTTTTCGTGAGCTCCCTCCCCAAGGACAGCCTTACATGCAACTCTCTCCTGTACGCGGACAACCTTGTGTTATTCCATAGCGACAAGTCCCTAGCCAATCTCTCTTCCACCCTTACTGCCAATTACAGTGCAGCTCATGACTGGTTCCTAAGCAACAGGCTCCTGGCCAACGCCCCAAAAAAAACAAGGCCATGCTCTTTGGGACTAAACCTAAGCTCACCAAACTGGCCAGCACCACCACCTCCTCTGCATTCTATCCCCTGTCAGACCACCCTTTGGAAACGGTAACTACGTTTAAATACCTTGGGACCACCCTTGACCCTGCACTGACTTTTTTGGACCATACAGGGCTCATTATCCAATGCATCAACCAAAAACGTGCAGTGGGATATCGACTGAAACTTTACCTTACCCCAGAAGCAAAACTTGCTATCGCCCAGGGCAACCTACTTCCCATTATGGACTACTGCTTACCCATCCACTCCCAAACCTCTGCCTATGGACTCTCAAGACTAAATACAGCATACAATACTATCTATAGATTTGCCACATAGGCACACTACTCCACCCATCACTGTTCCCTCTGCCAGACACTTGGTTGGCTCCTCCGTCAGGCCCGCCGACTACCTCCTGGGCTACACGATCGACAAGGTCATCAGAGAGGGAAAAGTGTCACCCATTTTCCCACGCTAAGATGTAAGACTTGCCCTTGCGACCCCAGGAACTCCTCTAGTCTCCTGTTAGAGACCCCCCAGGTCATCACCTGCCTGGGCTATAAAGCCTTCTCCTCTGCCAGTCCCAAACTGTGGAACAGCCTACCCACCCCTTGACTCTCACTCCATTTTCAAATCCTGCTACAAAGTGGCCTTAATGGCAGTTGCCCCCTGTACTTTCCTCCCGGGTGACCGTCACGCCTAAAACCACTGCTCTGACCATCTGCCTGTGCCCTTACCACTAGCCTACCAATGCCTCTGTTTCTATTCGTCCAGATATGTACATACACTGCCAAACCACAAACTGACCTACTCACCGCTCATCGGCGAAGCCCAATTGCCTGCCCTTGTACTGCATCTAGTTGCCTACCCTCGTACTGTACTGCCGAGATGTTTTCCAGTGCCCTGTTTTGTATCTCAGCATCTGTATCTACGCCTATAACTCATCAGTTATACCTGTAATTGTTACTGTTACTGTTTCCATAGCTACCCAATTCTTTTTTCTTTTTGTGTACCTTCTTACTTGGATTGTACAGCACAGCTTCTTCACTAGTTTGTTCCTGTAGCTTCAGCTATGTCAACTATCACCAAATGTAATTTTTGAGCAGCTTTTCTGGAATATGTAGTACAGAATCTTTTGTTTGGTGAATCCAATGCTCAGTTTGTATTTTACATTTATGCCAACTCCATGGCCCGCGTCATGCCTGAAAACGGTCCCTAGGATCAGTACACTCAACAAATAAATAAATAAAGCACTTTAGCAGCAAACAGTCTTAAGTAAAGCAGGGCTGATAACAGACACCAATGCCTTAAGCAGAAGAGATCTGAAGTAGGAAGGACAATCAATAGAATTCTTGAGACCCATAAAGTCAAGTCTGCCAAAATGTTGACGCAAAATGAACCAATGTAGGCAAAAACTGCTTTTAGAACCCTGTACACATAAACACAGCACACTGCTTTGCTAAAATACTCCAATACAACTGAGATCCTCAGAGATGAACACAGATAAAGCTGTGAACCATATTTTTCCACTAAGCCTCAACAGTCAAATAATCTGACTAATGAACATTTTCAAAACAACTGAAAACCCTAAGCTACTTTGTACCATAATGTTATTACCAGAGAAGGATTTTTGATAATTAAAAAATGTTTTGCTTAATACACATATGAAGCTATTATCTTTTTGTTACCTAAACCACAGCAATAAAAATACATACCACTATTTCACATGGTGTATCTCTTCATTGTGTCTATTATGCAATACTGCATCACTGATGGCTGTTTATCGGTCCTTACAAATGATAAGCACCGTAAAACTGTCCAGTTACATTACTTTTTATTTTACAATTTATTCACCCAGAATAACCCAACTGAGATGCAACATGCCATATTACCAGTGGTGCCCTGCTTCTATACATTTCAACAGCTGACTGGACTGGAACACTGAGAGGATAAGCGACTTGCCCAATGTCACACAATGAGTATCTGGCTCTAGCAGGGTTTGAGCCTGCAATCTCCTGATTCCCAAGCCAACACTCTAACCACTGGACCACACTGCTTCTCACTTGCAGCAGGACTTGGCAGTCCTAGGATTACTAGCTAGTGTACTGGAAGGCACGGTTGCAGTATCTACTCAGCCTCTCTAAATCTGAACTTAAATGAGATCTTTACAAATTAGTGTCCATAGTCTGAAGTTGCAGAAACTGTCCCTAAAATTGATAAGAATAATTAAAGAAGGGTCACATAAAGCACATTTTAGACATCTTCCGAAGTCTACTCCTACACCTACATAGTGGTCAATACCCAAACGTTAGTTAATTCCGGATTCAAAGCAACACAGAACAGCCTGGGATGCTTGGGGGCAGCATGGCGAACTAAGATATTCTTTAACAGGTCTACTGCTGTACTACTGCAGAGGGAAAATGTTATGCATCACAAAATCATTTATTCTAGTGTAATCTGTTATTCCAAATTCTATGTTTTTGATTGAAAACCAACCTATAAACAGACAATTCTCTCTGCCACTGTTGTAAGCAAAGCATCACCTAATACTGTATGTCAAGCTAAATAGGTTTTACTTCTAGAATGTCTATTGCCAGGCAACGTAATTCAGACATCTCCCATTTTGTTGTTTCACTGCAAGGACGGCCCCTAGGTTCCCAAAAGTGTGGGTGTGCTCAAGTTTACTTTATTGACTCATTTTCACTAAAAACAATGGGCTTCGATCAAAGATCACAGTCCAACCCAATTAAGCTAGCAGACTCCTAGAATGGAAGAACACCAGGATTTAAATCATGCTCTTCTTCAGATGTGAATGTGACTTAAGTAATGGCACTAGTTACTACTTATTTTTACTACACACTAATCACTGGGAAATGAACTGCTTTTATTTTCAAATGCTGCACAGCACTGTAATCTTGGGTTCACTCCAGGCAGCATTTACAGTAAGAATGACATCTGCATCTTAGCTGGGTCACCTAAATATTATAATGAACTAGCAGTAAATAGAATGCTAATAAATCCTGTGAAGAGGCTTCCGGAGGCTTTGGCACGGATTCAGGCAGCAAGTGGCAAAATTATCAGCACTTTCACCTAATAAAACATACGATAAGGCTGTCAGAAAAAATACTGTGGCAAAGGTACAAGTCTTGTTATAACAAACGTAGTGAAAATTCTACCTCTCCTTACACAGCTTAACAGATCACAACTGAAGGATATTACATAGTAACATAAAAATACCAGAATCTGTCACAGAAAAGGACCGGTAGGTCAATCTAATCTGCCTATTTTTCCCTATCTATTACTACACCCTATTTGGTCACTGGTGACCCTCCCTGCACTGGGCTTGCTGAAGTGCACAATAATTCCTGAACTGTGCCCACTGGGCAGCGCGATCTCTGATTGGCCAAATCGTACCACATTCTTTGAGTGGTCTAGGGATGTCACGATAACATGATATGATTATATATCACGATAATTACCACTGAATTGATTGTTGTAAAAAAACAATATCACGATTATCATGCAGCTCGATATACTGCAATATACAGTGATAAAGCACCTCAGCTTGCTTTTCCAGTAGTGCGTCCCTTTCCAGGTGCAGCCATGATTCCTGATTCCCCACCATCCTCCTGTTTTTTTCTTAAAATTAGAAATGCAGTGCCAGCCCAGTGGCACAGAGTTTTGAGGTTCTGGATGCCTCACCTGCCGCCATGCTGGTAAACTAAGTTCAGGAATTGACCTGGGTCACTCAAGGACTGGCTGCATGAAGGAGGACTGAGCATCCACTGACAGCTCTCCTCCTTTGTAAAGGGGGGGACAGCACAAGCCACTGCTAGGTCACCATCTAGCAGAGGCTAGATGAGGCAGCAGTAACAGCCTTCTGACTGTCTGGGTGCAGGGGCTGGGGCTGAGTACGTCAACATCTTTACGGTGCACTTTTTTAACGACACAAGACATTTTTGGATACATAAGCAAAAAGAGAAAGACCTAGGGAGGGATAGTAGGGCTGAAAGGGGAAGGAGGGGCTTGTGTGGAAGAGGACTGCCAAAAGCGGACATACTGAACAAATTCTTCGGTTCAGTATTTTCGGAGGAGGCGGTTGGTAGCGGGCCTATGATAAAAGACAGGGGCATTAAGGGATGGGAGGTGGACACTAGCCCCTTTAGAGAGTAAAGAGTCCTAAGGGAACTGTCGCAGTTAAAAGTAGACAAGGCAACGGGACCAGACAGGGTGCACCCCAGGTTACTGAGGGAGCTCATGGAGGAGTTGGCTGCTTCTCTGACAGCCCTATTCAACCTGTCATTAGAAATAGGAGAGCTCCCGGGAGATTGCGAAAGGGCTAATATAGTCCCACGCCACAAAAGTGGAAGTAAAGAGGGGGCAGGAAACTATAGACCTGTCAGCCTGACTTCAGTAGTGGGGAAAGTAATGGAATCACTACTGAAGGAAAGAACTAGGGAATACCTTGTTACCAGTGGGCTACAGGATCCAAGGTGACATGGTTTCACGGGGTGGGGGGGGGGATATTGCCAGACAAACCTAATCAAGTTCTTTGATTAGGTAGCCAAGGAAGTGGATAAGCTGGGGGAGCAGTTGACGTGGCCTACCTGGATTTCAGTAAGGCCTTCAACGCCGTTCCACTTAGAAGGTTGGTGAGCAAGCAGAGAAGCCTAGTTATAGGCCCTAATGTAGTAAGATGGCTAGTGAGCTGGATAGGCAATAGGAGTCAGAGGATGGTGGTAAATGCGTCCATGCTGGAGAAGGTGAAGTGACCAGTGGGCTGCCACAAGTGTCAGTACTGGGCCCATTCCTCCTCAGTGTTTTTATTAGCTACACTGCAGAAGGACTGGAAGGGAAGGAATGCCTGTTTGCAGATGACACAAAAATTTGCAACAGAGCTGACACACCAGGGGGTTGGAAAGAATGAGGGAAGATCTAAAAAAGCTGGAAGAATAGTCACGGGCTTGGCAGCCGGGTTTTAAAGCAAAAAAGTGCAAAATCGTGCAGTTGGGGTTCAGAAACCCAGGGGCAATGTACCAAATGGAAGAAGAAGTACTAGCAGTCGCAAAACAAGAAAGGGACCTGGGGGTTATCATTACTGATGACCTCAAAGTAGCTAAACAGTGTGACAAGGCAGTGGGAAAGCCTAGCATGATGCTTGGAAGCATAGGCAGGAGGATCACCAGCAAAAAGACGTAACAATACCCCTGTATAGATCACTGGTGAGACCCCACCTCAAGTACTGTGTACAATTCTGGAGACCCCACCTCTGAAAGGACACTGACAGGATGGAGATGGTACAGAGGAGGATAACCAAAATGGTGCAGGAACTGCACCAGAAGCCCTATGAAGAAAGGCTTAAGGAATTAAATATGTACTCTCTAGAAGGAAGCAGGGAAAAGAGGGATATGATTGAAAGATTCAAATACCTCACAGGTATAAACAAGGTACAAGGAGGGAGCATCTTCCAAAGAAAAAGATGCTTGAGGGCAAGGGGTCACATTATGAAGCTGGAGGAGGCTGAGAGGAAATGTGAGGAAGTACTTCTTCACAGAAAAGGTGGTGGATGCTTGAAACAGCCTGCCAGTGGAGGTTGTGGGGGCTAAAATGGTTATAGGGTTCAAGAATGCATGGGACAGACACAGGGGGATCTTAGAAGTGTAAGGCAAGGAATGTGAAAACCAGAGATCGAGTAGGGTCTGCGGTGACACTGTAGGTAGGGAAAATAGGGCAGACTACGTGAGCCAGGAGGTCCTTATCTGTAGACACCTTCTATGTTATGTTTCTGCGTTTCACACACCCGCACCATCATACATATGCCAGCCTTAGGGATGGGAAAAAGAAATGGGGGGGGAAAGGTATACACGCCAGTTGACTTACTCACATAGAAACACAGAAAATTATGGCAGATAAGTACCACGTGGCCCAACAGCAGAGGTCGCGGGGGCTAAGAACGGTCACAGGATTTAAGAATCCACTAGGGCATCTTAGAAGCAAGACGTGGGTGTAACCCGGTGTCCAAGTAGGGTCTCCTGAGGCACTATAGAGGGAGTGAATGGGCAGACTCTATGGGCCAGGAAGGCCCTTTTCTGCTGTTACACATCTGTGAATCTATAGGTACGGAATATAGGGCAGACTAGATGTGCCATGTGGTCTTTATCTGCCTAAACTTCTATGTTTCTACTTAGTCTGCCCATTTTCCCTACTTACTTTCTTAGATCTCTAGTCATTCTCTCTCCAACCCCCAGAGTGTCTAGCCTACTGCAGATCTTTCTGTCATCTGCAGAAAGGCATACCTTCCCTTTAGCCCCGCTGCAATGCTTGCTAATAAAGACACTAAAGAGGACTGGTCCCAGTATTGATCCTTGTGGCACCCCTCTGATCACACACCCTTCCTCGGAGTGACCTCCATTTACCACCACCTTCTGTCATCTATCCCCCAACAAATTTTTTTTACCAGTTTATCACCTTTTGGATCCACTCCCAGGCTGCACAGCTTGTTCATGAGTTTCCTATTGGGAACGATGTTGAAGGCCTTACTGAAATCTAGGTTGGCCATGTCCAAGGCTCCACCCTGATCCAATTCTCTGGTCACCCAGTCAAAGAAATCTATCAGATTTGTTTGACATGACCTCCCTGTTAATCCATGCTGCCTCTGATCCTGTAAGCCACTGGATTCAAGATATTACACAATCCTTCCTTCAGTATTGATTTTCCTCAGTGGTCCTTAATGGCGAACAGGAGCTCTTGGACCTATCCCCATGTTGATCCCCACTGGTGAGACAGTGGGGAGAGTGGCGGTTGGGGGCACCAGTACACCCGAAGGCTGGAACTGGTGGCAACTGAGCCTAAACAGCTGTATGGGGAATTTTTTATTTATTTTTTATTCTGCAGATTATCGTGATAATCAATATATCGTGATAATTTCTACCCAAAAATCGTGATACTAAAAATTTGATATCGTGACACCCATAGATTGGTCAATCAGCCTGCTGTTCCCATTGACCACCAAGTCTAGCAAGCCGACTGGCTACATCTCCATTTTTTTTTTTCTATTGGTCAGCACTCAGAACCGCTCTTTTTAAAATTCTAAAACACCCTAAACCTTCCAGTGCAGAGGGAGCAGAACAGCTTACATAAACCGGACAATCAATCAGGGTTTTTCTGTGTATTATTTTTGTTCATTACCCTTTTCACGGTGAGTAACGGGTTGCCTCTTCAAGTTCCTCTGTCTCAGCCACCGGACCATCTGCATGGGGGCACAGAAGGTAGCCTGGGAAAGTAGCTAGTCGTGTTTTGCTGTGGGACGATGCGTGTTTGGTTGTAATTATTTATAATAATTACATTGGAGCACATAAGGCTGCCAGTTTTGGTTTGTTGGGAGAGGATATGTATTTGGCTGTAGTGGAGGTGCTTATTTTTTTCTTTTGGTTTTATTTTATTTTAAAAGTCTAGTATGGGTTGCTGGTGGGGTGAGGTGGGATAAAAGCGGTTATCCACAGCTCCTTTTCTCCCTATTTCCATTAGACTGTTCTGGTTCACCACTGCTGCTGGCTCACTCAAATGATCCCATAAGCTTAACTTAATTGCCATCAGAGGGCTTACAATGCAAATATATGCAAATATAGTCCTAAGGGGCTGGAGGGATATGGAAAAAGGCCAACAGGTAGGGTGCAGGTGAGGGGGAGCATGTGACCGAACGGGAGCACAAGGGAGGGAAATGAGAGGAGGGGAAAGGGGTGGAGGGTGGCCCTGATAAATGCCAGAAGCTTAGGAAATAAGCTGCCTGAGCTCCAGGCGATGCTAGTTGAGGGGGCAGTAGATGTGGCAGCAGTCACAGAGACCTGGGCCACCATGGGCAATGAATTGGACCTAAACCTGGAGGGCTACACTATGTTCAAGAAAGGACGGGGAATGGGGGTAGCACTGTTAGTCAAAAATGGCATAGGTATAGGAGGGGTGGAGGAGGCCGGGTGGGGAGCGTGGAGGCGATTTGGGTCACCCTACAAATGCAGGGGGGGGTCAGAGAGTACAGATCGGGGTGGTATACAGACCCCCCCACCCCGCGGTGGCAGAAGCTCTGGAAGAGAGTTTGGTGGCAAATGTGGGTCACTGTAGACTGGGGAAGGGTAGTGGTGATGGGGGACCTAAGCATGCCAGGAACAGACTGGGGGACTATGACATCCCCAGTGGCCAAGAAGCAGAGGTTGTTGGATGTCTTCCAGGATGCATTCCTGACCCAGCAGGTGGGGAAGCTGACTAGGGAGGCCAGGACACCGGACGTAGCCCTGGAAGACAGTGACCAAATAAGGGGCCTGGAGGTGAGGGACCCGTTGGCGGGGAAGGATCATGCCACAGTGTTTTTTCCTAGACCTGGAGGCGAAGAATGCTGCACAAAGATGGTGGTAACTGACTACAGGGGTGAGATTTCAGGGGGATGGGAAGGATCCTTAAGGGTCACCAGGATGGGATAAGGCCACACATGGATGCCGACAGTAGGTGGGAGATCATTAGGAGGTGGGTACAGGAGGCTACCAGATTCTGTGCAAGAGAGAGGTGCAAATTCAGTAAGGCCAGAAAACCCTGTTGGTGGACCCGGGAGGTTCAGGAGGTGTTGAGGGATAAGAAGGCAGCCTATAGGTGATGCAAGCACTCAAGGAGCGAAAGGGATCGGGGGAGTATCAACTGATGGCCAGGAGGGTCACCAGGGTGGTGAGAGCGGCTAACGCAAGGAGCAGCAGATCTTGGCCAGGGAGATTAGGAGGGTGGGACAAGGGGTTCTTTAGATACATTGGGGAAAAAGGGAAAGTGAGGGGGCAGCTCAGCAGGATAAAGACAGGGGAGGGATGGGCAAAGGGTGTGGGGGAGCAGGCCGAGGTTCCTAAACAAGTACTTTGCCTCAGTTTTACCAGGGAGGATGGGAGGGGTGGCTCGTCTTGCGGGCGGCGCAAACCAGGGGAAGGGTGGGATCCTTAGAGATCGGGGCCCTGGCGTGTCTGGGGAGAGGGAAGGGCCAGCACCATCAGGTGAGGGGTTGGCAGTACAGGGGGAAAAGGGGGAGGACATGAAGGTTGAAATTCCAGTAGAGAGAGTGAGGGAAGCCCTCAGGTCCCTTTGGACGGAGAAAGCACCAGGGCTAGATGAAATACATCCCAGGGTGCTGAGGGAACTGGCAGATGTCCTGGTGGCCCCCCGGCAGAGCTTTTCAACATCTCTCTGAAGACAGGGTGGGTACCCCAAGACTGGAGGGTGGCCCATATCGTGCCTATCCACAAGGGGGGATCAAGAGAGTAGGTGGGAAACAACAGTCCCATTAGCCTGACGTCAGTGGTGGGCAAGGTGATGGAGGGTATTATCAAGGAAAGGCAAGAGGGGTACTGGAGCAAATGGAGTATCTGGACGATAGACAGCATGGCTTCATCTCAGGAATATCGTGTCAGACAAACCTTGTGGAGTTCTACGACTGGGTGATGAGTGCCCTGGACCAGGGTAGGCCTGTAGACGTCCTCTTTCTAGACTTCAGCAAGGCATTTGATTTGGTACCTCATGATGGCCTGCTGGCTAAGCTGGAGGAAGTGGGGGTGGGATGCAGATGATCTGATGGATAGGTAATTGGCTCTCTGAGCGTACTCAGAGGGTGGTGGTTGGGGGGCTAGTCTCATCTCCAAGAAGAGTCATTAGTGGGGTTCCCAAGGGGTCGGTTCTAGGGCCACACCTGTGTAACGCCTATGTCTCAGACATAAGGAAGGGTAGCAGGAGTGAAATGAGTCTCTTTGCGGATGAATCGAAGACGGGTGCGGTTGTGGATGAGGAGGAGGGGAGAGTGGCCCTGCAGGAGGACCTGGAGGCTCTGGAAAAGTGGTTGGTAAAGTGGAAACTGTAGTTCAATGCAGGGAAATGCAGGGTTCTGCACCTGGGGGCCAGAAATCCAGGCCAACTGTATACCCTGGGGGGGGGGACGCACTACAAGTCTCGAAGGATGACAGGGACCTGGGGGTGGTGGTAGATGTCAGAATGAACAACTCTGAGACCTGTAGGAGGGCAGCGGCAAAAGCCAATAGGATGCTGGGATGCATCGCTAGGGGGATTACCTCCAGAAGGGCGGAACTGATCCTTCCTCTGTATAACTGCTTGTTTAGGCCACACCTCGAGTATTGTGTGCAGTTTTGGAGAGTGCACTTAAAAAGGAACATTGCACTCCTGGAGAGGGTCCAAAGGAGAGCAACCAAAATGATCTGGGGCCAGGGGAGGAAAGGACCTACGGGGAGAGGCTCAAAGAGCTCAACATGTACAACTTGGAGGAGAGACAGAAGGGACAGGGGGGACATGACAGAGATCTTCAAGTACATAAAGGGGATTAATAAGGGAGGCTCAGTCGGGGTGCTCCAAAGGAAAGTGGAGGGACAACTTAGAGGACACGGGTAGAAGCTAGAGGGGGAGAGACTCGGGCAGGGGGAGACTCAAAAGTGTTACTTCACTGAAAGAGTAGTGGAACCGTGGAATGCACTGCCCAAGGGACTGGTGGAAGCAGAGACTGTGGAGGGGTTTAAGAGGGGATGGGACAGGTATAGGGGAAGGGTAAAGCTGACGAAGTCCAATACAAGGGTAACCTCTTGGACTGGGGACAGAGAAACCCAAGGGGGTGAGGAGGACAGCAAAATCGGCACCCAGTATGGGTGCTGACTACCGAGCAAACACGAAAGACCATCAGGCCTCCTCTGCTGGCATATTAATATGTTAGTAAATAGATTATAACCCCACTTTGGGGTTTATAAGCAAGTTGTATCCTAAGTCCACTAATCGCAACTGAATATAGCTACCATTCACTGTGCCTGCGTTAGGTGATCCAGAATAGCCTGCTGTAAATTACGGTATATGTGCAAGTGTATCAATAACAAACTTACTGTAGCTGTGTAAAAATTCCCCCCGCCAATTTGGATTTCAGGCCCTTCCATACTTTTTTATTACTAAAGATACTTTACTTAAAATAGGGTCTTTCCCCTTAGAGAGTCTATTGCAGTTGTTCCATCCGGCTGTTCAGTGATTTTTTTTTTTTTTTTTACTTACTCCTTATACTCCCCCTGCCCATAGTGCTCCCACTCTTCAGGAGACACCTATGGCCTTGTAGTCTCCGCCCTCTTACCTGGAGCCCAGTGCAGTCCATCCCCCATGTAGCCGTGGCTGTGTCCTCCAGGCAGGCATGGGGTAGGGGCACCCTCGAAGTCCTTCTTGTTCTCGTTGGGATGCTGGCACTGGGTCAGCAGGGGCACTGGGGATCGGAGCCTGGTGCTCCGTCTACCGGGAGGCACTGCGGTGTTTTCCCATTTTCTATGGGGTGGCACGTGCCCCTCAGCGTCAGGGGCGTCTCCGCCCGGCGTCTCACTCCCAACCCTCTCTTCGCTCGTGCACTTGCCATGCCTCAGGCTTCCACCAGAGGCCAGTCAGGTGCAGAGCGTACCCAGGAGAGGAGAGGAGGCTGTCCTTGGACGCTCAAACCTCTCCCTCCCCTGCCGACCCCCAACGGCCTCAGCTCGTTCCCAAACCCGGGGCGCCGGTGTGGCGTCCAGTGCCTCAACCTTCAGCGTCACCGGGCTGGCTGTTAAGTGATAATTAATTCTGCTTTTCTAACGTATTACTTTCTAAATGGGATGGGGGCACATTCTTGCACATCTGTTTCCTACCAATAAACTTGTTTGTGTCCCTTCTAAGTATGCATACATTCATTCATAATTATTTCTAACAACCCAAAATCAGGACCAAACACCAGAGGAAATTATTATTATTTTTTTTTTTTTTTTAATACATTGTTCCTCTCCTGGTCACCAGATAATAGCGCATCTCTCAGACGGGGACTCACTCCCTCTCACCTCTGCTGCCCACCTGAATCCTGATCCAGTCTAAGGAACTGGGTGCTAGGCCTCCCGCCCAAACTACGGGAGAAGCAGGGACCAGGGAGAGTCATGTCGGGCCAGGGCCGGCATTGGGTGTGGGGGCTTGAGTACTCGTGCCCGTCGTTGCCTCCCCAGTAGCCGGGTTTTCCTCCTTGGTCCCCCGTAGCGGGCGTGCAATGATGTCTGCGCACCCTGTGTCACTGATGTCCGCCACCGCTCCGCATCCGTGTCGCCTCTCCTGCATTGCCCCGGTCTCCACGGGTGCCACTGTGAGTGAGGCAGGTCCTTCCCCCACCTCGGGAGAGGAGGCAGTGTCTGGATGCTCAATCCTCTCCCTCCCCTGTCGACCCCCGGAGTCCTGAGTCCATTCTCGAACACAGGTAGCCAGCACGGCAGAAGGTGTGGCGTTCAGCACCTCAACCCTCAGTGCCACTGGGCCGTCGGCTAGAGGACATCCTAAGTAGCTGTTATGTGCAATGGCCCCAGGATCTTTCTATCTGTAAGGCTATTTCTAATACAGTATTTCTAAACTCTTCACCCCTACTTTACGGAGTAACAACAAGAATTTGGGACAAATATGATGAACCTAATCCATCCCGACCTTTACAGAATGTCACAAAATATACAGTAATATACACTATGCCGTATGTAAGGATACAAGGAACTGACCAATAATATTTAATAGAGTTTTATTCTCCCAGAATCTGCCTCACTGGAGATGCAGACAAGATCAAATAGAGCTTTAGCTTGACTAGCAACAAAAATCCTTTCTTGGTGTAATCAATTGTTTCTAAGTAATCAAGCTCCAAAAGCAGTGAATCCAGTCAGTCCTGTAACTCCTACCTTGCACTCTGCATCACCAGGAGCCAGATATTTAAAACTTTGCCTGGTGGGGAGACTGACTGCACCCTGTTTGCCTTGGGTTTGCGCCTATACACAATACTCAAGTCAAAGGGGTCTATGGCGCATGGTAAAAAGGTTAATGCATGCAGAAAAAAATGTAAGCTGTGGGCAAAGGGACGGGCAGGGACAGGAATACCAGCACCACACAATGTTCAGGGTATCTGTGCTGCACAAAAGGGTTAGCGCAGGCCATTTTGTGCAGTGCAGATACCACTGAGAAGAAGCCAGACTTACTTTGGGCAACCCTAGTGGCTGATGGAGCAACTGCAACCAACAACCAAATTGGCTATGAGACAGCACACTTGCTCCCACATGACTCATGGTACCCCCAACCCCCGATCACCATCCCCATTAACTAAAGTGCGTCTGGTGTCTAGTGGTCCCTCCACCCTCTGATCTCCATCCCTGTTAACTGAAGTAAGTGTCCTTAGTATCTAGTGGTCCCACCCTCCAATCACTGGCCCTGGTATGATAAAATAGATTCCCTGACGCCTAGTAGTCCCCACCCTCCAATCACCAGCCCTGGTATATCAATATATAGCACCTGGTGCCTAGTGGTTCCACCCCCCAATATGATCCCTGTCACCACACCAATGTAAACTATCCCTGTGGGATTGGGACAACTGGCACAAAGTTTTTAACTTTGACTCACCTTTTCTTCTGCCTCTGGGACAACCTGCTCACTGTTAGAGGTTTTAAACTGCTGTTATATGAATCTGGGCTTGGATGAACAATATGACCCATTACTTTTTTCATTTGACCCTTACTTTTTATACCCAGTATGTCAGTGTCCCACTAGATAAATATCTGAAATGAAACCTGAGGGACTGTATATTATTATTGCACTGGGGTTGGCAATTGGAGGGCATGAGGACCATCAGGGATTGTATATTATTATATCGGGGCTGGCAATCAAAGAGTTGGGTGGGGCACCAGGGACAATGACTTCAGTTAACGGGTATGGCAATCTGAGGGGTGGGAGGGCCCACTATACATCAGTCCATACTTGATTTTATGGGACCAGGCTATTGGGGTGGTGGCAGAGCCAGTCAGAGGGGTGCAAACCTGCCACCACTTCCCATGCACATGTGCCCATAATGGGCATGCAAATGGCCTCTTAGTGCCTTGTATGCCCAATGGACTCATTTGCATGGTGCTGTCTGAACATCGTGCCAGAAGCTATGGTTGCTAGCTGGTCAGGTGGCATGGTTTCCTGCATCGTACAGACCAATGCTGGTGTAGCACTACTCAGCGCTGTGCCAACATGCCCCTATACTTGGAGTCTTAGGTAATGAGCAAGCACAGCACAAACCATTGCCCTCCACTTTGCACTTTTTTTGAATATGTGGCCCCAAGATTGTCAATGTCTGATGATTTACTTGTATTTCTTTCTGTCTCTTCTAAAACTGCACAAGCACTGCAATCATGGTTGGAGGGGCAGCAGCTTCATATTTTTTTTTCATTATCTATTCATGTTAGCAAGCTAATCAGTGATGCATGGTGCAGGGAAAGGTGGTTACGCGCATCCAGATCCTGTTGCCTCCCGACCAGCTGTGTTATTTTATTTTGGTTTTGTACAGCTGCAAAACTAGATTGTTTTCCGATACAAGATGTCTATTTGGTTTGTAAAAAACAATCTCTAATAAAAATGTCATTTTCATTTTTTTTTTTTAACCAGGAGGTGAACTAGGCACAGCCCTTTTTCAGTCAAACCTGATGTTTAACATACAACAGTAAATATCACAAACAGTAGACAAATATACAAGTTAATTTACGTTATAAGTACAGGAACTGGAATTATCATGTACTCTCAACAATCCCTTAAAATGCTTTGAATTATGTACAATCTTGATTGCTGTAAACCCATTTAATAAGGTGGGACCAAGCCAGGTACAAGAACGTTTACTTATAGCCAATTTTATAGAATTGGGATAGAACGGCATATATGTACCATTCCTTGTTGAATAAATAAAAGGACAGTTGGTAGGAAGGGTACAGGATGTGGAAGTACCCCCAAGTACAACATGAGCTTCACAACCCTATGGGTTTATAAAAAAAAAAAAAATTAATAAATCAAGACAAGCCTCTGCTTCTCTGTCCCATCTTAAAATAACACAAAATACATTATATTTTCTTTTATATTATTTACATTGTCCCTTTTTATATTATTTACATTTTTATTTTAAAATTGGGCCATGGATGGGGCAGTGACGTTTGGACATGGGGGGACATAGATTCAAGTGATATGTTGGGGGGCACACTCATGCTGATCCCGTTCCCTTCCGACCAGCTGTGTTGTTTATCTTATAAAACATCCAAAACCTGATTAAGGTTTTTTTGTTTTGTTTTGTTTTACACAAGATGTCCACTTTTCTTTGTAAGAAATATGTAATAAAGATCAGGAACACAACTGGCAGTGAGGGAATGTGATCTGCATGTGCCCCCCACTTCTGCATGAGCCTTCCAGCTGTATAGGTTTGAAAAATTAAACTAAAACCATAACAGATTTGGCGAACACACAGTAGTCTTGTCTTAGGTACAGTTCTTTTGTTTGCATAGTAAACACGTAAGCAATCTATAATCGGCCTCCCATAAAAATACAAAACAAGTGCAATCACGCTGGGGGGGGGTCATCAGTTTTACATTTTTCATTTTTACAATTTCATCTGATAGTTTTAAAATTGGGGCTTGTGAGGCAGCTAGGCAGTCATGTCAGAGGTGGTGGTTCACGCATATCCGGATCCTGTTTCCTCTGGACCAGCTGTATTCTTTGATTTTTATTATATATTTTACTCTGTTTTGGATCTATATATAATAAAATACCAGTTAACGGAAGTAACTGTCCCTGGTGCCAAGTGACCTTTTACCAGTGGCTTCACAATTGCAACACTTGACAGTTAGGATACAGATTTATGCCAGCTCTAATAATATTGCTCATGTGCAATCCACTTACCAGCAGGGTCTCGGCTTCTGGTATTTTCCCTGCAACCCCCCTGTGAAAGACAGTTTTGCCATATAAGCATGCACTTTCAGAATACTCTGTAATGATGTAATAACAGTAGACCAGGTAATGATATTCTCACAGGCCCAGTTAACAGTGAAACAGTGCGCCGGCCCGGTGGCGCCGAGGGTTGAGGCGCTGGACACCACACCTTGTGCCACGCCAGCGACCAGAGTTCGGGAGCAAGCTCTGGCGCAGAGGATCGACAGGAGTGGGTAGAGGACTGAGCGCCCGCAGGGCAACTCTCCTCCCCAGGGTGGAGGGCGGGGGATAGCCCGGCGCACCAGCAGCTCCCGATGGAGTTCGGGAGTACTGCAGTGCATGGACTGCACACTGTACAGCGTGGCTGACGCAGGCAGGGTTGCCATGCACCGCTGCGACAGGCGTGCCCACGAAAGAGGGGGAAGGCCACCACCAGAACAGGGAAAACACGGGCTCCATGGAACAGGCAACGGCACTTGTCCCCCATGCCCTCTGCCGGGTTCACCTCAACTGGCCTTCCAGTTCCTCTATCTGGGCCCTCACCTGCAGCCAGAGACTGACTCAGAAGAGTGCCCAAAGAGGAGGGGGCGCCCCACCCCGGATGGGTTAAACCGGGGGTGCTGGCTGCATGGAGGGGGGGGGAGAGAGGAGGCACAGTCAGATGGAGCCTCAGGCGGGCAGGATATGGGCAGGATGCCCAAGAGAGGTTCCACGGGCCGTGACCGGAGGGAAATAAAGTCGGGGGGGGGGACCCAGTAAAACACTGCATCAAGTTTATTAAAGGGAATGGTCTGCAAGATGCCACTCTTGGAGTGGGGTGGGGATTATTAAACATGGGGGCTCGTCCAAAGATCCTGGGGGAGAGGAAAAAAGTTTCCATGCCAGGGCAAATGCTGAGGGTATGTCTAAGATCTTTCTGTCTAGTTGCAGTGCATCATAACAGGAATCACTGTGAGGTAAATTTGTGCCACACAAGAAGTAAAGAGAGATGGATGGACTATGGTGGGCTCAGGGAAGGTGAGGGAGGTGCGACGTTGGCACATCCCCCAGCCAGTACCACTTCAAAACTCATACACCATTTTGGCAGAGCAGGACAATCACACTGCATCTCCAGAATTGGGCACTAAGGGGGATGAGCGGGTCATCCATGATGGAGCTCCAAGGGCAAAGGGAAGGAGAACACACAGGAGGGGGAAGCAAATCCTGTCTGGAGACTCCATTGTTAGTGGGACAGAGCTGGGAGTGGGCAGCAACAAGAAGAGGGAGGTGGTGTGCCTGCCTGGTTGCACAGTTCGGAGGGAGGGCAGGCAGATCCTAGGGATCGCTAGCAAGAAGTGGGGGAGCTGGATGTCACTGCCCACATGGGGAAAAATTACCTGGCAGGTGAAGGGGCAGATGTAGGAAAAGTACAGGAGGAATTTAGGGAACTGGGGCGGTGTGTCTTGGACAAGTGGAGCACTCTTACCTTCTCAAAGGTTCTACCTGTCCATGGCAAGGGAGAGGGTTGAGACATCCGCACATGGAATTCAACACACGGCTGAAGAAATGGTGTGCAGAGGAAGGGTATGGCTTCACTGGGGACTGGAACCTCACCTGGCGAGATGAAGAACTGTATTCACCAGACGGCTTACATCTATCCAGGGGTGGCAAAGGTATCCTCACTGAAAAGTTCAAATGCTTCCTTCACAAGCACTTAAACTAGCCAAAGTGTGTGTGTGTGGGGGGGGCAAAAGCAGTCAAGGGGAGAATCCAGTTAGTACAAGGGCACTATCAAACCCGATAAATAAATCAGATACAATTGTACGGAGGACAGAAGATGGAACCCCAAAATGTCACAGGGACAAAAAAAGGGAAAGGGAGGGTTGGCGCACAAGCTGGAAAGTAATGTGCACAAACGCCTGCAGTCTGGGCAACAAACTTCCAGACCCAGTGGCATTAATGGAAGATGCAAGCCTGGATATAGTAGCTATTACAGAAACATGGTACACAGGGAACAATGACTGGGATATAGCCATACCAGGACACACACTTTTTGGGAAGGATAGGGAAGGAAGAAGCAGAGGGGGGTTGCTATGTGTGAGAAGGAAGGGATTAAAGCAAGAGATCCTCAAGTGTTATAAGAAGGAGCAGAGGTACTGTGGGTCACCTTGCAGGTGGGAAAAAAGTACAGTTACGCAAGAACTTACTGTAACAGTAGATCTTCGAGAACAGCTCTTGCAGCAGGTTACACCATTAGGACGGAAGCCGGCAGGCGCCAGGACCCTACGGAAATTTTCTAGCTAGCAGTATTCAGCGGGGACCGCCTCAGACGTCGGTCCCTCCCCCAACGTCGGGCGTAGTACATAAGGAGGCGGTCCCCCCATAATCCTTAGTTCTCCCGCCGAAGACTCCCGGCCACTGGATGACATCAGAAGGGGAGACCGAGGATCCGCCATCAAGTGGCAAAACAAGGCAACAGTAAATGTCCCATCCTAGGAAATGGATGCTTAACTACGACCTACCTCCAGCGGGGATGGTGGGAGGGAAAGTACCTACTGCAAGAGCTGTTCTCGAAGATCTACTGTTAAGTTCTTACGTAACTGTACTATCTTACTTCAAGAAACAGCTCTTGCAGCAGGTTACACCATTAGGACTGATTTCCAAGCAGTAATGGCAATCATGCATCATCGGGAGGAGGAAAAGTAGAGTCCTCGAGGTATCTCAAGCCTAGGACAGAAGTCCTTGAAGGACTGCTAGACCGAACCCTGCTCTTCGCCTCGATGCAATGTCCAGGCTGTAATGCCTGATAAAGGTATGCACAGAGCTCCAAGTAGCTGCAGTGCAAACAGCTGAGGTGGAAACGTTCTTTAGAGCCGGAAAAGAGGTAGCCACCCCTCTGGTGGAATGACCCTTAACCGCGTCTGGCAAGGGTTTATTGCGCTTCTGGTAACAGAACGTAATGCACTGGATAAGCCACCTAGACAGCGACTGCTTCGAGACAGGAGCTCCCTTCATCCTACGGGCAAAGGAGACAAAAAGTTGGTCCGACTTTCGGTGTTGTTTGGTTCTGGTCAGGTAGTATCTGAGGCACCTATGCACATCAAGGGTGTGCAGAAGGGCTTCTCCTCGATTACAGTATTTCGGAAAATACACTGGTAGATCGATGTCCCGATTAAGGGTGACAGCTGAGACCACCTTAGGCAGAAATTTAGGATTAGTCCTTAGGGATACCCTGTCCTGGTGGAAAACCAAATAAGGCTCTTTGCACATAAGTGCGTGCATTTCAGAAATCCTTCTGGCAGAAGTAACTGCAACTAAAGACAACGTTTTCCAAGACAGAAAACGTAGCTCACAATCCGGGCTTGGTTCAAAAGGAAGCAGCGTGAGCTGCTCCAGGACGAAGGTTAAGTCCCATGGAGGAATCGGATCCTTAATCGGGGGCCTAAGGTGGAGGACGCCCCTCAAAAAGGCACGTGTCGTGTCCAGGTGGGCTACAGTGCGTTGGCCCACGGGGGCATGGTAGGCTGAAATGGCACAAAGGTGCACTTTAATTGAGGAGTAAGTCAGACCGGAGTGGAAAAGGGATAGCAGGTAGTCCAGTACCAGCTTCTCTGGACAGTCCAAAGGCGGAAACCCGCGCGCTTGAGGCCATAAGCAGAACCTGCGCTACTTCATGGCGTGGGTAGCGGGTTTTCTAGCGGCAGTAAGCACATCTGCCACTTCTTGCGAGACTCCGTATCGCATCATGGCTATGTCTCTAGGAGCCAAGCATGTAGGTTCAGGGAACGTAGATCCGGATGGACTAAGGAACCCACCTCCTGAGACAGTAAATGGGAGCTGATTGGCAAAGGTACTGGAGGTTCCCGGGATAGCTGATGCAAGAAAGGGAACCATATCTGTCTGGGCCAGAAGGGTGCGATCAGAATGAGCATCGCTTGCTCCCTGCGGAGTTTTAAAAGAACTCTCTGGATCAACGGGAAGGGAGGAAAGGCATAAAGAAATCTGCCCACCCAGGAGAGGGACAACACGTCACCAGAAAAACACCAGGCCCTGGATCTAGCGAGCAAAAACTGGGCAGTTTTGCATTGTATGGGGATGCGAAGAGGTCCATCTCTTCTGGAGTACCCCATCTGCGAAACAGATTTTCTGCCACCTCCTGGAGTAGTTCCCATTTATGGACTCTTGCCTGAGTGCGGCTCAGGCTGTCTGCGATGATGTTGTCCACTCCCAGAACATGAACTGCAATAAGGTTTGTGCCGTGTTGCAAGACCCAATCCCACACTCTCATGGCCTCCCTGCAAAGCGGGTAGGAGTGGGTGCCTCCTTGTTTGTTGAGGCAATACATCACCGCGGAATTGTCTGTTTGTAACAGAAGTGTACCCGGTGGAATCTCCAACTGGAAGGCCTGCAGGGCGTACAGAACTGCCCTCATTTCCAGTATATTTATGTGGATATGAGACTCCTGTGCTGTCCACAGGCCCTGAGACCGAACACCATTGAGGTGTGCTCCCCACCCGAGCCCTGAGGCGTCTGTGGAGAGTGTCACAGTCAGGGACGGTGCTGTGAAGGGGACTCCCGCCAAGAGGTTCCCTGAATGTAGCCACCATTGCCAATCTCGAATTACGGTCTTCGTGATTCAGATTGGATGCTGCAGATGGTCTTGCCTTTGGTCCCATTGTACCCGTAACATCCACTGGGTTACCCACATGTGGAGCCGGGCTAGCGGGACTGTTGCAATGGCCACAGCCATGTGTCCGAGCAGGCAAAGGACCAGTCTGGCTGGGACGGTCTTCTTCGCCTACAATTCCCTGATGAGGGATCTGATGTGTTCCGCTCTGTCCGTGGGAAGGAAAGCTTTCCTTTGGACGGTGTCCAGAACTGCTCCGATGAATTGCAGTGTCTGGGACGGAACCAGGCGTGACTTCTCATAATTGATGAGAATGCCCAAAGTCTCGAACAGAGACTGGGTGCAGTGAATGGCAGACATCAAGGCCTCCTGTGAAGGCGCCATGAGAAGCCAGTCATCCAGGTAGGGGAACACGTAGTGGCCCTGTCTCCTCAGAGACGCGGCTACGACCGCCATGCACTTCGTGAATACCCAAGGTGCCGGTGACAGCCCGAAGGGAAGAGCTCGGAACTGATAATGGCGGCCCTGAAACTCAAAGCGCAGGAACCTGCTGCGCGCCTGATCGATAGGAATATGCAGATAGGCGTTCTGTATGTCCAGGGACGCAAAATATGCGTCCTGTTTCAGCATGGGAATCAGGCCCGGGAGGGTCACCATGCGGAAGCGCTTGTAAGCGACCGAAAGATTGAGATTGCTGAGGTCCAGTATTCGACGGAGGTCCCCTGTTTTCTTTGGAACCAGGAAGAAGTGAGAATAGTACCCTAGTCCTCTCTGGTTCCTTGGTACGTGCTCGAAGGCTTCTTTTTCCAGAAGTGCGAGCACTTCCTGCTGTATGAGCAGGGCATGCTGACCCGAATAACAGGAAAGCAGGGGAGGTCTTGTAGGTGGGTTGTCTATGAACTCTATGTAATGGCCATTTTTGACCAAACTGTAGATCCCACCTGTCTGTGGTGATCGATTGCCATCCTGAAAGGTGGCATGCGATGCAACCCCCGACTTTCTTTGCCCGTTGATCCTGAGGAGGGCCGGGGGCTGGGAAGGAGTCATGCTGTGGCAGCGTATGTCCCTGTGGGCTGGGCCGACTTTGAGTAGCGTTGGCCTCTGCCTGGGGACGACTTGGCCTGGGCCTTGCGCAAGAAAGTGCCCCTCTGCTGCTGGCCGGAACGTTGCTGCTGCCTTTGTAGCCGGCCGCGAAAATGGCTCTGGTTCCTGCAAAAGGAACTAGGCCTAGATCTGTACATGGCTTGTACAGATCGGACTGCTTTCCCTGCGTCTTGGAGCTTGGTGATAACCTTCTCAGAGGCTTCACCAACAGCACCTCGCCGTTATACGAGACATCTAGAATGTTTTTCTGCCGGCCGGTAATCCGACACCAGAGCCAAGAGTGTCTCCGGAGACAAACGCCTGAGGCTGCAGCTCTTGGCTGAAGAGTCCGCAGAATCATATGCGGCTCTGAGCATTTGGGTCCTCACATCTGACCCAGTGCGGAGGAGGTTTAGGAGCTCCGCTTTCTGGTCGCCATCGGGAAGCTTTTCAACCAGGTCCTGGCCCTGTTCCCACAGGGCGTTCTGGAACTGAACCATATGGGTAAGACAGTTCAGTGACCTGATGGCACAAGTAGCAGCCGCGTACGTGCACCTCCCCAGGGCATCCAATTGCTTGGATTCCTGATCCGGTGGCTGAATGCTCATATGCTGTGGTCTTTGAGACCGGTCATGTGAAGCAGTGATGACCAGGGAATCTGCCAGAGGTTGGTTCGCCAAATACTGGTCCTCCCTAGGGGCCTTGTACAGGTGGTCAGCCTTCTTCAGCACCGCAGGAATGGAATGCAGATGTTTTCACGCAGCCTTGGTGACGTCCACGAAGGTGTCCACCAAGGGTGGCATTACCACAGGCTTCGGGTCTTTCTGCCAAAGGTAGCGGGCAAGGAGTTGTCGTTCTGGGTCAAGCTCCTCAGCATCCCACCCCATGCTGTCCTGGATGTGCCTCATGATCTCGGCGAAAGAGGGATCATCCGGAGAAGACCTGGGGAGGTCGTGTGGGTCAGGAGAGGGGAAGCTGAGTGGAGAAGGTGATCTGGAGTATTCTGAAGTATCCGACCTTGAATCCTCCTCCGACGGAGTGTACCGGCGTTGTCTGGGTCGTTTGGGGCTGAGTGACCCTTAGGGGGATCTGGAGGGAGGCCTTCTCCTGTCGGTAGATCTACCCCTAGGAGGTGGAGTCTGCTCCTTGGGGGATGGAGGTCATCCTACTGGCCCCTTAGGTGGAGGAGGGCGCGTAGGCGGTGAAGGAGTAGGAGGAGGAGGAGGAGTAGTAGCAGGAGGACGTGCGGGGACCACATCTTTCTTGATGGTGTCCCACCAAAAGGTAAAGAGCTCCTTTACTTCCGCAAGGTTCATACCCAACGACGGGCCTGGTGCCAGTGGTCTGTCGCCGGGGTCAGGCGTCAGGTCCCCGGGGGTCTCCCGCTCCGGGGAGGGTTCCCGGAGCCCGGCATTCTCGGTGTCGCCCGCCTGGTCTGGGCTGTGGTGTCCTCCTGCAGAATCCCTACGACTGGCCCGCCGCAACGGGGCGCAGTCTTCCGCCTCGGGTAGCCGACGCCGGTCCCCTGGTCTTTGGACCTGGTGGAACGCCTGGCCAGCGATGGGTGTCTATCCAGTGTCGTTGGCTCCTGTGAGCGCCAAGCCGATTTAGAGTGCTTGGCCGACGTCGGGTGGTGGGCCGACGCTGAGTCCCGGTCCGCTTGAGGATGTCAGGTCCTTAGTTTTCCTGGGCGCCGGCTCAGGACCTCTGGGTGGTTGGGAGACCGACCTGGAGTCGGTGTCCCGGCGACGGGAGGAAGATGATTTGTGGCGCTCACCCGACTCTGAAGAGGCCTTGGAGGGTGTTGATGAAGCCGAGGGCCTCAAAGTCTTGAGAGGCTGAAGCGATGAAGAACCGCTGGAAGACCTGACCTTGACCGGGGGAGGTTGCGACTGAGCCCTGAAGGGAGAGCGGTCCGATCCTGAGCCGGAGCTGCAGGAGTCCAAGGCCCGAGTAGGAGACCTAAACCTCGTCTTCTCCCAGTGCTTGTCCCGGTGTTTGTGGGATTTAGTTGAAGATTCTCCCCGGGAGGAAGGCTCCTGGTCCATACTTTTAAGCTTTTCTTCCAAGAGAAATGCTTGAAGTGCCTTCTGACAGCGGATCCTGGTGCAGCTGTTAAAACCCTGGCAAAAGGTGCAGGCCTTGGCATCGTGGTCCGGGCCTAGGCAATGCACGCAGGACGAATGGGGATCCTTGAAGGGGATCCGTTTGCCGCAGGCACACTTCGAAAGGTGACCCTCTAGAGATGGAGTTGGAGAAGACATCAATTGAGCAGAGCCAAAAATGTTCAAAATTATTCGGTAGTTCAGTAGTCGTCGTACGCTAGAAAGGAGACCGAGAGGCCGATGCTGGCGGGTCGACGATGGGAAAAGAGCTGAGGATTATGGGGAGACCACCTCCTTATGTACTACGCCCGACATCGGGGCCAGGACTGACACTGGAGGCGGTCCCCACTGAGTACTGCTAGCTAGAACATTTCCGTGGGGTCCTGGCGCCTGCCGGCTTCAGTCCTAATGGTGTAACCTGCTGCAAGAGCTGTTTCTCGAAGTAAGATGCACAACCATTCGCACTGGAGTGATTTATAGGCCCAGGGGGAGGAATCGGATGAAGCTCCTGGGGAAACAATCCACAAAATGGCAGCCAAAGGGGAACTGCTACTAACAGGTGACTTCAACCTGCCTGAAGTAGATTGGAACACCCAGACTGAGAGTACAACAAGAGGCAGGGACTTCATGACTGCCCTAAATAGGGCAAACTTAAGATGGCTTGTAGCAGAACCGACCCGCCTGACCAGTAGGACAAGATCACAGATGTGGAAGTGGGCAGTCCCCTTGGTACCAGGGACTACGGGATAGTATGGCTTAAGGTAACCACAGTGGAGGAGGCAAGCCATACAAGGATAAAGGTCCTAGATTTCAGAAAGGTTAACTTTAAGGAAATGCGTAGAAATCTCAAGAGAGCCCTAGCAGTAAAAGGTACAGGGGAACATGTGGAAAAATAGTGGTCTAGACTCGAGTGAGTCTTAACAAAAGTAACAGGTCACTGTCAAAATTCATAGCAAGAGTAAAAGAAAGAAAAGGCCATTATGTTTCTCGAAGGTAGTGGCCTAGAAAGTAAGGTTAAAAAAAAAAAAAAAAACAGCCTTCAGAAGATACAAGGAAACCCAAAAGGATGAGGACAGAGAACAATATCTGGAGAAGCAGAGGGAATATGGGAAAATAATTAGAAGGGCTAAGGCACAGACAGAGGAAGGTATAACCCAGCCTAATAGAAAAGGCAACAAGACTTTCTTCCGATACATTAGTGAGAGGAAAAAGATTAGAAATGGGATAGTTAGGCTGAAGAAGGATGGAGGAGAAAGGGTGGAGGATGACCTAGTAAAGGCTGAGACACTGAAGAAGTACTTTTGCTCAGTATTCACCAGGGAAGGGGAAGGGTGAGGGACCAAGACTCATTAAGAGATATATTCGGGGGGGGGGACACCAGCCTATTCACAGTGGAAAGAATGCTAGAAGAACGCAGGGTAAATAAAAGCAGATAAGGCAATAAGGCCAGATGGGATCCACCCCAGGGTACTACAGGAACTGGGGGAAGTTCTGGCTGAACCACTGGATACCCTTTTCAACACATCACTAGAAATGGGGGAGGTACCTGAGGAGGGCAGATGTGGTCCCTCTCCACAGGAGTGGAAGCAGAAGAGGCAGGCAATTACAGGCCTGTAAGCTTGACCTCAGTAGTGAGGAAACGTATGGAATCCTTACTTGAGAGGATTTTGAAGTTTCTGGAGGATAGCAGGGCACAGGATCCAAGGCAGCGTGGATTATCAGCAGGAAGGTCCTGTCAGACGAAACTTAGATTTATTTGACTGTGTAACCAGGGAGGTAGATCAGGGAGGAGCAGTGGATGTTGCCTACCTGGATTTCAATATGGCCTTTGACACTGTCCCACACAGGAGATTGCTAAATAAATTGGGGAGCCTGGGAGTGGGTCCTATGGTTATAAAGTGGGTTGGGAACTGGCTAAGGGACAGGACTCGGAGGGTGGTGGTAAATGGCATTAAATCTGAGGAGAGGGAGGTGACCAGCGAGGTTCCACAAGGGTTGGTGCTGGGGCCAGTCCTATTCAATATCTACATCAGAGACATTGCAGAGTGTCTGAAGGGAAAGGTGTGCTTCTTCGCAGATGACATCAAGATCTACAACAGAGTGGACACTCCGGAGGGGGTGGAAAAAATGAGAAAGGCCCTAAGCCTAATAGAGGAGTGGTCAGGTGTCTGACAGTTGAGTTTCAATGCTAAAAAGTGCAAGATCATGCACCTGAGTCACAGGAATCCAAGGGAGAAGTACAGGATGGGTGGGGAAATTCTGGCAACACCAAGTCAGGAGAGAGACCTGGGGGTTATCATATCTGATGACCTGAAGGTGACCAAACAGTGTGAAAAGACAGTAGGGAAAGCAAACAGAATGTTGGGGTGCACAGGGAAGGGCATAACAAGCAGGAGGAAAGAAGATGATGATGCCACTATACCGATCACTGGTGAAGCCACAGCTGGAGTACCGTGTCCAGTTCTGGAGACCACATCTCCAGAAGGACACTGACAAAATAGAGGCGGTCCAGAGAAGGGTAACAAAGATGGTACATGGACTGCACCAGAAGCCCTATGAGGAAAGACTTAAGGACCTTATTATCTATTTACTGGAGGAAAGAAGGTAGAGGGGAGATATGATAGAGACTTTCAAGTACCTTAGGGGAATAAACAGGGTACAGGTGGAAAGCATATTTCAGAGAAAACTTTGCACAAGAACAAGGGGGCATGATATGAGGCTGAAGGGTGGAATGTTCAGAGGTAATGTTAGGAGGCACTTTTTCACTGAAAGGGTGGTGGAGCCGTGGAACAGTCTTCCAGTAGAGGTGGTGGGTGTGAAAAAAATATGGGGGTTCAAGACTGCATGGGATAGACGCAAGAGTACCCTGGACATGTGCAGAGCAGGACAGACGCATATCAAATAGGATCTGGGGCTGCAGCAGTGAGTAGGGAAATGTGCAGAGTACATGGGCCGTATGGTCCTTATCTGCAGATAGATTCTATGTTTCTATATACGAGTACAATTTTGGCTTTGTAAACTAGATCTAAGAAAAATAAAACAACACAGCTGGTTGTGATGTGTCGATGTGCCCCCCAGGTAAGACACTGCTATAAGTGTCTCTGGTGGGATTTGAACCTTAGTCGCCTACCTTGTGCTCCAATAACACAAACTGGATGCTTTCTTGTAAAAAGCATCACTGTAATAAATATTTAACAATTTGCAAATTAATTGTTTAAAAAGTGAGTTTTGGGGTCATCTTTGAGTATCGAGTTCGCATTCTTTAATTTTTAACCGATCAGCATACATAGTTTTATCATGTTGTAGTCATCCATAATGAATCCAATGAAATCCAGACACTCACTTGCCCAATGCACAACAGCCTGATCCCGTCTGCCCAACAGTCACTTGCCCGACAACAGAAATTTGCCTGTGGTGGAGGTGATTAAATTTAAGTATTTGGAGGGGTGCAAAGTAAAATCACCTCTGCAGTGGGCAAATTTCTACTGTTGGGCAAACCGAGTCAGGCTATTGTGCGTCGGGTGAGTGACTGTTGGAAATTTGTATTAAACCCATCAATAACCACTGCTTGTGTTAAAATATCCACCTTTCAATAACATGTATCAAAGTTTTTAAAATAACTGCTTTTTATCCTAAATGTATTAATGAGAAGCTCACTTGAGCCATTTCATCCTACCACCTCTGCCAGTCATTTTTCTCCCTCAACCACCCCCACTCCCTCGTCATTGACATCATACAAACCCCAGCAAGCCACGTGTATATTCTTGGCAAAAAACTGTCAATCCTAATTCCCAACTCTCCCCCCCAGCCTATAGCCTCCTGTCTGAAGCACAAGGTACAGCATCAAGTCGGTGCCTCATACTGATACAGTAACAGGCACTGGCTTGGAGTTGTACAGTACACGGTGCTAGTACAGTTCCAAGTGATACTGGTGGCAGGCACCATGGTCCACTTATATATGCAAATATATAAACATTGGGAAGGGCAGGTAGCATGGAGGGGGAGAAAGAAGCGTTACAGGGCGAGGCAACCCCAGTCCATTTAACAAGTCATTTAGAGAAGTGTGCAACGGGGGTACGACATCCAAGATGGAGACAGTGAGGTTGCAGCACTGTATATTCTTCTAGTCCAGGGTGCTGGACACCATGATAAGGCTCAGGTTGGGCACCTTGGATAAATGCTCATCGAAGTGGCGCTGGTCGTTGTTGTCCAGGACGGAGACATAGATGTTACCACTGGATGCAGGTGACTGCATTGCCTTGTCACTTGTTCAGGGGTGTTGCCCCTACATTCGATACCTGGTCAGTTGTTCCAATGTGCTGCCTAGTGGCAGTAAATGGACAGCTGTTTACATGTGCTGCCCAGTGGGCAGTGCCAGTCCAGTTGTTTAAACATGCTTCCCAGTAGGCAGTGCTGGGGCAGTTTTTCCACTTCACTGCCCACTGAGCATTGCTTGGCCACTTTTTCAGATTTGCTGTCCTGTTGGCAATACCAGTGAAGTTGTTAAAATGTGCTGCCCAGTGAGCAGTGCTTGTTCATATGCTCAATTTTGCTGCCCAGTGGGCAGTACTTGTCCATGTGCTCAAATGTGCTACCCAGTGGGTAATACTTAACCTGCTGGTCGAGGGTGCTGCCCAGTGGATGGTACCTAGCCTGTTGGTTGAGTGTGATGCCCGCTGAACAGTCCCTGACCCACTGGTCAGTGGTGCTACCCAATGGGCAGTGCCTGTCGAGTTCATGAAAGGTGTTGCACAGTATACAGTGCCTGTGCATTTGGGCAGAAGTGCTGCCCCTTATACAGTTCTTGACCAGTTGCCCAAACGTTCTACCAAATGGGCAGCGCCTGACAAGTTGCTCAAAATAGCTAAACAGGGGTCGGTTACTGCCCATTTAGTCAAAGGTGCTGCACAGTGGTCAGCTTCTTGCCAGTTGGGAAAAGGTGCTGCCCATTATGCAGGGTCTTGCCACTTGTTCAAAGGTGCTACCCCTAGATTCAGTGCCTGGCCACTAGTGCAACTGTGCTGCCCTGTGGGCAGTACCTGGCTGGTCAATGTGTTCACGGTGCTGCCATTTGGGAATTACAAGCCCAGCTGTTCACAACTGCTTGGTTCTGTTCCTTGTGCAGTGCTTGGCCACTTGGTCTTGTGTGCTGTACTGTGTGCAGTACTTGGCCAGTTGTCAAAATGTGTTGCCCAGTGGGCAATGCCTGGCCAGTTGGATAAAAGCTGCTGCCTAGTGGGTAGTGCCTGACCAGTTGATCAATGTTGCTGTCCAGGGGGCAGCGCCTTGCCATTTGGTAAAAGATGCTGCACAGTCGCCAGTTCCTGTCCAGTTTGTGAAACGTACTGCACAGTGGGCAGTTTCTTGCCAGCTGGTAAAAGGTGCTGCTCACATTATTCATTGACTTCCCGCTAGTTTAATAGTGATCCCTCTACACTCCGTGCCTGGCCAGTAGTTCAAATGAGATGCCCAGTGGGCAATGTCTGCCCAGGAGTGAGTGCAGTGCAAGTTTGTCAATGAAGCTGCCCAGTGGTCAGTGTCTTTTCGTTTGTCAAAGGTGATGACCAGTGTGCCGTGCTTTGTTAGTGGTCCAAAGATGCTCCCTAGTGGGCAGTGCCTGGCCGGTTGATCAATGTTGCCACCTACTTTGCAGTGCCTGACCACTTGTTCCAGAGTGCTACCCCTAGATTCAATGTCTGGCCATTTGGGCAAGAGTGTTTCCTAGGAGTAGGTGTCAGGCCACTTGTTTTAAATGTACTGCCCAAAAGGTACTGCCAGACCTATTTGTCAAAGTCAATGCCATATGGGCACTGCCAGGCCAACACGTCAAATCAGGTGGGTGCTTCTCCTGTTGCAGTGCCTGTCCACTTGGTCAAGAGTGCTACTCTTCTGGCAGCATCTGACCAACTCGCCCAGGGTTCTGCTCCAGTATCAGTGCCTGTGCATGTGGCCCTGGGTCGTATCCAGAGCACAGTACATTCTAACTTTGACAAAGGTGCTGCTCACTGGTCAGTTCCTGTCCATTTTTTTTCAAATGTTCTGCACAGTGTGCAGTTCTAGTCCAGTTGGGTAAATGTGCTGCCCAGTGGGAAGTGCCTGGCCAGTTGATCAATACTGCTGCCCAGTACGCAGTACCAGGCCATTTGGTGAAAGGTGCTGCATGATGGGCAGTGCCTGTCCAGTCTGTCAAATGTGCTGCACAGTGGGTAGTTTCTTGCCAGTTGGTAAAAGGTGCTGCCCACATTTTTCATTGCCTTCTCACTTGTTTAAAAGCGCCCCCTAGACTCAATGCCTGGCCAGTAGTTTAAATGTGCTGGTCAGTGACTAGCAAGTCGGTCAAGGGTGCTGCCCAGTGAACGGTACCTTTCCATTTTGTCAAAGGTGCTGCCCAGTGCGCTGTGCTCGGTCAGTGGTCCAAAGGTGCTGCCCAGTGCGCTGTGCTTGGTCAGTGGTCCAAAGGTGCTGCCCAATGCGCTGTGCTTGGTCAGTGGTCCAAAGGTGCTGCCCAGTGCTCTGTGCTTGGTCAGTGGTCCAAAGGTGCTGTCCAGTGCTCTGTGCTTGGTCAGTGGTCCAAAGGTGCTGCCCAATGCGCTGTACTTGGTCAGTGGTCCAAAGGTGCTGCCCAGTGCTCTGTGCTTGGTCAGTGGTCCAAAGGTGCTGCCCAGTGCGCTGTGCTTGGTCAGTGGTCCAAATGAGCTGCCAGTGCGCTGTGCTTGGTCAGTGGTCCAAATGAGCTGCCCAGTGCGCTGTGCTTGGTCAGTGGTCCAAATGTGCTGCCCAGTGCGCTGTGCTTGGTCAGTGGTCCAAACATGCTGCCCAGTGCTCTGTGCTTGGTCAGTGGTCCAAAGGTGCTGCCCAGTGTGCTGTACTTGGTCAGTGGTCCAAATGAGCTGCCAGTGCGCTGTGCTTGGTCAGTGGTCCAAATGTGCTGCCCAGTGCGCTGTGCTTGGTCAGTGGTACAAAGGTGCTGCCCAGTGCACTGTACTTGGTCAGTGGTCCAAATGAGCTGCCAGTGCGCTGTGCTTGGTCAGTGGTCCAAATGTGCTGCTCAGTGCACTGTGCTTGGTCAGTAGTCCAAAGGTGCTGCCCAGTGCGCTGTACTTGGTCAGTGGTCCAAAGGTGCTGCCCAGTGCGCTGTGCTTGGTCAGTGGTCCAAATGTGCTGCCCAGTGCGCTGTGCTTGGTCAGTGGTCCAAATGTGCTGCCCAATGTGCTGTGCTTGGTCAGTGGTCCAAACGTGCTGCCCGGTGCTCTGTGCTTGGGCAGTGGTCCAAAGGTGCTGCCCAGTGCGCTGTGCTTGGTCAGTGGTCCAAAGGTGCTGACCATTAGGCAGTTCCTGTACAGCTGATCAATGCTGCTGGCCATGGTGCAGTTTGTGGTCAGTTGGTCAAAGCTGCCACCCACTATGCAGTGCCTGGCCAGTTGCTCAAAACTGCTACCCCAGATTCAAAGCCTGGCTGGTAGTTCAAATATGCTGCCCAGTGTACAGTGCCTTGTCAGTTGTTCAAGGGTGCTCCACAGGAATAAGTGCATGGCAAGTTTTCTTCAAGGTGCTTTGCACAGGGTATCAACTAGCCAGTTTGCAAAATAGTCTACCCAGTGGACAGTGACTGTCCAGTTTGTTCAAGTTTCTGCCATTTTGGCACTGCCAGACCAGCGGGTCAAAAATGCTGGGTGCTGCTTCTGGTGCACAGCCTGTTCACTTAGCCCTGTGTGCCGCTCCTAGGGCAGTACAGCACACAAATAGATTTTGTCAGCAGAAACACAGAAACATTTCATTTGATGGCAAATAAAGACCACTTGGCCCACCTAGTCTGTCCATTTTTCCCTGTCTATTCTGTCACCGCAGACCCTACTTTATCCCCTGCTTTCTTCCTCTGGTCTTACCACTAAGGTTCCTTTATGCCAGTTCTTGAATCTTGTTACAGTTTTTGCCTATACCACCTCTGCTGGGAGGCTGTTCCAGGCATCCACCCCTTTCTGTGTGAAGAAGTACTTCCTCACATTTCCCCTGAGTCTACCCCACTCCAGCTTCACAGTGTGACCCCTTGTCCTTTAGCATCTTTTTCTCTGAAAAATGCTTCCTTCTTGTACCTTATTATACCCTTGAGATATCTGAAAGTCTTCTGTCATATCCCACCTCTCCCTCCTGTCCTCTAGGGTGTACATATTGAGGTATTTTAGTCTTTCAGCATACGGCTTATGATGCAGACCCTGCACTATGCTGGAGTGGACACCTGCTCAGCAGACCCCTTAGTCCCGGATGATTCAGGGGTCTCCTTCTCAGCCCCAGACATGACTCTCCTTAGCAGGTTTGTCCTTCTGCCAACTGGTAGACTCACTCTCCCCAGCGCCAGACTAAGTAGAGGAGGTGGCAGACTGATTGGCCATTAGGTCTTCAAGTCTGAGTGCCCTTTTCTTAAGTGTTTATGGGCAAAATTTGATGCAAAATTCACAGGCACTTATGTTGTGCTCAGGACCCAAACAACCAATGCAAAGGTCGTGGCCATCTGCCTTGGCCACGAGCTTTGAGCACTGTAAACAATTTTAAAAACTAGTGGGTCCAGTTAGTTTCTTTGGCCTCTCAGATGGGGCCTCACAAACAAAAGGAATTACTAAAGCTCAAATACAATTAGAAAATATATATATATTGCCGGTCCGCAGGCACAGTGGTAGAGCTGCTGCTTGTGACCCCGGCGACCCATGTTCAGAACAAGCCTGAGTCATCAGAGGGCCAGTCGTAGCTGTAGGATTGGTAGCCATGAAGTGCTCTCCTCAGGAGGGTGGGTTGCGGGTCCCGCTGCTATACTGCCACCAGGGTGAGTACGGGTGGCAGTGCAGCTAGACCACATGTCAGGGGAAGGGAGGACTTTTGCTGAGGTCCTGAGCGGTGGCACGTTTCGGCCTCCTTGGACCTCTCAGTATTCTGTCAGCCTCGTGGGGCTTAGGGGGACCGTAACAGAAAAAGGAAAATCCCTGCACCTGATGAACGACCCCCACGCCTAAGCCACTGAACCAGCTCTAGGGGCTCAGCATGGACCACCTGATGTGCTACAGTGAACTGGGTGGAGAGAACCCAGGCTCCTCCTCCTCCCCATTGCACAGGGGAGTGGGGGTGGTAAACCACAGCTGGATGGGGTTGGCCCACTGAGTTCCCCAGAAGCCTGGCAGAGCCACAAAGGATGCCGAGGGAGTCCCGGAGGAAAGGAATGAGTTACGGTGAGAAAGGGGGCATAAACTGTAAATAAAAGAAGAAAAAAGGAACCAGACTGTATCACTGGTAACAGTAAATAGAAACCCCTGGACTAAATTAATAAGGAACTACAAAAGTGGTTATTTTTATTATATTGTAACCAAGAAAAAGTGTTCAGATTAAAAAATGGGAACAGGGACTTTAAATAATTGAAACCGCAAAAGAAGTACACTTAGTTCAAATGTAAACACCACAGAAAGCAAAACAACAGCAGTATGTATATAAATGGGAACCACAGATAGTGATTCTTCGTCTCCCTGAAACCAAATCATAACCGAGGATTTCTGAATAAAATAATCTAAAATCTATTTACAATCTACAGAGTTTTGAGAAAAACACTAAAATGACTTAAATCAAAATAATGCAGTGAAGTTGCATTGATTGCAGAGCAACTCTGAGGTGATGCTTCTCTCACAGGTGGAAAAATAGACCTGTCAGTTTATGGCAAAGTAGAGTGTGACCACCAGCCAAGTTTTTTTTTTTTTTTTATTTGAATTTAAATCTAAGATTCCATCATTAGCATAACTTCCATAAAGCTCTGGGACAGCTCATTCCAGGGGAGTGAAGCATTTCTCTAACTGAAGAAAGGGATTCCTGGGGTTTAAAGATGCTGACAGAAAAAAAGATGGCACTCACAATCATATGATTGAGTAGCGGCCAGTGGGTGATGCATGGATAAGTACTCGTACAGGTCCTCTTTTATGTCTTCTGTCACAGAGGACTGCAAAGTCACTTGTGAAGTTCATAAGTGACAATGCAATCCTCTGAGACATACCGGAGACTGAGGTGCTGCCCCATTTGCACACACCTCTGTGCAAACACAGAAACTCGCACGCCCGTCCATGTGCAGCCAAAATTATATTTAATAGAAAACTTTTTTTTTTTTTTACTTACATATGTGGATCCACTCATACATACAAGTATTGCAGTATCAATGAAATATCCAACGTTAAAGGCAAACGTGGAAACACCATAAAAGATGTACCAGCTGTATGAACCACAGCACTTCAAGGGTGTACCCTCTTCTTCAGGTGGTGTCTGAAGAAGAGGGTATACCCTTGAAGTGCTGGGGTTTATGCAGTCATCACATCCTTTATGGTGCTTCCGCGTTTGCCTTTAATGTTGGATATCTCACTGATACTGTGTACTTAAATGTTTAAGTGGATCCACATATGTAAGTTAAACTTTTTCTCTCCAGTCTCCTTTTGTCTGCACATGGACAGGAGTGCGAGTTTCTGTGTTTAGTCAGTTTACTATGTTACTTAGCACCTGGCATCCGTGAAGCTCCGACGACTCTGTGCTGTTAAACACTCCTCTGTGGCCTGAGGGTATATGTCCCTGGACTCCAAGTCAAGCTGGCAAGGATCCAGGGGATCGCTTGCATAACCCCTCAGATGCCAGCTCTACTGCAGAGAATGCCTAGACAGAGAAGTGATGGCTGCACCTTGGTGTACTCCAGGATAGCAGCGTGTTGTGTACACTGTCCTCAGGCTGTGCCACTACAAAATTGGCTGTTCTGCAGGGATGGGGTACTAAGGAGGAGGATATGTTCCCACTTGCCACCTGGGAATCTTTTTACTGTGTGGCTTAAATCCTGCTGGCTTCTGAGCCACGGTGACGCATGTCATTACAGTAGCACTGCTGTCTTTACTATATTGCCACAGAGGCTGCATATTAAACTACAGGTACCATATTTGCTCTCAAGTGTCACTACGAGACTTGGTCACGCTCGATTCCTGAAAGAATGACAACTCCTCAATGCAGTGACACTTGACTGAGTGTGTACTACAAGATCGTTTGGATCTTGCGTGCCAGTGACTGGCATATTACTCACCCTTTATCCAAAGCAAGGTCTGTTTTAGGGAGGGGGAGAAAAACATCTATGCTGCAAATCAGGAGCAGGGATTAAACAAAAACAATTGCCGTGGTCTCACCACTTAGGAGCAGGTAGGACATAAACTGGGGTATAATTCAGCAGAATATCGGGGGGTGATTCTTTAAAAAAAGCCTAACGCTTAAGTGGTTTTTAAATATACTTATGAATAACTGCTGGATGTTTGGAAGCGAAGTAAAAAATGCACCCCAAGACTGAGACCAAAGAGGCATGTGGGTGAAAATCAGGCTTTGGAGTCATAATTTTGCGGCTGAAACCGCACAAAACAACAATGCTGCAAACAAAACAGTGTGCGGCAAAATAAGGTTGGCAGAAAACACTGACCTCAACACAACAGCGCACACTGTTAAAAAAACAGCAGTATCTGTTTTAGCGGTGGGTCCCGCCCCCACCCGGAATAAAAAAAAAAAAAAAAAAATTACATCTGAGGAGGTGTGGACTTAGGTGATGGGGCACAAGCTGGGAGCGGGAAAATCGTTTTTCTTCTTTTATGTAACAAAGCCGCAGCACAAAGGGACCTGGGGGAACTGAACCACGACTCCAGGTCCCCGACGCTACCAGGTGCTGGTGCTCTAACCACTTCACCATGGGGTTGGCTTGATCAGGCACCGCACCAGTAGCCTCTTTGACCCTCTTCCATGTAAGCCTACAGCGACAGGGGTAGTGGTTATTACTGCACGCTGAGAAACCCCTGTCGCTGTAGATACTTTCGTGCTTTCTGCAGCGCAGTTCTTCATGCGCTGTTTCGACAGTGCTACATTGACCCGGTACTGAAAATGCAATGGCTACACAGCACTGCAGTGCATGTCATTTGGTTGTAAACATAAGGTCACTCTTAATGGACTGAACAAGTGTGGGGAAGCATGTGAAAAAAAAAAAAGCTGCACTCTGCAGCCTAGGCAAGACTTACTAACAAAAAAATTAATATAAATTAACTGCCACGGAGTAGTGTCTACAGTAACTTAGATTTAACTACTGGAAAATTTATTTGGCCCTGATCATTCTGATTCCTGTTCAAGGCTGTGTTTTGTGCCATTGTTTGCAACTTTCTAATTCTAATCCATCTGCAATACCAGTAAATACAAACTCAGACAATTCAAATGTTATACACTGCTTTTTTGATTACAGAGTGTTATGGTTTTATGTTACATTGAACATTCAATGTTTTTTAATCAGTATATCTTAATGTTACAAGGGACTGGTTACTATGCAACCCATGAGTAAAACACTTAAAAATGTGTTTTCCGTATTATACAGGGTTTTAAATAATTGATTAGCAGTTTTTTTCCTTGGGACTATACTAACTGTACAGAAAGTATTTATATAGATTTTCTAGAAGTGCTGTGTTTGTTAAACACAGTGAGGCAAGAGCTATGTATTTTCACAAAGATTTAGCACTTTTATGAGCAAAACGCTTATCAACTTTTAGAGTTAAATAAATCCCTGTTATACTTACTGTAGTTCTTTAAGAGAACCCAATATAGTTTTAAATTTTTCTGACTTATCTTTGTGGATCATGGTCTCGTCTCATGGTAGTTAACATTTTGGCCGTTGCTTCAGCCGCAGTAGTGAACATATTTAAAATCCTAGAGGGACCAGAGGGAGGCACCTGACACAATGGTAATAGAGGAGATGGGATCCTCAGAGATTACTGCTCGTTAGTTTGAGTAAAAGAATGGTAAGAACAAAATATGCAGAAAAAGAGGCATAGTGGAGAGCAAACAGAGAGCTACAATTGGTGGGGGAAGGTACAGTAAAGTAGCATCTTGAATATCACAGGATCAGCTTACAGTACCAAGTAGCCACGCTGTGCCTCAGGAGCAGAACACAGGACCAAGTGGCCAGGCATAGCACCAAGAGCAGCACTCATCATTTTTAGCTGCTTGCCAGGCAATGGCCAAATGACAGAATCTTTGCTCAACTGGCCAGGCACTGCCTACTGAAGCAAATGGACAGGCACTGAATGCAGGGGCAGTGCCTCTGAATAAGTGACAAGGCAATGCATGGTGGGCAGCACATTTTACCAGGTAGCCTTGTGATGATCTCTTGGAGGCACATTTTGCTAACTGGACCAGCACTGTCCATGGTTCAGCTCCCTAGACCAAGTGGCCAGACACTGCCCACTGGGCAGCACATTTGAGCACATGGAACAGCACTGCCCACTGGGCAGCACATCTGTGCACATGGAAGAGCACTGCCCACTGGGCAGCACATTTGTGCACATGGAAGAGCATTGCCCACTGGGCAGCAAATCTGAAGAAGTAGCCAAGCACTGCTCACTGGGCAGCACATTTGAGCACATGGACAAGCACTGCCCATGGAGCAACAAATTTCAACTACTGGCCATGTACTGCCTACTGAGCAGCACATTTGATTGAGCACAAGGACAAACACTGCCCACTGGGCAGCCGATGTAAGCTTTTGTCTCGGTACTGCCACTAAGCAGCCCATTAGAACAACTGGCCATGCACTGAATGTAGGGGCAGCACCTCTAAACAAGTGATAAGGCAATGCACTCGCCTGAATAAAATGGTTAACATCTTTGTTTCCATCCTGGGTGTCAATGACCAGCACCACTTCGATGTGCATTTGTCCAAGGTGCCCAACATGAGCCTTATAATTGTGTCCAGTCCCCTGGACCGGGAGCACATGTAGTGCTGCAACCTCACTGTCTACATCTCGGAGATCGTGCCCCTACTGTGCATTCCCCTACAAGATTTGTTAAACTGATCGGGGTGGCCACACCCTGTGACGATTCTTTCTCCCCCCCTCCAGGTCAACTGCCCTTCCAGTGTTTGTAGATTTTCATACATAAGCAGAACAAGGTGCCCACCACCAGTAACACTTCTCTTGACCCACTCCACTTCAAGTCGTCCAACCTCTGGACTGCAGCAGCAGGGTTCTATCCTCCTTGTGCCGAACACTAGCACAACAGTACATTGCACAATCCCCAGTTACAGAATATCTCCTGAAATAAAGAAAACCAACCCTCATTTTTTTAACCTTTAAAAGGGAAATGGCCCCTTGCTGATCAAACCACCTCACACCCAGCACCCACCACCAAACACTTTCCCACACCCTCTACACATCATCACTCACCTGAATATGTACCACGGCTAAGATACACTGTCCAATAGAAGCAGCAAATGCAATATGAGAAAATCTGGTGAAGTTTAATGTATTTCAGTGGGGTTTGAACTTTGATTCATAAATTTTTATTTTTACATATGTTGACCCCAAATGTTCAACAAGACCTTCTTGAGAGTCCACCTCATGACCAATGGCAGTAGAATTATGCAAAGGAATACCACAAGTTGATTTTGTGGTCAATTAGAAACATTACATATCATGCAGGATTTAAACATTTTCACGCTCTTGCTCAGGAGGTGGGGTCATAAGAAGATTTTGAAAAACTGGAGTCAACATATATAAAATGGCAACATTGTGAGTGTACTTTGAAACTGTTCTATGACCCTGAAACTATCACATGTATGCTTGAAACTCCCCACTTTGTCCTGTATGCTGCTTGGGGGCTCCACCTGACCAACTGGCTCTAGGTTCTACACCATGGAAAATGCCTATCCAGTTTGCCAAAGGTGTTGCCCACAGGACACTGCATCGCCAGTTGGTCGAATGTATTGCCCAGTGTTCACTGCCCACCCATTTGATCAAAGTGGGTAGTGTTAGGCTACTTGGCTAAAGGTGCTGCTCCACGTGGGCAGTGCATGGACAGCTGGACAAAGGTGCTGCCCACAGGACAGTGGTAGGCCAGTTATTAAAATGTGCTGCCTAGTGGGCAGTCCCTGTCCATTTGGTCAAAGATGCTGTACACAGCTGGATGCCTAGTTTGCGAACCTCTGCTTTATGACATGTCTATCCTATGGACTGCTCTCTTTCTCTGGGTGGGGGGGGGAGAGAAGAGAGTGTCGGGCACACTGCAGACCTATGGCGGAAGCTGGGGGTACCGCTGAGGACAGCGCCACACGTCTGGGGGGCAGGGCGGACACTGGTCATCACTGCATGCCCTCGCCCCCTAGGATTCTAGCAGCAACAGAAAAACTGCCGGCCCACGCGCATGACACCGGCTCCTCCGCCGTCACCACTGCCGGTGGGTAAGCCCGGTCAAGCCACCCTGTGTCCATTGGGAGGGTGCCCGCCCACAGCCCCGCCCAGGGAGTAAGCCCGGCATGGGGTGATGGTGGGCGAAGCAGACCGAGCCTCCGGGAGGGCCTGGCAAAACAAACAAAGCAAAAGGGCATTGCCTGGCCTGTTTACAAATGCACAAAGGCACTGTCATTTGGCTATTGTCAGGCCAGTAGGTCAAAAGTGCCGAGTGCTGTTCCTGGGGAAGTACCTGACCAACTGGCTCCGGTTTCTGCTCCATGGACAGTGCCTGAGCGTGTGGTCAAACGTGCTGCCCAGGCACAGTACACTGTAAGTTTGATTAAGGTGCTGCTCAGTAGTCAGTGCCTGTCCATTTGTTGAAATGTTCTGTACACCATGCAGTTCTTGTCCAGTTTGCAAAACGTTCTTCCCAGTGGGCAGTGCCTAGCTAGTTGGTCAAGTGTGCTGCCCAGTGGTCAGTGCACTGCAAGTTGTGGCAGCACAATGGAACTGGTGGCCAGGCACTGAATGCAGGGGTAGCACACTGGAACAAACAGCAAAGCACTGCACAGTGGGTAGCAACTTTTACAAACTACCTATAAACTACAGCAGCTTTGATCAGTTGGGTCAGACACTGCACACTGGGTAGCATATTCTGACCAACTGGTCAGACACTGCCCACCAGGTAGTACATTCTGGCCAACTGGTCAGACACTGCCCACTGAGCAGTACACTGGAACAAGTGGCTTACACCACTAACCAATAGGCAGGACAACTGTCTGGGTACAGAATCTAGTGGCAGAAGCTTGACCAGCTGGCATGGCAGTGCCCCAGTGGAAGCACCTCTGACAAACTGGCCATGCACTGCAATGGGCAGTGCATCTGAACTACTGGCAAGGCACAAAATCTAGGGTAGCACCTTTGAACAAGTGGCAAGGCAATGCACAGTGGGCAGCACCTTTTTATCAATGGTCAAGAAACTGCCCACTGTGCAGTACCTTTGACAAACTTGACAGGCACTGACCCAGGACATCACCTTGGACCAAATGACAAGTCACTGTACCCTGGGAAGCACCACTGATCAATTGGTCAGGCACTGGCCAGCACACTAGACAACTGGCAAAGCACTTCCAGCTAGGCAGCACCTTTAATCACCTGGCCAGGCAGTGACCACTAGGCAGTACCTTTGACTAACTGGCTAAGCACTGACCACTGGCAGCACATTATACTTGCCAGGCACTGAATTTAGAAGGAGCACTTCTGAACAAGTGGCAAGGCACTGCAGAATGGCTTGCATGATTTATCAGCTGGCAATAAACTGACCACTGTTTTGCACCTTTGACAGAACAGCTAGAAACTGTCCACTGTGCAGCACCTTTCCTTAAATGGACAGTCACTGGCCACTGAGCAGCACCTTTGACCAACTGGCCAGGCACTGACCACTGGACAGCACATTTGAACTACCAGCCACGCACCAAAAGCAGCAGTGCAACGACAATTAGCTAAAATGTGACCACCTTTTTTTTTCTTCCCGATTTATGCTAGACGTCTTCCAGTTTATTTTGGTGGTAACATTTTCTGTTTTCGTTATCATTTAAGAATTTTATGAAAGTTTGAAAGAAATTTTTTCTCAAGAAAAAAGATGGCTGTCTCATTTTTGCATAGAAATAACACTGAGGAGTCGAGGAGGGTAAGAATCCAGACAAAAATGCAAATGTACAGTACACAGCATAGGAAGCATCCAGAAAACACAATCCAACAGTTCAGCCAATATTTTTCATAACTATAGCAAAAAATATTTTTGGAATAACTTTTTTCATTGCACTGCTGCTTTAATCTAAGATAAACACCTCTGAACAAGTGGAAAGGCACGGCAGAGTGACCAGCATTTTTGCCAACTAGAAAGAAACTGCCCACTGTGTAGCCCCTTTGCTAAGATGGCCAGGCACTGCCTACTCTGCAGCACCTTTCCTTAACTGGCCAGGCGCTTCACACTGAGCACCATATTTGGCCAACTTGTCAATAACTGCACACTGGTCAGCACCTTTGACCAAATGGACAGGCACTGCCCATTGTGCATCACCTTCACTACTGACCAACTTGCAATGCACTGACCTATGGGTAGAGAACTGGAGCAACCGTACCAGCAGTGCCCACTGGGAAGCACATTTAAAAACATGGCACAACACTGCTTACTGGATGTGCATGAACCACCTCCCCGTCCCACACACGACTAAACAGCTGCCTTACTTGCCCAAATTTTAAAACTAAGAGATGAAAAATATGAAGCTGACGACCACCCCCCACCCCGGCATAACTGGCCTTTGCTTTGTATTTTCATGGGGGACAGATGATGAATTACATTACTGATTGTGTTAAACATACAAACTAAAGAACTGTGCTTGAGACAAGACTACAGTGTGTGTACACCAAATCTGCTGTGCTTTTAGTTTAAACTGGTCAAACCTGTATGGCTGCAAAGCTCATGTAGAGGTGTGGGGGTGTATCAAACAGATCACGTTCCCTCACTAACACCTGTGGTCCTGTAATTTATTACATACGAACATACGAAGAAGCCAGCAGAAGGAGGCCATTTGGTCTACCAAGTCTGTTCATACTGCAGGGTCCACAGCTTGAGGTACTGTCCCTGCCCTCACTCCCCACTCCTCCCATCCTCCCTACCCATGATCCTTACCGTCCCCCTATGCCTATCCCAGCATTTCTTAAAGCTGCTCACTATCTTCAACGAGATTACCTCTTCCAGCAGTGCATTCCAAGTGTCTACCACCCTCTCTGTGAAGAAGTGCTTCCTGACCTCCATCCTAAACCTCCCACCCTCCAGCTTAAGACTGTGACCTCTCGTGTTATGGTTGCCACGCAGCTTAAAGAGACTCTCCTTATCAGCCTTATTTATCCCTTTCAAGTACTTGACGGTCCCAATCGTGTCCCCTCTCTCTCTCTCCTGTCTTCCACGGAGTACATGTACAGTGTCCTCAACCTTTTGTACTGGGTAATATATATTTTCTTCTTGTCCATTGTGGCAGAATATATATTTTCTTCTTGTCCATTGTTGCAGAATTTATACCTGTATATTGTAAGTATGACTACTCTCACCAACTGTCTTGTACCACACTTACATTTATGTTGCTTTTGTACACCTTATCATTTGTACTTATGTTGCTTTTGTTCACCTTATCATTTGTAACTTCGGCGATCTGGAATTGGAGCAGTACTCTGCTCAGTATGCTTTCCTGGTAAAACTCTTAAATAAATAAATAAATAAACCTCCTTGTATGCCTTACCCTGCTGATCGGCTATTATCTTTGTAGCCCTCCTCTGGATTGTCTCCAGCAGGTTAATGTCCTTTCTGAGGTGTGGCACCAGTACCGAACTCCATACTCTAGATGCAGCTTACTCAGTGACCTGTACAAGGGCAGTACAACCTCCTTCTCCTACTACTGATCCCCAAGATATGCATCCCAGCATCTATTACATATTTCTTACAAGGAAAAGTGGGCATCTTGTGTTTAAAAAAAAAGAAATATTGGTTTATGATCTTTTATAAGAGAAATCAAACACAGCTGAGCAGGAGAGAACGGAATCTGTATGAGCACCCATACCCCCACATCACTTGAATGGATGAGCCCCACTTCCATGCATCCCAGAGTAGCTGCCTTCTCTGCACCAATTTTAAAATGAAAATGCAAATAATATAAAACATGACACTGTAAATAATATAAAAACAAATGGGAAGCTTGCGTTTTTAGATGTGATAGAGGAGCACAGGCTTGACTTAATTTATTAAAACATATTTTTTAAATAAAATCCATAGAGATTTACAGCTCATGCAGTGGTAGGGGAAGGGGGCATGCACATCCCATACCCTCCCTACGAACTGTGTTACTTGATTTTTATTAGAGATCACGGTCTACGTATTCAAAAGAGATGCATGGCACAAAGTGGAGATGCATAGCGCATCTTGGAAAATGCGTGGAAGCGTATATTTAAAACGAAGGGATGTGTCGTGGCATATCAGAATGTGTGATCACGATAGGTAATGTATGCTGCACAGAACGGGTGGGGACATGAATGTGACAATTTATGGGTATATTCAACTAGAATGTGCAGCGATCCCAGAAATGTGCCATGCAAAGATAGGACTGAAAAGGATGGCATAAATTGGCCAGCCAGCCACAGGCAGACTGCAGAACTGCAGACAGGCGCTCCTGAGACAGCCCTTGGAGGTGCGCCAGGATGTGTCCCAGGCACCCACACACAGCAGTCATACCAGGATAGCAGCACCCAATACCAGGTGATGAGACACCCCTGGCACTGTCCAGACGGTCACCCCCTACAACATGCTCAGGACATAGATGCCGAGCTGCCATATGCTGGTGCCATAGGGTGCACCCCTGGCGGTGCCGACAGCCACAATACAGCACATGTACTAGGGACCATGACCTGCACCCATGTGGCCGTCAGGGCACCACCTGGTGGTGGCATGCACCCATGATGACATCTGGGGCAATGGAGCCTAGGTGGCCTGGCAGTACTGATGGCAGCATGACACGGTCCAGTGTCTGACCACCATGGACATGTACTTCGCCAGTGTTGGAGTGGCCAACCAGGTTACACGGACAATTCCAGGTGGGCCCCACTCACTTGGGTACCCGGTCATCGTCTACACCCTGACAACCCTTGCCTGTCCCAACCCTTTTCCATTATAATGGGGTATGTGGGGCACTGTAAAGGAGAATGTCAGATGCATACAGGGCTAGTGGGTCACATTATTCTTGCAAATGAGCTTGCTCAAGGATGAACTGCCTGGTTAAATAAAGTTTTTGATTGATTGATACTGACCTGAGTACGTCACCCTGTGCCCTTCCCTACTGCTTGTTCAGGTGGGCTCCTGAATCCACTGTCCAGGTGGGCCCCGGTACATACCTTCATACCAGCCTGCTAAGCTGAAGGTTATATTGTTCAGCTGAGCCCAGATTCATAAAACAGCAGTTTAAAACCTCTAAAACAGTGAGCACATTGTCCCCAGGGTAGAAGAAAAGGTGGGTCAAAATTAAAAAAACTGTGTGCCAGCAGTCCCAATCCCGCACCCAAAAATGAACCCTGGAGATGCAAATGTAGGGAATGGGCACAGATTGTGCAATGAGGTCATTTGCATATCCTGGCTGAATATTGCAGTACTGTGTGCTGCGCATGTGGACGCCCATCGCGCATTTCCCTGTGCCCCACACAGGTCTCAGGACACCTGATGTGCATCTCCCACTGAGCAATCACGCATGTTCGGGATATTCAGCCGGACTTGCCCGATTGCATTCTATGGTGCATCTTCTGAATAAGCCATTGATTTGCGCCGACGCAACTCAGCTGCATGGAACATGGACTTGCATGATACAGACAGTCGTTTCTGAATATGGGGCCCCATTTCTTTACAAACCAAACAGGCATCTTGTGTAGGAAAACTTAAGTCTGGTTTTGGAGCTATATAAACCAAAATATAAGAACACAGCTGGGACCAGATATTCAAAATGCAACAAGCGGAGCACCAAAATAGACACTGTACTTTAGGATAGCAATAGGTGCGAGAAATTCTGTATTCAGATCCTCTGAATATTGGGACATTGTGCACAGGCACTAAGTCACTTGCTGCCTAAAATACAGCCCCGAATGCCCCGCGCATGTACAAAATCTAAATTATTCTAAAGTCCCTATGCAATTAGACCATTGCGCGATGTAAGGCGCCAAGGGGCCACTAGAACCATTATGGGTTCATTTGCATGGGGATAACGGCTGATTTACATGGTGCAGTCCCACCCCAATTGCCCCAACCCAGTCAGCTGTCCCTGGTGCTTACCACGATCACAGTCCCAGTAGAAATATGCATTTTCCCTGACATCCAGTGGTGCCCCCCTCCCTCCAATCCCAGTATTAACAACACACAGCACTGATGTCCAGTGGTCCCTCCCCCAACCAGATATTATTAACATGTGCCCCTGGCATCCAGTGGTCCCTCTCCCCACTCGGTACCCATCCTAGAAACCCCCCACCCCATTTTGTTTATTTGGCCCCCTGTGACAGCCACACGCCCTTGGCATGGCATTATCAAAGTCGTCCAGCCCCTGCACAACAAAGTCCCATCCACTTGCCTGGCGTGGGCAGTATCCCCCCACAACCCATACCACGCTAGCTGACAGAAACAGTGACACCCTTCCCCCAGTCCCCCTACCTGTCTGTCAGTGACGCGGATGAACATGGCGAGCACCACTATTGGTGTCTATCATTAGCAGGGAGCGCGTCTTATGTATAGGGTAACGCACCTCACCTGTGCCCTATAAATAAGACATGCTCCCTACTAATGATAGAAACTGATAGTGCCACTCGCCATGTTTACATGCGATACCAACAGACAAGTAGGGGGACTGAGGATGGGTGTCAGTGCCACTATTCACCAATGGGGTATGGGTTTGGGGAGGAATGCTGAACAGTCTGTGGCAAGTGGACAGGGATTTATTGTGGGGAATTGGACTCTTTGCTAATACCTTGCCAAGGGTGGAGCAGTTGTAATGGGGGTGCATGAGCAAACCAGAAGGGGGAATTCTAGAATGGGGATCTAGTGGGGAGCCACCACAGACACCAGGGATATGCATTAATAATAGTGGGATGGGGGGATGCGTCACCAAAGGATGCCACTGAAAAAATATATTTCTACCAGGACTGGGATCAGAGGGAAGAGGGACACCACTTGCCACCCGGGTGTACCTTGTTGGGGTGGGGAGCAAGATGCTGACACACTACCTCTCTCAACCACTAGGGCTGAACCAGATTAAGACGAGGGTTAGGTCAGTGGTATTTTCTTCGCGCAAGGGAATGGTGCAAAGCACCCTTGCGCAGAGCAAATACTCTGAATATCGGACTGTGCAGAGATTCAAGTCCCCATCCCACGATTTGCATAATTTTGCCTTTTGCACCCTTCCACTGTTTGCCCACGCAAACCAGGATATTGAATATGGGGATTTGTACCACGGTAATCTTTTAAATATATGGCCCCTAGTCGGGAGGCAACCGGATCTAGATGCACGCCACCACCACCACCCCTGAAACATGCATCAGTGATTACCTTGCTAACAAAAATAATGAAACAAAAAAAGTGAAGCTGCCCCACCCCAACTGACTGCAGTGTCTATGCATTTTTAGCTGAGACAGAAATACAAATAAATTAATCAGCAGACACTGACAGTCTGGGGCCAGATATTAAAAAAAATGGCAAAGCACAGCACAAAGGTTTGTGCGGCACTTGCCCATTATTCACGACCCTGAGCAGAGGAGCATGTGGGTACACTGTTGAGTAGCACTGACCCAAAATGGATCCCAGCAGTGCAGGGAACAGCGCCATCAGACCCACTAGCACCAGTAGGCTCGTGAGTGCAATATTTAGACAGCACCTTGCAAATGATCCCATTGGCCATGCAAGGCACTAAGGTGCCATTTACATGCCCATTATGGGTTAATTTACATGTGATACAAAGGCCAGTTAATGCCCCTGCATCGGGCTCCACCCCAACCCGGACTGCACAGTACCATAAAATTAAGTATGTCCTAGTGTCTAGTGGCACCTAGCACACACAGATCACCATCTCTATCAACTGAAGCAACTGTCCCTGCTGGCTACTGGTACCCCCAACCTCCTATTGCCAGCCCCAGCATTATATACAGTCCATGATGCCGAGTGGTCACAGAGCCCTCCCGCTGCTATCCCCGGTATAATAATATACAGCCGCTGGTGCCTACTGGTTCCCCACCACCATCTGAGCACCAGTATAAAAAATATCTTCTAAAAAGGTGAGCTTCAAGAAGGGAGCTACAGTTTAGGCACCAAAACAGAGGCTCTTAGACTTTACCAGGTCAAAAGCATTCAAATGTAGCAATGTCAGGCTTTTTGCCATGGCTGCCTGTTCAGAGTTCTCAGAGCCACATTACAGCCTAGATGACAGCACAATGCCAGCTTACTCATGCAGTTTTTAGTCTGCAGAAATGAGGCATGCTGCATTAATAGTATAAATCCGATTCCATCATTGAAAATCCATATCCCTTTCTTTTCACACTTTTCATAGGGACAGGAGGCTGGGATGTTATGGATCTTCAAGACTACAAACCGACAAAACAAAAAGCCATAAAACAGACCAGCTCTGCAGAATATAGTGGTAAGGGGGCAGCTTGGCATTTTGTTAACCTGTGTTTCACCCTGAAATTGGGTCACAAGGTGTGGAGGCCGGGGGGGGGATGCACTCTGTTACATCATAGAACTAGCTAGACGGCAGCATGCAGAGCGGACAGGAAGAACAGAAGCAGGGGCATGGGACAACTGATGCTCTGAGGAGCATCTTGTCATCAAACACTTCCCAGCGGAGGGACAAGCAGATGAAATATATGTCCTCTCAGAGCTGAATGATAGCTACCTAGTTAAGTTAGTGAGCCAGAAAGGGCGGCGAGGAGATGTGGATGAGTGCTCTACCCCCCTGCAAACTTTGAAAATAGAAGAAAAAAGCACCTCCACCACAACCAGACACATATTGTCCCCCAGCAAATCATGACTAGCCGCCGCATATGTTCTGGTGCAATTATTATACGTTATGAATAACTACAGCCTAACGCGCACCATCCCACAGCAAAACATAATTATCTACTTTACCGGGCTGCCTTCTGTGGCCCCGTGCAATACTGTTACCAAGAAACAAAGTAAGAAAACAAATGTCAAGAAAAGATGGGACAGAGAAACTTGAAGAGGTAATCCGTTACTCACCGTGAAAAGAAAAATTAACACAAAAAAATAAACTATTGTCAGGTTGCCGTTGCTCCAAGCTCCTCTGTCCCATCTGTAAAGTGATATGCTGGAAGATTTTAACATTTAAAAAGAGCGGTTCTGAGTGCTGCCCAATAGAAAAAAGAACTGACAGTAGCCAATTGGCTTGCTAGACTTGGTGGCCAATAGGAACAGCAGGACTACTGAACCAATCAGAGGACACACTGCCCAGTGGGTGCAGTTGAAGGACTATTTGGCACTTCAGCCCCTCCTCCTCCTTACCTGTACTTATTTTAACCGTGTGCCTGTCCCAAGCATGCTTAACTGTTAAACCACCAAGCTTCATAGTAATCAATCTATTTTTCATTTGAAATAGTGTAACTTTATATTTCAACAGTAACTAAACAAACAATTAGGACAGGGCACAAATTTTCACTCCTGCTGGAGGAGATCAGTAGAAGGGCCATGAAGAATTAACTGAGTTAGTTGAGCAACTGCTGCTACCACTGTAAACCATACAAGTAACTCCAGAAGCAGTCTAGTGCTTGGATCAGGCCCTAGAGCTTTCCAAGTCTGAAATGCAAACAGAACTCTCATAACTAATTTCAAACTATTTCAATGCAAAACCCTAATTTTAGTGCCTCACTAGGAGGTAATAAACACCAAGCATTTTCACTCTGGCCACTACACATAAAGAACCTATCTCAAATTTCTCTTATGAACACACGAACGTTCTCTTATAGAAAAGTTAAGAAACTATAACTGAAGTCATAGTATATGGATTGCTCCAATCTCACAGGCACCATATTCAGAGATGGGCACAATCGCAGCGCAGTCTTTTGTGCTGCACTTGTGACAGTGCATGACCAGCTGTGAGTGACAGGAAGACGATCAGCACTTGCCAATGGAATGGCGCTCAGTTACTAAACAGAGGGTCATGTCAACACAGTGTTAAGTGAAATTGCACTATTACAGCATGGAACAAGGCTGCATATGGCCCACAGGAGATAGCGCTGCCTGAAACAGGGTAGTGCCAGGTCTCCCAAGGGCCACATTCAGCCCCAGCATGCAAATCAGTTCATTTACAAACATTTATGGGCTCATTTGCATGCAGTTGTGGTCTAGTGGTCCCCCCATGCTCCAAACACCCATCCTGCAGTGTACCAGTAAATCCCTGGTAGTCAAGTTGTGCCCCCAGTACAGCCCCCCACTCAAATCTTTGGCCGGCTGCCATCTGACAGTCATGCAGCGCGATCATGTATGTGCTGTGCATTAGTTGTGACTGTCAGTGGTGATCAGTCGGTTGGGTGGGGGGACCACTAGACTACAGGGGTCGAAATTAAGTTTTATAGCCACTAGCCAGCAGGACTAGTGACTGGGAAAATCCATTAGCCCCACTCAGTTTTCCACTGGCCCAGCAAGTGTACTTACTGATATGTTGCCTTTTCCAGTAAAAGCACACAGGGCTCGTTAAAGGAAAATATTACTAGCCTGATACAAAATCTACTAGCATTTGGTTAGTGGGCTGGTGCCAGTTTTGACCCCTGGACTACCAGGGATGTACTGGTAAAATGCAGGATAGGTGATTGGGGGTACCACTAGGCCACAAGGGATTTACTGGTAAAATTTTGGAAAAGTAAGCGGAGGGGTGGTGGACCACTAGGCTACCAAGGATTTACTGATAAAATGCAAGAAGGGTGATCAGAGGCTGGGGGACCACTAGAAATAATATTACTTTCATAGGTCGGATGGATGGGTGAAGGGTAATCCACTTGGCACGGGATGCGTGGCTGTAGTACAGCTGCCCTGCCCTGGGGGGGGGGCTTAGTGACCAGGTAACGTGGTTTTTGGCGGCGATAAACAGCACTGTTCTGTGGGCTATACAGCACCACTGCAAACTACTGAATATACTGCTGCACTGATATGAATAAGGGACTCCCTCATCTGCACAGGCTCAGCAGTATGGGCAGCAGCTTGGCGCTGCTGGATTCAGACCAGCCCTAGCCTCTGAATATGGGGGCCCATATGTTTTACAAAAACTGACCCATTTAACACAAATGATACTGTCTATAAAATTAGTACTGGCTCATAACTAAATGAGTGCAGAACCAGGAAAGTTCATCTCTAAAAGATACTTAAATTCTTACTTTTTATGTTCGTACTTACACAAAGCTAACATATTGGTATGCTAATGGATTCTGAGAGGTGCGTCACTGTCAGTCCAATGCAGGGCACTCAGCAAAAGGCTCAACAGTGTCGGACCACTCATTAGCCAGGCTGACCATGACACTCTTCTGGGCTTGCTGGACGGAAACTGTGAAGTTCAAAGAAAAGAGCCACCCGAATCATAGGGTAGCTCATTCCTTTGATATTCATAACACCGCCTAGCAGGACAGCTGATCAATGTCATGATCAGCCTGCTGTGGCCACCCTCCTACCAAACGTAAAAACAATCCCTCCCACCTCCTATTGCTTCTCTCTTCCTTATCAATCTTCTGACACCGGGGGTGCCAGATCCCTGGTACAGGCTAGTTTCATTGCTGTGTTTGCCCCGCCTGCTCTCCTGGTGGACAATGCTCTCCTTTGGTCCATCCACAAGCCCATATGCCAGATGCCATCTGAAGCAATTGCCTCTGGCATCCAGGTACCCACTACTCACCCTCTCACATCCCATACTCACTCTGCTACTTAAAGCAGACTGTTCAAAAGCTAAATTCAGCCCCAAAATTTCCAATCCATGAAAGGGAGAGAAGGGCATTCAAAAGCAAGACTTAAAATTCATTTGACTCACAGTGGAATCCCCCCTACCCAAGGGTCTTACAAACAGGGAGGGGAATAAAAATGTGATACATATATTTTTTTTCTACTTATATCTACTGACTTTAGCGGTACTGATCAACTTTTTTTCAGTTTTTCCCTTCCTCTTATCTTTCTGCTATCCAGTTCCACAAGCTCCCTATTTGCCCCGCTTTTTCTCTTGTTTTGATTGTCTGCTATGTTCCTGGTTTTACTTCTGTTGGATGTCCTTTATTTATTTTCTTCTGTTTTGCTGCTCTGGTTTCCTTTCTGGCTTTCCTCTTGTGCGTCTCATTTGTGTTTCTCTCTTCCTAAGATACTACTCAAAGTGCTGCTACTTGGTTGCTTGGTGTTAAGGACAAAAGAGGCCAAGGCCCATTGAGATTGTCCCCACGTAGGGGACATTGTTTCCAAACAATTTCAGCAAAAGAACCAGTTATCCAATTGAGTTTTAAAGGTAATTAGGTTTGAACAATCCACTAAGTCTTGTGGTAGTTTATTCCACAGCTTAGACACTCTAATGGAGAAAAAGTTTAGTCTTTTGTTTGTTCTAGCCATTTCGATATTTTACTGTTTATTATGTAATCTTGGTACAATCTTCCTTGTGACATATGAGATGCCACATAGATCCATTAGGGAGGGGGACTGGATAATTTGAAACAACTGAAGGAGATCACCTCTTGCTCTTCTTGTTTCGAGCAAGTAAAGGCCTGTTTTTTCAGTCTAGTTTCATAATTAAGGTGAGATAAATGAGGAATAATTTTTGTTGCCCTATGTTGTATCTGTTTGATCCTTTTTATATCAGAGGATCGATAAGGGCTCAAAAGGGACTCATAGTCCATATAAGGTCAATATGTGATCTATATGGGTGATTATACATGGTTCCATTTTGGTAGTAAAAGTGTGATTAATTTGTCTAAGTAAAGCATTGGTTGTATTAGCTACTTTATTACAGTGATCTGTTGATGATAATTCACAGTTTACCATGATTCCCAGATCTTTTTCACTGAGGGATGATTTAATATTTATATTATTAAATGTATATGTTTGTTTGGGATTGTTTTTGCCCATGTGTAATACTGAGCATTTGTTTACATTAAAGGACATTTTATTGGATATTGCCCACTGCTCGATGGTAGCTAAATCTTGCTCAAGTTTCTTTAGATTTGCTGGATTGTCTACTCTTCCCCCCAGTTTAGTGTCATCGGCAAATTTAGTAATGATATTAGATGAGTTTACTATCATATCACTAATGAAAATATTAAATAAAGTAGGTCCCAGGACAAAGCCCTGGGGTACCCCACTAGCCACTCTTCCCTCCCTCAGACAACACTCCATTTGCCCTGACCCTCTGGGTTCTGCCAGTCAGCCAACAATGCACCCACCTAACAATTGCTGGAGAAAAGCCCAAAGTAATGAGCTTATCCACCAAAATGGCGTGGGATACTTTGTTGAACGCCTTGCTGTAATCTAATAGGATAACATCAACAGGAACGTTATGGTCCAGATGCTTGCTGACATATTCATAAAAAGTGAGCAGATTGGTGGTACAAGAGTGACCTTGTCTAAATCCATGTTGAGTTAAATCTATAATATTTAAAGAAGCCATTTCAAGTTCAATGATGGATTTAAGGATTTTCTCCATCATCTTACAAGGGATTGAGGTAAGGCTTATGGGTCTATAGTTTTCTGTTTTGGAATGTGTCCCTTGTTTAAAGATCAGGGTAACAATGGCTGTAAGCCAATCAGTTGGTACTTTGGCTTCTTGTAAGGATTTATTAAATATTATGGTGAGTGGTAGGGCGATAGTGTCTAGTGTACCCATTAGAAATTTAGAATTAATGTTATCAGGGCCAAGGCTGGTTGTTTTATTTATGGTTTTAAGTGCAGTCTTTATATCATGCGAAGAAATTATATAGTCATTGGGGCGGGTACAGGGATTGGGAATTTGGTTACAAGTATCAGGCTGAGAAAAGACAGAGCAAAAATAGTCATTAAGTACTGTTGCTGTTTCCAAATGAGAAACAACTGTAGTGTCATTGATGACTATTAGGCCTACTGATCTCTTATTCCCTTTTTTTCCATTAAGATAGAAGTACAATGATTTATGGGAATCTTTAGTGTGAGCAATTCTAAACTCAAGATTACATTTTGCTACAGTTATGAGCTTTTTAAATCCTTAACTGATTTTCTATATTTAAAATAGTGTTTCCTCTAGCATTATTGGGGCAATTTTTTAGGATTTTAAATAATGATTGTTTAAGTGTAATCTGTTTTTTTAACGGTATTACTAAACCACAAGGGTATTTTTCCTTTTCTGTTGTATTTATTTTTTTCAGGGACATACAGATGTTCAAGTTCATAAATTTTTGTTTTAAACTAGGTCCAAGCTTCTTCAGTGTTAAGAGATGAGAGGTTATTCATCCAATCAATGTTATTTAAAGTCTAGTTAATCTTGGGAAAGTCTGCTTTTTCGTATTGTTTAATCATAAGTTTATTGTTTGAGATATACGAGTAATAGCAAATGGAAAACTGTACAGCCATGTGATTACTACTGCCCAAGGGGTCGGTTACATTAAGGTTAGTTATTTTATTTTCATCATTAGTAAGAAGGTCTAAAATGTTAGTCCCTCGAGTTGGTTCCCTAACTAGTTGAACAAGACCCAAGTCTATGATTGTTGATTAAAAAAAAAGCTTGTCATGTTGAGAACTACCAGTTAAAGCCTCCCAATCAATAGATGGGAGGTTAAAGTCGCCTAAAATGAGGACTGTACTATTTGTAGCTAATGATGTTATTTCTTTTGTTAAGGATAGAGTGTAGTCCAGATCAACTGATGGGGGCTTGTAGAAGGTGCCCACCACCATTTTTGGTTGACCGTATGGTTGAAGGGTAACCCATATACTTTCAATTTGGGTGTTAGAAGTTATTTCAAATGACGGAATATCAGTCTTTACATAGAGACATACCCCACCTCCCTTTCTGGTTCCTATTCTGTTTTTAGTATAAAGTTTAAACCCTGGAATCTCAACTGATCATGATTTATCTGAATTACCCAGGTCTCAGTTATGGATATTAGACTGAGATTATGAAGTTGAATTTTAGATTCTGATTCAGCTACTTTAGAAATACTCAGTGAACGGGCATTAAGAGACAGAATATTAAGTAGTTTCTTATGGGCAGAACTGGAGGTAATAAGAGATTTAGGATTAAACCTAGTCTCCCCCACTGTTGTTAGTTTAAATAACTATGGATAAATGTGCTGCTATTTTCTTAATCACTGTGATATTTACAGTTTGTTTTGTCTGAGGTGCCAAATTCAGGATTTTGACAACAGAAGCTATCACCCTTTCCCCATGGCCAGAGTCTCTAAAGCAGATGCTCAACTTTCCCCTTTGTAAACCAGTGCATGATGTTCGAGGCTAAGGGCACAAACCTAGATTATCAGCATAATAAGCAAGCACACTTTCAATCAAGCCATCAGATGACCAACATACTGCCTTTTCAGCAAGATCACCGAGCTGCAAAATCTTCTATTTTAAAGGTGACAGGACGTTATTTTATATATTACAAGGGAACAGTTAGTGCTAAGAGCGCAAGTGTGGGGCTAGTCCCAATTTGCATGTTGTGTGCAGAAAACAGGTTACTCACCTGTAACAACAGTTCTAAGAGTGATATATGTTGTTCATCCACACTTATTGGCAGAGTCCCTTTCCTTTAAATCAGCCAGAAAGTCTTCAAGTTGGCTCTTCCCACCCACCCGGGTGGTATAACCCTCAGCTCTGCCCCATGATGTCAGATCTTAGCCTGCTGGATGCCAGCTTTGTCCACTGCAGCTGGGGAGGTCAGGTGGGTCCGTGTGGATGAACATATACCACTCCTAGAACTACTGTTACAGGTGAGTAACCTGTTTTTCTAGGATCGTGGATATGTTGTTCATCCACACTTATTGGCAGACTCCTAGCAGTTCTCCGGGAGGAGGGAGGCAAGGCACACACCCCCTACTTGGGAAACAGAGTTTGGAGAACTGAGGCCCCAAAACCAGCAGCTCAGCATGACTCAAGGTCAGTGTGGTAGTATGTAATGAAGGTGCTTGCCGTCTTCCAGGTAGCAGCCCGACAGATTTCCTGGATAGGGATGTCCCTGAAAGCAGCCACCGATGGAGCGGTATGGTGGGTAGAATGAGCTCTTATCCCTTTGGGAGGCTCCTTGCCCGCCAACTCGTAGCACAGACTAATGCAAGATATTATCCATCAAGCAATCATCCGCTTTGCTGCAGGTCTGCCAGGAGTGGCTTTAGCGTAGGTGAAAAACAGCTGGTGAACCTCTCCCGAATCTCCACTATCCTCTCCTTATAATAGGAGAGAGCTCATCTCAGGTCCAAAGTATGGAGCCTGTACTCATCCCGAGGTATAACAGGGTAGTACAACAGCAGAGTTAACACCTGATTAAGGTGAAACTCTGCCACCACATTCAGAAGGAATTTCGGTTGGGGTGCAGGACAACCTTATCCCTGTGGAAGACCAGATAAGGGGAGTCCACCAAGAGCGTGTGGAGCTCCTCTGTCCTGGCAGACATGACAGCCACCAGGAAGGCAGTCTTCCACAAGTGTGACAGCTCACACTTGTGCTTCGGTTCAAATGGTTTGCCCACGAGCTTTGCCAGTACCAGCAGTAGATTCACGGAGGTGGAGGTTCATGCACCGGAGGTGATATGTTATCCAGGCCTTTGAAAAAGCACCCGACCACAGTCTCCTGTGCAGTCAGCTGACCGGCCTGTGCCCAGTAAGCAGAGATGGCTGCCAGGTGCACCCTAAGTGTAGATGACCGAAGACCCCCTTTGGACAGAGACCAACGGTAGTCGAGAATGTTAGCCACTGGACAGGACAGAGTGTCCGGGCCCTTGCCCCAACACCAAATGGAAAACCTTTTCCATTTTAAGGCATAACATTTCCTGGTCGATTCCTTTCTGGATGCATCCACCACTGTGAGGACATCCTTGGAAAGACCCAACGCCTGGAACTCTAGCCGCTCAGGTACCAGTCTATGAGGTGCAGGGACTGAAGGTCCAGATGGAATACCTTCCCCTGGTTGACTGAGATCAGGTACGGGCGTGCTGAAAGCTGCTCCAGGGGCCTGTTGCGGAGGCTGAGGAGATCTGGGTACCAGAACTGGCGTGGCCAGTCTGGGGGCTACCAGAATCACCTGCACCTTGTCCCTCCTCACCTTGAGGAGCACCCTGTGGATCAAGAGAAACGGAGGGAAGGTGAAGAAGAGGCCTGGGGTCCATGGCCTCGAGAAGGCATCTCCCTGCAGCAAGCCCTGCTGAGGGTGGGCATGAAAACAGCCTCAGCTTGGTGTTTTCCCTGAAGCAAACAGGTCCACCAACAGTTTGCCCCAGTGGGAGAACAGACTGTACGCTACCTCTGGATGGAGAGACCACGTGGGATGTCTCGCCTAGCGGCTGAGCATCTGCCTGTTGGTTTGAGGCTCCTGCCACGTGGATAGCTAGAAGATCTGCCTCCAGACGGCTAACAAGTGTCCAGATGCAGAGCACTTCCCTGCATAGCAGACAGGAATGCGTGCCGCCCGGCTTGTTAAGGTAGTACATGGTTTTGGTATTGTCCATCTGGACTTGAACCACTTGACCATGAAGCTGCTGAGCAAATGCTGACAACACCAGTCTGACTGCTCTAAGCGCCAACAGGTTGATATGGTATCGGGATTCCTTGGAGGTTCAGAACCCGTGGGCCCTGTTATTCCCCATGTGGGCTCCCCAGCACCGTGAGAGAGGAATCGGTCATGAGGACGACGGTCCCGCTCGGGCGGACAAACAGGATCCCTTCCTGCAAGTGGTCTAGGACAGTTCACCACTGGAGAGCATCCCGCATCTTCTGGGTCACAGTCATCGGCTGGTCAAAATGACCTAGGCGCTGAGTCCACTGGGCGGCCAACTCCCATTGAAGGGGGCACATATGCCACCGGGACCAACGGACGACGGTGGTGCAGGCTGCCATGTAACCCAGAAGGCAAGGAAAGTCCAGGCAGGGTGTAAGTGCCCAACCAGATATGATTGGGCAAAGGAGAAGAGAACATCTGCACTGTCCACCAGGAGCAGTGCTCTGGCTCGGCAAGAGTCGAACTCTGCCCCGATAAAGCATATCACCTGAGATGGCATGAGCTCTGACTGGCCTGCTGATCAGGAGGCCAAGTTGAGAGCAGGTCTGGAGGGCCAGGCCTGACCTTCCACCTTTGCTGGGTGGAACCTGCCAAGAGCCAATCATCGAGGTAAGAGTACGCCTGACCCCTCGACGCCTGAGATTGGCTGCCACCACTGCAATGCATCTGAAGACCCGTGGAGCCGATGACAGGCCAAATGGCATGGCTCGAACTTGTATAGAGTTCCTCTGCTCTGAAGTGGAGGAACCAGACGGACTGGGACATGAAAGAACGCTGCCCTGAGATCCAGTGAGCAGAACCACAAGTTCTGCTCCAGGATGGTATGATATGGGACAGAGTAACCATCCTGAAGGTGCATGCCTGAGATACTGATTCAACTCCTTCAGATCTAGAATGAGGCGCCAGCCCTTCCGCTTCGGAACCAGGAAGTACCTGGAAACAAACCCTGGGTTGACTGGAGGATCTGCCAATTGAACCACTGCCCTTGAGGAGGAGTTGGGCTATGTCATCTCTCAGCCGACCGAGTGTGGGCCGATACTCTCTTCTCCCCGTGGGTGCGGGTTCGCAGGGAGGGTACTGCTCGATTCTACAGGCAGACCCTGGCCAACCACTCTAAGACCCACCTGTCCATGACAACAGCGGACCAGGCGGAAAGGAAGTGATGGAGCCAACCCCCCACGGGAGAACCCAGAGCTGGCGTGACGGGAACAGGGATGGCAACTCCTATCCCGTCACTGGGCAGGCTTGAAGGAAGAGGGTCCATACTGGACGCCGTCTGAACCCAGACCTCCTTGTCTGCAGGCCACTGGAGGCCCGGACTTGGGCCGAGGGCACAAGGACTGTGCCTGCTGTTGCTGCCTTCCCTGAAAGGGGGCTGCTGTGCCGCAGGAGCAGGGTGCCGAAATGTCTTCTTCCATTTCTTGGCACCAGGGGTATCTTTTTGGGCAGAAGTAGCAGAGCCCAAGGTGGCACTGGACTGCTCGAGTCACTGAAGGTGACCATCCACACCTGGGCCGAAGAGATTGGTGCTCAGGAAAGGAACATCAGTGAGTTTGTGCTGGGTATCTGCTGTGAAGGTGGAAAGACTCAGCCAAGCCCTGTGGTGCATGGCAACTGCAACTGCCACCAAACGGGCACAAGAGTCCCCGAAGTCCAAAGCCATCTGGAGTTGCTGCTTGGCAACGGCTCAGCCCTGGTCCTGGACCTACTTGACCGTAGTCTGAAGGTCCGCAGGGAGGTGTGGGAGAACTTCATCCAAGAAGCCCAGGAGGGCATGAGAGAAGTGCACCATGATGAAGGCCCAGCTTGCCTGATGGAGGCCTAAAGAGGAGGCTGCATAAACCTTCCTGGCCGAGTGGTCCAGTTTCTTGGGCTCCTTGTCTGGAGGTCTATCAGTGTCAGCAGAGCTGCCTATGCATCTGAACACACAATTGGTCAATAATTCCTCAGCCAAGGGATGTTCTGCGAACCCAGAGAGGGACCCAATGGGAACTGCATACTTACAGGCCAGCCGAGCAGATGGTGCTGGGCAGGAGGCAGGATACTGCCAGAGCTCCAAAGCCGGGTCAACAATAACCTCGGCCACTGGGAAGGCTTCCGTAAGGGTATCCCCTCTTAAGAATATCTGTAAGACGGTACTCCTTCCGTTTCTGGATAGGTTTCAGGGGCATCCCAATGGATTCAGAGACAAGGTGAGAATTCACATAAATGACGAAGGGCCCTCCTCCGTTGATAGACTACCCATTGACTCATCATCCAGTGGATGAGAGTGAAGGTCGGTGTCGTCGGAAACTGAGGAATCCGAATAAAATCGGTCGGCCACCAAGGTCCCCTTGCACATGCCTGGGACGATCAAGAGTGAGGGTGACCAAGAGTCTACAAGGGAGATCCGGAACCATCAGAGAATCTTTCGTAGGAGACCCTACCGAGGGCTGTTTAGATGGCGGCTCCACCACTGTCGGTGGAGAGACCAGTTTTAGCCAAACTGGGGCAGGTTTTACCAGCTCCACAGGTGGAGGAACCAACTTTACCGGTTTTAATGGAGTCTGCTTCGCCTGGGAGGTGAAAGCCACATAATGGCCAGGGTGGAAACTGAAGAGGGCTTCTGCCCGGACAGAATGAGCTGCTGCCACATCAGATCTTCAATGGCGCAGAGACTTTTCAGCCCTCCTCAACCAAGGAGGACCAAGATGAGCGATGGCGTCACCCTTTAGTAGTCCCTGTGCTTCCTCGTCTACACAACAAGGGGTCCGGTGATCTCTACCTCATTGGACTGGCTGAGTGGGTCGCCCGGAGGAACCGGTGATTTACCCTGATCAGGGACCGATTACTCGATGGGAATGCCAGCAGGCTGGGTTTCCTCATCAGTAAGAGGCAGGACCGGGGTCCTAGTAAGCGAGTTGTCAGCCTCATCGAGCAACAAAAGATAGACAGGGTCGAGAGTGATCTCCACTGCATCATCGATCGAGACCTCAGCCGGCTGACCAGTCAGCAAAGCCGAGAAGCCAGCGGCCGAAGAAGCAGTCTCAACCAAAGTCAAGACTGGAGATCCCTGTGACCGAGATCACTCTTGATCCCAAGAACATCTTCGCCAAGATGAAGAATCTCTCGGTTCCTTGTCTTTTTTATGGAACCAGGAGGTATGCGAGCCCGAAGGTCCCTCACCCTTGGTAGGGAGAGAGAGAGAGACACACACATCTCCCGAAAGGAGCCAGAGACCATAGAGCCCAGGTTGAGTGGAATGAAAATCGTCTGAGAGGAGAGCTCTGCGACCGGCGTCACCTCTTCCTCAAAGGCCTGCATCTGTTCTAACTGCTTGGCAGACCCCGCAGCCATGGAGATCACCCACCAGGCTTCCTTGGATTTCACCGAATTCAGTTTCTCCTGCCCAACTTGAGCCATGCGACATGATCGCCGAGGACATTTGGGTGAAAAGCAAGACATATTCGATGCTTGGGTGCCGCGGTGGCCGACACTCAGCAGTAGACGCACACAGCATGTGGGTCTGTGCGTGACATTTTCTGGCTGCATGGGCACCGCGAACACCTGGGGATTGACCTTCCATAATCAAATATCAAAAGTTGCAATCACTAGCATGAACGAGCTTAATCTTCAAGGGATCCAAAGATATCGGGCCAGGGCCTGCAAACGTGGTCGAGGAGAGGAGGCAACCTGAATCGCCCAGTGGAAAGGAAGATCTGGTGTCATGGGAGAGAGCAGAGGGTTATACCACCTGAGTGGGTGGGAGGAGCCAGCTGAAGAATTAAAGGTGAAAGGGACATGCCAATAAGTGTGAATGAACAACATATCCATGTCCCTAGAAGTAGAGGTTCCTGGCCTAATAGGAAGTAGATGCTGGTGGGGAACTACATAGTGGGAAAGAGTTGGGAGCAGGGGAAGGGAGAAATAGGGTAGTAATGTGCCTGTCAGGTGCTTCGGCAGGAGGACTGGAAGGCAGATCACAGAGACTGCTAGGAATGAGGAGAAAACAGAGTTGGATGTCAGTGCCCATCTGGGGACTAACTCTGTGCAGAGACACAGCAAGGATAGTGCAGGATAGGTTTAGGGAGCTGAGCAGGGGCCTGAAGAAGGAAGCTCACACAGTGAACTTCACTGACATGCCACCTGTATACGGCCAGGGAAGGCAAGGGAACACCGCATCAGGGCCTTCAATGAGTGACTGGCATGATACAGGGAAGAGGGTTTTGGTTACATCAGGGACTGAGGTCCTACCTGGGGAAGCTAGAAGCCTGGACAAAGGAGATGGCCTCCATCCATACAGGAGGGGTACAGCAGTCCTGGGTGGAAGGTTTAGATGCTACTTTGATGGGCACTTAACCAGCCAAGGGGGAGGCAGAAATTTGAAGGAGGCAGAGATTACCCAAGTCCAAAGAATACAAAAGCAGCAAGGAGAAACCCAGAGGAAATGAATTCCCAGGAGTAGAGGGGTGTAAGGACAAGTAGGAGGGCAGAATGGCAGGTCAGGAAGAGGAACTAAAGCTGGAGGGAGGTTAAGAAGGGCAAGCAGAGTGATACTGATAAAGGTGAAGAGAAAACCAGGAAACGGGAGGGGTGAAGATGAAAATAGTAAGGGAAGGCAGAACAGGGAGAGGGGTGATAAAAGGAGTTAAGAGCCATGGGTGCCAATGCAAGGAGCCTAGGAAATGGAATTTCTGACACTGAAGCAATCACTGCAGAGGCAGACCTGGTGGCCATAACCAAGTCATGATGCACTGGCAACCACAGCTGGGAAGAGGCCATACCAGGCTACACCATGTTCCAGAAGGATAGGACAGGGAGGAAATGTGGAAAGGGGGGACAGATACAGGGACACCAGGAGGATCAGGAAGGACTGGAGGTACTATGGTTCAGCTTACAGACAGAATCCGATGCCTTTATCCATATGGACATACTGTACAGACCACCAACACAAGGGAAGAAGTTAGACAAGGTTTTGAAGGAGGCCACTGACAGTATGGCAAGTACTGATTATGGGGGACTTTAATCTACCTGATGCAGAGCAGAACATTCTAGTCACAGCTACATCAAGAAGCAGGGCTATCCCTGACTTCCTATAGGGGCATTTCTCATTCAGCTGATTACGGAACCCACTAGAGATGGGGCAGTGCTGGACCTAGCATTACGAACAGGGACAGCACTGCAAACGCATAACAGTGGTAGTTTCCTGGGTACAAGCAACCACCGTACTGTGCGATTTGGCATACAGACTGGGCAAGATAAAAAAAAAACATTAAGACGAGGGTACTGGACTTCAGGAGGGCAGATTTTAAAGAAATGGGTGACAGCCCTCAGTAAGTACTCTCAAAGGGGATGGCTGGGGAGCATGGAGACCCAATGGAAAGAGCTCAAGAAGAGAATAGCTAAGGCAACAGCATGCTATTTAATGGAAGTATGCAAGAAGAGAGGAGAAGGAGGAACAGACCGCTGTGGTTCTCAAAGGAGACGGCTAAAGCAGTAAAGGTGAGGGGGGATAAAAACAGAATATAGGAACTACAAGGAGACCCATATGGAGGTGGACAGAGAGGTACATCAGAAAAAGCAGGAGGAACATGGGGGGGGGGGGCAAAAAGTATCAGCAGGCACGGGGGAGGGGCTAAAAGTCCAATTTGAGAAGGGAGAGTCAGGAATGGATTGTAAGACCTAAAGCAGAACAAGGCAATGGGACCAAATGGGATTCACCCCAGGGTTCTAAAAGAAATTAGCAAGGTGCTAGACACCCCTCTGACAATACAATTCAGCACCTCATTGGTGCAGAGGTTAGTCCAGAGACTGGAGGAGGGCTGATGTGGTCCCTCTGCACAAAAGTGGCAGCAGGGAGGAAGCCAGCAACTACAGGCCAGTCAGTCTCATGTCCATGGTGGGGAATTAAAGGAGGGCCTGCTAAAGAAGAGTTTGATGGAGTACCTGAAATCATATGGGCTGCAAGACCACCGCTGCAAGGTTTCACAGGATGGTCACGCCAAACAAATCTCATAGATCTCTTTGACTGGGTGACTAGGGAGGCAGATCAGGGAGGGCAATGGATTTGGCCTATCTGTACCAGCAAAGCCTTTTGATACTGTAATGGTGAGGCTTGTAAAGAAACTATGCAGTCTCAGTGTTGAGAAAAAATGGTAAGCTGGGTAGCTGGTTATCAGACTGACTGAAGGACAGGAGACAAAGGGTGGTGTTAAATGGCAGAAACTCTGGGGATGGGAGTGACTAGTGGGGTGCCACAAGGGATCAGTAATGGGACTGTCCTCTTCAATGTATTCATAAGTGACAGTGTTGAGGAACCGGACAGGAAGATGCATCTTTTGCAAATGGCACAAAAATTTGCAACACTGGACACTCCAAAAGGGTGGAGAGAATGCAATGGGATCTGGGGAAACTAGAGAGAGTAGTCCAAGTGTGGCAGCTGAGTTTCAATGCCTGAAACTGCAGTGTAAAGTCATGTTCCTGGGGCAAGGAAACCTGGGAGCTGTAGAAGATGGAGGGGAAGATACTGACAGTCACCAAGCAAGAAAGGGACCTCGGTAATCACATCTGATGATCTCAAGGTAGCAGGGGAATGTGACAAGGCTAGTGGGATGCTGGCTAGTGGGGGGAAGGAGATTTCTAACAGGAGAAAGAGGTGGTGTTGTCACTCTTTCGCCACTACTGAAACCCTAACTAGAGTACCATGTCTAGTGCTAGACGCTACACCTCAGCAACGACACCGACAGGGTGGAAGCAGTCCAGAGAAGGGCTATCAGAATGGTGGGAGTTGCACAAGAAGCCATATGAGAAGAGGTGTCAGGATCTCAACCTGTTCTCCCTGCAGAAGAGGAGAGCGAAAGGGGACATGATTGAGACCTTTAAGCAGCTCACACATAGGTGAACAAGGTGCAAGTGAGGGGCTTGTTTCAGAGAAGGAAAAGCACCAGAATACAGGGGCATGCAATGAAGCTAGAAGCAGGACGTTTAAGAAGGATATGATATACTTCTTCACAGAAAAGGGGTGGATGCCTGGAACAGCCTGCCAGAAGAGGAGGTGTGGGCAAAAAACAGTGGAGGGCTTTAAGAATAAGTGGGATAGGCACACACCTCACCTCCCTTGATGGCACCCCTCTCGATCAGGTCTCCAAATAGAAATACCTGTGCATTTGGCTAGACCCCCACCTATCATTCTCATCCCACACTGATGCAACTGTAGTCAGACTTCGTCCCAAACTCGGTATGCTATACCACAATAGAGACGCCCTTCCTCCTCCTGCAAGAATTCAGATCGTAACTAAAATGATCCTCCCCATTACTGATTATGCAGATATGGTCTACTGCACTGCCCCTGCAACCTCCCTATCCACACCAGACACCCTCCTAAACTCCTTCTGCCGCCTTGCTACAAACTCACCCTCTAGAACGCACCACTGTGATCTCTACCCCTCTCTTGAACTTACACCACTGATCCACAGGCGATGTATCCACTCCCTCTACCTCATATCCAAATACTGGTTTAACATGCTACCCTCCTAAATGTCAGATACTCTCTCCCCTGCCACTGACTCCCCTTATGAAGTGAGACACAGAAACAAATGCTCCTTTTGCATACCCAGACTTTTCTCCACCTTTGGGCAAGCCGCTTTTTCCTCCCGCCTCCCCAGCTTGTGGAACAAGCTTGCCCCAAACGTAAGGAATACCATCTCGTACCTTGCCTGCAAGTATCAACTCCGGCCTTCCTCCTCCACCTTACCACTGCCCCAGATGATCCTTCCTCCTCCTGCATCTGTCCCTCGTGTCCTTGGCCAACTATCTGCACTTACTTTACTACTCTCCCCTATGTGAGCACTTTCACACAAACTCCTTGCCTCTTGGCACTATTAATGTAAAGACTGATGAACTCTATTGGAAGTTTGAATGTCACTGTAACTTTTGCTGAACTGCATGTGAGACCAGAAACAAATCAGCTCTGGTCCATCCACTGTTTGTGTCAAATTTTGTTGTATCCGATTGCCTGCAAGCAACCTCACCTTCTGTTTCTAATTCGATCCACTGTTGTATGTAATACTGCTGTTTTCATTGTATATTGTGGCACACTGTGTATGTACCCCATCTCCCCTCACCCGGTCGCACCTGGAATCTAGCCTAGGCTCAGCATGCCTTCCCAGTTATCAATTGTTTAAATAAATAAAAATAAAAATAAGTAAAGGAAAGGGACGGGAGGGAGGCCAGTGATCAAAAGGGTTAAGTTCATGTCAGTCAGATCCAGCTAAATGGAGAGCAAGCCCATGGGGTGGCTGCAAGCCAAATAAGTGGCGGGAGGCCGGGACTAGGCCCATCCTGGGGGAAGGGTGGCAAAGTCACCTGCAGAAGCACAAAATTTAAATCATTAAAAAAATAAAAATAAAAAATATGCAAACCAGGCCCCTAATGGAAAACAAAGGTAGAGCTGAGACAAGAGTCAGTGAGTGGAACCTCCCTAGTCAAAAAAAAATAGCACAGAATTCCATAATACAATAATGAAACAATTTTAGGGACATCATTTCTTGTGGTTTTTTTCCTTCAGTCAGAAATTTTTACAATGCAAGTATATCACTCTGAACTCGTAGCAAATGGAAGGGCAGCAGGGAAGGGAATTTCTGGGCACATTGTTTCGCCTTTCGGTGCAGGTTAGTACCATCCTTGCTGTTACATTATACTTAAAATAAGGAAAAATTAGCATCTTACAACACAGTAGAAAAGGGGCAATCCAAAATGGAATCAAATACATATGCACAAAATGATTCCTGTAATACAAACTGTTGCTTTAAATTCAAGCTTTTCAGTAATCTCGCTCCCCATCCACACACACCAAAGTACAGTTATGTAGGAACTTACCTAACAATAGATCTTCGAGAGAGGTTCCTTCAGTAGGTCATCACAAGTAGGACTGACGTCGGGCCGCATGGCATACTTTTCTAGCAATCCCTGACGGGGGGACCGCCCACCCAATGTAACGTGACCGACATCAGCGTGATGGTATATAGTGGGCAGTCCCCATGCCCGCCCTCCAGTTCTCCCGCCGGAGCCAGGAAGAGGCCTAACAGCAGGAGCGAACAGGACTGGAGACCCTGTATAAATTAAAATGAGGGGAAGGAGGGAGGGAAAAATATGACCTACTGAAGAAACCTCTCTCAAAGATCTACTGTTACGGTAAGTTCCTACGTAACCGTACTATCTTACTTCGAGAGGGTTCCTTCAGTAGGTCATCGCAAGTAGGACTCAGTCCCAAGCAGTCCTCTAAGGAGAGACCGTGAGAAACTAGGGAGGGGCAAAACAAAATCCACGGAAAAGACTGAGGTCCGAAAAGGACCCAGCCTAGGACAAAAGACCCTGCAGGACAGCTAGGCCAAAGCCAGCCCTCCGCCTAGAAGCAATGTCCAAACTGTAATGCTTGGTAAAGGAATGGGCTGAACTCCAAGTAGCAGCAGCACAAATATCCACTGCAGAAACATTACGAAGGAAGGCTGCAGAAGCAGCCATGCCCCTAGTAGAATGACCCCTGATAACACCTGGGAGGAGTTTGTCATACTTTTGGTAACAGTATCTGATGCAGTTGCCCAACCATTTGGAAAGGCCCTGCTTGGAAACCGGTTTGCCTCGAGTTCAAGACACAAAGAGACAAACAATTAGTTGCAAGAGCGAAAGTCCTTGGTTCAGTGTGTGTAACACCAGAGAATCCGGTGCACATCCATCGTATGGAGAAGTGTCTCACCCCTGTTAGCAGAAGCCAGATAATATACTGGAAGCTCTACCGATTGGTTCAGAGCAGCTTCCGACACCAACTTTGGAAGGAACCTCGGATGGGTTCTGAGAACCACCCTGTCCCGGGGAAAAATAAGGTAAGGCTCCTTACAAACCAACGCGTGAAGCTCCGAAATTCTTCAAGCTGAAGTGACGGCAACCAGAAACAATGCCTTCCAAGATAGGAAGCGTAGGTCACAGCTCATTGCTGGTTCAAAAGGAGGCAAGGTAAGCTTTTCCAGGATGAAATTCAGGTCCCATGGTGGTGTTGGGCTGCAGATGGGGGGTTTCAGATGGAGAATCCCTTTCAAAAAAGTCTTTGAGATATGCAACTGAGCCACGGGTTTACCATCCACCAGCTCATGGTACGCCGAGAGGTGCACTTTCAGAGACGAATACGCTAGACCTGAGTCCGATAAGTGAAGGAGGTATTCCATGACTTGTGGGGCCGAGCAAGAAAAAGGGTTCCAGCCCTTCACGGTCATCCAAATGGAAAACCACTTCCACTTCAATGCATAAGTGGAACAGGTGGAAGGTTTTCTGGCTTCAACAAGGATCTGTGCCACTCTAGAGGATACCCCAAAGCGAGAGATGGCTACGTCTGCAGGAGCCATGCATGCAGATGCAGGGTCCTGAGCCCTGATTGAACCAGACAACCTTGATCCTGAGTAAGGTGGTCGTGTGTCAATGGAAGTGGAACCGGTGGTTCCCTGGATAGCTGCTGAAGCAGCGGGAACCAAATCTGTCTTGGCCAATGAGGAGTGATGAGAATCATCTTGGCCTTCTCAGTCTGTGGTTTGAGGAGGACCCTCTGCAGAATAGGAAATGGAGGGAAGGCGTACAAAAATGTTCCTGTCCAGGATAGAGACAATGCGTCGCTCCAGAAAGCACCTGGCTCTGGAACGAGCAAGCAAAACTTGGGAAGTTTTGTATTGAATTGAGAGGCGAACAGGTCGAGTTCCAGCCGCCCCCAATTTTGGAAGATGGATTCCGCCACTTCCTGATGAAGTTCCCACTCGTGAGCAGGGGTCCTTGATCTGCTGAGACTGTCCGCCAGGACGTTTAGAATGCCCGGTACGTGCACAGCCACTAGGGACAAGTGATGCAGGACTGCCCAGTTCCACACCCTGGTCGCTTCCCTGCAAAGAGAGTACGACCGGGTTCCTCCTTGTTTGTTGATGTACCAAACCACCGACATGTTGTCCGTTTGGATCAGCAGTGTTACCTCGGGCAGCAGGGGTTGAAAGGCCTGTAAGGCATACAGGACCGCCCTGAGCTCTAGACATTGATGTGAAAGCTCAAGCCGGGACCAAAGTCCCTGGGCTTGTTGGGCCCCTAGATGCGCACCCCACCCAATGTTTGAGGCATCCGTAGTGAGAGTGGCTACGGGCGCTGGTCTTCGAAACGGGAGACCCACGGAAAGATTGTGTGGATTCATCCACCATAGAAGATCCCTCCGGACCGCTGAGGAGATGAGAACCGGATGGTCCAGATCGTCCAAAAGCTGGTCCCATTGCATCCTCAGGGACCACTGAGTGATCCTCATGTGGAGCCTGGCCAGGAGAATGATACAAATGGAAGCTGCCATGAGGCCCAACAGGCAAAGGACCTCTCTGGCTGGAATGGTCCGGCAAGACGCCACCTTGGTGGCCTGGTGGACCAGAGTCTCTGTCCAGAGAAAGGAAAGCTCTGCACTGGACCATGTCAAGGACCACCCAATAAACTGTAGTCTCTGGGTGGGAATGAGGTATGACTTGGCACACTGACAGTGATCCTAAGTCGACTGAACAGGTCCAGGTGAATGACAGAGCCCCAATAATGCACCTCTGGAAGGGGCGCTAGTAGCCAATCGTCTAGGCAGGGAAACATTGCAATACCCCCACGCATAAAAAACACCACCGCCACCACCGCTAAGCACTTGGTAGAAACCCGAGGTGCCGAAGACTGGCCTAAGGGAGTGCTCAGAACTGGAAGTGCTCCCCCCGGAACATGAACCGCAGGAACAGACGGTGGTTGGGGAAAATAGGGATATGTAGGTAAGCATCTTGCATATCCAGGGCGAGAGCCAGTGATTCTCCAACAGTAGTGGCAGAAGGCTCTGCAGCATCACATGCAAAACTTCTTGTACTCGCCAAATGATTCAGCTGACTGAGATCTAGAATGGGTCGGAAGTCCCCGGGATAGAGTGAGGCATCTGCCAGACGGTGATGGTGAGGTCTTGGTGGGGGACCATCCACAGAGGAACTGGAACTGGAGACAGGGACTCCAAATCGAGGTGCTCCGCGAGACGCTGTCTCATTGGGTCCTGTTCCTCTGACTCTCAATCGAAATAATCTCTGAGGGCCCTCAAGAGATACGAGAAGGAAGGATCCTCAGGTGGCGATTTTGGTGAGGTCTTGCCTCTCAGCTCGGGTTCCTCCACGATTTCCTCCTCCGAAGAGTCCTCTCCCATCAAACGGTCATCGGCCTCCACTGGACGTCCCACTTTGGCTTCTAAAAGGTGGTAACCCTAGTGGCGGAGGTGGGAGTCTTGTTTCTAGATCCAAAACCAACTTCGACCTCGCCCCGTCACCAAGACTGTAAGAAAGACTTGAAATCCAGCATAGCCGGAGGGGTGGAGGAGGAGTTGGTTGAGGCTGGGGGAGGTGGAGGAGGGGAACAGCAACTGGTGGAGGGTAATACCCATGCGGACCCATGTAATGGGTATATGGATGATAACCCTGATAAAACTGTCCCACTGACTCCATCGAGGAGCGGGAACCTTCGGGTAAGGATCCCCAAGATACCCGTGGGGTAATGGGGTACAGTGAGGGGACAGTTATTGTACCCCATCATCAGCCCGGACGTCGGGGGAACCCACGTCATACCTGCTGTAGTATATATTAAATTAGTGTCCGGCATTGGAACAGTCCATGTTATATGGACCGACGTCGGCACCGGCGCCACCCAATCCGGTGCCGGAAAAGGATCCGGCGTTGGAGGGGCTGGCGTCGGTGCGGACGAAGGTCTCAGTGGTAAGTCAAGTCCGGCATCTGAGCACGTGAACAGGCCTGACCACCGGGCCCGTGGAACTGTTGTAGAGACGGCGTTGGAGAATGTCGGCGGTCCCGCCGTCGGGACAGCTGTCGCCAGCGCTCCCGGCATCGGAACTGTAGCAACCAGCGGCACTGGAAGTGCCCGCAGTCCATCCTCGGGCTGAGGAGGGGCCTCCAAAGAAAGGCCGTCTGGCCGAGGAGGAGCCTCCTGACCCTGGTCCCCAGCGGGGGAGTGCGGGGAAGAACACCCAAAATCGGCTGGTTCACCAGCGACCCCAGCAGCCTCATCGGACGTGTCTGAAATAGAATGAGAGGACACGGTGAGGGAATAACAGGAAGGAGCGGGCTGTCTCCTTCAGTCCCGCCGGACGCCAGTTGTGCGCCAGAAGGCCCCGACGGGGAACCGAGTCTGCGGTGGTCGCCGAGGACGGCCGACTTAGCGGCATGGTCGGACGGTCGGGAGAGAACCCCCGGCCAACTTAACGACCGAGGCCGGGCGACTGCCCCCAGCTGGGGGAGTCGACTTAACGGCCACCGGGGGTCTCCGGAGGAGCCGGAGGCCAACTTACCGGCTAGTGCAGCGCGGTCGCCAGAGGAGCCAGCGGCCGACTTATCTGCATGCAAGTTACCTCCCTTACCCGGGTGCCTGACGGTGGCTGGGCCTTGCTGCTGAGAGCCTGATCGTCCGTCCGTGAGCGAGCCCGCCTCCCTCGCCTTCTTGTGTTTTTCAGGGAAGATTTGTTGATGAGTCCTAAGCTTGTCCATCTTCTTCTCAAGCAAAAGTAGATGGGCCTGGAGAAGATGGGCCTCAACGCCTGCTGTCTCTGCTTTTTGGTAGCCTGATTGAAGGACTGCAGTCGGGGCAGGAGGCGACTGGATGGTCTGGGTCTAGGCAGATGACGCACTTGGAATGTCCGTCTTTGTGCAGTATCTGAGTGCCACACTTAGAGCACTTTTTCTTCAGAGACATAAACTAAACTGAAAGATGAAATAGCGAGCTTTTAGAAAAATGCACAAAAATAGTTTCCGGCGGACACTGAATGAGTCTCGAAGCGACTAGCACAAAACAGCAGTGAGTAACTGGAGGGCAGGTGTGGGGACCGGCACTATATACCATCACGCTGAAGTCGGTCACGTGACGCCGGGTGGGTGGTCCCTCAGGGATTGCTAGAAAGTCTCATGCACGACGGCCAAGCAACGCCAGTCCTAATGGTGATGACCTACTGAAGAAACCCTAGAAGTAAGATCTTTAGATTCTGACCGATCCAAGTTAGTGTACTGCTTTTCCACTGCACGTTAAATCAGCCTGTAGGGGGAAAAACCCACTGCGGATAAGTAACTAGCTGGATTCCAGCTTCCCTTTAATTTTTCAAATGTAAGTCAGCTTTTAAAAGTAAATTCAGGTGGGAAGCACGACGACTCTACAGGATACGGCCCAGTCACTATAAACAGTATAGAACGACACTCATCTATTTCAAGGGCTTTTTATTTTCTCCCAAAACATTTAAAACATTAAAAGTTATTTTCACTGCTGGAGTGAGAGAAATACAGCATAAGCTTTTGGATGTAAATAACTATTTTCATTTTAAACTCTGATAAAATACAAAAATTATCAAAAAACCTCACCTGCCATGTGCATGAAAGTTCAGATGAACAAACTTGTCACTGTGGGAAACTGCTCTTTTGGCACGTTGGTGTTTTCTGTGTAAGGTATCTGTGTCATATGACAATCCTTCATAGTGCTTAATGTATTGGTTTAAAGGGTTTCCATACTGACCTGCATAAATAAGACAGACATGGTCGATTATGCTGCATAGTATCTAAGGCAAGTACAGTATACACAAATGGCTTATCCATCATCAACTTCCCAGAATTTTGAGAAATGTGCAACACAAGTTACATTCTGTAAATACTGGGTAAATGCTATCATAGCCCACGTTAGTATTGTCTAATAATACTGGTAAGTTATGTGCTGGCCTTATCAGGTAAACATATCTAGCTGCAAGAGACATTTTCATTGCACAGCGAATGAGGGGCTTCAGTCAGGATTTCAAGAAACTCATTCTTCTACTACTGCACTCTCAGAAGTGGCAAACAATATTCAAAGTGCCATATTAACAGAAACAGTTTTCACCAATCTTGAGTAGGCATTCAACACAACAGACTCGGACATTCTGCTTACCAAGCATGATTTTTCAGGTATGTGCCCATCTGCCCTAAATTGCTCATGCCTCTCTGACAAATATGCTGGAGTGTCTTGTTTCTGACTCGGATATAATGGCCCTTTCAAAATGCAAAAGAGTCATGCCATGGCTGTAAGAGTGGGCTCACTTACATTCTTAGGGTATCAGGACCTTCTCATACCCTAAGACTGCATGTGAGACCACATTTACAAACTGTCAAGAGTGGTCTCAGGGACAGTCACTCTTGCATATAGCTGCTGAAGCTGCTGGCGGGGAACAGGATAAGGAGATGCTGTAAGCAGAGACGCTATGTAATCAAACTAATAATTTATAAGTCATTTGCAATTCCTGTGTCTCGCCTACTACACACCATAGCAATGTAGGGAAACGTGGTGTAAACAGAGTCATTTAGTTCCCCCAGCCTCTTGGTAAACTGCAGTTTAGCATGTTCTGTATTTTACAAAACTATTTTTGGATTTTTGTCTTTCCTTTCCATCTTATCTGGCTGCTTACCATTTACTGTACTGCATCAAACCCAGGGCCATTAATGGTCAACGGGAGGACAAGGGCTTGATGGGCAACCTCATGCAGGTCTTTCTGTTAAAATGTTTATTGCTTCTATTGCTTAAAGGAATTGTGTGAGCTAACAGTTTGGGCTTCATAGCCCACTACTCTGGGGCGGCGATAGCCCCTCTGTGTGAAAATAAAAAATTTTTACTTACTGAATAATGTTTGGGAAGGGATCGTAGTATTGTCTGAACTGGGAGCTAGACGATCCATTCCCACTTCCGAGTCTGCCTGCTCCGCCCCTGCACTCTCCTGTTTTGTAGCGTGGTACCAGGAAGTGTGCGGGGACACGCCCAATACAGGTCTATGGGATTAACTTTTAAAACGATTTTATTAAACTTTAAACTAACATTTGATAAAAATGAAAGCCACTGCTCAATTAATAGGTTCCCTATTAGTTAATACTCTAACTAATTAGTTAATACTCCGCGGACATCGGAGCAGCACCAGAGTGCCCAGCAGTGCGGTCGCGAGGGCAAGCTGTTCAGCCCTGCCCACAGCCACCGAATCCCACCGCGGACATTGGAGCAGCACCAGAGCGCCCAGCAGTGCGGTCGCAAGGGCTAGCTGTTCAGCCCTCCCCACAGACACCGAATCCCCCCATGGACATCAGAGCAGCACCAGAGCGCCCAGCAGTGCGGTAACGAGGGCAAGCTGTTCAGCCCTCCCCACAGCCACCGAATCCCCCCTCGGACATTGGAGCAGCACCAGAGCGCCCAGGTAGCGATCCCATGCTTGCAGCTGCTTGAGAGAGCTGCACCACAGATTTTGAATTTGGTGCTTTTTCATGTCACAGACTGACTGTTGCCTTTCGGTTTCGTGTTGGTGGAGCAGTGCAGATAAGTTTTTTTTTTTCACATCACTGCCTCCAAACCAACATTGGATTTGCACCCAGGGGAACAGTACTTTAATGTACTTTTAAGGGGAACAGAATCAGTGCTTTAAAAGATTTTACCCAGTAAAGCTAAAGGGGATAGAGTGATTCATTCTGCTCACTACACTGCTTTTAGACTGAGCATGACTTCACATATTTATTCTGTAACCTTTCTGCCTTGAAATTCTGCCTAAAATCAATTTAAAGCTGCATAAGTACAAGTCTGCTGCATGCTGAAACTACGCAGCTGTTACTAGTTCCTCCTCCATACCTACCTCTACTTATACCCTCCTTTCTGTGTCCCTTTCAGCAGTGTGGTCGCGAGGGCAAGCTGTTCAGCCCTCCCCACAGCCACCGAATCCCCCCGCAGACATCGGAGCAGCACCAGAGCACCGGTGGCGATCACGCTGCAGCTGCTTGAGAGGCTGCGCCACAGTTCTAGCCCGCCTGCGCTATGCATGAGCTCCCCACCGCCCCCACCACCACCCTTGGTGAGCACCTCCTTATATAGTGCTGACCTCATGAGCGCACATCCGTGGAACGCGTAAACCAATCAGACCACTTTCCCATTAGCTCCTTATATTATTCAGCCACTAGTGGCCACCTCAGAGCAGCTTTCATATCTACTACTGAAAAAAAAAAAAAAAAATGCAGTACCTCACAATAGCAATTACTATGCTATGCCTAACATTATCTTCCTTCCACCCTCATCCCACCTATTCTACCTGACTTTCTGCCACTTCTCCTTCGGTGCAAAGCCACCCTCCACTCCTCTTCTGCACTAGTGGACCACAATCAGTACCACTGAAACTGGTCCCTGGGGGCCTCTATCCTCCCTCTTTCCATGCAGAGCTACCAGCACTATATATCCCCTTCTACTTAGACCCTAAGCCTAACTCACTAACTCCCAACCGTCCCCCTCGACGCTGGTCCTCACTAAAGACCATGCGCCTAGTAAGGCACATACTGGCTCGCCTCCTTATAGCCGGGGACGTAGAATGTAACCCAGGCCCTCCATCCCCTATAGCTGGGCAACCCCCCGCACCAGCTACTCACCTCCCAAGAGGTTTAAAAATAGTCCACCTAAACATATGCAACATGCTAAATAAAACAGCAGCCCTACAAACTACTGTCCTATCCCTTCGTCCTGATACTGTAATCATTACTGAATCTTGGCTGAAGCCCCATAACCTGGACGCGGAATTTTCAATACCCGGGTTCTCCTTAATCCGCCAAGACAGACAGGGCAGAAAAAAGGGGAGGTGCCATTGCCACGTATATCTCCTCTAAACTCCAGTTCTCCAAAATCACACCTACAGTACCCATACAATCTATAGATTCCTTCTAATCAAAATCCCCCTGCCACACTCTATCCCACTATATATAGCAGGGTCATACTGCCCGCCAGACACACCTCTGGGCAGCATCCTTGACCACCTTGGCAACCTGAGGTCCTTTACGGCAGGCGGCGAACTCCATATCCTTGGAGATTTCAACCAGAACTGGCTAGGCAGCGTAGCCTCCAAAACACGCTGCCAAATAAATGCTCTAAATCTGTCCCAGCAAACAGGGTAACACACTCGCCTAAACCATAAATCCAAGAAATACACTCCACTGGATTGGGCCCTCACCACCCACCCCCGGAGAGTTAAAGCTGGCCTTCTACCAGACTCCCTTAGTGACCACCATATGATTTATATGGTGCGTAAAATCTTCCGTACCAAGCCCCTGCCCCGCACACTTTACAACAGAGTTTACAAATCTCTTGATCTGACCGCCTCCTAAACGACCTCCGCCAGCATCGACTGGTCATTCATCCCTAGGGCCACCTCCATACGAGGCCCTGAAATTTTTCTCTACCAACTTCCTAGCCACCTGGGATCTCCACGCTCCTCTCAGGAGATCCAGAGTAAGAGGAGCCCACTTACCATGGTAACAACTAACCTCATGGAACAACTTCGAGCCAGGAGACCGAGCCTGAAATCCTTCAAGGCTACAGGTGCTCAAACAGCTCTGCAACACTACGGTCACTAAGAAATGCCTGCACAAGACTCATAAGTCAGGCCAAATCTAATTACTTTAAATCTGCATTCAGCAATAACTTCGCACACCCTACACAATTCTGGAAGTCCATAAAATTCCTTCTTTCCCCACCAGCCCAACCACCCACTCCTACTCTCAACTTAGGAGGAAGAATCATTGTGGATCCTAGCTTGGTTGCCACAGAGTTTAATTCATATTTCTCCACCACTACATCTTCTCTACTATCCTCCCATCCCCATCCTCTGCCCTTTGTTCCCCCTGCAGTATCTTCTCCAGCCTCCTCCTCGCTCTGCCCAGTCTTACCTGGCCAGGTGCTAAAAATACTGCAGTCACTCAACCCATCCAAAGGTAAATGCCCATCGGGCCTTGATTACTAAATGCTCCTGCTTTCAGCACCTGCCATAGCCTACCCTCTAACCACGCTCTATAACCTGTCTTTTAAACTCGGGTCAGTCCCTACAATATGGAAACAAGCCACAGTCATTCCCCTAGCTAAAGGAGATGACCTTTCCTCCCTATCAGCTACAGGCCCATATCAGTGCTCCCATCCTAGCCAAAATTCAAGAGCGCCTTGTACTTTCCCAGCTCCACCACTATCTAGATACCATATCATTCTTCACCTTTTCCAGGCCGGTTTTAGAAAAAAAATCACTCCACCACCACCTCTCTTCTTCGCCTCACTAACACCATCCTTAAGGGTATGGACAAAGGGGAAATAGCTGCAGCTATATTTATCGACCTGGCTAAAGCCTTCGACACGGTCTCACATCCCCTGCTGTTGGCTACACTCGCCCAAGCTGGACTGTCTGTGAATGCAAATAACTGGTTCCACTCATATCTGACAGGTAGGTCCCAATCAGTCCGTATTGGCTCAGCTAGATCCACTTCACTCCCTGTCAGCAGTGGAGTCCCCAAGGGTCTGTACTCGGCCCTCTGCTGTTCTCTATCTTTCTCAACGACCTGCCTGTTGCCTGCCCACATACTGCTATCCATATGTATGCAGGCGACACGGTGCTGTTTGCCTCTGGCCCATCCCTAATGCCGTGACAGCCTGTCTACAAAGGACTTCGACTCATCCAACGCTGGTTCCTCTCAAATCAACTATTCTAAACTCAAAAAACAGTCTCCCTCACCTTGGCTCTCGGGCCAAACAGCCGCCTTCCTGCCCCCAAAGTTCTACACTCTGGATAGCTCCCACTAGAGGCCTGCACTTCATATAGATATCTCGGTGTCTGGTTAGATCAGTACCTTGACTTTCTGCGCATATAGATGCTCTACACAAAAAACTACACCCCATGCTGGGAGCTCTCTACCGGAACAAAAATTGCATCCCTCTACCAACCAGACTAGCAATAGTCCAAAACATGTTCCTCCAGATTATGGATTACGGTGATGTTGTCTACTGTGCTGCCCCTCAAACTTCCTTATCTAGGCTTGATCCCTCTTCAACTCCTTCTGCTGGTTCTCCATGGACCGTCCTCCTAATACTCATCAGTGTGACCTCTACCAGTCCTTGGACCTCCTTCTCTACATAACAGGCGATTGCTACACTGTGCCAGAACCACTGCTAAATTCTGGTCCGGACACCCTCCTATCTGTCGTCCTCCCTAACTGCCTCTCCCCACCGCCCACGCCTCAGGAACATAGACTCGGCTCCTGCACATTCCGCGACAGATCCACCCGTTCGGCCTGGCTGCTTCAGCTTCACATTGCCCAAGTTATGGAACTCCTGGCAGCTGATATTAGACACGGCACAAGTACTCCACACCGAATGCCCTTCTTAAACGCACTTCTACGAACTGCTCCTGTCCCCCGAATCCCTCATAACCTAACTACCAGCTGTTAACACCAGTCTGGTTACTCCATTTTCGGGACTTTGTTATGCTGACAGCACCAAATGTTTGTTGAAATGTTACTGAAAATGTACCTTCAAATTGTATTATGACTGTCTCATCCATTGTTTTGTACCAAACATATTTATGTATGTTTTTCTTCTGTATTACTGCATTTGTAACCCCCCGGCGCATCTGGAATCGAGCAGTACTCTGCTCAGTATGCCTTCCTGGTAAATCTCTTAAATAAATAAATACTCTAACAGGCAAAACTGAAATAGGAGTTTAACATATGGGTAACAGGCATTCACTGACTTACAAAATGAAGTACAACATTGGGAGGAAATATTTAATTATCTGAAACCTGTTTGTTCAGAAATAGTGCTGAAGTGGGTTCTACAGCCTACATGATTCTAATGCAGGATTAGACATTTTGAACTAACTGGGTCCAACAGTGTATGCCATGATTAACATCCCCCCAAAAAAAAAAAAACAACAAAAAAACAACCTGTATTGGAAAACAAAACAAAAAAACGGGGTATTTGAATTCCATCTATGATGTAGTTTGAAACTATATAAAGGGTAACATTTCTCTTAACCTCAACAGTAAGTGTTCTAGCACCACTGAATCTAGTGTGTGATCAGAGGGCAGGGAGCACAATGATACACCATGTGTTTACCCAAACAGTTTTCCTTGTCATCATGTAGTAAAATAATCACTGTACTATATAAAAGCAAAAAAAAAAAAAAATCTTCCTAAAATAGAGAAACAGGTTGCAGTTAATTTGAAAATGTGGTCACAAGCGTCAAACTGATCCAACTGAAAATCTGGTCACAAATATCCTGGCAAAATGATGCGACTGTCAAACTGGCAGTTAACCAGCTAGTAAAACTGCATTCCAGCAGTGGAAGCTAGAGGAAGTGAAATTTAGGAGGAATGTGAAGGAGTTCTTCACTGAAAGGGTGGAGGATGCCTACAAAAGTCTTCCAGCAGAGATGGTTGGGGTGAAAACAGTGGTGGGATTCAGGCATCTATGGGACAGGCACAAAAGAATCTTGGTAGGGAAGGTGGCGGGGGTGGTGGTGATAGTATAGGCAAGGAAAACTGGCAGGTATAGGTGGGCCAAGGAGTCCTTAATCTACTGACAAATTCTATGTTTTCGATACAATGTACACTGGGTTCAGTGGGTGCGCTTAGAGCCCTCAGAATACAGAAAAAGACTAGGCTTCTTCAGTCTAGCGCAGCACTCTAAGCAGTTAGACCACAGTTTTCTTACTGGTTAAAAGTTGTTTTTTTTGTCACAAATATGCAATTTCCCAGAGTGTTGCTCTATCACAAATGGGTCAAGAGTGGAATTTTTCCAGAGTTTTTGACCCTGCAGGGTTTCACCTCTTTTTTCCTTCCCAGCATAGGTTAATTAGGGGTTCTGTTCACTGAAGTTCAGTACCTTATGTACAGCAGCATCATTAGCTGCATCGGATTACAATGCTGTATTGTCAGTCACTTGCACAAAGTGATTTACTGTACGCTTGTCACAGATGGTGCAAAATCATTACGGATACAATGTTTATGTATTATTATTATTATGTGGGCTGTAATGCTGCACACGATACACAATATCTTACAGAAGTCCTATGTAATAAACGTGCTGTGAAATTTATTACCCAGGTATGGAGTCTTTGTAGATGTGTGAACAAAACATTATTATCCGACAGGCACAGCTAGGCAGAAACTATTATACTTGCTTACTCTGCCCCACCGCTGAAACAAGTTGCCAGAGAAACCAAGGTAAGTAACAGCTCTAAATAGCTTCATAAGACTCTGTGTCTTTACACCAAGGAACACTGCCAAGGTTTTCAGTTGCTTTAATTTATCTTCTGAATGCTATTTGTGTGACTGTAAATTGCTAGGTCTTTGTTAGACTGTTTTCATGTTTTTGTGGCTTTTGTTCCCTGGGACTATCATGAAACTGAGATGCTTCCAGCTCCCCAGAGAACAAATGTTTAAATGAAGAAATAACAGACATCTCTAGTCATCCAACAGGCTGGTCTTCTGCCAGCAGCAGTAGTTTTGTGTGAGGCATACAGAAGTTGAAGGCAAGTCTTAGACGGAATATGTGTAAAAATGCAACATCTACATAAATCAGAAAGTCACCCAAGATTCATGCCCGGAGGTTTAGCTGACAATCTGGAAATGTTAAAGCATATATTGTACATCCACCAGCAGTATTCTTTTAAAAACACAATTTATTTGTAGCCACTGTAAGAATAGCAAACCTAATCCAGATGAAATTTTGCAGGGCTTGCGTTAACCCCCTACTGAAATCCCCAAATAGTATTTATAAGGATTATGAATCACAAAAATGAAAGATGTACTTCAGCACGCATGCTCTTTACCAGGGGTCTGCAACCTTTTCAGTATCAGCAGCCGCATTTCCACCTGCTGCGACTGGTCTGACCACCAGAGAGCCATATGAGTGTATGCATAGCAGACATCCTTTGTAATGCACAACTTTAGTTAAATTATCACAAAATACCATCTGAATACAAGTTTAATTACCTGGAACACTACACAAAGCAAAAACACTGAAGAAAGTGGAAATTGCAATCGTTTTTGACAATACTGATGCATTTATCATCCTCTACAACAGTGCAAAAAGTTTCAACTAGCAGAGTATGCAACTGTACAAATTAAAGTGTACCCTACCAGGTTGATTTGCAAGGCCCAAACATCTTACTTGGTATGGACTGTTATGCTTGGGTGCAGTCTGGGCAGATGTTAAGTTTATCCATGAATAGCTTCTCCTTCTCCAAACCCTCTCTGAGAGAACTGAAGAAGTCTTAGTACTGATTCTGTAACAACGGCAAATGGTTAGTAATTCAACCTTATTTCCTAATGCGTATGTACCTTAGGATGCACCACAAATGCCAGCCGTGTTGTACAGTATTCTTGTTATCCATGAATTCATCAAGCAAAAAAGCAATACAGTAAACTAACCTAAAATCATAAACACAGCTAAGAATCCATATGCAACAAACCATTTTATTTTTGTTTTGGTTTTTTTAACTAGGAGAGACACACTAAGCTGAAGCTTGTTTACAGGTGCGACCTGGGAGCACAAGGAAGTCATCCTACATCTCTAGTCTATGAGCGTGCCAAGGGGTCATACGGTCTGAGGTGCTTTACGATAATCACTTTCACCGTACCCAAGATAAAGACACAGTATGGTTTGGCTGTTATTACCTTCTCTCTCCCTTCCCTGAGGAACACTGCAAAACACACTAAGGATCATCACTATTCCAGGACCTTTTACCTTCAAATCTATGCTTGCAGGTAACCTAAAAGAAACTTGCAATTGTTGCAGGTGATTACTTGCCGATCACTATTTCCCACCTGTTGACCTTTGAATATTTTACAACCTCGACCTTGCTCTTTACAACGCCAGCACTTCACTTCAACTGCATCTATACAGCTCTGTTAGCTACCTCCCCCTTTCTGCTCTTCCCTTTTCCCCTATGTTATCTTTCATTAGTGTAAATTCTATATGGGGAGCTGCCTGACTGCGGTGGCTGGGGATGTCTGTTATTTCCACTGAGGTGCCCACCAGAGGCCTTTAGATTTACCTACTCTGGCGGTGTATGTAACAGACTTGTTGCTGACTGTTTTCAGTATGTATTAGCAACAACACTGTATCTCCCGAATAATGTTATATCCCTATATCGTTGTTCTATTACTGTTTTTACCTTGTATTTGTTTCACCTGCCCAGGACCATCTTGAAATGAGCTTGCTCAATGGTGGTATGCCTGGTTAAATAAAGTTTGATTGACTGATTCATTGACTGAAGTGACTTGCTCAGGGTCACACAGTATGCAAGTAGGGCTGTGAGATTCAAACCCAGGTCCAGGTTTGCAGCTCAGAGCCTTAAAGGACATGTGTGTGAGCCAACAGTTTGGGCTTCATAGTACACTACCTGGGGTGGGATAGCCCCTCTGTATGAAAATAGGGCCTGGGACCAGATTTGATCCTTCCTCACTTGAGTCTGCTTAGCCTCCACCCCCGCACTCTCCCATTTTGTGACATGGTACCAGGGAGGGTGCGGGGACGCGCCTAATACAGGTCTATGGGCTAACTTTAAAACGATTTTATTAACCTTTAAACTAATGTTTGATAAAGATGAAAGCCACTGCTCAACTAATAGAGTCCCTATTTGCCGAGTAGTGGCTTTCATCTTTATCAAACTTTTTTTTTTTTTTTAGTTGTTCAACCAGGTATAGCACACTAAGCTGAAAGCTTTTTTACAGGAGCGACCTGGGAGCACAAGGAGCTTAAATGACTTGCTCAGGGTCACACAGTATGCACGTGGAAGCTGTGGGATTCAAACCCAGGTCTGGTCTGCTGGATGTCACCAGATTTGCAGCTCAGAGCCTTAGACCACTGCGCTATACTGCCTCCTAATTAGCTTACATTAGCTTAATTAGCTTAACGTTAGCTTACAGTTTAATAAAATCGTTTTAAAAGTTAGCCCCATAGACCTGTATTAGGCGCGTCCCCGCACCCTCCCTGGTACCATGTCACAAAATGGGAGAGCACAGGGGCGGAGCAGGCCGACTTTGAAGTGGGAAGGGATCATCTAGCTCCCAGTTTGGGCAATATTACAATCCCTTCCTAAACATTATTCAGTGAGTAAAAAATTTTATTTTCAAACACAGGGGCTAGCGCCGCCCCACAGTAGCGGGCTACAAAGCCCAAACTGTGATTTTTTTTTTAAATCATACATTTACTTTAAACCACTGCACTATACTGCCTCCTGCTTCTTTGCATGGCCCTTCATAGTCTTATGTAGCAAAAGCTTGCCCTGAATTTAGTGTTCAGTAAAATCCTGCTCTGCTCATTAATCTGCAAGCATGAGTAGGGCCATTTTGAAACCCGCGTCCCTCATAACCTCTCCATCTGTGAAACTTCTGCCTCTACAAAGCAACTGCAGGGCTCCAGTGAAGCTGGTTAGATGCAAACCATAAGCCCAAAACAATGTTCTCTTGGCTTTTCAAATGCAGACAAAGCCCCCCACCATGCCTCTTCTATATTTTCTGGCATGTGTAGAATGTTTGATTGTTACTTGCCCCTGGACTTCCTAGTTCTTGTGAAGACTTTCCCTCCAAATTACATGGAACATATATCCATCCCTGTCGATGCAACCAAAAGCACCTCAGTCTTCTAGGAATGTTATTTTTTTCATTCGCTATTCTTCTTTCCTTGTTGGATGTGCAATGCTATTATAAAATGCATGGCTGATTTACGGGTACCAGTGCCACCTTAAAAATATGGGCAAGATTTTTTTTCCCCCATATGTAATTTCTGGGGTTTCACAGGTTTTCTCCCAACCCCTTCATCCATGCATCTCCGACGTATCACGTCCATGTGGAGGCGCACGCGCATGCCGTTCGGAACGCTCCTCCCTTCCAGTCACGCCGCTGACCACCTGTGCCGGCACCAAACCTCCATTTGGTGACGCTGGGACTACAGGTGGGCGACCCCAACCCTTAGCCGGGAGAGGAGAGCCAACGCTCGATCCTGCTCCCACCCCCGTGCCGGCACCCCTGCAACCCAAGGTCGTTCCAACCCGGTCACCGCATAGCGTGAGGTGGGGCATCCAGCACCTCAACCCTCAGCGCCACCTGGCTGGCTGGGCAAGATTTTTTATGTTGTATGGCCTTGCACGCCTTAATGTGGCTCTCCTTCCATCTCCATAGTCTCGTATTCTGCCCAAGGAACCACAGCATACCTCATGCTCCAACCATTATATTGTTTCCTAATGTAACTCTGAGAGCCCACTTCCCACACAGACAAGGATAACTAGTGCAGACCTAGATCTCAACTGATGTGGGGTTATCCCAATAAAGTATATACAATGCTCAACTCAGCTGTTAAGGGACAGAAAAGGATGATGAAAGCAATGTCTACACTATCCTGTGTGGTGAAGAGTAAGACTTCATCTTACCTGCCAATCCTGCAACATTTTCCTACCTTTGTTTCAATTCTGCCCATCCCACCTGAGGTACAAATTTTTTAGTCCGGCAAGGATAGCTGGGCATACCCATACACCAGGCCCAGCCTGCTCTACATAAGCACACTTAACAGGATGTCTGGTGTCTCTGCTGGCAGGCATCCCAAGCCCTGCTGACATCTGGCAACATGTTCTGCAATGTAGATCCCTGCCAACACAACCCTCCCCTTAGGCCACCAGGGAGCAAGTGTGTAGAGTCAGGAGGAATTCATAGTTAATTCTTGTCACTGACTGCACTTGATGGCTTTGGGGCCAACTTGGGTCCCTGACTTGATAAGCAGGACCATTAGGCCATTGGGCTGCCCTGCATCAAGCTTTTTTTTTGTTTAACTTTTTATTTATCATTTTGAAAGCGATAAAAACATCACTTGCATTTGATGTGAACACGGAAGCATACCATGAACGCATTTATGCTGCATACTGGGGGCGTGGCCAGGACACCGAGAGGAGCAGATGCGTGCCAGATCAGTTTCCAGGCTATCATTAAAGTAATACATTTTCCTTAAAAAGACAATTTGAAGGTACAAAATCGTGTCTGCAGGCATGGGACAACTGGCAGCAATGAAGTATGGGTCGCCTTAGAAGGTGCTGCAAGAACTGACTTTTTAAGCAGAGACCGAACCAGCCATCAACCAGCAAGCAGGCCCAGGACTCGCCATCTTCTTTACAGTAGCAGGCTGGGGAAACAACCTTAGTGACAGTAAACCAAATGCTAAGGCAACTGTGTTGGTTAGTCTAAGATATGGACAAGAAGCAGGGCAATTTATCTGGGAAAGTAGTCTTGTTGGAGCAGCGTGTGAACACAGCCCAATCTACAGCAAAAAAGGCAGACAATGTTCCTAAAGCTCGAGACATCTCAGCCAAGTTGATTCAGGAAAATCAAGTACTGCGCCAGAGACTCGAAGCCATGGAAAATCTTTCCAGAGCTTGCAATGTATGACTAAGTCAGTCTTCCTGAAGGGATGGGGGGAGCCCCAAAAAATTCACGGAACAATGGCTGGGGCGCTTTCTACACATCGATGTAAATACTACCTTCTTGCACTATGAAAATGTTTACTGTGTGACGCCTAGATGAGTGATGGCTATATCGGAAGGCCACAGAGTGCTACTGGTGGTATGTGCCAGGGTTGGGATGAAGCAGCGACTACTCCACACAGCCAGGCAACAACAGGGGGCTAAATCTGAGGAGTCAACAGTCTCCCTGTATCCTGACTTATCATACAGCACGAGGCAGCAACATAAGCAATTTAACCCAATCTGAAGAAACCTTAAAGATCTTAACATCCGACATCAAATGTTTCTACCTGCTAAACTGATCGTAATGGAGGGTGGTCGCACATATGTGTACTCAGAACCTAAAGATGCAGCGAAGTTTGTGGCAAAAAGGCTGGCGGAACATCAGCAACATGAGGAAGGGAACATGGACAGTTCGGAGCCTGAAGCTTGAGCAATGCATCGATTAAAACACCATTAAGTGAGTACTGAAACAAAGGAGGGATGGGAGTTTTAGGGGTTCGACCTTGTTCTTATAGACAATTGACTATGTCTTCAAATTTAATATAGAAGCAATCCTTTCTGTTTTTGTAATAATTTAAGCTGCATCACCTTATTAAGATGGCACTGATACACCAAGAGGCTGTGTTCTCGCTCTCTCACATGCACCCTCAGAGTCTACCCGATGTGGTGTCATCATTCATGCCGCTCGGAATCAGCAACGATATGTTCAACAAATGTACTGTAATCACTTTGTTCTCTATTTTCTATAAACTTTATTTTTAGAGGCAGATTTTAAGTGCGCAGTTAGTACTTTTAGCAATGCCTGCATTCTTCTTTTATAATTAATCTTAGGGGTATAGTACATTTGTCATCTCTGATATTTATTTGATGTTTTGAATGGTGATCTACCATTTACATGTTGTTGCCACAGCGCTCTCTTAAATGCATACCAAACGAGCATTAGTACTAGCAGGATTAACCCAGTCTGGAGATGGCCTAGCTCACGGAATGATTTTTCTTAAATGTATCTTTTATTTTGTGGTGATAGGTCTATAGACCATAATGGTAAAGTGGCATACTGTTATATCCTGTACTTTCTAGGCACTTGCGTCTAATGGCAATTTCACTGTACCAAGATCTGACCGTTTGATTAATGGTAATTCCCCCAGTGGCTCTCTGGTTCCTGTTTATGAGACAATATATGTAACCGATGTTTGTATCTTTTATGGTTATTGGTCTGTATTATTTCATGCAAAATCAATACAGAAAGTTTAAAAAACATTAATGTTGCATATCCACTTACAAAGGAATAGTAAGATATCTTCCCTTGAAATCGCACATAGAGGGACGTGCAACAAGTTACTGTTAACCATACTGAACCCATCACGCACATCTCCCAGGAACTATACTGGAAATAAAAACTCCAACAAGCATCGGAGTCCCTTTTACCATTAAGGGCATATGCTCACACATTCCCTCATACAGTATATATCAGACTCCTGTATTGCACAAGTCTTCCCCAAGAAAGATTACTAAATGGTATACACCAGAAACAAGGCAAGAACTAACACAGCCCTAACATTCAGATTTAAAAAACTAACATGTGAAAACTTAGGTTGGCATATTAATCTCTGAGTTTAGAGCCTGGAGAAAGAAAACGCAAAAAAAAACTTTCAGATGTATGGTTAAATGTTTATACATAACCTGCAGGAAACAAAGCTACCGCTCAACACCAAACTGTTGTGGTGGGGAACTGTTAAATGCATCTTGACTGTTCTTCATCCATGAATGATGTGCACATGCGCTGTGGCAACCACCGAAAGAGGATGATGATGACAGTCTTTGGGGGACACCACCATCTTCCTAGAGTAGATTATGACTATTTGCCCCTCACATGTTAACCAGTTTGGCAGAGAAACAATACTGAAGGTAAAAAGAAAGACAACATACGTCCAGTAACATAATGTTCTCCTAAGCCCCATTCAGAAGCCCACCTCAGTACTTGGAGAATCACCCAGGAAAAACAAAAAGGAAACAAGATTTCTACAACATCTGTACCAAAGTTATAACCATTTTGTACCTCTGAACATGTATTTATTGTTTCAAGACCCTCTGACTCACTGGAGTCTGCTTCTCCTCTGGTGCCATTTTGGACTCATCTTTTGCAGCAGTTTACCTGCCTCCCTGGGATCACTGAAGAGATAAACGTAGTCGTTCCAGATCACTTGGAGTCTGGCAGGCAGCAGCGGATGTTGGATATTCAGTATCCTCAAGGAGCTGCAGATCCTACTGAATGTTTTGCCCTGCAGTCTGGTCCCACACGGCAGGTCGGGGAACAGTGAAATCTTGATTTCACCACAGCCGACTACTTGTCTTTCCTCATAGTGACTAATGCTCTGTCTCGGGCCTCGATCCCAGTGCACACTATGATGAAAGTTCTTGGAACCACCAGGTCTGCTGCTGCATGCCTGGGAGTGAGTCGGTAACCCTTTCCTACTGGATACGCTGTATCAGTCTCAGAGTCTTTTAGTAAATTGTTCAAAAGCATATGGACAAACCCCAGGGTATCCCTCCTTCGCCATCTCTGGAAGACCAACCACCGTACATTGAGTTCTCAAGCTTGGTTTTCAAGCATTCCTAGTATCTGTTTCAGCTGGGTATTACTTTCCTTTACCAGGGGTGGTGGTTGCATCTTGTGATTTAAGGGACGCCATTTCAGCCGCTTGAACAGTCTGCTCAATCATGTCGAGTTTCCAACTTGTTGACTCTATGGGTGGGATTGTCAAGTTTTCTGTCCATATCTTGTACTGTTTTAAATCAGCTGTCCCAGAGTATTTACTCACTGTAAGAGAGTCATGTCACCAGTGGTGGGCTCACCCAAGTCCGTGCTGCCTCGTGTTGTGTCGCCTCCTCTTTTGTTGCTTCTTTGGGTTAAAAAGTCAGGCGGCAGTGAGCATTACGTGGCTTACCCATGCTGCAGTGGTACTTACAAGCTATCAAGTAAGCTGCCTTAGGTACCAAAGTAGGTTCACAAATGAGAGTTTTAAGGCTGTTAATAGTAATCTTTCTCAACAGCTGATGTGAGAACATCTGTTCCCTCTAGAGGCTTGGCCACGCCCCTGCATCAGTCTTTCGAAAGTTTGTTGGCTCACCTACAAAACAGTTGGTAATGTTCTTACTGACTTAAAATATGGCGGACAAGTATTTTGCATTAGATACTATCAATACCTGCTCAGAACCAAGCCACTGTGAAAACACAGAATAATTCCCCATTACACTAAACTTGTATCTCAGTTAAAATTCTTAAAATTCCATTGGCCTATAGATACTGTACCCATTTATAAACACTAGACACTGTAAACAATGGAGCACTTGCAAAGGAAGAAGAAAACTGATGAATAACCGCTTTAAAGTACAGTGGCCCCTTACTGTACACAGATTTCAGTAATGCAGAAATTCCATTGTACTACAGTTCAAAGATCAAAAAAAGCTGTTGTAGTATAGCAGCGATGTCACTACTATACAACTAGTTTTAGTTCTAAAGCACAAGCACTGCACTGATCGCGCATCTCAGCTGAATGTTCTCCAGCAAGGAGTGACAATAAATATAAACAACTAAACTGCACAGCCCCCCAATCAAAAAAAAAAAAAAAAATCACAGCTTTGCTGTGATCTCCAATTCTTCCGACTTTGACTAGGTAAGCGGTTTACTTCAGAAAGTTTTGTTGATATTCTTTGGGTGGGGGATAACTCTTCACACTGACAATTTTTCCTTTTTTGGAACAGACCTTCTAACAAACAGTCTCTAGATAAGACGTTGATTTTACATTTAGATACAGACTGGAATACAGCTGCTCCACTAGTACTGTTTAACTGAAATGTTCAATTGGTTCATTTGGTTATATGGTTGCTGTAAATGAAAAGCCACTGCAGTCTGCCATGAATGAAATGCCATTGCAGTTTCCTGTGAACAATGTACTATAAAAAATAACAAACAGGGTTAAGTGTGCACAATCAAGGCTGAGTTTCCATCTCATGGATTCTACGACATCACAAGACCTTTCAAGCTTCACTCTTGAGGTCTATGGCCATAGGATCCCCTAGACGGAAAAAGAGCCTTGTTGTACACACTTATCTATTATTCTACATGCTTCCTGGGCTGTTTAAAAGTTTGTGTAAAGATTCTAAGAATAATACTAACATACTAAAATGTCAGTAGAGGACGCCTAATGGTCTTTCATGTCTGCTCAATGGTCAGCACCCATACAGGGTGCCGAATTTGCTGTCTCCCCCCCCCTTGGGCATCCACACCCCAAGATGTTCCCCTTGTATTGGACTTCCTCAGCTTCACTCTCCCCCATACCTGTCCCAGACCCTCTCGAACCCCTCTACAGTCTCTGCCTCCACCAGTCCCTTGGGCAGCGTATTCCATGGCTCCACCATCATCTCAGTGAAGTAACACCTCCTGTTTTATTAAAGAATGCAGCATTTAAGGGTGTCCTTTTATAACAGAAAAAGTACAATCATAAGAACACACTGTGTACAGCATTTTGAAAATAACTAATGATGTCTGAAAGTGAAAAAAATAATACACATATGTACTTTTGTTACATAGTAGAAGTGTAATCCTTTTAGAAAGCAAAAGCAAATTGTATGCATACTACAGGAAAGCTATTTAAGTATTGTATTATGGGCATTTATTTTGTTAATTGATCGATATATTAATTGTTCAACTCTATCCAAAGTTGAACAATTGACAGCACTAACAAAAAATATATATAAAATTAAACCTGCATCATATACAGGTTTTTTAAGCACCACTAACTGTTTAACATTCTGAGGGTGTTCACGTTAATTTTTTTTTACATTGTTAAGCTGCAGATATTGAAATACAAGTTTTTTCAGTTTGTGTGTATGAACGCCAATCTCCATATAAGACTACAATCAATGAATCAATCACGCTGCTATGACACCCAATGGGAGACAGCCTGGGCCACTTAACCTGGGTCTTCAGAACAGTAGGCTACATTTACCATAAGCATTCAGACAACCAAAATATATATATTTTTTAATTCAAGTTTATTGCATATTCAGGCACAGTTACATACTTTACATCTCTTCTCCACTTTCTTAATTAAATCCACTTTTAAATCACAAGATTCAGTCAGCATTTGTCAAGTAACCCTTATACAATTTCATTAGGCAGGTTTTAGTGGACTAATTGGAGCTTCAGGCCTTAAGACTCTATACTCCTGTCTCTATAACATTGATATAGCTGCATTAGGTGGTTCGGATCTCTCCATTCCTCATTTCGCTACATCCAAATCATGCTGTCCCCTCCAATACAGCCCCCCCCCGCACATCTGCCCCATGTTCTTTCCATATCATCCAGAGTGTCCATCTGCTCACAAAAGTTGTGCGTTCAAAAGCCAATTTTGTGGGTCAGCTCTTCCATGTCCTGTATCTCTTGGACAATGGTTACCCACTGTTGGGTGGTAGGGGGGTCTGGACCGAATCATTTTCTTGTTATGGCTGTGTGTGTAGATGTCACCAGGATATTCCATAGGTAATTCCTATCTTTCCCTTTAACCTCCCTGGGTATCAATCCCAGTATTGTATGTTTTGGCCTACGGTCTCCGGGGTTGAGAATATTTCTTTTAACCTTTGTATTATGCCTCTCCAATATTGCGCCAGTCCTGGACAAGACCAGAACACATGGAGATGGTCCCCCTGCATATCCTGGCAACCCCTCCAGCATGTCGGTGGGCAGTTCTAATCCCATTTACATTTGACTACTAGAGTGATAAAGAATCTCATTCTAACTTTCCATTCGAACTCTCTCCATTTCGGGGAGTATGTCGTTTTATAGATTTGTGCAAAAATTACTTCTCACTCCTTATCAGTTAACTGTTCTCCTAGTTCAAGTTTCCACTTACTTTTGAGGGTGTAGCATGCCCCCATCCCTTATGGCCCCATAGATGCCAGAGATGTGACCTCTACATTTCTGCAGGTTCATTATGTCCTCCATAACGCCCATTACTTCCCTTGGGGCTGAGTTCTGACCCTGATGACCCTGTAGGGTTTGGATACAAGTCCTGACCTGTAAGAATCTAAAGTGGTCTGTTTGCTGAAGAGAGAATCCTTCTTTTATCTGGCTAAAGTCCAATATGTTATTCCCCTCCATTAACTGTTTTAGTGAGTATAGACCCAGTCTTTTCCACCTTCTAAAGGTGAGATCCAGTTTTGATGGAGAAAACTCTGGGCCCCAGACAAACCACCTCATGGGCCATAACTCCTTTGAGAGTTTAAGTATGGTTCACAATAAACACAGCAATAGAGTCAAGCCATACAAAGGCAAAGGTACTGGACTTTAGGAGGGCTGACTTTGCAAAATGGGCGAGTGCCTAAGGAATGCACTAGCAAATGGGCAAGAAGGAGGTGGAAGAACAATGGGGAATAATAAAACTGCCATCACAGAGGTAACTAGCCTTGTGTGAAGCAAATAAACAAAACTAAACGATGTAAGAAACCACTATGGTTCTCAAAGGAAGTGGCAGTGAAGGTTCAAGAGAAAAGAAAGCTTTCAGGAAGTACAAGGAATCATAGAAGGAGCAGGACAGAGAACTGTATCAGTTAAAGCAAAAGAAAGCTGGGAAGGCAGTCAGAACAGCAAAGCGCAAACTGAGGAAAAGATAGCCAACTCAGTTAAGAAAGGGGATAAAACCTTTTATAGGTACATCAGGGCGAAAGGAAGACCAAGGAGGGATAGTGAGGCTTAATAAAGGGAGGGAGGGTGAGAGGTGACTGTGAAAAGGCAGAGATACTAAACAAATATTTTTGCTCTGTATTTACAAAGGAAGAGGAGGTACCTAAAACAAACAGTAGAAACACTCTGGATAATGGAAGTTGATACCAGCCCATTTACAGAAGAAAGGGTTCTGAAAGAACTCTTAAAACTGAAGGTGGACAAAGCAATGGGGCCTGATGGGATTCATCCCAGAATTCTAAAAGAACTGAGGGTGGAATTAGTGACACCACTGACTACCCTGTTTAACAAATCATGGGAGGATGGGGTGGTACCCGAGACTGGAGGAGGGCAGATGTGATTCCCTTCACAAAAGTGGGAGCAAGGCAGAAGCAGGAAACTACAGACCTGTTAGTTTAACCTCAGTGGTAGGGAAAATGATGGAATCACTTCTGAAGGAAAGAACTGTTGAGTATCTAGAGGCCAGAGGGGCACAGGACCCAAGGCAGCATGGATTCACAGCAGGAAGGTCATGCCAGACAAATTTGATAGATTTCTTTGACTGGGTGACCAAAGTAGTAGATCAGGGAGGGGCTGTGGACATGGCCTACCTAGACTTTAGCAAGGCATTTGACACAGTCCCACACAAAAGATTAATATACAAGTTAGCTAGCCTGGGAGTGGGTCCCAAGATGACAGCCTGGGTAAAAAATTGGCTGGAGAATAGGACACAGAGAGTAATAGTAAATGGAGTCCACTCTGAAGAAAGGGGGGTTACTAGTGGGGTACCACAGGGTTCAGTATTAGGACCGGTCCTCTTCAATGTCTTTATAAGCGACATTGCAGAGGGACTGGAAGGAAAAGTATGTCTCTTGCAGATGACACAAAGATCTGCAACAGAGTTGATGCACAAGGTGGGGTGGAAAGGATGAAAGGGACTTGGCAAGGTTAGAGGAATGGTCAAATGTATGGCAGCTTAGATTCAATGCTAAGAAGTGCAGTAATGCACCTGGGAAACAAAACCAGGGAAGAGTACACAATGGGGTGAGATACTAACAACAAAAAAAATGGAAAGGGACCTGGGGTAGTCATATCAGATGACCCAAAGGTGGGCAAGCAATGTGAGAGGCAGCAAGGAGGGCTGGGGGATACCGGATGCATAGGGAGAGGCATCACCAGTAGAAAACAGGAAGTTATTATCCCTCTGTACAGACAGCTGGTCAGACCCCATCTGGAGTACTGTGTGCAGTTCTGGAGACCCAGTCTTCGCAAAGACACAGACAGGATGGAAGCTGTCCAGAGGAGGGCAACTAAAATGGTGCAGGGTCTGCACCGAAGACATATGAAGAGAGACTTAAGAAGCTTAATATGTATAGCCTCGAGGAAAGGAGGGAGAGGGGGGACATGATAGAAACTTTCAAGTACCTCAAGGGAATCAACAAAGTCCAAGAGGGTAGCATCTTTCAAAAAAAGGTGTGTGCAAGAACAAGGGGGCACAATTTGAAGATGGAAGGCTCAGAGGTAATTTAAGGAAGTATTTTTTCACAGAGAGGGTTGTGGATGCATGGAACGGCCTTCCGGAGGAGGTCGTGGAGTCAAAAACAGTGGTGGAATTTAAGCATGCATGGGACAGTCATAAGGCAATTCTAGGGGTTGGGGGTAGAAAGAAGTAGGCTGCTGGTTAACTAGGATCTGCAGCTTATCCAGTAGGCAGGGAAATGGACAGACTGGGTGGGCCAAATGGTCCTTATTTACCGTCAAATTCTATGTTTCTATGTTTATTGCATAGGCGACGCAACGCCCCTAGTGTGTTCCTTACCATTAACAAGGTATTACTATCTTTATGCGTTAACTCTGGCATGGCTATTCTGGTGCCAAGAGGTGCCCCCTCTGTGGAGACCACTTTGATTGTTTTCCAACAGGCCTTATGTTCCCCTGTGGACCACAGCAGGGCCCATCTTAATTGGGAGGCTAGGAAATGATCCTCTAAATTAGGAACATTCCTCCCCCCCATATTTTTATTGGACTGCATGACTATGTCTTTAATTCTGGGCCTTTTATTGTTTCATATGAACTTTGTGAGAATTCTTTGCCAGATCTGGAATTGATTGTGGTGGATCTTCAATGGTAAACACTGGAACAAATAAAGATATTTGGGTAGGATGTTCATTGTTACGGACTGAATTTTTGAATATAGAGGTAGGTTGAGTAGTTCCCATTTCCTAATGTTCTGTCTAATCTGGTTTATCAGGGGATCAAAATTAAGAGCAAATAATGCAGTGATGTTTTTGGGGATCTGAGTGCCTACGTATTTAATTTCTTGGTTGTTCCATTTCAAGGGGACTAATTGTTTTATGATTGGGGCAGGATCATAGTGAAATTTTAAGTATCTCTGTTTTGTGTTTATTAAGACAGTACCCAGAATATTAAACAAATTTATCTAGAAAATGCCGTAGTTTGGAAATAGATTTATCTGGGTTGGTTATGTACATGAGATCATAATCCACGTGAGAGCGATATTTTGTGCTCCTCTCCCGACTACTATTCCCTCTACCTCCCGATCTTCCCTTATGGCTTGGGCCAGCGGTTCTATATATATGGCAAAGAGGAGGGGTGACAGCAGGCAACCCTGTCAGGTGCCCCTGCCCAGTTCAAATCTCCGTGAAATTCCCCCCGTTTACCCCGACGTAGGCTTGTGGGTGGGTGTAAAGGGCTTTAGTGGCTTCTAGAAAAGCTGTGGGGAATCCCATTCTTTGTAGGACCACAAAGAGGAAGCTCCAAGTGACCCTGTCGAACACCTTTTCGGCGTCGAGACTTATAATGCAGGTGGGAATATGCTGTTTATTAATGATGTCTATTATGTTTATAGTTTGTCCGACCCCTTCAGGGGCTTGTCTGCCCTCTATGAATCCCATTTGATCTGGGTGTATTATATTTACTAGTAGGGGATTAAGTCTGGTGCTATTATAGTCAAAGATTTTATAATTCACATTTAATAGGGATATCGGTCTATATGATCCACAGTCTTAAATCTTTCCTTCTTTGAGGATTACCATAATGGTAGTATAGTTCCAGGAGGGAGGAACTACTATGCCTTCCAGCCATACCTGGTTGTATATGTTATTAGTAAGGTGTTCTTTCGCTGTGAAGGTCTGTAGAATTCTACCGTCAACCCGGTGAGGTCCTGGGCACTTGCCCACTTTAAGATTCTTGATGATATTCAATAGTTCAGGTTGAGAAATTGGTGCCATTATTACTTGTTTCAGTAAGCTTGGACAATTTTAATCCTTTTAAAAATTCCCCTGGCCTCTTCTGGATGGGTATCTTTTTGTGGATGGTAGAGCCGTTTGTAGTAGGTAACCAGGAAGTCCGCTATCTGTTCTCATTTGTGTGAGATTTGACCTGTGACTGGGTGGCAAAGGCCTGTGACATTAGCTTGAGCAGCCTGTTGTCTGAGGCGATAGGCCAGGAGCCTGGCGGCTCTTGGACCTCCCTCATAGTAAGATTGCTTTATGTAGTGAAGGGCTTTTTCCGTTTCAATTCTCTGTAACTTTTGAAGTTTGCTTTTGATTTCTTTTGTCTCCATTTCTCTTGTCTTGCATAGTTTAAGTTTTTGTTGTTCCTCCAGTGTCCTAAGCTGTTGTTTTAGGTTCTCTAATTGTTTACCCCTTTCCCTCTTTTTATAAGTTGCTATGGATATTAATTTACCCTTAATCATCATTTTCACTGTGTACCGCAGAATTTGTAGGGTTATGTCTGGGTTCTCATTCGTTTGTACAGTCTGTTTCATTACTCTTCTGACCTCTTCTATCACCTCCTCATCTCTTAACAGGCTGGTGTTTAGTTGCCATTGTGTGAATTTTTAAGGGAGCTGCAACTCTAAGTCTGCAAAACTAGGCTGGTGATCTGACAGAGTTTCTGTGCCCACCCACCCAGCATAGCATAGGTGAAGAACATATCCAGCCTTGAATATATTTTGTATCCTGAGGAATAAAAGGTAAAATCCCTTGCTGCTGGATACATCTCCCTCCATATATCTACTATGCTTGTGTTCCCCATGAGTCTGTTAGGTAATTTAGCTGTCCTGCCATTAGGCGTCAAAATGCTCGAGGTGGAGTCAAGTGATCTATTCAGGATTACATTCCAGTCTCACCCCGCTATAATGACTCCTTTTGCCTTTTCAGCTATCAATTTGAACAGTTCTGAGTGAAACGTGACAGCTGAGCCGGGGGGTACACATTTAACAGGGTGATCAGTGTATCTTGTGTCCTCACCACAACCATCATATAATGGGCGCCTCATCTGTCACCACCTCCTCCTCCTCAAAGGGAAGGGAGGCAGATGGAAGAATGGCCATTCCTCTCTTTCTGCCCTGTCCAAGGATGCATGAAATAGTTTAGGGAATCCCTTATTTTTCAGTTTGAGTCTCCGCCAGAGACAAGTGTGCCTCCTGTATGAAATTAATCACATTTCTGGTTTCTGAGAAATTTCTCTAACTGTTTTCTTTTAATAGGTGGTTCATCCCATTTACATTATAGAATAATATTTTAGATCTAACTTGGGCCATTTTCAAATCTTTCAGGTTTAACTACTAGAATATTTTCCCGACTCTAATAAAGATCTTCCACCTATACCCTCTCTGCGGTTTGTTTTCGCTTTCCGAGCCCTGATGTTCAGATTATGTCCACCAAACCATGTTCTGGTGCAGAGTTTCACATCTGTAAGTCTAGTACTGTGCCTCCCATTATGCAGCATTAATAACAAATAAGGGTTGGCCCATAACTGAGAGCCAACTTGAACAATACAATTAACTGATTTCCAATTTACCCATTAGGTGGGAGTATAACCCTTTCCTTAGCATATATCTTGCATTCACACTTTAACATAACATAAAAACCTGTAACTTGATAACAACCAACATGGTAAACTATCGAGGGTGAACCTCATGTATGCCCTCCGGGCCTTCAGGGTGGGTAGTTCCCCTTTACTGAAGGTCTGCAATGTTCTCTTTAGCCCAGTCTGTGTTGTTCACACCCTTCAGCTGGGCAGTTGTTTCTATGAGCTTTGGCGATCCTCCTTGGTGCTTGTGCTTCTAGGTCAGCCCAATCTCTCAAATATGGGCTGGTTTGTGCCTCCTTTGGGGCACTTTGTCCTTTCTGACAGTATGGGCAGAGCCTCTTTTGAGAGCTAATATTGGGTCTAAGCCCTTGCCTCAGAGGCGTGACCAACATCAGCAGCAATAACAAAAATGGGTTTGACATTTCTATTGTTAGCCTATACTCCTGCTCCCCCACCCAACCTGAAATTTCTGTGAGAAGTCACCCCCTCTCAAACCCATCTGAAGCCAAGGCATCCACTCACACAATATGGGAGAAAGCTAATGCTAGCTCCCCATTCAGCTAGTACAAAATGGTTTATACTTTTTCCTTTTGTCTGTTTTCCCCTTAGGTCTTTCTGACACCCCTCCCAAATCTTTAGGTAGTCCAAGTTTATTTTATCACCACTCTTTCTTTTTTGTCGATCGGATGTTGGGCCTAGATAAGTTTCTGTGGCCATCTAGACCAGGGAGTGTCTGCTGCAGATGTCCTTATACAAATCTTACTGCTGAAATCAGCTTTTCCATTTTATCCCCTTTTCTATGAACCATCCTCCTTTCTCCCACCCGATTCCCCACAGAAAGAGAGCATAGTTTTAGATATTCAAATGTAATCGTAGGACTGGAAGCAGTCCAAAAGTCATCCGCAGGCTAGGCTGTAGTGGTTCTTCCCAAAGAGGATTGCCGTCCCTCCAGTATGTTGCTTTCTGGGTCCCCCCCCCAACCCAGGGCCAGTACCCATGTTTCAGGTGGAGCAAAGAAAAGTACCTCAGTTGGTCCCAGCGAGGGAGAGCAGGGTTGCCGCTCTGCAAGATGTGGGCCTCAGGATTTTAGGTGATGCATTTCCATATTCAGGGCCCTGGGTCCGACGAGCAGACCTCCATTTCCTCCTGGTTTTCTGACTCCTGGGAGTCTCGGTACACAATGCTGGCAAGTTGAACTGACGAAATATAGGGCTTCAGCAGTGCAGAGATGTCGGCCCGTAGTGTTGTGGGCTGCGTCAGGTGGGGTTGGTGAGACCGCGCAGCCCCCTTACAAGCCACCTACCAAGCTGATCGCCATCTCTTTCTCCAGGCACTCTTTCTCCAGCATGGGTACCACACTCCCAAGTCCTCTAGGAATCTCAAAGCCACCACCAGGTCTTCAAATACCTTTGTTCCTGGCTGGTCTCCACTTGCAATCTCACAGGGTATAGCATCTGTGCTTTTAAATTCTTAGCCCAAAGTTACTTCAGTATAGGCCACATGGTTCGTCTTGCCTCTTGAACCGTTGTAGTATAGTCGCTGTCAATGGTAATTCTATGTTCTCCAAAGGAAATCGCCCGCACTTTCCAGGCTCTTCAGAGTATTTCTTGCTCAGCACCATAATTGGTCATTTTGGCGACAAAGGATCTCGGGCAGGCTTCAGGACTGGAAGGCCTCTGGGCCAAAGAGCGGTGTGCCCTGTCCACTGAGATATCAAAATACGTGGGTAACTTCAGGTATTCTCTTAGGACCTTTGCAGAAATGTAAATTGGGTCAGATGCATCCTTTTCTGCTCCTCAGGGATGCCATATACCCAGAGATTCTGACGATACCTGCCCTTCAAGATCGGCCCAGTTTAGTCATCAACTCTCTCTCTCTCTCTCTCTCCTTGGCTATCAGAAACAACAGGAGGCGGTAGTGTCCATATGATTGCTCGATTACTTTGGTTAAGTCCCATCTCCAGCTTATCCATTCTGTGCTCGATCCTTCCTATGTCTGCCCTCAGCTCGGTTACGGAAGTGTCTCTGTGTGTTACTGTTCTGGCTGTTTGGAGTACAGATGCTACTAACCGCAAGCAATCATCTTCTGGGCCATTCAATAATGTCATGCTGGCTTCTTCCTTGGGAGCCCCCGATGTTAAGAGTCGATTTTTTGCCTTGTAGCATTAACTGTAGCTTCTGTGCCAGGGTCTGGGAGCTCCTGGCTAGAATTGCCTTAGACCATGTCGCTTTTAGCAGGCAACTGCATTCTTTAGACCAGTGGATGCCTTTAGATTGTGTACTGGGCCGCGGAGAGCAGTAGTTAGCTGTCGAGAGCTGCTGACATCACCGAAGTCTACAAAATATTTTTTATACTCTAGCTGAGTATCAAACAATTTTCTGCATCATTTATTTTTCCAGTTTCCTTTTAGTAAATGTTCACCTGGTTCCTTTGACTCCAGTACTGCCTAACTTGTCTCTGTCCTCTGTATGAACCTGTATTCTCATTGTACTTTCTCGGTTCGAACCTGAAAATAGGCATATACCTTGTCTAGTGTACCTACCTGGTCAACAAAAGCTAAATAAATAAATGTTGCAGTCTTGTTTTATTTATGGCCTTATTGACAGTCCCGCTCATTTTTACATTTCTGTTTTTCACACTTTTGGGGAACATATTTCCAGATAAATACATTCTTGCTTGCTAGGTTAGTCTGAAAGTTTTAAGACAAGTATTATCAGCCACCCTCAATGTCGGACGCAGCACATAGAAACATAGAAACATAGAATTTGACGGCAGATAAGGACTGCTTGGCCCACCCAGTCTGCCCATTTCCCTACCTACTGGATAAGCTGCAGATCCTAGTTAACCAGCAGCCTATTTCTTCCTACCCCACCCCCCAGAATTGCCTTATGACTATCCCATGCATGCTTGAATTCCACCACTGATTTTGACTCCACAACCTCCTCCGGAAGGCCATTCCATGCATCCACAACCCTCTCTGTGAAAAAATACTCCTTAAATTACCTCTGAGCCGCCTCTATCTTCAAATTGTGCCCTCTTGTTCTTGCACACCTCTTTTGAAAGATGCTACTCTCTTGACTTTGTTGATTCCCTTGAGGTACTTGAAAGTTTCTATCATGTCCCCCCTCCCTCCTTTCCTCGAGGCTATACATATTAAGCTCTTTAAGTCTCTCTCTGTATGTCCTCCTGCAGACCCTGCACCATTTTAGTTGCCCTCCTCTGGACAGCTTCCATCCTGTTCTATGTCTTTATGGAGATTGGGTCTCCAGAACTGCACACAGTACTCCAGATGGGGTCTCACCAGCTGTCTGTACAGAGGATAATAACTTCTGTTTTCTACTGGTGATGCCTCTCCTATGCATCCCAGTATCCCCCAGCCCTCCTTGCTGCCTTCTCACATTGCTTGCCCACCTTTAGGTCATCTGATATGACTACCCCAGGTCCCTTTCCATTTTTGTTGTTGTTAGTATCTCACCCCCCATTGTGTACTCTTCCCCTGGGTTTTTTGTTTCCCAGGTGCATTACCTTGCACTTCTTAGCATTGAATCTAAGCTGCCATACATTTGACCATTCCTCTAACCTTGCCAAGTCCTTCTCATCCTTTCCACCCCACCCTGTGCATCAACTCTGTTGCAGATCTTAGTGTCATCTGCAAAGAGACATATTTCCTTCCAGTCCTTCTGCAATGTCGCTTATAAAAGACATTGAAGAGGACTGGTCCCATACTGAACCCCTGCGGTACCCGCTAGTAACCTCCTTTCTTCTGAGTGGACTCCATTTACTATTACTCTCTGTGTCCTATTCTCCAGCCATTCTTTACCCAGGCTGTCATCTTGGGACCCACCCCAGGCTGGCTAACTTGTATATTAATCTTTGTGTGGACTGTGTCAAATGCCTTGCTAAAGTTAGGTAGGCATGTCCACAGCCCCTCCCTGATCTACTACTTTGGTCACCCAGTCAAAGAAATCTATCAGATCTGGTCTGGCATGACCTTCCGCTGTGAATCCATGCTGCTAGGGTCCTGTGCCCTTCTGGCCTCTAGATACGCACAATTCTTTCCTTTAGAAGTGATTCCATCATTTTACCTATCACTGAGGTTAAACTAACAGGTCTATAGTTTCCTGCTTCTGCCTTGCTCCCACTTTTGTGAAGGGATCACATCTGCCCTCCTCCAGTCCTCGGGTACCACCCCATCCTCCCATGATTTGTTAAAGAGGGTAGTCAGTGGTGTCACTAGTTCTACCCTTAGTTCTTTTAGAATTCTGGGATGAATCCATCAGGCCCCATTGCTTTGTCCACCTTCAGTTGTAAGAGTTCTTCAGAACCCTTTCTTCTGTAAATGGGCTGGTATCAACTTCTGTATCCAGAGTGTTACTACTGTTTGTTTTATGTACCTCCCTCTTCCTTTGTAAATACTGAGCAAAAATATTTGTTTAGTATCTCTGCCTTTCACATTCTCCTCTGCCCACCCTCCTCCCTTTATTAAGCCTCACTATCCTCCCTTGGTCTTCCTTTGCTCCTGATGTACCTATAAAAGGTTTTATTCCTTCTTAACTGGAGTTGGCTATCTTTTCCTCAGTTTGGGCCTTTGCTGTTCTGACTGCCTTCCCAGCCTCCTTTGCTTTAACTGATACAGTTCTCTGTCCTGCTCCTGCTGCGATTCCTTGTACTTCCTGAATGCTTTCTTTTCTCTTGAACCTTCACTGCCACTTCCTTTGAGAACCACAGTGGTTTCTTACATCGCCTTGTTTTGTTTATTTGCTTCACACAAAGGCTCGTACCTCTGTGATGGCAGTTTTATTATTCCCCATTGTTCTTCCACCCTCCTTCCTGCCCATTTGCTAGTGCATTCCTTAGGCACTCACCCATTTTGGCAAAGTCAGCCCTCCTAAAGTCCAGTACTTTTGTCTTTGTATGGCTGGACTCTATTGCTGTGTTTATTGTGAACCATACTGTTCGATGGTCGCTAGTTCCCAGATGGCTACCCACTTCTACATCTGTGATCCTCTCCATCTCCATTTGAGAGTATCAAGTCAATATTGCTCCTCCTCGAGTGGGCTCCAGTACTAGTTGTTCAAGGCATGCCCCTGTAGGGCATCTAGAATAACTGCACTCTTCGGCGGCAGCTGCAACTGCGCCTCCAGTTAACATTTGGCATATTCAGATCACCCATCAGCAATATCTCCCTTTTCTGCCATTCTAAGTATACTTTCTATCATTTCCTTGTCCACTTCCTCCCCTGAGAAGGGGGTTCAGATACAACCCTGTGCGGATTGTGGTGCCATTGCCTGTCTCCAAATTCTACCCACAGTGCTTTCTCCCCTGTTTACCCTTTTGTTCTGTTGCTTTTATTCCTTCCTTATGTAAAGAACTACTCCTCCCTCTTTTACCCTCCTGTCCCTCCTGTAGATAGTGTATCCTGGTATGTTTACGTCCCAGTCATGGTTTGTGTGTACCATGTTTCTGTGACTGCCACGATATCCAGATGTTCCTCCTCCATCAAGGCCACTAATTCAGGAAGCTTGTTACCTAGACTACGGGCATTGGTACTCATTGCTCTCCCTTTTTTGATGGCCTTACCTTCTGTTGCAGCATCCCCCACTGACCGTTCTACCTTGGTCTTTTTCTCATTTAGTACCCTGTTTTGTAGGGAGAGCACAACACAATCAGCCGAGCAACGTTGCTGTCCTGCAAGCCATACAAGCAATGGATAGGATATCAGAAGGACTTCACAACAACATTTCTGTTGAAGGACACCAGAATGGGAGCAGTAGAAATGGAAACAAAGGCAGCAGCGAGAATGGCTGAGCGAGCTTTGTTAACTAAAACTTGAATGGTGAAGGAGAATATGCTCTTCAGACATCACCTTGAAAATCTTGAGAATTGGGACAGAGCTGTGCCATATCCTCAGCCTTACTAAAGGGTCGGAAGGTGAAGCCCCAATAGACTTTTCTGCAATCTGGATTCCTCAGCCGCTGGAAGTGGGAAGTCCAATCTCCACCCACCCCCACCCCCAACCCAGGAACAACTTGGCAGCAGGTACCTAGAACTGCTTTGGTGATTCTGGGCTCCATCTCCAAGCAAGATGTTATCCTACTCAAAGCTAAACAAAAATGTCCCTTTTAACGGCAAGAGGAATCTATACTCATTTTCCAGGGCTTGAGGTATGCCACCCGTCAGCATAGAAAAGGGTTTTACAGGGACCGGGTGAAACTTCATCAACTGAGTATTCATCATGTTATGCTTGTGCTGGTCAGTCTGAAGGTTATGTATGGTGGTAAAGACTACCAATTTATAGTTCCTGCGGAGGCTAGCACGCTCCTGCAGAAGATGGGATGAGAGTTCACAGCGTGGCAGAATAACACAGGAGAGGTCAAACCGGAGGCATGAGGGAGGATGTCCAAGAGTGGACACAAGTAGGCCAATACAACAGATTTTGCTGAACTTAAACAGATGGACACTTGGTACATTGAAGGGCATCTTACTGCATTATTTAACTGTGTAAAATATGTTTTTTTTTCTTTTCATAGAGTCCCCTTATGTATACAAGTTGGCACCTCATGGTGCAGCTGAAAAACTTCCTCCACGTTGATGCTCAGCTCACAACGGTATTTTCCTGTAACTCAAGACTGTTTAGCAACAAGTTTTTTTTTTTTTTTTTATGCTGCTCGTCCTCTGACTTATTGTACACAGTCCTTTCCAGTCTATTAATGGCCTTTTAGAACACTGGACTTGGTGAGGTCTGAAAATGGAATTTTATTTACTGTGTTTCTCTATAAATGCCAATGTCTTTTTTTTGGTAACTTGGTTTTAGTACTCGGTATTACCAGTTTGGCAAAAGACAGATAGTGTGATACAGCCAAACTGAACATATACAACAATAGCCGTTTCCTAACTTTCTTTTTACACTTCCAGGAATGTGAAACAGAACTTCTAAGAACACAAGGTATCTGTGTGTCTGAGGAAATATACCACATCAATCCACTACCCTCAGGAAGGCTGTTTGTCCTGAGTGCATCACTAATTCCAGAAAGCACATATAAAAACAGTTCCTCCCTATATGTCTTCTGTTAAACAATAACAGTCCAACAATAACAATAAACTTATTCCAAGAAGTGCAATAAAATGAGGCAAGAAAAAGATGTGTGCAGCGTGTATTTATTATTTGTCATATGTATGCCTGTTCATATGCATACAAGCTAGACAGGGATCATAGTTTATAAGACCTAGGGTCAGTCATTATACTCACCAACCATCAAAGGTCAAAGTGTTGCAAACCCTGAGATGGGGGGAGACAGGCAGGGTCCCCAGGATTAAAGAACACTCCAGAGCCTAAGTTATCTGAGTTTATGAGTTTCCTATCTCAGGCTAGCCACTGTAGTATCACGCCCACCTCCATGTTCTTTCAGGTGCCAAGGATGCCAGGTCTCCAAGAAGCTCTCCAACCTTACACAAAGAGTGGCAGTCTTTCCATCTTTTCAATTTCCAAGACCCTTCCCCTCCAAAGTGGGAAAGTGGGTGGCAGCGGGTAAAGCCATTTTTGCAGTAATACATTTAAGTGCCGCCAGCCTTAGAATATGAGAGAGTTTAGCACTCTCACCTGTATCTTCCACTCCATCCCCCACCCCCAAGACTAGGGTGTTGAATGTGAATGGATAGGGAATATCAAAAACAGATTGGATATGTGCATGTACTTGCTGCCAAAACAGTAGTAAAACCGAGCAGCTCCAAAAAATGTGCCAGCCAGTGTGACCCCACCGATCCACACTCCCGCCAACAGAAGTCTGAATGGGTGGAGTCAAAGTATTTTGTCTGGGTTGGAGTAAGGAAAAAACGCATTAAAATTTTCCAATTGCACTCCCGCCACATTGCGGATGCTGTTACAGCCCAGCCTTTTTTAAGCCTACGAGACCAACCTGATCCTTCAACAGGGGAACTGGATTTTGAAACCCATTTCTGGCATATCTTATCGGTTAAAGGGGGCTGTTGGTGGCCAAATGTTTGTAGAGCCGAGATACTGGCCTCATTTTGGCCCGTAGCCTTACCCACCAATAAAAAGTGTCTTCTAACTCTGTCCTGGGCAATATAAGTTGGGTCAAATTTGTCCCCTGTAATATGTGATGTCTAGTTTACAAAAACCTGAAGTGATGCTGCTTTCGGGGTCCATATTTCTGTTGGAGTTGTTGAAACATCATGCATGTTTCACCATGAAGTAACTGTGAAAATCTAGTGAAACACAGAAATGTAGAATTTGACGGCAGATAAGGACCGCTTGGCCCACCTAGTCTGCCCATTTTCCTACCTGATGGATAAGCTGCAGATCCTAGTTAACCAACAGCCTACTTCCTCCTACCCCCCTCTAGGACTGCCTTATGTCTGTCCCATGCATTCTTGAATTCCTCACTGTTCTTGACTCCACAGCCTCCTCAGAAAGGCTGTTCCATGCATCCACAACCTCTCCTGTGAAAAAATACTTCTCACATTACCTTTGAGCCGCCCTCCTATCTTCAAATTGTGTCCCCTTGTCCTTGTACATCTCTTTTCTGAAAGATGCTACGCCTTGGACTTTGTTGATTCCTTAGGATACTTGAAAGTTTCTATCATGTCCCTCCCTCTCCTTCTTTCCTCAAGGGTATACATATTAAGCTCCTTTAGTCTCTCTTTGTATGTCTTCTGGTGCAGACCCTGCACCATTTTGGTTGTCCTCCTCTGGACAGTCTCCACTCTATGTCTTTATGGAGATGGGGTCTCCAGAACTGCACACAGTACTCCAGAAGGGGTCTCGCCAACTGTCTGTACAAAGGATAACTTCTTCCGGTTTTCTACTGTTGATGCCTCTCCTATGCATCCCAGTATCCCCCCAGCCCTCCTTACTGCCTTCTCACATTGCTTGCCCACCTTTAGGTTATCTGATATAATTACCCCAGGTCCCTTTCCATTTTGTTGTTGTCACTATCTCACCCCCAGTGTGTACTCTTCCCTGGTTTTTGTTTCCCAGGTACATTACCTTGCACTTCTTTGTTGAATCAAGCTGCCATACATCTGACCATTCCTCCAACCTTGCCAAGTCCCTTCTCATCCTTTCCACTCCATCTTGTGTATCAACCCTACGTAAAAGAGGACACACCTTGTCTGCAGGTACAGTTACTAGTGGAGTGCCACAGGGATCTGTCCTTGGATCCATTCTTTTTAATATATTTATGTCAGACATGACAGCTAACATTAAGAATATGGCTATAAAGTTTGCAGATGATACAAAAATTGTAGCTAAAGTGGGTTCACCTGATGAAATAGTGGATTTTACTAAAGACCTTCAAGAACTTGAATACTGGGCTAAACAAAATGATATGGATTTTAATACTAATAAAATGTGTTGTTATGCATTTGGAAGATAATAACCCTAATGTGCAGTTTATGTTGAATGGTTCAGAACCGATATTGGTAAGAGAGGAAAAAGACCTGGGAGTAATTATCAACGCAGATCTTACATTTACTTCACATTGCAATCGTATTAGGAAAAAAGCAAATAAAATAATAGGCTGTATAAAAGATCTTTTGTTTTGAAAAATAGGGCATGTATTCTCCCACTTTACAGAGCATATGTGCATCCCCACTTAGACTTGCTCTCCACTATGGAGTCCCTACCTCAGACATGACATTAACGCATATGAGGGGGTGCAGCGAAGGATTACCAAGACGATAGATGGTTTGCAGGATAGAAATTTAAGGGGAACGACTCAAGGAGCTGGATTTGTATTCGTTGGAAATGAGAAGAACCGGGGGAGGACACACTTGATGTTTAATATAGTGAAAGACAATTAGCTTATGGCACAACTGGGAATGGCATTCAATATGAGAGAATGCAATCTTAGAAGCCATAAATTCCAATTATCTTTAACATATCCCAATACTAGATATTAGACGCCATTTTCACTCAAGAATCATATCTATATGGAATGGATTACCTAAAATATTGTTGGATACAGAAATGTAGAAACCTTTAAAGCTAATCTTGACAAATTATTATTAAAAGGTATAAAGAGAGCTAGAGTCTGGAGATGCACTTATATGGGTTACAACCTTCTGTGCATCTATTACTCTTAGTATGTAAACCCTGTTGCCGATCTTTGTGTCATCTGCAAAGAGACATACTTTTCCTTCCAGTTCCTCTGCAATGTCACTTAGACACATTAAAAGGACCAGTCCCAGTACTGAGCCCTGCACACCGGTTAGTAAATACAGGTTACTCACCTGTAACAGGAGTTCTAGGAATGGTATATGTTGTTCATCCACACTCATTGGCAGGTATCCTTGCCGCTTTAAATCTTGCCGAAAGGTCTTCAAGCTTGCTCCTCCCACCCACCCGGGTGGTATAACTCTCGGCTCCGCCCCATGACGCCAGATCTGGCCCGCTGGAAGCTCAGGTTGTGCGTCGAAGCCGGGGAGGTCGGGAGGGTCAGGATGAACAATATACCATTCCTAGAACTCCTGTTACAGGTGAGTAACCTGTATTCTAGGGACATGGATATGTTGTTCATCCACACTCATTGGCAGACTCCTAGCAGTTCTCCGGGAGGAGGGAGGCAAGACGACACCCCCAATACTTACTTGGGAAAGAGAGACTGAGAACCGAGGCCCCAAAACCAGCATCCCGGGCGTGACTCAAGGTCGATGTGGTAATGGGTAATGAAGGTGTTTGCTGACTTCCAGGTAGCAGCCCTGCAGATTTCCTGGATAGGGACGCCCCTGGAAGCAGCCACCGTTGCAGCAGTATGGCGGGTAGAATGAGCTCTATCCTCTGGGAGGCTCCATGCCCGCCAACTTATAGCAGAGATCTATGCAGGAGGTGACCCACCTGCCTATCGTCCGCTTGGCTGCAGGTCTGCCAGAAGTGGCTTCAGCGTGGTGACAAACAGCTGGCCGAACCTCTCCCAATTTCAGCCATGCTCTTTGTAATAGGCGGCGCCTTCTAGGGTCCAAAGTATGGAGCCTATATTCGCCTCCGAGGTGTGATTGGGGTAGAACACCGGCAGAGTCAACACCTGGTTAAGGTGAAACTCCACACCACCTTCGGAAGGAATTTCGGGTGGGGCGCAGGACAACCTTGTCCCTGTGGGAAGACCAGGTAAGGAGACTCGATGGAAGCGCCTGGAGCTCTCCCATCCTTCTGGCTGGACGTGATAGCCACCAAGAAGGCAGTCTTCCACGACAGGTGAGAGAGAGCACACTGTGCATAGGTTCGAATGGCTTGCCCATGAGCTTGCCAGTACCAGCAGTAGATCCCACGGAGGTGGGGGTTCCCGACTGGAGGAAATGTGATCAAGGCCTTTGAAAAGCGCCAGACCACCTTTCCTCCTCATACTCGACTGCGCTCGGCCCGGTCGCAAGCAGAGATGGCTGCCAGGTGCACTCTTAGGGTCGCCGACCTAAGCCCTGATTAGAAAGGGACCATAAATAGTCCAAGATGCTTGCCAAGGAACAGGAGGAAGGGTCCAAGCCCCTGTTCTGACACCAAATGGAAAACCTTTCCATTTGAAGGCATAGCATTTTCTGGTCGACTCACGGGATGCCTCAACTACATTGAGGACCTCGCTCGAAAGACCCAAGGCCTGGAACCTAGCCGCCAGGAACCAGGCCACAGGTGCAGGGATTGAAGGTCCGGATGGAATACCTTCCCTGATTGACTGAAGCAGGTCCGGCGAGCTGGAAGCTGCCACGGAGTCCTGGAGCTGAGACTGAGGAGATCTGGGTACCAGAACTGCCGAGGCCAGTCTGGGGCTATCAGAATCACCTGCGCCTTGTCCCTCCTCGCCTTGAGGAGCACCTTGTGGATCAAGGGAAATGGGGGAAAGGCGTAAAAGAGGCCCGGGGTCCACTGCCTCGAGAAGGCATCCCCCTGCAGCGAGCCCTGCTGAGGGGGGGGCATGGAACAGTCTCAGCTCGTGCTCTCCTGGAGGCAAACAGGTCCACCTGAGGTGTGCCCCAATGGGAGAACAGATGCTGTACTACCTCCGCAGGAGAGACCACTGTGGGATGCAGCCCTATCCGCCCAGGGCATCGGCCAGGGTGTTGGAGGCCCTGCCACATGAATGGCTAGGAGATCCGCCCAGGCTGCGCACGAGTGACCAATGCGGAGAGCTTCCTTGCATAGAAGCATGGAGCGATCCCGCCTGGCGGTTTAGATAGTACATGGTCGTGGTATTGTCCGCCTGGACTCGACCACTTGACCTCGGAGGAACGGAGCAAAGGCGGTGAGAGCTAGGCGGACCGCCGAGCTCCAGCAGGTTGATGTGGCATCGACTCCTCGGGACCAGAGGCCATGAGCCCGTGTTCCCCAGATGGGCACCCCAACCCATCAGAGAGGCATCGGTCGATAGAGAGACCGCCGGCTCGGGCGGACGAACGGGATGCCCTCCTGCAAATGATCTGAACGGTCCACCACTGGAGAGCGCCCACATCCCCTGTGTCACCGGCTACGCTGGTCCAAAGGATCGCAGCGCCAGACCACTGGCTGGCCAGTCCCATTGAAGGGGACGCAGATGTTCCAGCGGGCCCAACGGACCACGCTGGTGCAAGCCGCCATGAGACCCAGGAGGCGAGGAAGTCCCGGTAGGTGCAATTGCTCAACCAGAAATGATCGGGCAAAGGAGGAAAGAACCTCGGCCCTGTCCGGCTGGAGCCGCGCCTGGCTCGAAGACAGTCGAGCTGCCCTGATGAACAGAATCACCTGCTCTGCCTCGAGTTCTGACTTGGCCTGCTTGATAAGGAGGCCCAGTTGAGAGCAGACCTGAGGGCCAGATCTCTGACCACGCCTCCATCCTGGAGAGAGCTGCTATCAGCCAGTCGTCCAGGTAAGGGTACACCGACCTCGGCACCATCAGAGGGAATGCTGTCACCACTGCCATGCATTTGGTGAAGACCCTGAGCTGGAGACAAGTCAAGGGCATGGCTTGAACTCGAAGGATCCTTCCGCTCGAAGCTAAGGAATCTCTGGTGAGACGGACGGATAGGGACGTGAAAACGCGGCCCCTGCAAGTCCAGAGAGCAGAACCACACCCGGCTCCAAGGATGGTATTATCTGAGCCAGAGTGACCATCCTGAAGGTTCGAGACCTTAGGAACATGTTTAGGTCGTAGGTCGAGAATGGGCGCCAGCCCCGTCTGCTTCGGAACCAGGAAGTACCTGGACACAAACCCTGGTCTGAAGGAGGTCCGCCACCTTCTTATCACCTCCTTCTGGAGGAGGAGGAGCGTCTGCCTCGACGAGCCGCCAGTGAGGCTGGGGACCCAGGCCCCGAGGCGCACGGCCTGAAGGGTGGTGCCTGCTCATTCCAGAGGCAGGCCTCTTCCCACCATCTCCAAAACCCACCTGTCCGTGGTAACAGCGGACCAGGCAGAATGGAAGTGCTGGAGCCATCTCCACGGGGACCCAGGGTAAGGTGATCGGGATGGTGGGCGACACCCCTCAGCCCGCCACTGGGCAGGCTTGGAGGAGGGACCGCCGAGGGACCTCCTGGGCCTTTCCTCCCTGCCTCCTGTTAGAGGAAGCCGTGGCTTGGGTTTGGGATGCCAAGGCCGAGCCTGCTGGCCCTGACGTTGCTGGGTCGGGCGCGCCGGGGGCGCAGAAGGACGAAAGGGTTTAGGCTGTGGTTTGCGGCCTTTGTCCTTCTGAGCGGAAGAGACCGAGTCCAAGGTAGCATTGGACTTCTCGATCCTCTGCAGGTGACCTTCCACCCCAGGGCCGAAGAGGTCAGTCCCCAAAAGGGGAACATCCGCCAACTTGTGCTGGGTATCCGAAGTAAAGGTGGATATCCTCAGCCAAGCCCGCCGACGCATAGCCACTGCGGCCGCCACCGATCTGGCACATGAGTCCCCTATATCCAAAGCAGTCTGGAGCTGCTGTTTGGCCACTGCTCCTGTTCTCTGGTCCCGCACCTGCTTGACCGTAGTCTGCAGATCCGCGGGAGATGAGGGATGACCTCATCCAGGAGCCCAACAGGGCATGAGAAAATGTGCATGAGGACGCCGAACTGGCCTGACGAAGGTTGAGAGGGACGCAGCATAGACTTTTCGCCGACATAATCAAATTTCTTGGACTCCTTGTCAGGAGGTTTGTCCACATCACTGGCGTTGCCGGGCGCGGAAGCGCTGTCGGTAACCAACCCCTCAGCAGAGGGTGCTCAAACCGGACAGGGAACCGGTAGGGACCGCATACTTCCTGGCCATCCTGGCCGAAGGCGCAGGGCAGGAAGCAGGGCGCTGCCAAAGCTCCAGTGCCGGACCCACTATGGCCTCAGCCACCGGAAAGGCCTCCGTTGGAGAATCCCCTCGGTCCAGAATCTCCGTGAGGGGATACCTGGCCCGTTTGGAAACGGGTTCGAGCTCCATCCCGGTGGACTCCGAGATGAGCCAAAGCAGTCCTAGGAAGGACGACGGGCTATCGTCCATTGACTGACCTCCTGAAGACTCCAAGTCCAGTCGCTTGGAGAAAAAGGAGGAATCATCTTCGGACTCGGAAGAGTCCTCGAAGAGCTGCCTCTGGCCTGAGCCACCTTCACCTGCCGAGGTCGGTCGGGAGTGAGGGTAACTGACAGCCGATGGGTAGACCCTCAGCCGAATCGAGAATCCTTGGTCGGAGCCCCAATTAGTGGCTGTGGAGGCGGAGGTTCCACCGAATCGGTGGAGCAGCTGGTTTTGGCCGAACAACCGCCTGGTATAGGCCTCGGTTAAGTCGAGGGTTGTGTCGGCCGCCTCCGTGACAGCCACTTTAATGGCCGGGAAGGCGACGGGGTCGCTTACTCCCGTCAAGAGCTGTTGCAACATAAGGTCCTCGTATTGCCGACGTAACTTACGCCGGGGCCTCCCTCGTCCGAGGAGGAGGACGCATGGCGACGCCACTTACCAGCGTGCCGAGACCAGAGACCGCTTATGACGGTGGGATCGGCTGACCGCAGAGGTCCGAGACCGAGACTCGGATTTTCCGAGGTCGGTGCGGGGAGGTGTCGGCCGGAACCGGCACTCCCTTCGGCTCGGATGGTTCATCCGAGGGCTCCGGAACCGGAGGCACAGGCAAGCCCACGGGATCCTCAACTCCTCCCGGGGGAACCGGGGAGAGGGGAATCTCGGCTGCTATAGGCGACAGCCCGTCCAACGGATCGAGAAAAATCTCGACTGCCGGCGGGAGTCTCGGTCAACTGACCTGGACGGGACACCGTGAGGCCAGTGGCCGCGTTGATGGTCGACTGCTGACGGTCCACGTACTGGGGGAGGGGGACCTTTCCCGCTCCCAAGAGCGTCGACGGAGGGACTTACCCTTGTCCTTCTTTTTGGACCGAGAATAAGGTCCAGCAGACGTAGGCCCTTCTCCCTTAGTGGAGAGGGACAGACAAAGCTCCTTAAAAGAAGCCGTGTAGGAAGAACCCAGAGAGAGCGGGATAAATGCCGCGGCCGAGGAAGATACGGCCCGCACCGCCTCCTCTTCAAGGGCGATCATCTGCTCGAGCTGATCCGCCGAGCCCGCCGCCGCGGACACCGCCGACCGGGCCTCCTTGGACTTCACCGGAGGGAAACGCTTCTCGGGACAGCCCAGTTGCAATCGGGCAGCACGGTCTTCGAGGACGTAGGCCGAGAAAGATGAGCACAGGTCACAATCCTGCGGGTCGTGCTCAAGGCCTAAGCAGTAGACACACGTGGAGTGTGGATCCGTCCGAGACATTTTCTGCCCGCAGGGGCATCTCCGAAAACCGGGAGTCGATTTGTCCATCGCAGTCATGAGGGATCAAGACTGAAGTCTTTTCAAAAAATATTTTTAAATCCGCAAACAGAGAAATAGGAACCAGTCTCAAACGCAGAGCGTTAAGGAGGGAACCTGAGCTTCCAAGCGGTAAGGAAGATCTGGCGTCATGGGGCGGAGCCGAGAGTTATACCACCCGGGTGGGTGGGAGGAGCAAGCTTGAAGACCTTCCAGCAAGATTTAAAGCGGCAAGGATACCTGCCAATGAGTGTGGATGAACAACATATCCATGTCCCTAGAACCCTCCTTTCTTCACTGTGGACTCATTTACTACTACCTTCTGCTCTGTTATCCAGCCAATTTTATCCAGGCTACAACCCTGGGACTCACTCCAAGGTTGGCTAACTTGTATATTAATCTTTTGTGTGTGGATCAAATGCCTTGCTAAAATCTTGGTAGGCCATGCCCATAGCCCCTCCCTGGTCTACTACTTTGGTCACCCAGTCAAAGAAATCTATTAGATTCATCTGACACGACCTTCCCACTGTGAATCCATGCTGCCCTGGGTCCTGTGCCCCACTAGCCTCTAGGTATTCAACAGTTCTTTCCTTCAGAAGTGATTCAATCATTTTCCCTACCACTGAGGTCAAACGAACTGGTCTGTAGTTTCCTGCCTCTGCCCTGCTCCCACTTTTGTGAAGAGGAATCACTTCCACAGTCCTCGGGTACCACCCCATCTTCCCATGATTTGTAAAAGAGTGTAGTCAGTGGGGTCACTAGCTCTATCCTTAGTTCTTTTAGAATTCTTGGGTGAATCCCATCAGGGCCCCATTGCTTTGTCCACCTTCAATTTTACTAGTTCTTTCAGAACCCTTTCTTCTGTGAATGGACTGGTATCGACCCCCGTTCCAGAGTGTTTCTCTTGTTTGGTTTAGGTATCTCTCCTCCTCTTCCTTTGTGAATACTGAGCTGAAATATTCATTCAGTATCCCTGCTTTTCACTGTCACCCTCTGTCCACATTCCTCCCTTTATTAAGCCTCAGTATCACTCCCTTGGTCTTTCTTCGCCTCCTAATGTACCTATAAAGGTCTTATCCCCCTTGTTAATAGAGTTGACTATCCTTTCCTCGGTTTGGACCTTTGCTATTCTGACTGCCTTCCTTGTCTCTTTTTGCTTTAACTGATAACGTTCTCTGTCCTGCTTCTTCTGTGTTTCCTTATATTTCCTGAATGCTATCCTTTTCTCCTTAACCTTCCATGCCACCTCTTTTGAGAACTATAGTGTTTTTTTTCCTTTGTTGTGTTTTGTTGATTTGCTTCACACAAAGGCTTGCTGCCTCTGTGATGGCTGTTTTGATTACTCCCCATTGTTCCTCCATCCCTCCTTCTTGCCTGTTTGCTAGTGCTTTTCTGAGGCACTCTCTCATTTTCCCCAAAGTCAGCCCTCCTAAAGTCCAATACTCTTGCTTTTGTATGGCTCAACTCTATGGCTGTGTTTTACCGTGAACCACACTGTTTGGTGGTCACTTGTTCCCAGATGGCTACCCTCTTCTAAATCCGAGATTCTTTCTCTGTTCCCATTTGAGAGTACCAGATCCAAGATTGCTCCCTCCCGAATGGGTTCCAATACTAGCTGTCTGAGGCATGTCCCTTGTAGGGCATCAAGAATGACCCTGCTATTGGATGTGCCTGCAGCAAAGGTACTCCAGTTAACATCTGGCATATTCAGGTCCCCCATCAACAATATCTCCCCTTTTTCTGACATTCTAAGGATGCCTTCTATCATTTCCTTGTCCATTCCCTCCCCCTGAGGTGGGTGTCTGTATTCAACCCCCAAGAGGATTGTGGTGCCATTTCCTGTCTCCAGGGTGACCCAGAGTGCCTCATCTGCTCCCTGTTTACTCTTTAGTTCTGTTGCTTTGATCCCTTCCCTTACACAGAGGGCTACTCCTCCTCCTCCTCCTCCTCTTTTACCCTCCCTGTCCCTCCTGTATATTGCATATCCTGGTATGTTGACATCCCAGTCATGGTTCTCTGTGTACCATGTTTCTGTGACTGCCACAATATCCAGTCATCCCTCTTCCATCAAGGCCACTAGTTCAGGGAGCTTGTTACACAGACTATGGGCATTGGTACTCATCACCTTCCATATTTTGATGGCCTTACCCCTTTTAGCCCCATCCCTGTCCTTACTGACTGCCTTTTTTTGCATTTACCTCTGTCCTGCTCCCCACTGACTTCTCTACCTTGGTGTTTACCTCGCCAATTACCGTGTTTTGTGGGGGGAGGCTGGGATTTCCCGCTCCTTTTCAGTGCCTCCCCCTTGGCTAGTATGAATGCTTGCCAATGAGTATTAAACCCATCAACTAGGATCCTGGTTCCTCTCACGGAGAGATGCAGACTACTGCACCAGTATAGGTCTGCATCCTCCAGGTGACTCCCAGTCCCCAATGAAGCCAAAACCCTGAGCTCCACACCAGTTTTCAACCATTCATTGAATTGATTGTGTGGAGTACCCTAGCATCACCCTTGCCATAGATGGGCAGCACCTCCGAGAAGGTTACCGTATGGGCTACTTGTCTAAGGCCCCTCCCCAACTCTATAAACTTCTCTTGCACTGCTCTGATCCCATTCTGAGCCAGGTCATTTGTCCTTAGGTGGACAATGACATCCAGCTCCTTCCCTCATGCAGCTGCTCCCACGATCCTGAGGATTCGCTTCCTGTCCCTCCAAGCCGTGGTGCCAGGCAGGCATCTTACCTCCCTCTCCCCTTCCTCCCCCACTTCTACCCCCCATGATCGAGTCCCCCACCAGGAGTTGTTTCCTTCCCCTGTGGGGTCCTGTGCCACCCTCCTCTAGGTCTCCTTTGTGAGGTTCCCATGAGACGTTAAACCGAGGTCCCATCTGCCTGGATTGGTGGCAGTTCAGGTGGATGTTAAAGATCCCATGGCACTTATCAAAGAGTAGAATTTCCCGTGTTCCGGGCAAATTTCCTCATTCACAAAAAAAAAAAAAAAAAAACAACACCAACAGCTTAATCTGGTTCAAGGTCAGTTGGCATTCATCTGTATCCTCCCCGGTCATGCCTGAAAATAGGCAGCATTTGTCTAGTGCACTTACCTGGTCAACAAAACTAAATAAATAAATAAATCTTCCTTGTCTCCACTGCAGGTGCCTCCATAGAAACACTATCCACCAGAACATTTAATTATGGAGGTACAGCTGGAGGGATGCACCTCTCCCTCCCTGAGCTCACCTTGGTCCAGCCACTCCTCTTTCTTGGCAACCTCTGAGGTAGCGGTGGTGGCCCTGGTGGTCCCTGGGTGGGGGAGGAGGTTTCACGAATCTTAGCCAGGTCAGCCTGGAGACGGGCAACCTCCTCCCTCAGACCATAGAGGTGCCTGCAAATAGGGTGGCCTCCAGAATATCTCCCGGAACACTGCCACCCCACAGCCCTTGCACTACACCACTCCCATCATGTCATATTTTGTGTCCCCTCTCCTGTTGCTCTGTATGCTTACTCTCTCCTATCTTTACAACTATCACCCTTCCAGTTCTGAGACAGCAACTCCCTATATTCTTCAGTAGTCTCCTTCTTCCTTGCTCAGAGTCAGACCTCCAGCAGCTAGGAGGGAGAAAGAGCTACTTTTTCCTTCAGGGTTGACAAAACTAATGTTTCTCTATGATCCTTCCCTTCCTACTGCCAAACAGAAAGTTCCTGTTGTCAGTCAAATCCAGTGGCTATAAAAGTAGAACTGTCTCAGGGTGGATGGGTGGGATGGAGAGCAATTAGTAAGAAAAACGGTAGCTTTTTAAGTCAGCTGCTTTCTGCTCTAAAAGCAAGATTTCTGTCTTCCAAAAGCTAGCAGCAGGAAGTTGTAATTGGAGTCACCTGCTTTTCTACTGCCTAAGCCACACCCCCAATTACCCTCTCTCCCCTCCTACTGATTTAGCAACCTAAGTTGATACAGTACCCTTCCCCAGTGAGCCCTTGTAATTCTCAATATCTGTACCCTCTATCCACCTGGGGGGCGTAAAATCCTCATGATGCCTAATAAATGTCAAGGGGCCAACCCCATGCAGGGTGCCTGTCCATCATCTCAGTTGGCCCAGGGCGGAGAGGGTATGTCTTCTCCATGGACTGGCTACCCAGCGGAGCAGCGTGGAGATTCTCCTAGTTGGTAAGGATCACAAGGGGTACTGAGTAAGCTGTTCTGCCTCCACCTTATACCAGCCCACCTCCTCCCAAATGCCAACATCTTTAAGCAAATATTTATAACAATGCAGCATAGTTATTATATGTTAAAATCCTCCATAGCTCCTTTTAGCAGTTCACTTCGATAGTAGGTCAGCCTGAAGCATCTACAGCGGAGGTATTAATTTTTATATTAGTATTTTTTCAAGGTTTTGGGCATATGTTTGAGTGAGAACCTCTGATGATATGTTTTTCACTAGTACATAATGCCATTTGATAAGAGATGATCCCTTAAAGGAAATGGAAATGCTATGCAATAACGGTAGGGTGCACTATATTGGGGAATACATTAATTCACTTACAGATATCTCTGCTCTTGGTGGCATCTGGTTATCTCATTAACCTTGGTTGGGTTTCAAAGATATCTTGTTTATCCTCAGTATGGTAACAAGAACTAGATGTAAAACTCCTTTTTGTAAGAATGAATGTATGGTGCTCCACTTTCTTATAGTTTCCTGTATTGTTCTGTTTGATACAAACTGAATAAAATATAACTGGTATAAAAAAAAAGACAAGTATTCACTGCCATATATTCCATCTTTAGGTTTGATTCTGCAATGTTAAAAAAAAAAAAAAATTTAAGGTGATTTTGGTAGTCTCTTAAAATATATACCACTGTACCAAGTGTAAGCAAATTGTTGTTGTAGGCACTTTTTTGTTTTGTTTTAATTAGCAATTAAGTTGTTTTATTTTTTAGTAATTTATTTTTAAATCATATGAAGTAAAATAAATATAAAATTCAGGGGATATACAGTAGACTACATTAACTATAGCAGATTTTATATTTTAAATAAGTTTAAGTGAGATGCAACTTTGGAATGTTTTTATGCACATGTTTTCACCACTGGTTCTTATTTAGAGGTACATAAAGAATACTGGACGGGTAACTATGCACAACCAATGTGTTCTGCCACAGAAGGGTTCTGATTCCCTCTGACCTCAAGAGTAAAGCTCAAGGGGTTCATGGGAATCAGAAATCCAAGGTGTCAGAACACACTGGTTATGCAAGTTGCTTATCCTGTATTTTACATACTAAAATGGGAGCAGAATAGCCATAATGGTCTCTCGACTCTGCTCGATTTTCAGCACCAAGACTGAGGGCCGATTTGGTGTCCCCCCTTGTGTTATACTGTCCCCAGCCCCAGATGTTCCACCTGTATTGGGCCTGGTCAGATTTACCCTCCCCTATACCTGTGCCTGTCCCATCCCCTCTAAACTGGCCCACAGTCTCCGCTCTACCAGCTCCCTAGGCAGTGCATTCCATGGCTCCACCACCATTTCAGTGAAATAACATCTCCTCTCCCCTCTGAGCCTGCCCCCTTCCAGCTTACACCCGTGACCTCTTGTTGCCCCACCCTCCTTTGGAACACCCTGACTGGGCCTCCTTTATTGATCCCCTTCATGTATTTAAAGACCATTATCATGTCCCCCCTGTCCCTCCTCCCCTCCAGGGTGTACATGTCTAGCTCCCTGAGCCTCTTCTTATAGGTCCTCTCCTCCAGGCCCCAGATCATTTTGGTTGCCCTCCTTTGGACCCTCTCTAGGAGTGTAATGTCCCTCTTTAAATGTGGTCTCCAAAACTGTACACAGTACTCGAGGTGCAGCCTAACCAAGCAGTTGTACAGTGGAAGGATCACTTCCGCCTTTCTGGAGGTAATCCCCCTGGTGATGCATCCCAGCATCCTATTTGCACTTGCTGTCGCCTCCCTACAGATATCCGAGTTGTTCATGTCTGACATCTACCACTACCCCAGATCCCTCTCACCTCTGTGACTTGAATCATGTCTCCTCCCAGGGTATACCCCTGGCCTGGTTTCTGACTCCCAGGTGTAGAACCCTGCACTTCTCCGCACTGAATTTTAGTTTCCATTTTCCCACCACCTTTCCAGAGCCTCCAGGCCCTCCTGCAAGGCCACCCTCCTCCTCCCCATCCACCACTGCACCCAGCTTTGAGTCGCCTGCAAAGAGACTCATCTCACTCCTGATCAACCTCCTGATGTCTGAGATATAGTTGAACAGGAGTGGCCTCAGCACTGACCCCTGGGAACCCCACTAGTAACCCCACCTTGGGGATGAGGCTAACCTCTAACCACCACCTTCTGAGTATGCTCAGAGAGCCAATTTCCTATCCATCTTAACAACTGTCTCCCTACCCCCCATTTCCTTCAGCTTAGCCAGCAGGCCACTGTGGGGTACCAAATCAAACTCCTTGCTAAAGTCCAGAAAGAGGATGTCCACTGGCCTACCCTGGTCCAGGGCCCTCGTCACCCAGTCATAGAAACTCAACAAGGTTTGTCTGGCACGATCTTCCCGTGACAAAACCATGCTGCCTATCGTCCAAGTACCATTTTACAGTGTAGTATTATATGAAATGTGTGCATTGTGTTTTTTTCTCTTTCACAAATGAAACTGACTTGTGCAATCTCTAGAGGTTCTAGAATCCTGTTCTACCACAGAAGGGTACAATCACATTCCATGAACTTTGAACTGTGGTACAACAGCATTTACAAAAAGATGGATTTCTATATAGAACAATGCTCTACATAGAAACATAGAAGTTGATGGCAGATGAAAAAAAATTACTCACCTTAGTAATTATGTTTCTTCTAATGGAGTCTTGCTGTATTTTGACTATTGCAGTTAGCCCCAGCCTTTAAACTGCCCCGGAGAACAAAGGGTTAACTTTCTATGTAGAGCACAGAATTCTGAGCTCGATGTCGGTTGAGGTCTCTGTCTGGAGCCCTTTGAAATCCAACCGTCAGAATCTTACAAGCAAAAACTCACTATCTTATGTGGAAATTGTAACATTTTTACTAGCCAACTGGCAACAAAAAGTTTTAGATTCCCAAAGGAAGACTCAAGTCAGGAAACCCAAAACCAAAAACCAATCCAAACAAGAATAATAATAAAATAAACACCCAAACCAAAAGAAGAGGGTGTAAAAGGAGCACCCCTGAGATGCAACACTGCACCTGCCCACCCACTTCCCAAAAACAGGTTCTGAGAGCGGAGGCAGGGAGGGAGGTCAGAATACAGCAAGACTCCATTAGAAGAAATATAATTACTAAGGTGAGTATTTTTTCTTCAAACAACATGAAGTCTTGCTGTATTCTGACTACTGCAGACTACCGAGCAGTACCTCCATGGAGGTAGGACAGAACCTACTTTGGGAATAGGCTCTGAAGTACTGCTGTGCCAAACCGAGCATCACTCCTAGCCTGGATGTCCACAGAGTAATGCTTGGTAAAGGTATGGACTGTTTGCCAGGTGGCTGCTTGACAAATTTCTAAGAGAGGACTATCCCTTGCAGCAGCCAGGGAAGCAGCTATACCTCTGGTGGAGTGAGCCCTCAGGCCTGAGGGTGGAATTTTTCCCAGTTTCTCATAGCAGAATTGTATATAAGACACAATCCACCTGGCAATAGTTCTCTTGGTGGCAGGTTTGCCCTTTCCCACGTCTCCATAAGTGAGGAACAACTGGAGGGAATCGAACCTGTGACCCTTGGTACGCTAGTAGCTAAGGGCCCTTTTAACATCTAAACTGTGTAGCCTCCTCTCTCCTGAAGAGGAATGATCAGTGAAGAAAACAGGAAGAGACAGACTGATTCAGGTGGAAATCTGAAACCACTTTGGGCAAGAACCTTCTATTGGTTCTAAGGACCACTTTATCTCTGTGAAAGGAGATAAAATCAGGTTCCACTGACAGTGCTTGCAGTTCACTGATATGTCTGGCAGAGGTAATGGCTACTAAAAACACAGTCTTCCAAGTCAAGTACTTAAGCTCTACTGAGGACATAGGCTCAAAGGGAGGTTGCATCAATTGAGCAATGCAAACATTTAAAATCCCAGGCAGGGGCAGGGTCTCTAAATGGAGGATTAGTATGAAGCAATCCCTTGAAAAATTTACAGAACACAGGATGAGATGATAGTGAGGAAGACTTCCCCACTGACAGAAAAGCACAGACAGCTGACAAGTGTACCTTGAGAGTAGCTGGTCTGAGACCTAGGCCATTAAGATGGACCATATAATCCAAACTGTGGGCAATTCATCAGTGTCTGGGCAAATATGCTGCTTGGAACACTAAATGCTGAATCTCTTCCATTTGGAGTTATAGGTCTTTCTAGTGGCGGGTTTTCGAGAGGCTATGAGGATATCCAGAACCCCCTGAGACAGATGCAAATCTGCATACTCTAACTCTTCAAGAGCCATGCCTTGAGATTGAGAGAGAGACTGAAGATTGGGGTACCAAATCCTCCAGAGAGGAGGTTACCAGGTTGTAATTCCTGGGAAGAGACAGGGGAAGATGGACTGCTAGGGACAGCAACAGGGGGTACCAAGGCAGTCTGGCCCAATCTGGAGGAATCAGAATCACTCTGCAAGGTTGTGACCTTATCTTGACTAAAACTCTGAACAGTAGAGGAAAGGGAGGAAGGCATACAGAAATTTCCCTTCCCAGTTCAGAATCAGAGCATCCAGAGGGACTCAGCCCAAGACTGGGGGTCTGCAAAAAGAGAGGAAGTTGGCGATTGTCTGGGGCTGCAAAGAGATCCATCTCTGGAGTACCCCACCTTGAAAAAAATCACCTTCAAGACCAGAGGGTCCAAGGACCATTCGTGATGGCCCTGTGAGATCCTGCTCAGTGCATCTGCTAGCACATTGTCCTTCCCTGGAAGGTGGACTGCTATCAGAGAAGTTTGCAGGGAATAAGCCAGGGACCACAACTTCATGGGTTCTGTGCACAAGGCCGTAGACCGCGTGCCTCCCTGCTTGTTGATGTACCACCTGGTGGTGGTGGTGGTGGTGTCTGTTCTGACTTGAACCACCTTGTTCTGCACTGACAGAGAAAGCTTGCAAGGCCAGAAAAACTACCCTGAGTTCTAGGAGACTGATATGGAGAAGGGATTCCTGAGGGGACCACAGTCCCTGGGCAGTGAGGGCCCCCAGATGGGCTCCCCAGCCCAGGAGGAAAGCATCCGTGGTAAGGACCACTGAATGTGGCCGAGTGACAAATGGGACCCCTTGTCTTAAATTGTCCTGATCCTCCACCATTGAAGGGCTTGGATCAGGGTCCGAGTCACTGGGATCAGTTTGGTAAGGGAATCCTTCTTTTGGGACCAAAATGCCCTCAGATGGAACTGAATGTCCCTCATCTGGAATCTTGCCCCTTGGACCACTGCTGTAGAAGCTGCCATGTGGCCCAAGAGCTGGAGGAAATGCCTTGCTGGTCAAGACACCTAAAGGCTGAAGGAAGAAGCCAGTTCTATAAGAACTCTTGTCCTTTCCAGGGGAAGAAAGGCTCTCGTTTTGACAGTATCCAGTTCTGCCCCTATAAAGGTAAGGAGCTGCACTGGCTCGAGAACTGACTTGGGAAGGTTGAGAAGAAATCCTAGAGAAGTGAGCACTTGCTGGGTCACTTGCAGGTCTGACTTGACTTGGTCTGGGGACTGGCCCACTATGAACCAGTCGTCCAGATAAAGAAAAATGGAAAGTTTTTGCCTTCTTAGAAAGGCAAGGACTACTGCCAGGCACTTTGTGAAAACCCTTGGGGCTGATGCTAGACCAAAGGGCATTGCTTTGAACTGATAGTGACCTGAGGGCAACTCGAACTGGAGGTACTTTCTGTGGGAGCACCTGATGGGAATGTGAAAATAGGCATCCTTGAGGTCCAGGGAGGCTAGCCAGTCCCCTGGCCTTAGCGAGGGAAGAATTATTCCCAGAGTTACCATCTTGAACTTTGGTTTTAAAAGATGTTTGTTCAGGTGTCTTAGGTCTAGGATGGGTCGTCACTCCCTTGTCTTTTTTGGGGTAGGAAGTACCTGGAGTACAGACCTTTGCCCCTGTGTAGGGAAGGAACTCTCTCTATGGCTCCTAAGGCCAGAAGAGATGAAACCTCTGCCTCTAGGGCACGGGTTTCTGAGAAACCTGCAGGTGGAAAAGATCTGGCTCTCATCTTCGGAAATTTCTTGAAGCTGAGAACCAGTCCCTGGCTTACTACTTCCAGGACCCACTTGTCTGAGGTAATAAACATCCAGTCCTGGACAAAGTAAGCCAGCCTGCCCCCTACTGGAATAGGAGAGTCGATCCAGGCAGACCCATCAGGGTGTCTGCTTGGCAGGGGCCTTAGGCTGAGGAGTGGATGCAGCCCTGCTCATCCCCCTTCTGCCTCTCCCTCTGAAGAACCCCCTCTGTGAAAAGGGAGAAGAGGCCTGTGCTTGGTAAAAAGACCTGCCCCTGCCCCTAGATTGCTGCCTTTGAGGAGTTGCTTGCCTCTCCTTGGCCTGAGCACTCCTGTAAGTGGTCCTGTACTCATCCATTTTCTTCATGTACTTCTCTGTCTGCTCCCCAAACAGAGAATTACCCAATACAGGAAAATCCATGGCCTTAGCCTGGGTGTCCTGTGAGAGGCTAGTACACCTGAGCCAAGCCATTCTCCGAAGAGCCACAGATGCAGCCATGACTCTTGATGACACATCACTGGAGTCCATAGCAGCATGAAACTGTACTTTTGATGCCTCAATCCCATCTGCAGCCATCTCCTCCAGCTCCTTGGCTAGCTGGGGGGAGGCCTGTTTAGCCAGTGCCAGTACAATGTCCCACCTGGACTTCTGGTACCTGGCTGTATAGGCCATATAATTTGCCTGCATGAGTCCCAAGGAAGATGCCATGTACTGTTTTTTTGCCATGGCATGAATCTTCCTGGAGTCTCTGTCTGGGGGGTGTGAAGCCAAGGGTATGTTTTCCATCATTTCCACATAATCAGGCTCCTCCTGATCCTCCATTGCCTCCTCCATAGGAAGCTGGAGAGTTTCAGCCACTTTCCTGTAAAACAGAAAATGGGAAGGGGACTCGGAAAGCCTAGAAGGGGATACACCCGAAGGTCTGTCCGGGGAGATGTCCAGTTCCACAGGCACATCCAGACTTTCACCATCATCTTCAAACTCCTCCTCCTCAAACTCTGGTTCATAAAAATTCTCAGGGTACAATCTTGAACCGGGGAACCGGCTAATCTAACCACTGAAAAGGTGTCGGATCAGTCCGGAACGGAGAAGCGATTCCACAATTTGAGATCGCTCTGTTCTATTCTCGGCGGTCAGAACATGAACCTCTGGATCCAAACCGGTCGATTTTTCTTTGCGTTCCTTTTTGCAGGGAACCGACCCTCAGGATCGGGTTTCTTCTGCTCAAGAAGTATCGCCTCTGGTCAGAGGGCACTCCTTCTGTTCAGTCGAAACCGAACTGGCTGGCCATCCAGGTCAGCGGACTCTCGGCCTCCGCTTCCCTCAGTCTACCTAATTCTTTTCAAAGGTAGATTTAGGAAAATTTTTACAAATTTGGCAGTCTGTATCGAGGTGTTCAAACCCCAGACATAAACACAGGTGGTGTGGGGTCAGCCTTAGCAAAGACCTCCCCACACTCACTGCAGTGTTGAAACCAAGTGGGCTCGTTTTTTTCTGTTTCTCAGACATGGCCAACCTAACCAAACTTACCCTTTTATGGCAACTGCCAGGCAAGACTCTTATCGTGGTTCCTAACCGTGTCATTTAGTGTTAAAAACATTCAAAAACTTTTAGAACCGATAAGGACCGTAACCACACTCTAAAGTAAAACACAAGGATTCAATACAAATGATTGGTTCAGCCAAACCGATCTAACACTTTACAATTTCCACACAGAAATCAGAACAAAACCTATCTAGTACTCACGGTACCACAGACAGAGACTGAACAGACTATGCGGAAATAAATTCGGTAAAAACCAACAACTTAACCGAGACTTTAACCGACTTTCAAACCGAGCTGAAGGAGAAATCTCTGGAGTGACTGTTCAGTGAGGCGGAGTAAAGAAACTGACGGTTGGATTTCAAAGGGCTCCAGACAGAGACCTCAACCGAGCTCGAGCTCAGCATTCTATGCTCTACATAGAAAGTTAACCCTTTGTTCTCCGGGGCAGTTTAAAGGCTGGGGCTAACTGCAATAGTCAGAATACAGCAAGACTAAATGTTGTTTGAAAGAAAGCAAGTCCCATCCAGTCGGCCAATTTTTTCTACTTTATGAATGTGCCATAGGCCTTTACTGTCAATGGCCTATTTATTCATACTCGTCTGTATTTCTCCCTTATGCTTATCCCATGTCTGTTTGAAGCCTGCACTGTATTCATATCCACCACTTCCTGAGGTAGGCTGGTCCATGCATCCACCACCCATTCTGTGAAAAAGCACTTCCTCACATTACCCCTTAATCGGCCTCCCTCTAATCTCGTGCTGTGTTCTCTTGTCCTGCTATTTTTCTTATACTGAAACATGTTAGACCCTTTCACCTTGTTAATGCCCTTAAGATATCTGAATGTTTTGAACACATCACCTCTCTCCCTCCTTTGCTCTAGGGCATACATATTGAGCTCCATTACTCTGTCCGCATATGTTTTCTGATGCAGTCCCTGCACCATTTTGGTTGCCCTTCTCTGGACTGCCTCCAGTTTGTTAATGTCCTTGTACAGGTGCGGCCTCCAGTATGGCATGCACTCCAGATGGGGCCTAACCAGGGTCTTGTAAAGAGGGATTATTACCTCGCTCTTACAACTTGGGATACCCCTATCAATACACCCCAACATCCCTGTAGCCTTACCTACTGCTTTAGTGGTCTGCTTGGATGATTTCCGGTTCATCTGTGATGATGATGCCCAAGTCTCTTTCTTCCCTTGTGATTGCCAACAACTCCCCTCCCAACCTATAGGTAGCTTCAGGGTTTCTCTTCTCTATGTGCATGATCTTGCACTTTGTGATAAACCCCAGCTGCCACTCTTCAGACCATTTTGCCAGTTTTCCAGATCTCTTCTCATTCTGCCCACCCCATCTGGATCATCTACTCTGTTGCAGATCTTGGTGTCATCTGCAAACAGGCAAACCTTACCCTCCAGTCCATCTGCAATGTCACTGATGAAGATACTGAAGAGGACTGGCACCAGGACTGATCCCTGAGGTACCCTACTTGTGACTTGCATGTCTTCTGACTGTATACCATTTACCACCACTCTCTGTTTTCTGCTCGCCAACCAGTTTGCAACCTAGCTGACCAACTTCTGACCCACCCTGAGCCTACCCAGCTTATTAATCCATCTTCTATGTGGAATAGCATCGAGAGCTTTGCTGAAGTCAAGGTAGGCGACATCAGCTGCACCCCCTTGGTCCACCACTCTGGTTACCCAGTCAAAGAAATCTATGATATTAGTTTAACAGGACCATCCTGTTAAAAAAACTCAGAAAAACAAATAATGGGGTCAGCAACTCAAAGGCTGTAATCACTGATGACTTTATTACAAAAATATGTAAAAACAAATAAGAGTTCTCTCAAATGCAAGCATGCAACAATACGAGAACCCAAAGTGGTATCGCAAAAACGGCAAATATTGCAGAGAGAACACCAATGCGTGTTATAAACCAGTCAATAGACTTTCAAATATGCAGTACTCAATAGCCCAGAGGACACCTGAAGCCAGCAATAAGACGTATCGGCGGTCACGGAAAAACCTACAAAATTTGCAGGAAAAACAAACTATTATTAATGGAGCACCTTTATTTTATGTAATGACCAGTCCCTATAGCCCTGGAGCGGTATGTTTGTTTCGTCTGCACATTTTTGTAGGTTTTTCCGTGACACCACTTTGGGTTCTCATATTGTTGCATGCTTGCATTTGAGAGAACTCGATTTGTTTTTACATATTTTTGTAATAAAGTCATCAGTGATTACAGCCTTTGAGTTGCTGACCCCATTATTTATTTTTCTGAGTTCCTTGTCTTAACTCCTGGGGTATGTGCACTTCTCTGTCTTTTTGAGACTCCATGGTCCTTTAAGTTTGTTTATGGACCTTGTAACTTTTTTTTTTTTTTAGGACCATCCTGTTGTAAACCCATGCTGTCTTGGATTATGTGCTCCTATGGATTCCAGGTGTTGCACTATCCTTTCCTTAAGGAGGGCCTCCATAATCTTGCCCACTACTGAGGTAAGACTTACTGGTCTGTAGTTCTCTGCCTCCTCCCTGCTGCCACTCTTGTGGAGCGGGATCACATGAGCCTTTCTCCAGTCTTCTGGGACCTCTCCTGTGCTCAGAGACTCACTAAGTAGCTCTGCTAGTTCCACCCTTACCTCCTTTAGTACCCTGGGATGTATGCCATCTGGTCCCATTGCCTTGTCTACCCTGAGCTTAGCGAGCACTTGTAGGACCCTTTCTTTTGTGAAGGAACTTGTGCACACTTCCCTCCCTCCCCCATGTCCATGGTGCTGAGCTGTGGGCCCTGCCCTACCTTCTCCTCAGTAAATACTGAGCAGAAGTATCTATTTAGGATAACTGCATTTCCTTGGTGCTCCTCCACATATTCCCCCTTATCCCCTTTGATCTTAGCAATACATACACTATTATTAATTAGTAAACTACAGAAATTACAGTAACATTTGTTTATGCAACTAGATATCTCGTATACAATGCAAGGATGAAATAAGAACAGTTTCTCAGCATTACAGTAGATCTTCGAGAGAATCTCCTCCATTGGGCCACACCTTTGGAACTATAAGCCATCAGTGTCAGGACTACACGGAAACTGTTGCTAGTCGGGAGGCCTCCCACAATGACTGGCAACATCGGCACCAACAACATGGGTGGCACCACTGCTTCTCAGTTCCTTGCCAGAGGTGAGCTTGAAGGGGCTTTAACACGAGGAACCAGAAGACCAGACCAGTGCCAGGCATACAAGGAGAGACATGGGACTAGAAAATAGTATACGTAAGGCACTTATAGAAACCTCCAAAACAAGGCAGTGGACAAACCTGCCAGCTTATACCTCAGAAACGGATAACGAAGGTGGGTGCATTCTGGGCAAATGGAGGAGATTCTTCCAAAGATCTACAGTTAAAGTGAGTAACCGTTATATCTTCACAGAGGATATCTCCTCTACTGTACCACACTTTTGGAACAATTCTCAAGTAGTACAAAGTACCCAGGAAGGATGATAAATTCTGATATGCCATTAGGATAGAAGGCCTTGCAGTACCGCAACACCAAAGCCAGCAAGTCTATGACAGACGATGCCTAGACTGTAGTGCTTTAGTGAAAGTATACAGTGCTCCATGTGGCAGAAGCACATTTCAGCTGCAGAAACGTTCTGAAAGCAAGCAACAGAAGTGGCCATACCACATGAAGAGTGGCCACGAACAGTACCAGACGTTCTTTACAGTCCTTCCTATAATAAAAAATAATAATAATAATAATAATAATAATAATATAGTTAGCCAGCCATTTGGACAGGCACTGTTTAGTCAGAGGCACACCCTCTTTCCGAGGGAAGAACAAAACAAAAAGATGAGAGGGCTTTGTGCAAACCTTAGTGTGATCAAGGTAGAAACATAGTAATCTATGTACATAATCAAGTGTATGGACCAATGCTTTACCTTTGTTAACATGCTCCAGATAATACACAGTAAGGTGAATGGTCTGATTCAATATAAAGTCAGAGACCACAATCGGCAGAAAATGAGGACTGGTCCGCAAAGACACCCTGCCCTTGTGGAAAATCAAATAAAGAGGTTCATGCATCAGAGCCTGACGCTCAGAAATTCTACAAGCAGAAGTCATGGCAAACAAAAACAGTGTCTTCCGTGAAAGGAAACGCATCTCAAAGGCTGCAGCAGGCTCAACCGGCTTCAAAGTCGATTACTTAGGAACTAAATTAAGGTCCCAAAGCGGAACAGGTTTACTAAAACGTGGGACACATATGCAGAATGCCTCTTAAAAACTTACAAGACACCTCTAGTTGTGCCACTGTGCGCCCATCATGAAAAGCGTAAACAGCAGCCAAATGTACTTTAATGGACAAGTAATGAAGACTGGAGTCAGATAATGGCAGAAGGTAGTCCAGTACAGTATTTACAGCACACAAACGGGTCCACCAAATGAATGTGCACACCATATGGAGACGTGCTTCCACTTCAAAAAGTATGTGAAACCCCAAAATGGACAATGAGTAGGTCTTCAGGATAGAGGCATGCAGATCAAGAGAAGACTGCAGGTCTGGATGGACCAAGGACTCCTGAGATAGCACACTCTGACGGAGGGAGAGCTAAACAAGAGACTCCACAGCCAGGTGCTACAGAAACGGAATCCAAATCGGGTGGCATGCTCTGCCCACAGCTTGATCAGAACCCTCTGTACAAGAGTAATCACAGGAAAGCTATAAAGGAACATCCCTTTCTAAGAGAAGGATAATGCGCCCAAGCCAGAACATTTGGGGCCCCGGAGCAAGCAAGCAGGAATGTAGCAGTTTTGCATTGTGTGGGGATGCAAAGCTGTTTCCTCTCTGAATGACCCATCTTGCGGAGAGGTCGTTTGCTATGGAGGTCAGAGCTCCCATTCATGCATGCAGGAACTGAGACCTGCTTAGCCTGTCTGCCAAGATACTTTGGACACCTGGGAGAAACAAGTCTGACAGCCGAGAGCCATGACACATGGCTCAGTACCATACTCTCATCGCTTCCCTGCGTTGAGGATAAGGGTGCGTACCCCCTTACTTGTTTATCTAGTGCATGACACATACGAAAAAGCCAGTGGAAGAAGGCCATTTGGTCTATCAAGTCTGCTTGTATTGCAAGGTCCAGTTTGAGCTAATGCCCCATCCCTCTCCACTCCTCCCAACCCGTGATCTTTATTTATTTTATTTAGTTTTTGTTGACCAGGTTAAGTGCACTAGACAAATCCTGCCGATTTTCAGGCACGACCCGGGGGAGGGGGATACAAATGAATGCCAACTGACCTTGAACCAGATTAAGCTGTTGGTGGTATTTTTAGTGAATGAGGGAAATTTGGCAAGGACACTGGGGAAATTCCCCTACTCTTTTCGATAGGTGCCATGCGATCTTTAACATCCATCTGAACTACCACCAGTCCAGGCAGATAGGACCTCGGTTTAACGTCTCATCCGAAAGACGGCACCTCAGAACTGCAGCACCCCTCTCATGTTGCACTACAGTGTCAGTACTGGGATATTAACCCAAGTGCCAGATGTGGAAACTGAACCCACAGCCCTCTGATCTCCTGGCCTCAGAGGTGAGTGTGCTACCTACTGAGCCACCGACACTGCTTCACCTTCCCTTTACCTTCCCCCATGTCTATCCCAGCCCCTCTTAAAGCTGCCCACTGTCTTCAACAAGATGACCTCTTCCAGCAGAGCATTCCAAGTGTCCACCACCCTCTCTGTGAAGAAGTGCTTTCTGACCTCTACAGAAATACAAGTCCCAAAAAGGTAGTGCGCACAATGGGATTCAGTGTGTTGCATGAAATAAAGGAATATCCAGATATCAAGTAAGGTTAAACTTTTCTTTACTTTGTAAATCCTTCTCAGGCAGCAAACAAGAAACTATACAAAATCAAATGGCCATACGTGCCCCTAGCGCCTCAACTCTCACGAGTCTTCAGAAGGGGTCCCAGCCTCTCTTAAAGCTGGCCACTGTCTTCAATGAGACCACCTCTTCTGGCAGTGCATTCCAAGTGTCCACCACCCTCTCTGTGAAGAAGTGCTTCCTAACCTCCATCCTAAACCTCCCACCCTCCAGCTTAAGACTGTGACCCCTCATGTTATGGTTGCCATGCAGCTTAAACAGACTCTCCTTATCAACCTTATTTATCCCTTTCAAGTACTTGAAGGTCCCAATCATGTTCTGTCTCTCTCCCATCTTCCAGGGAGTACATGTTCAGTGCCCTCAACCTCTCCTCGTATGCCTTACCCTGCTGATCAGCTATCATCTTTGTAGCCCTCCTCTGGACCTTCTCCAGCAGTTTAATGTCCTTTTTGAGGTGTGTGCACCAGTACTGAACTCCACACTCTAGATGCGGCCTTACCAGTGACCTGTACAAGGGCAGTATAACCTCCTCTCTCCTACTACTGATCCCCATAGATATGCATCCCAGCAACCTGTTTGCCTTTGCTGCTGCTTTCTTGCACCGCGTGGAGTGCTTCAGGTCACTAGTGATCATAACTCCTAGGTCCTTCTCCTCCCCTGATGCAGATACTCAGACTCTATCCGGGTAGTACTCTGTCCTGGGATTCTTGGCACCAATATGCATAACTTTGCATTTCTTGGCATTTGATGCCAAGCTGCCAGATCCTGGACCACCTCCCCAGGTTTTCCAGATCTTCCTGTAGGTCCTATATCCCTTCAGCTGTGTCCACTCTCCCATAGAGCTTGGTGTCATCTGCGAATAGGCACATTTTGCCCTTAACGCCATTCCCAATGTCATTAATGAAGACACTGAACAACATGGGCCCCAGCACCAAGCCTTGCGGGATCCCACTGGTTACCTCTCTTGTGCCAAATAACTCTCCCCCCTCTCCCCACAGCCACTGTCTGGATTCTGTCCCTCAGCCAGTTTTCTACCCATCTGGCCATCTTTTCCCCCAACCCCAAGATCCACCAATTTCCCAATCAACCTTTTGTGAGGCGCAGAGTCAAAGGTCTTGCTGAAATCAAGAGAGAGGATGTCTACCGCTTGGCCCGTGTCTACCGTCTTAGTGACGCAGTCAAAGACGTCAATCAGGTTTGTTTAAGACGATCTCCCCCCCATGAACCCATGCTGCTTCGCATCCTGGAGATCATGCTCCTCTAGATATTCCACCAACCTTTCCTTCAGTATTGTCTCCATAAGCTTGCCCACAATGGAGATCAGACTGACTGGTCTGTAATTCCCTGGCCATCCCTGGGATCACTTTTTGTGAAGGGCACTACATGTGCTGTTCTCCAGTCCTGCGGTACCACACCTGACTCTAGTGAACTATTAAATAGGTCTGCCAGTGGCCCCGCCAGCTCCTCGGCCAGTTCCTTTAGTACCCTTGGATGTACTCTGTCCGGGCCTGGTGATTTGTCCACCTTCAATGCCAGCAGCACCTCCCTCCCTCCCTCACTCTATCCTCCTCTATCACTACATCTGTGTTCTCCTCCTCCCCCCCTGCTCTTTTCCCTCCTGAAGGCACTGGTTCATCATTCTCCCTGGTGAAAACGGAACAGAAGTATTCATTTAGTATCTCTGCTTTCCCCCCATTATCCTCTGCCCACTCCACCCCTTTCTTAAGCCTAACAATCCTTTCCTTGTTGTCCCTTTTCTTACTTATATAGTGAAAGAAAGCCTCCTCCCCTTTCTTAATTCCTTCAGCTATCTGCAGCTCCTTCTGTGCCTTAGCTCGCCGGACTTCCTTACTTGCCTCATTAGCCAACCTTAGGTAATTTTCCCTATCCACCTCTCTCGGTCTTCCTGAATTTTCTATAGGCCAACCTTGTTTCCCTTACTGCCTGGGCAACCCCAGAACTGAACCAGCTGGGCGCTTTGGCCCTAGTGTTCTTCTCCCTGAGCCCAACACACTCATCTGTGGCAACCAGTATTCCTTCCTTAATGATGGACCACCTTTGGTCCACCCCCATATCTGCTCTGATGCCTACCAGATGGCTTCTGAGCACTTCACCCATTTTCCTGAAGTCCGCCTTCCTGAAATCCAAGATTTTGGTCTTAGTCGGGAGGTTTTCCCTGCCCATATCCAACTGGAACCACACTGTGCAATGGCCACTTCCACCCAGTGGCTCCCTGATCATTAGTTCCTGATACACAGATATTGTCTGTATGAAATCAACAAGGGACACTGGCTGTTATGCTCTTAAAAAGCCTGGAGACCAAACAGAACAGCTCTCCTCTCCAGAAAACTGATTCAGAGATTGAACTGAATGATCCAGGACCCTTGGGTCTGAAAGGACCTGAGATTGGCACTCTAGCCAAATCCCAAGGCATCTGTTGTGAGGATCTGCATGGGAGGCGGGAGGAAAGAATGGAATGCCATGTAACAGGTTCTGGAGGTCCATTCACCATACTAGAGCATGGCAAAGTGGAGTACGTGATGATGAGCATTTGTTCCAACACATCAGTCAACTGATGCCATTGTTCCCAAAGAGTCCAATGTGGTATGCGCATATGGAGAAAGGGGAAATGAGAACCATAATGATGGCCATAACCGCCAGCCCCAGTAGACACAACATTGTCTCAGCTGACACATTAATGACTTCTGTGCATCAGCAGGGCCTGGGCAACAGCAGCCTCTTTCCTCTCTGCAGGCAAGAAGGCAGTGCCCACTGCCATACCCAGCACCACACCAATATTCTGGAGGGGCTGACAAGAATGAGGACGGATTTTGGTACATTCACTGTGACACCTAACTCCAAGAACAACTGAGGAGACACTACTACAGAGAGAGAGAGAGAGAGAGAGAGAGAGGTGGCAGGTTGGAATGCACTGCCAGAGAAGTTAATCTCTCAAAGGACAGTGAATAGCTTTAAGCGGGGTTGGGATCAAGTCAGAGGCAGGGTTAGTGCAGACCAGAAAACAAAGGGGGGAAAGAGGAGGAAGGGAGGGGTTCTGGTGGGGGTGAGGCAGCTGTAATGATATGAAATTAAGTGCTGCACAATTGGGCAGACTTGATAGACCTGTGGGCCTTTTTCTGCCAGCAATTTCGTATGTACGTATGTCTCGTTTTGGACAATGCATACAGAATTACTTCGCTGGACAAGGACTTCAGGAGCTAGTCATCCAGACGGGGAAGACAAAGCCCTTCTCTCTGAAGGGCTGCTGCCACAACTGCTAAGCATTTGATAAATACCCACAATGCCGAGGATAAGCCAAAGGGCAAGGCTCGGAACTGATAATGGCTGCCGTCCAGCATGAAGTGGTGGGGTACTGCCTGTGGCACTTGAGAATCTTGATATTAAGGTATGCATTTCTCATGTCCAGGGCACACAGCCAATCTCCCTTTTGCAGCAGGGAGATGAGGGCCTAAAGAGACACCATTAAAACCTTTTTTGTATTCAATGAACAAGCTTAGGTCTTGCAGATCAAGTACAGGACTCAGATCTCCTGCCCACTTGGGAACCAGAAAGTATCTGGAATAAAACCCTTTCTTTCTTGAGAAGGAATAGGTTTGATTGTGAGTAAGTGACTGAATCTCCATTTGCAGAAGGGACAAGTCTCCTCCCTGCTGCGTGTCACTGATTCTATCTTCTCTGGGATGGATTAGTGGCACTAAATTCATCGATCTGCCCAAAGCCTTCTGGACTCGCAGCTCCCACTGTTGCTTGGTTCCATACCTATCTAAAAGGTTAACAAAAGTCAATACAGGGTGGAGGTGCCCTGTCACCTCCCCTTCTTAACCAGGCTAGTGTCCCACAGGGCTCCATCCAGGGTCCCATCCTTTTCTCCATCTTCCTAAATGACCTTCCCTCTGCCTATGCCAACTCACATATCCACACGTATGCAGATGACACAGTCATCTTCACTTCGGGCCCCTCCACCGCAGCAGTGGAAGACCTGGCGCCAGTGGACTTCCAACAACATTCTTCACAAGTTCCAATACAACTAACTCAAAATCAACACCCCAAAATAAATAAATAAATACATAAATAAATAAAACAGTGTCCATAACTTTTGGTACCAACCAGAAGCTGGCCAGACCCACTGCACCTCTGTTTTCACCATGCTGGATGGCACACCTCTTGAAGCATTTCAGTCCTGCAAGTACATTGGAGTGTGGCTTGATGGTCAGCTTGACTTTTCAACCAACATCAATGCCATCCATACAATACTCCATCCCACGCTTGATGCCTGTACCGCGACAAAGGACTTATCTCTGTATGTCCACAGGGAGCTTGTTGCCAAAACAGTGCTCCCTGTCTTCAATTATGCGGATGTCATCTGTGGCACTGACTCTTCCACTTCAGTCACTAGACTGTACACCCTCTGTAACTCCTTCTGCCACTTTGTTACAAACCCCCCCCCCCAGACACACACCACAGTTCACCGTATTCAACCTTAGCCATCCTCCCTCTGTCCTCATATCACCAGGTTCACTGTACCTCCTTCATATCCAAATACTGGTTTAGTTCACTTCCCTCTTACCTCACCTCTCTTCTCTCCCAACTCCCCTCTGCTTCCTGTTCCCTCTATTCCAGGAACCATCGCACTTTTGACAATCCTCATTCCCGCTTCTCAGCTGGGCTATCTACCTTCTCTTATCGACTTTCCTCGCTCTGGAACTAACTCCCCTCCTCCCTCAGACTCTCCCCATCCCCTGGCTCCCTCATGCACCAGTTGAAACTCCAACTCTCCCCACTTATTCCTGTCACCCTTCCTCCAGACATCTCCCGGGCCAAGTTTTAACCATCCTGGTAAGCAGACGGATGTGTCCCCACTCCTGCCTTGGATTCATTACCACACCACCACAGTTTCTCCGCCATTAAAAGGTCAGGTATTACCTCGCCCTACAGGCCAATCTCCTACTGACAATATTGTTCTTGTTCACCGTGTACTGTTACCACTTCTGAATATGCACTTGTTAGGTCTTATTATTGAGCTGTGCCATATTTTATTCTTTGCACATACAGTTTTTCTGTTTAGTCTAATTTTGTACAAAATGTTTACCAAACATTTTCCTGCTGTTTTACATTAATGTGTGGTGCTGCTGTTCTTCCACTGGCCCCTCCCCCAGGGTTGCACCTGAAAATAAGCTTTGCCTCAGTGCGCCTCTCCCAGTTACCAATTTTCAAATAAATAAAGTGGCCCAGAGGATACTGAGAAGGAGGTGGAGGATGTACTGCAGGGACAGACAGCAGCTCTACTATTTCCAGGACCCATTTATCAGTCATGATCTCCCTCTACTTTTAAAGATGAAGGAAGAGCCTGCCCCACCCCCATGCGCACCCCAAGGCAGCAGTGGAGGGGGAGGAGATACAGAATCAGAATGTAAACGGGAGCAGCAGTGTCGTGCCGCCTCTTGTATGGTTATCAGGGGGATGGGACCTACACTGCAGGAGCAGGGCAGCTGATGGCACAGCCACTACAGGCAACGGGCTTAAAAAATGAGCCCCTACTACACCCCATAGAGGGCTTAGGGTCAGAGACTTGAGGGATCTTAAGGTTATCCTGGAGGTTTGAAACTTAAAGAGAGTTTTCTACACCCCCCCCACCAAAACAGCCTGGAATGGCTATAAGCAACATTCAGCACAGACTGTTGTACATCAGAGGTATACCCAGCCAAATGAAGCCAGGAACGTCTCCGAATGCATATACAAGAGGCAGCAGCCATGGTGGAAGCATCAGGAGCAGCATATGCAAAGCTTAACAGACGCTTATCAGTATCTACACCAGCTGAAGCAGCTTCAAGCAAATCAGCCTTGGCAGGACTATCAGGTAGAGCCCGAATAATAGACATAGCAGATTTCCACAAGCTATTTTGATATTTAATCATATGAGCCTGGTAGTTAGCAATTCTGAGGCCTAAGGATGCAGATGCATAAGTCTTCTGACTGTGACATCCAGCCTCCTGGATTCTTTATCAGGAGGCTGGGAGTTCATGTGTTTAGGGTCTCTAGAATGATCATGAGCAGCCATGATAACCACAGAATTTGTTTCAGGCTGGGAGGCATAATAAGGCTTAACATAAACATCAGGGTACTGCTTATCAGCCTTTCTGAGCTCTGCAGACACGATATTAGGCCAACGCCAAGTAAGCGCTGTTGATGGCACAGCCACTACAGACAACGGGCTTACAAAATTAGCCCCTACTACACCCCATGGAGGGCTTAGGGAATGACAATAGAGAGCAGTAAGCACCACACAAAAAATCCATCAAGTTTCTTTTGGTGGAGTCCTCCTCTTCCGCTTCAAATCCTATGAGATCATGGATTTGTCTGAGCAAAGCCTGAAGAGAGGCATCTTCAGGAGGACAGCTAGGGGTTCACACCACAGAGTCCTCACTGCATGACGAGAGGGTGAAACTGGAAGGTAACCCCACCTCATAGGGATCAATGTTACCTTTATTCATCCTCCAAATCCTCTTCCATATTAAGGCAATCGATCAGGATGCTATTCTTCTTTGATGTCCAAAATGACAGGAGTAAAAGTTGCAGCTGAAGACAGAGGCAGCAGCTGCACTGGAGGAATAACTGGAGTGCTTTTAAATCCTACTGACAAGGGTGCTAACAGGGGAAGCTCCATCGACAGAACAGCCACTATCGTCCACGGGAGTGATAGTAGCAGTCAATGAAACAGTTCAGAGAATGACGCCAGCACTACCTGCGAGTCGACGGCACCCTGTAAAGTGCCCAGGACTACCGATGTCGAAGGGGTAGAACACGACATATGCTGCATACCGTCCACAGCAGGTATGGCTGCCCCAGACCCCAATCTTTGTGTCTAATCAATGATGGGGGGGCTGTAGTAGTCACTGCTGTAGCAGATGAGGACTTGCCCCTCATTCAATGGAGACCCCAACCTCACCGGGGAAGCACAAGTCTTGTCCTTATGATTGTGGTGATGACTAGAAGAGGATGACAGACTACTTTTCTGTGTCTTTGATCTTGGTCCTCGACGACTGCGTAGGCAACAGGCATTCGAATAAGAGGAAGAAGCTTGCCTGGAGCTCATGGCCTCGGCAGTAGCTCTCATGACCTTAATGGCGATGAAGGTTTCTACAGCCTTATTTTGCTATCTTCTTGTGGCCCGACTGAATCCCTAGCAGATCTTGCAGGCCATAAAGTTGTGGGACAGGCCCAAACAGCAAACACATACCGTGTGAGCATTGTCACTGTAGATCTTGTAACCGCAGGCACAAAACCTAAATAAAGGTTCTTTTGACGGTAGCATAAAAGGACATAAAGTAACTGAAGTTTGGAAAATATTATAATAAAGTCAAAGAACAGCATTGCTTCTCTGTAGGTCTGATGAGCGACTGACAGCAGAAGAATGAATGAAGGAGCAATGGAGCCACCCATATTACATATGGCACCCAGTTAGCAAAAGTTTATAAGTGGTCCTGATGCCAATGGCTTACTGTTACAAAGATGTGGTCCAATGGAGGTGATATCCTTGAAGAAGATCTAAATCTTACATGCTGTACGGCTAGCACAGTGTCAGCCTTACCACTTGCAATCCAGATGACACGGGTTTGCAATCCATGCTCGAGATGTCTGGTGCCAACCAGCACGCCAGGCAGAGACAGCGCTAACATGCACCAAAAGGGCAAAAGTTGCATCCTCCCCAAACTGACCCCTCTTTTCTTTGCCAGCGGGTCCAAGTTGATGCGCCTACTCTAACAATATCTAAAGGAAGGGAATGGGAACTGTTCAAAATCTGCCACTGATTATGTTTTGGCTCACTAGGTTCCTCTTTAGAGCCACATTTATTACACCAGTGGGTCCAATTCGACCCATGTTTTAAACCCCCAGTGCGGTCACTGACGCCAGGGCTCTGAAATTAATCTCAAACGTCTACTGCCTTGGAGGAGAGAGGGTACCTCTTTCCACTGCACAGCTGTCCCCAGGTGGCCCAGGGGAAGGTGCGTCATTGGGGAAGGAATAAGTGGTCCCACTGGCGCAACGTTACGCTGAAAAACACACGTTCACTTGGAAAATGAAGTGGTGGCATCATACAACCTGAGTGGGGCCAGCAGGGGAGTTCTTAAGTTAGGGCATAACTCGCCCAACCTTCTGACACTGCTGACAGGCTTTCTGCTGGGTCACAATGCAGGACCATGCCTTGGAGAGGGCTAAAGGAAGGATTTGTGGTAAAAATGTACCCAGTAGCCCCAAGCGGATGAAGCTGACCCACACCAGAGTAGGGTCTTACCAACTCCTCCTGTGCCTCACCGGCTCCTCTGTCCAGACCTCGACCATCAACTGAAGTAGCCTCTCCTCCTCACTTGATGAACCACTGGGTACCCCACCCAACGGGAACAAGCTGTAAAGTTATGGCTGGGATTCAGGAGAGCATGTCAAGTAGTGGGTGGTGGTGGGTTTGACTATCAAAGGACTCCCTATAGCGGACTTGGGCCATTGGAAGAAGGACCTGGCAGCTGGTGAGGAGAAATGGGGGGGGAGGGTAAAAACAGCAAGTAAAATAAACTACATCTTTAAAAATTTACAGTCTAGTTTCATTTTTTTTCCTCTCCAAGCATACTGCTGTAACAAGTTACCACAGCTTCTTGGAAGAGCCTACGATAATCTGGAACAGTTTCTTTCTCTGTTTCTGAGGTAAGTAGAAAGACACATAATCATCACCAGTTTCTCTTCAGCCTGGTTTTGTTAAATATTAAGACCAAACAGTTTCCAGACAAGGTGTGCCTATCTTTAATTTTAAATGAGTTGTGTATAATTATGAGGAACCCAGTTGTGCTTTCTGAATTTTAAATTGTTATGATGCAAGTTACCATAAAAATCTATCTGGCCATCATAAGTGCCAGGTTTGTAAATTTTTTGGTGGGGCCCAGGGGTCAGGGGCCAAAGTCCCCAGCGGGGGTCTATGGGAGCAGACCCCATCCCAAATACCTTGAGACTAGTCTGTTCCTCCATGTTTTTCACTCCACTTTGGAACAGCCCCCTCATTTTAGTATTTGGATACAATACATGTTTTTAAAAGTTCCCACCCACCATGAAAAAATTAAATATCCAGGCACTGTGTTGTGCTGTGAAGCACAGTAATGGAGATTGGGCAGGTTGGCCCCGCCTAGCAATCAGAGCAGGACTTCCGGACTTTTGAAGCTTGGAGTTTTTTTTTTTTTTGTTTCCAACATGGCTCCGCCATCACGGAAGCCCAGATGTTTTTTCCTCCTGTAATGGTCTCGAAGCATGGTATGGACAAAAGTTACTTTTGAATGATTTTCGCCATTGGCTGCAACAGCTCATCATCAGCCAATAGTGGCCAGCCAGAGGTGGAGGGTTATACACCACGACGAGCAGCGTGCCATCAAAATGAAAGCCACCTCCATTTTTTTTTCCTCCTCCAACCTAGAGTCCACACACACCATGCATCAGGAGGAGTGAGTGTACTGTATAGCATCATGGGTCGGGAGAAGTGTATACTGCTACAGTGCCGTGAGTCGGGACTCAGGAGAAATGTGCTGCGCCAAGCACTGCAGCACCGATAACTCAGCCAGCACAGAGAAGACCAGGTCAGATTATTATTCTAGAATTTCTAATGTAAAGGGTTGAAGAAATGTTTAGTAGGAGATAACAGGTTGTATTAAAAAAAAATTCTTGTTTGTGTGGTGCATGCTGACAACAGAAACAGCTCCTATCTGTGTGTGAGAACTAAGGAGGGGGACAACACTAGTCAAAACGTCCTGTCCTCCAAGTCCCAGCCAGCGATCGAAATTAACATACACAGCATGTTCCAATTTCAAGTAGAAACAGGCTAGTGCATGTAATTTTCTCCACTGCATGCACTGTAGTGCATGTAGTTTGGTACTTGGTTTTCTGGCTGCAATAAGAGGCGCCACAAGGGGCACAGGAGAAACAGGAGGGGAACAGGATTAACCACCCCCCCAATTGGATGTCGGTGCCGCACGGCCAAACATTTTTTCCTCCACCAGACATTAGCACTGTGTGGCTGCGCAGCCGGTGGGTTTTTTTTTTTTGCTCCTCCCTCTTTCCCTTACCGGCCACTCCTTCAGGCCGCCTGGGACCCACAGCCACCCTTCTCCCCAGTCGCCATCTGCTGCCCCTGCTACTGCCAGTCCTGGGTGACCCAATGTAACCCTTCGTCGGGTGGGTCCCCCCTCCGGGGGAGAAGTGCCCTTAGGCACAACCAGTTAGCCCTGGGGCCAGCGAGGGGTCAGCATGGACTATCCCGGGCTACCGTGGCACGCAGGGGACCAGTGACCATCATCTGGTTGGTCAGGGAGCTTTTTCCTCTTTTCTGGCTGCCCACTGTATCCCGACTGGGCTTGCGTGGGGACGGTGACCTGAGGCTGGGACGTGCAGGGGCATGTCGAGGCTACACACCCCCTAGCATGACTCCAAATCCACCTCCAGGTGCCAAGGCCCCACCGCCCCCACGCCCGAGGGAAGCATCCAATGGATGCTCTGAATCCCCTCTGTGCCAGTTTTCCGCCCTTGTACCCGATTCAGGGTATGAATTGGGTCACCGGCGGTCAAGCAAAACCACTTCGCTTGGTGCCACGGAGCAGCCGCAGCTGTTTACTGCAGGAGGAGTCGAGAGGGAGCTGCCGCCGGCCGAACTGCCAAGGATAGCCGAAGATGTCACACTCCAATAAGACAACTGGCCACGGAGGCAATGTGAAGAGAATGAAAGGCAGGGCAGAAGGTGTCCAGGAAGGCGGGCTCGACATCTGCAGGTCGTAGGCCGCAGTGATGACTAGTTCTGAAGGTACTGGGAGTGGAGTTCTTTCAGTGACTTGCAGCTAGTGGCAGTGCTAATCATGTGTGGTGGTTTCATGGAGGCAGTATAGCGCAGAGGTTTAGGGCTCTGAGCTGCAAACCTGGAGACTTGGGTTTGAATCCTACAGCTCCCACTTTGCTACTGTGTGACCCTGAGCAAGTCATTTAACTTCCTTGTGCTCCCAGGTTGCACCTGGAAACAAGCTTCAGCTTAGTGTGCCTTTCCTGGTTAAAAACACTCCCCTTTCCCTTTTGGGGGTTGTGAGTTCACGGGGGAGGGGAGTGACAGACTGTTAGTTTCTCCAGTGTTATTTCAACATTACTGTACCACACCACGTGTCACTTTCGTCACCCTCGTGATACAGTAATGTTGAGATAGGCATGTGCACGATTGAGAACTACGCAGTTGTTGAAGTGGTAGAACTAATCAGAAGTGTACTGGTAAGCTCTTCTGACCGACAGAGTTTAATAGAGTCTGTACTCCACCCTCCTACTGATATTAGTTTCTTTAGGCAGGCAGGGCCAGTGTTGCTCAGGCGATCCAAGCCCGCATTTAAACTTCAAAATTAAGATTTTTGTTGTATTTACTGTAAACTGGGCTGATTGGAGACTTAATGCAGCAGACCCAGCAGTAAACAAACTGAGTTGGGGTTTCTGATTTACCCCTCTCCTCAAGGAAATTTTGAGAGATACTTTGTACCAAAGATTTATAAAGGGGAAAAAAATGGAATTATAAATTACATAACAGTTGCTGGGTACATTTTTTTTTTTGTAGAAAAGCAATTTTTGTTAAATATTAAAGCAAGAGGAAACTGGCAGCAACCTGGGATTTACCCCACCCCCACTGTTTGCTTTGTGTCTAAATAAAGAACTAGGGGCTGGCTGCTCTGCTGACAACTGAATTTCTGTCTTGGTGGGGCAGTATATGGAAAGCTTTAATGTACTGTTAAAGCAAGCAGGCAGCACAATCTCACTGCGACCTCTCACTCCACAGTTAGAGATCAGCATTGCTGTGTAGCACAGTTTTTATGTTTACATGAGAAAAATCTCATACCCTTTGCCTTATAAAACCGTATCTTTTTTCATTTTTTTTGGGGTTAAATCTACCAGTGCAGGTAACCTGACTCTGGTGCATGTAACTTCTGTCACCACATGCACCTTGGTGCAGGTACTGCAAAACGTTAATTTCTACCCCTTCTCCCAGCCACTAATTACAAATCATGGAGGACAGGAGTGTTTCTGATAAATTGTGCATTTTTTTTAATTCAGATTTTCCAATCGTGTCTCAGCCCGGTCAGCCCTATTAGGGAAATATTTTTGTGAGGTGAGGCATTGGCAGCCGGACGGGAAACAAACTTGCGGTCTTACCATATGAATGGAATGGATGCTTTGCTGCCAAATCCTGTTAGTTCTCAGACACACACACACACACACACACACACACACACTTGTTTTAAACATGTAATTTTTATTTTTTGCACTGTAAGCAGTTTGTAAGGGAAATTAATGAGCTGCTGATGTATTAGGAAGTTTTGCTTACCCCTCACCTGCTCAAAGGGGCCAAAAAAAGTGATGACCCTAGCCGCAGTGAAGTTAGACATTTTGGTATGATATCTGTTGCTTGCAACAAGGCAAAGAAAGCTTTAAAAGCAGCCAGAACGTTTTAAAATGACCCTCAAAATGCACCAGAATGCATCAAAACCTGCTTGGCTTCTGTGGCCCAGGCAGTCCCCACACCCTGGCCTACTGGTTTAGTCTTTCTCAGGACAGTCAGGACTTTTCTCAGTCTTTGACCCCCGGTAAAAAGCTATCTACACTCCTGGTCAAGCATGTGGAAGAACTATCCCAATACATACATCTACAGTATGAATGTAACATGTACATTCAGCAAGTAACACTAGAGTAAGAGATTTTTAAACATGGCGAATGGTGGCCATATTTCTTGATGTCGGTCATTAGTTACAAAAGAAACTGTAAAAAATATTAAACAATATCTATGAAACCAAAAAATATACTCAGCATAAATCTTAGATCGTCATTAATACATTTTTGCTAAAAACAAATTTTTTTGCCAATTAAATACTGCTGCTTTAAATGCTCCATGTCCAGCACTCGACACCCCTAGTTTTTTTCTTTTTCGTTTGTTTCAACTGTTCTCTCTTGTTCCCTTTCCCTAGTCAGCTACCAGCCCACCACAGTCACCTCAGCATACCTCTCAATTGTCCCAGATTACGAGTGACGTCCCTCATTTTACCCCTCAAAATTGCTCTGTCCCTCACCCATCCTTCATGGAAGAGGTGCTGCTCAGACAGAGAATGAGCTATAAATTCAGACTAAAGCAGAAATTCACAATAGATGCCAAGTCAAAAATAAACCTTGTACAAATAAGCACAATGGTTTTTCACAGTGTTCGGAGCTTGCATCTCCAAGTTTGAGGATGTGTCCCTCATTATGAGTGACACTCTCTCACTGTCCTTCATTTTGAGTCATCCATCATTTCTCACTTTTTCTTTTTTTCTCCCACCCCCCGCTCCCAACTGTGTTTTTTTTTTCCCCCTTCCCCACTCAGCGACAGCCACAGGCTGGCACACCAGCCCACCAGTCACCTCACCTCCTGCTGTGTTAAGTCTGAAGGACAATGCAAAGTGTTGCATATGATCTTTAAGGATCAACTGCAGGACATCAGTGGCAAGCCAGCTACATGTAGCCACGAATGGTGGCACAGGCAAGTACTAAAAGCAGTCGCACCAGCTCCAGCATCAACAGGCATCATAAGTCAACTTTAAGAAGTGCTTACCAGCCTCCAGACCATAGGCAACCTTCTGTTGGACTTCACTCTTGTCTGGTCCATTAGGCACACTGTTGTCCACAGTAGTCAAAGAATTCCATATTTAATCATATAAGCCAGGTAACTGGCAATCCTGAAGCCAATGGATGCAGAAGCATACATGTCATCTCGCCCATAACATCCAACTTCCTCGATTCTTTATCAGGAGGAAGATAACTTGTGCACTTCTGAGCTGTAGATGTACACTGTCCTTAACACAGGAGGATAACGTGGAGCTGGAGCTCACCACATTGGGGAAGGGGGGAGGATCATTCCTCCTTCATCCTTCATTAAGTCTGGCGTATATTCCAGCTCCTCATCCTCTGACAGGAATATGCAGTGGGTCAACAGCAGGAGAAGAATACACGGGAGGAAATGTCAACAGCTCACAGGGGTCGAAATTAAGTTTTGCAGCCGCTAGCCATTAAAGCTAGTGACTGGGAAAATCCACTAGCCCTACAGACTTTTCCACTGGCCCAGCTGGTGTACATACTGAAGTGTTGCCTTCTCCAGTACAAGCTCACAGTGCTAGTTAAATGAAAATCTTACTAGCCCAATACAAAATCTACTAGCATTTGGCTAGCAGGTCGGTGCCAATTTCGACCCCTGAGCCCAGGTGTCGGAGGAATCCCTTGGCTAGGTTTCGTAATCTTCATGGAGCATCGGCGGCATCAACAGTGCAGCCTGAGGCAAGAGCTGTTGAAATAGTGAAGATACAGTCGGGAGGAGCAACTGCACGTCAAAAGGCCCCAGTGGAGTTGTTGACTAACTCATCAACGGGACAGTGCCAGATGACTGAATCAGCTGTGAATTCCCCACTGGGGATTACAGCCAGTGCCAGATTCTGACTTTGGTGTTTGAGAGATTGTCGGGGGCAGAACCAGGGACTTAGGCTGGGTCCTGTCTTTGTCTGAAGACTTATCTCCGTCTCTGAGAGGAGACAGAGACCTAGACACTGCTTTTCCTTGTCAGCTTGGTAGTGTTCTTCTGCCAACTTAACAGCTTTCTCCTTTTGCTTGACAATTCCACAGGCAGTGAGCTGTGGGTAGATGCAGCAGATAAGGGCGACACAGCCTGCGCGCTTGCTGTTTGTCCTCCATGGGCTTAAGTTTTAAATAAACTTCCAAGGCCTTTTTTGGATGTCTCCATGTAGCCAGGTTAAAACCCTGGCAAATGCTGCAGGACTTCACTTCATGAGAGATGCCTACACAGTAGAAGCACATGCCATGAGTGTCATCCTTATAAATCTTAATGTTACTGCAAAAACAGTAGTGGAACAGCAGTTCTTTGTCTTCTGTCTGTGGCATAAACATTTATTTTTATACTTAAAAAACAAAGTAGAAGCGTTAGCTATACTTGCAAAGTTTGATGGCAATGTTCAGCAGCGGTGGACCGACAAATGGTTGACGGCAGGAGAAAGAACAGAAAGCCCCAAGTAGCACACATTACCGGGTGGTCCTGATGCTGATGGCTTACAGTTCCACATTGTAGCTCAGAGGATGACAATATACTAACATACTAAAATGCCAGCAGAGTAGACCCAGCGGTCTTTCATGTCTGCTCCTTTGGTCAGCACCCACCCTGAAGCCGACCTTGCTGCCCCCGCCCTTTTGTTCTTCTCTATTTCCAGTCCAGGGTATTCCCTTGCATTGACACTGCCTGCACAACCCTTCCCTGTACCTGTCCCACCCTCTCTTGAACCCCTTAAAAATGATGTATAAATTACAAAATTATCAAGATTACTACTCCAGTAACCTCTGAGCTGATAACAAATCTTATGAATGTATCTAAACCGGCTCACCGTACTGTGTAACAGATTGACCCCCTTCTATCTGTCTTTCCAGAACCAAATGCTCTGCACCCATACCTCCCTCAATGGCGAGACCCATCCTTAAAGGGAAGCACTGGAAAGGGCACAGCTTTACCCAGGCACTACAAAAATGCCTGATTAGTGCTTTCAGACAGTAAAAATTTTTTTTTTTTAAATTACCTCCAATTGCTTTTTAGTGATTTAAACAGTAGCCTTCAACTTGCACTTTCTGGCCCTGTCCACACTGCACCGCTCAGACCCCGTAACAGAGAGAAACCGTTACAACCGGGAAGTGGTGCAGTGTGTCCACACTGCCGCGGTGTCCGTTACGGGACTGGCACTTCCGGTCCACACTTCGGGAGCCAGGCGACCATTACCGTGTCACCCGATCCCACAATGCAGCTCACGCTGCGCTAGGGTACTGGTGCCACGTGTCCATACTATGCCCGGTAACGTTACCGAGGTGTAACCAGTTTCATAACCATTGTTGAAACCACCTCATACGTGGTTTCAACAACGGTTACGAAAACGCCTTCTGTAACGTTACAAGTGTAGACGCAAACTATTGCGGTAATGACTTGGCCACTCTGTAATGTTACACAGGGGTAGTGTGGACAGGGCCTCTACTGCTGGCAGCCACCATCTCATGAGCTGCAGAGAGCTTCCTGAGCTCACTTTATGTTAATATGTCCTGCCAACCAATAGAAGAGGTCAAACAGACATATTAGCATACAGTGAGCTCAGGAAGCTCACTGCTGCTCACAGATAGACAGCCTGTCAGCAACAGAAAGTAGAAGTTGTGGATAGCTGTTTTAAATCATTAAATCAAGTTGTTACTGTCTGAAAGCACTAACTGAGAGTTTATGTAGTGTCTGAGGAAAGCTGCATCTTTTCCAGTGTTTTCCTTTAAGACTGGCATTTGTATGGATCACAATGGGCTGCAGGGGGGAGAGAGAGACCCCCACCCTACCTCCCCGTGGGAGGTTATGCCTGAACAGCCACCACTGGAGGTCTGCTCCCAAGGTCAGAGGAATGAGAAATAAGAGAATGAAGAGGCGGCAGCTGGACAATGCTGCTGGAGGAGCAACTCTGCAGGCATCTGCAATATAAGACCACCCAGGGAACCATGTCTAAACAGGCTACCATCCTCCCAAGAATCTGAAATTAAAGAAACAGTGGATGGGCCTTTAAAATGAGCATCTTCCTCAGGTTGAACCACAGGCTCTAAATCCTTTCCTCAGAGGAACAGCACCCCCGTCTGTTCTGAAGAGGCTCCCTAAGTGCAGAAGAGAGTTGCTGGAGGCCGCACCTGCACAAGGACCGTAACAGAATGGAGGCAGTCCAGAGAAAGGCAACCAAAATGGTACAGGGACTGCATCAGAAAACATACGAGGACAAATTAATGGAGCTCAATATGTATACCCTAGAGCAAAGGAAGGAGAGAGGTGATATGATCGAAACATTCTAACATCTTAAGGGAACTAACAAGGTGAAAAGAGTAACTTGTTTCAATATAAGAAAAATAGCAGGACAAGAGGACACAGCATGAGATTAGAGGGAGGCTGACTAAGGGGTAATGTGAGGAAGTTATTTTTCACAGAAAGGGTGGTGGATGCATGAAACGGCCTACCTCAGGAAGTGGTGGATATGAATACAGTGCAGGGCTTCAAACAGGCATGGGATAGGCATAAGGGGGCAAATACAGATGAGTATGAATAGATAGGCCATCGACAGAGTACAGGCCTATGGCACAATCATAAGGTAGAAAAAATGGGCAGACTGGATGGGCCTTTCGGTCCCTATCTGCTGTCAACTTCTATGTTTCTGAGGGACACCAAGCTTTTTTTTTTTTTTCAAAATTATTAGAAAGATTCTGGACAGTGAAAATCACCAGACAATTAGACTGCATGTGTTCTGTGAACTCAGTGATAAGAAATTACCGCTATTTTTTTTTGTTTATAACTTTTGTGATGTCATGTAGTTTGAATCTGTGCCTACCCACACTGTACTGATGAGCAGTTTCACCCTCATTGAAATCACAAGATTCTAAAAACAGTGGCCACCGAAATGTTTGCTTGCGATTGCTCTGGCATAAAACAATCCTAACAAAGTTGGTACAAGGTACCCCCTTCTCAGTACAGAATGTTCCATAAATCTGCACTACCTGTGATTCAGAGTGTTTCACTAAATAACTGTATGTTGCAGCAGTGTCTCTGTAATGCTAGCAGGCCCAAAGACGAGGGTGCACTAGAAATCCAACAGAACACACAGTAAAATAGGCAAACCAAATACGCAATTACAAAGACATCTCTGATGGTCCCTCTATCTTTCCTGAAAGCTGCAAACTATCTTGAATTGGCTAAATACAACACAGGGTGCTTAGATACCATGATTTAGATGTTGCCATTGGCAACTATGATGAGCACTGGTATGCGTTCAGCTGTTACAATTTCTGGTTGATCAGGCAGAGACTCTGCAGAGTATGTGTCCCCTCCATTAACTCTGGGACAAGTGAGCAGGTGAGGATCATGAATGGGTAAATTATTCCATCATCAAACTCTCTTCAGCTGTCATTCTCTCTCTCCCCACCCCCACCACCAGACTTCTTCCTCACCCTTGCACACTTGTACTTTGTTCAGACTCAGTCTCGAGACTTTAAATCGTTTTCCATGACAATTTTTTCCCAGTACAATTAAATCGAGATGTGTGTGTAAAAACAAAATCAGTTTGTGAACTGGTGGTCAGCTGTGAACCAGCTTTCAAAATCCAGTAGCCAAACCAGTTGTTCACGGCTATACTTTAATGGTTCTATCTAGCATGAATTGCCTTGACAATTCTACAGAAAAAAAAACATACATGCAAGGCAAAAGGAGATATGTAAAACACTACTAAATTGAGTATGATGATGAATAAAATCCCCCGCACAAAAAAAAAAAAAAAAAACACAGACATTAATTGTCCACAGCAGACACCAAGTATTCATAAGTTACGAGTGATGTTTGACATGGACAACAGCTTTCTAAGCCTCTGAAGCAGAAAGGGAGATTTCTGCATCCACTCAGGGTGAAAAATCAGTTTGTGGGTATGTAGTCAGTTGGCTACTAACTTTCAAAATCTGGTTGCCACATTATTGTTGTTTTTACTTACCAATGGCCAACTGGCTACCTGATTTGTCCCACCCAAATTGTGTGTGTGTGTGTGTGGGGGTACTACCCTTTCAAACTAATCTTCCCCCATCACAATCCACTGTAATGCTCTGCTGTACGAGGATAATTTAATTTACAGTACTTCCACAATCCTAACTAATCAGAGCCTGCACCTTAATCATCACTTTGGAAATATTTAGCCCTGGGTGCTGCAAAACAAGCTGGTGTTAAATGGTTGAAAAGCAACAATATGTTCGGGACAGAGTCCAACTCTAAACTTTGTTCGGGTACTCTTGGCCTATTCATTGTCTGGATGGTTCCCTACTTGATTAGGAGGAAGAACACATTTAAAAACCTGGGGGTCACCTTAGATCATTCTCTTGATTTTATCTCCCACATTGTAGCAGTTTATAGAACTGTCAGCTCTAAACTGGGCTTGCCTTACAGGGTTAGACATACTCTGACAAGGCCTCAATGCCTAGCCTAAATGATGGGGTCTTGGCCTATTTTAATACTACCAACTGTGATTTATGCAAATGGGATGTGGCTCATATATCTTTTGTTTTGGTCACTAGACCTGGGCTGGCCATCTTCCTCGGCCAAACATTCCATCTTTTAAAAATTGGGTCTTCTTCACAGTGCCCCACTCTTTGGTCTTAGATCTGGAGGCACTAGGACCCCATGCGTGTAGAACTTCTGAGTCCAGCACACACCGTGAGCACAGCATAAAGTGCTTCCAGCCACAACCACCTCAGTTCCCCTCACCACCAGCACTGAGAGTATGCCTCATCGAGGGACCAACAGATTTTTGGATTTTGCCCACGTAGACCTCTTAGTTTCTAGTTCGTTGTTACTTTTTACAGCATACATTGTTTTGTTTGTTTGTTTGTTTTCCCTTGCACAGAGGACATTATTTAAATAGATGTTCTGGGCACTGTCACAGTTTGTAAAAGATCTACAAACTTTTCTCAGCCCTACCTCGTTTACTGGTCATTTAGTCAGGTATGGTGCTTTGAAAGGCCAGTTGCTTCCACAATGAGTTTGTTTTGGACCACAATACTTTTCTTGGGGCAAGTGCAGAGTGGACAAATCAGGCAGCCAGGTGGCCAATGGCTACAAAAGACTAGTTTGGCTACCATATTTTGAAAGCTACATGCCAACTTGGCTACCTGCCTACAAAATGATTTTTGAGCCCTTAAAAAGGATGGCGATTACAAATATTGGTTTGGCTACCAGATTTTGACACTAGTAGCCAAACTGACCACCAGCTCACAAACTCATTTGTCCCACCTTGGGCAAATGTCTTGGTACCAGAGGATAAGCAGTCCTCCAGGAGTCGTAAAAAGAAGTCAAGGTCCCCGCCCTACGTATGCTCAGCGTCAGATTTCCAGGGCTGTTCGATCTTGTACAAGAAACGTTACGAGGACAGGACACATGTCCAGCTCTGGTTCTTGCCACTCTGCCTTGAGATCATTGGCTCCATTTTGTGTGGAACTAGTGCCAGTGTGCATTAATTCATTCATCTCCCATGGGGCATACCTGTCTTCTACATGCAGTCATGCAGGTACCTCAGTTTCCTACACTGCCACTGCCCACTGGAATCTCTCGGATGAGCTGTCTGGTTTATGGACTATGGCATCAGGTCCCTCCAGGCATCTGTCGCATTAGGTTCTATTCCTGGACAATACTGCATCCGGCAGCGTTTCTCTTGTGGACACCCTACAGATTCCATCAGTACTGCCCCTCGGTACCATCTGGTGCCAAGCGAAATGCCAAACCTTTTACAACAAACCAATCTTCTGCAGTTTTTCTTCCTCCAGCAAGGAGATCATGACTGAGCTCCTTGACACCAATATCACAGTCCCAGTGCCGACGGAGCTGCCGGCCTCAGTACCATGCTTTCACCAGTCTGATTTTCATGCAATTAAAGTTTTCATAATGTGTGGGTCTTTCACTTATCTTGAGTGATTTTCATTCAAGTCTGTACACTTTCACGCCATTGATGTTTTCACTCAGCTTGTTTTCACTCACCCTGCAACTTTTTCATGCATCTTGAGAGATTTTCACACAAATCTGTATACTTCATGCAACTGATGTTTTTCACTTAACTTGCATATTTTTACTTATTTTGCATCTTATTTTTTCTTACTTTGAGTGATTTTCATCAGGTCAGCATATTTTCACTTAACTGGTGTTTTTCATTTATCTTGCATCATTTTCACTCATTTGTGTAATCTTTTTACACAAGCCTGCTTATTCACGCAATTTGCATTTTTCACAAAACGTGTTAGTGCTGCGGTTCTTCTACAATTTTCAGTGTTATTCATTTTGACGACCACCACCACCCCATGATCCTTCTCGCCCGATGTGGCTTGCAGTGTGACCCCCACCCCAGGGTGTATACATGACCCAGGTTTCTGACCCCCCAGATGCAGCATCTTACATTTCCCTGCATTAAACTTCAATCCCCACCTCCTTGACCACCCCTCCGGGGGTATCCAGGTCCCCCGGACGGTCTCTCTCGCTCATCCCCATCTGCCAGTGCTCCCAGTTTTGAGTCATCCGCAAAAGAGACTCAGCTTACTCTAACTCCCTTCCCATATCAGAGACATAGCACTGAACAGGAGTGGCCCCAATACCCAACCTTGGGGACCCGCTGATGATCTTCCTGGAGAGGAGACTATCCCACCGACAACTACCCTCTGTATTCACCCCCATAAGCCAATTTGCTACCCACCAGAGCAACTGCCCTCCCACCCCATCCCCCAGCTTTGTTAGCAGACCATTGTGGGGTACAGGCACTGAATCAAAACGCCTTGCTGAAATCCAGGTATAGGACGTCCACCGACCTATGTTGGTCCAGGGCCCCCATCACCCAGTCATAAAACTCTATGGGGTTGGTCTGACACAATGGCCCCGGGACGAAACCATACTGTTTGTCATCCAGGTGCCCCAACCTTTCCAGCTGCCTCCCAAGCCTCTCCTTGATAATGCCCTCCATTACTCTGCCTACCACAGACATTAGGCTGATAAGCCTATAATTCCCCATCTCCTCTCTCGGTCCCCCGTTTGTGGACAGGCACCACATGAGCCACCCTCCAGTCTTGAGGCACCCATCCTGTCTGCAGAGAGGTGTTAGAGTGCAGCCAGTGGAGCTGCCAGCTCATCCGCCAGTTCCTTCAAAATCCTCTGACGTAGCCCATCTGGCCCCGGCGCCTTATCAGTTTTTAGCGTCTGAAGGGCCACCCTAACCCTATCCACTGTGATTTCTCCCTTCCAGCCCTCTCCCTCTTGCAACCACCCATCCCCTTCTAGGTTTGGCCCAGCCTGTACCCTAGCCTCTTTCAGTCCACCGGACTCCATCCGACTTCTCGATTTTGTTGGCTCCCCTTCCCTCCCATTGGGCTCGAGGGATCCCCTGCCTCCCTTTGTAAAGACTGAGGCAAAGTACTCATTTAGCACCTCTGCCTGTTCCCCTGCTTCCTGAGCCCATCCCTCCCCAGTCCTAATCCTACTGATCTGTGCCCTCATTTTTCTCTTCTCCCTATGTATCTACAGAACTCTCCGATATCCCTAGCCAGATTTTGCTCCATCCTCGCCTTGGCTCCCTCACCACTTGGTGATCTTCCTGGCCATCAGCTTGTACTGTCCCCGCCTCCCTATCCACCCCTTCTGAAACCCCTTCTCCAGCTCTCAGCGCACACATAGTTCAGCCTATCTAATCATCTCTGTCCCAAGAAGCTAGACTACCCAAGGGCAACACTCATTTGGTTACAGGCCACCTCTGTGGTTTAATGCGCTGCTGTTGAAAATCTCCTCATTACCAAAACTGGGCCTGTAAAAAACTGCTCTTTGCCAATACCTCATAACTAACAACTCTAGTGATTGCTTCACCTAACCCCTGACCACCTTAGAATGCCTCCCCCACCATATGCCCTTTCGATCTGACCACCCCGTTTTAGCTCTGTCCTGGCCCTACCCTCCCTTACTCTACTTGTGCCCTCTCTCTACCCTACCTCCTGCCGCACCTCCTCCTCATCTTCTTTTACCTTTTCTTCCATCCCTCCCTTCCCCCCTTCGTCTCCTTGACAATGCCCCCTGGGCTGCAACACTTATTTTTTTGATTCTTAGGTTTTTCTACAACCCACACACCCCCTTCATCTTTTCCTTACCTTTCTTCCATCCCTCCTTCCCCTTTTTTTTTTTTTTTGACAACGCCTTGGCTGTAACTTTATTTTGTTTCATTGGCTTTCCAGAACCCACTATATGCACGCTTCCTTTTATGCAACACTTTTATCTGTTTTTTTATTGCGTTATGATGTAAACTTATCCCATACTCGTATGTATGTATGTTTGTTTCCCACCCCACTGATATGGAGCCTTTGTAAATGAACTGTTTTGTGCTCAAAGGTCGTAATCCAAGATTGAATAAATAAATAAGGTGTGGGTCTCCTAGGTATTACCCTACAAGTTTTGGCGTGATATTTTACCAGTCCTGGTCACATGACCAATGGTATGCCACTGGTCTGGTATGGCTACCATGTGGGCGCCCTCATTCAAGTCTCCTCCCATTTGCCTGTCTTGAGAGTTCTCGGGGTCTTAAGTCCATTAACTCTATCCTGCACATTCTGGGTTCTCTTTCTCCATGAGCAAGCCTACTGTGGTAGGGCTTTCGCCTCTTTGGTTGAGGTCCCCCATCTGCCCAAGCCTCTGATGTTCTGCAGCTATGGAGTCCTTATCCTTTGGGAAAGTAAGCCAGAAGAATCGCCCTTTTGGAAGATCCTCCCCACCTACCCCAGTTCTGTTCTGCAAAGCCTGTATTGCTTACTCTTGCAGTCATTTGTGCCTTCTGCCCACTAATTCAAATGTTCTTTTCTGTGACTCCTTGCTGCTAATAAACAGGAATTCTGCTACCCACCAGCACTTTAGATCTGCTCTAAACAGATTTATGTTAAAATCTAACACTTGTAACCATTTTAAAAATGTAATGTTCTCACTACCAGCACCTTATCTGTATGGTATTATGGGCTAGTGTTTGTACTGTAGTGTGAAATGTCAAAGTGGTGTCTGAAAATAGGCATTCAATGTCTAGTGCGCTTACTTGGTTAACAAAAACAAAATAAATAATAGAGAAGCTTGTAAACTTTTTTTTTTCTTCAGTTTTTCAATCTAGTCCAATCAGGCTTTTTACTCAAAGTTAAAGTAGGAATTTGATTAGCAGTGCTTATTTATAAAAATTAAAGTGTAAAATTTTTACAATGACCAAAAAGGCGTTTATAAAACATATCTTTTAGGGGTAGTGACTCTTAGTAGGCAAACTATTTCTGCTTTCCATAAGTAGTTGGCTGTCGTGGTGTAACTAACTGGATTATTATGTATTGCAGGGATTCTTTTTTTTTGGGGGGGGGCAGTTATTGTAGTTGATGCTGTATTCTTCTCTGCTGATTTTCTGTTTTTTTTTTTGTTTGTTTTTTTAATATTGAAACCTACTACTATTTAGAGATTTACAGAGTACGTGACTTTAGGCTTTTTGTTTGTACTTTAATTCACTGAAAGAGGAAGTGCAGTGGAAGGCCACAGGAAGCCCACTATTGAATTTGGCAGGTACAACACTATTTCCCCAATAAGGATATCGCATTGAGCAAGGTCAAATGAGTTATTGTATATACTCACCTATAAGACGACCCGACATATAAGTCAATCTCATTTAGCTGGTCAATTTTAGCAAACTAAAAAAGACATCATACTGATGCTCAGACTGGTTACAAAAAGTCTTTTTTTTGTTATTTTTAGATGGTCATTAAAGAGCTAGTATATTGCCTAAAATTTAGTCAATTACTTTTTATATCAGAGGTACTCTTCTCCCCTTCCCCCCATCAGAGGATTCCCTACCTGACAATACTGGGTATGATGTGTGGAATACACGTTTGCATGACTCCTCCACTCCTGTGAGTCATCATCACCACTGAACTCACCAGACAATGTAGTCAACTTTTATCACATTTTGTTATGCCTCACCTGCTGACAGTACTGTCAAAAGCTGACTTTGCCAACATTTCAAAGGAAATACCTTCCTCAGGGCAGACAGTTATTGCCCCAAAGTGTTGAACGTGGCCAGTGGCCAAGGTTTTACTGACCAGTGGCCAAGGTTTTATCAACAATATGTAACTGGCTAACCAAAAGGTTGGGCAGATAGAAAGGTGTAAAATGGCTAGTGTAGAGGCTGCAAAGGGCTAGTAAAAGGTGAAGGTGGCTAGTAGATGACAAGTAAGTGCAGAGGTGTTTGGAGAGTAATTGTTGAAACCATGCAAATAATGGTACCACTGTGCAAATTGATGTCTGTGTAGATGCCCAGGTTCAAAAGGTGTTGGGGCCTTTAGATAACTGTAGCAAATAAGTGAAGAACATAAACCATGTTTAAAAAAATAAATATTTTAAAGAAAATTAGCTTTGCTCAGCAAAGATATTTTGTACAAAACCTTCCTTCAACCCAAAGTCATAGCCAAACACAAGGTCCAGCTACTTCAACCCACTGCAGCTTAGATACAGTTCCTCATTTTATAATTTCTTGTGTTTAAAAAAAATGTGTAACAGAGAGTTAATAAGAAACAATTATATCCTTGTTTTGGCCACTGTCTAGTCAGCAAGTTATTTAAAGTGGATGTGAAGTCCCCTCATATGTTTTCTGTATCCTAAAGCAAGTTATTTTTGATAAATGTAAAATCCCCTGATCACTTGTTTTTCCATCTAAGAATGACCGCATGTCTCGGCAAAGTGTCAAATGTATCTTATGACTGAGGTATCTCATGGCCACTATTTTTTGAACCCAAACCTCAGGATGTATCAGATGACCTAGTGTCTAGGCTAAAATGTGCTGCAGTAGGCTTTGGAAATTTCCACCATGCACTTTTGGGGTATAAATACAGGACCTAAATGTCACGACCAGTGTGTTTTTAGAGGAATTGCTACGGCTGCTATAGATGCTGAAACACCCAGAAAAGGGAGTGGTTCACTCCACTTTTCTGTACCTGTAGCCCTGGTGGTAAAAGGCCATCAGCTGTTTAGATTTGATCATGTTAGAGGTAAAATTGTTAGGGCTTATTTGGTATTAATAAATTGCAACTAATTTAAAACAACATTTGGTGTCAGGTGGCTTTACTGGATTACCAGGGACCACTAGCCAAGAACCCTGTGTTTTACAAAAGGCTTCCGTTCTTTAGGCTCTACTACAATTTTTTTTTCTTTTTTAATTCATTAATTTCCTTTTGTGATAAGTAAAGAAAGCTTTTCTGGCATTTTCCAGAGACCAAGTCTCTACTGTGCCATTCCCCAGTCTATGCAGGGTGAACGAGTCGACACCATACCTGCCAACCGACAGGCACAAAAGGACAAGGACTGAAAAAATTAATTTAAAAAAAGAATTGTAATAAAGCCTGAAGAACAGAGAGGAAGCCTTTGGGGCAGTAGCAGTTTGTCCTGAGGAAGAAGGTTTTTCCTTTGAAACATTGGCAAGGGAACGTTTAACAGTACTGTCACCAACTGGGGGCATAATAAAATTATGACAAAAGCTGATTACATTGTTTGGTGAGTGAGCCATTATCTCCAGAGGTGATTTGGACATAGATGTCTGGAGAAGACTCCTCCCTGCTGTTTCTCTTTATAGGAGGCAGGCCACACTGGATTTCAGAAGGACCTCGCCTGTGCTACCATGCCCTCCCACACCGATCCTGCTGCATGTTTACATGGCCCCTCTCAGCACCAATGCAAGTTGCGCTGGAGAGGAGCTGTGAGTCCAAGGATAGGGCAGAAGGATGTTTCCTGAAACACACAGGACATACACTGTACGCCGGAGCGAGCGGTGCAACTGATCCACATGGCTGCTTAACACTGCTTGCTCCGGAAAGTGTTCCCTGGCTTGCAACAAAATGGGTAGTGGCTTAGTAAATGACAGTGCAATCCAATAAGGACCCGTTCACACTATAGCACAGTAACTTAAAACGTTTTTAAAATCCAGATTTATTACCATGCTGTGGCATCCGCATTGCCGCTAGCGTGTTGTAAACCATTATTTAAAACTGTTTACAGCATCTGCACTTCTGCTTCTGCACTGAATTAACTGTCAATTGATTGACATGTGGCAGACATCCAGCTTCATGACGGGGAACTGTGCCTGACCATTCGCACTGCAGGTAAATCAGAGTTAACTTCTGAAACATTTTTGAAACCGTGTTCAAGCCTAGGTCTTATCAGGCTTTGAGCACGGTTCCATGAATCAGGTCTGGAAGTGGGTTAGGTGCGAACGCAATCTGGGCCAGCACGCATCTGAAATGGTTCAAGAGCAAAGAACAGTTTCAAATGCCCCAATGCGAACGGGGCCTAAGTTACCATACAGCTGCTTTTGTACTGCAGCAAACCGAGCGGTCAGATTGCTGTGGTGCAAATGCAGCCATGTAAACTAGCCTAATCACTCTGCACAGCAAACAACAAAACTAGTTCTGTTCATTGATTACATTAAAGACAGTAGCACCACAAAAACAGCACACAAAAAATGTTTCTAATTTTCAAAAGTGGTTATTACTTTTTATTTCTGAAGTGCTTGTCTTTTTTATATTGCTTATTAGAAAGTTTACTACACAATAGCATTAGGTTTGCTATGTAGAACTGTGCTTTATCTGGCAGCTGACATATCTAGTACTATTCCATTTCTTTCATAACTCGTCGGCACTGTGAGCTCAACAGAAATCATTCTGGCTCTTCCTGAACAGTTGTGACGTCAGTCAGTGAGGTCACAATGCTGATGAAACAAGAAGAGGAACATAATTAGATTTGTCAGTCTCCTGGTAGAGTTATACATCACACCCAGTACTAGGTACATAATCTATTTAGCAAAGGAAAGAGAAAAAGCACCTCATATTTAAAAAGTGATAGTTATAGTCTTTTAAACATTAATATCAATTTCAGGCAGTACAACAGCTCTTGACTGAATTACACTGCAAGTATTTTTTCCTGAGGTTGTGTGCTTACACTTTTCTATTCAATGTTTTATTTCCAGACAAAAGATGTATGCAAAAAATATCAAAGTTTGTTAGAAGGAAAAAAAGCTGCTCTGCTATTTAGGACAGCAGGTAGAGGACGACTAGGAAACCGGATATGCAGGAAGTGAATGATGTACTAGAAGAAATCTACAGTTTTAGTGAACTACATCAATCTGATTAGAAACAGAAGTTTAAAACTACAAGACTTTAGATTTTTGTTTGTGGGACTTAAAATTTTTCACTTACTAAAGCTGAGGGATTGATAGGTCTGGGAAATTAAATCTTGGCTTGGAGATTAGATATGGTAGGTAGACAGGATATGTTGTTGATTTTAATGAGTTATCAATTCTATGTAATTTTATACAGTACCTGCATAGTTATTGTTCTACAGGACATACAAGAATAGCTATGCTGAAGAATTTATCCTAAAAATAAAAATGTGAAAAATGGCTAACCTTATTTTATATGTCATCCTAATATATTTAGATAACATAATACATAGCAACATAATACACAGCAATATAAAAACAAAATACATTTGCCTACAGATTTAATAACATTGACATGTAAAATAAAATTCAAAATTCAGTAACTGCCTGAACTGAATCAGAGTATTTAAGTGCTTCCCAGTCGTGGGACAGGTTAAGTTTATTTGTTTCATGTAATTTAGTGTGTATTTTATGACTTTCTAATCCATGATGATAGACATCTCTTAAGGCATTCAACTGGCTGGGCTGAACTAAGAATCTGCTAAAATGTTTAGGTTGTTTAGATTTGATTAACTTAAGAAGTAGAAGCCATATCTTTCTCATATGACTGCCAAATGTTCCCAGATTAATGCTTTATATAGACTGCAATGTTGTTTGTCAAAAGAACATTGAAATACAAATCTGTGAAACTTGTATGATGTTAGGTTTTTTAGTAGTACTGTTCTATGTTCCTGCAGCTGATTTTTTTTTTTTTTTTTTGACACAGTATGCTTCAAGTTCTATGTTTCTCCACAAAGTATACTGGGCTGATTAGATGGGTGAAAACTTTTAGAGTCCTAAATAAAAATAAAGGAACTTGTCATTTTGAACCATAAAACGAGTGGCACTTAAGTTAAAAATCCAGATAGAAATAGATACTATCACACCACAAAATGAGAGTGATGCTGACAGTTTTGACGTCTGCAGCAGAGAATGCATTTATTAAGGGAACATGGGAACAGCTGCTTAAAAATCTCAGAACCAAGTGAATAAAACTGTTAAAAACTGAGGCCCATTTGTCAAAATGTGGGCTAGATGAGGGGGGTGTTTGACAAAGGCATCAGAACACCAGTAGGTTCTGGTGACTGCACTCTGTCACCAATGTTTTAGGCTGTAACTCTGCATATTAAAGGGGTATGCTGAGTGTTCATTAATTTGATTTTTTTTTTGTGCCATCCTACCTGGCTCCAGCCAACCAGCCAGATCTTTCGAGCCACTCCTGTCCCCATAATGCAGTCAATTGTGCAACTGAGCAAGTCACATGTCCTGCCATTTTTGCACCAGAGTTTATCCCTTCTGATGGTGCCAACCCAAGTCGGGTATAACCCAGGAGGAAACATACACCCACTGGCACAGGAGGGGAGGCACATGGTGGCAGGACAGAGTGGCACAGATGGTGGTTGTCCATCACAGCTGGGCAGTGGAGTTACTCCGAATTTTTCTGTACCTCCCATGTCCCTGTGATGCCATGCATCTTGCTGTATGCTCATGCCAGACAATGGAGGAGGAGGAGCTAGCATCACGTGGTCACCCATGACATCGAGGCTCCCCACAATCCACAGGAGGTGCTGCTGAGCGGGGAGCCTTAACCGTCCTACTCCAGGATCTGTGCATGTTGCCTCTGCAGTGTACCCAAGTCTCCACTGGCACAGAGTGATGGAGCTGGGATCGAGAATCAATCACAAGTTTCTCCATGTGGCAGTGAAGTGCACCATTAGCCAGCACCACCGGGCTGGCTTTGCATAAGCTTAAGGAGACAGTTTATACAGTTACCTATAACATGGGTGTCCTGAGAGAGAAGTTTAATTGGTCAGGAAGCCCCGCCTGACCATTAACTAAATGTCTGTACCAGCACAGTTAGGGTGAAGCAACCGTGTGTAGTATCCCTGAGCCTGCCAGATCCTGTTTTCTGGCCAGAATGTGAACAGTAAGTGGCAGCCATTTAAAACCACACATACAAAATCACAACACAGTAAGGGCAAGGATGGCTGTAAAAGTACTGGAGGACTGGTTGAGTACAAAGAATACCGACTATTAATTGCAAACATATCTTCACAGATAACTACTGTGTACCACGTTTTCATATGAGCTCTTCAGAAGTTTATTTCTCAGAGAATGACAGAGCTACTGCATAACCCATATTATTTACACACCCACAATGCAGTGCTTGCTACTTATGGAAGTAATGTATTCTCATACATGGTAAAAAAATAAAACAGATTATAATATGTTTTATTGATGAGCTGTGTTAGTTTGCCATCTTGTGTCTGAACACTAAAAAGCAGTATTAAAACATTTACATCATTACAATATAAATACTCTACTCATATACTCCAGGAAGCAAGGTTATATGTGCCACTGCACAGCTGTATTTTCCAGATGTTGCGTTTCACTTACTTTACATGTGATTATTAGCACGACTATTAATTACAAAGAGGTCCCCAGATAAAGTACAGTTACGCAAGAACTTACCATAACAGTAGATCTTCAAGAGGAGCTCTTGCAGCAGGCAGTAACTGTTGGGATTAAGCCACCCAGGCGCCCAGGACCCACTGAGAATTCCTGAAGAACAGTCTTCGTGGGGACCACCCCTCGACGGTCATCTACCAACGCCGCCAATGGTATAAAAGGGCAGTCCCTCAGCCCCACTGCAGTTTTCCTGCCAGAGACCCAGAGTCTAAAATGGAAGAAGAACTGGGCAGGTTCTTGGCCAGATGTAAATAGCAGAGAGAAAGCCAGAGGGGAAGGAGGGAGGGAAAGCAATGCCTGCTGCAAGAGCTCCTCTCGAACATCAACTGTTACAGTAAGTTCTTATGTAACTGTACTATCTTGCTTCGAGTTGAAGCTCTTGCAGCAGGCAATAACCGTTAGGATACAGTCCCAAGCAATAAAGGATAAGGATTAGGAAAGTCTGGGAGGAGGCTGAAAAACTGCCAGCTAAGGACTTAGGAGAGAAGGCCCTGGAGAACTGCCAAGTCAATCCCAGTCCTTTGTCTGTAAGCCACATCCAAGCAGTAATGCTTGACGAAGGTGTGAACAGAACGCCAGATGGCAGCTGCACAGATGTCTGCTGCGGAAACATTCCGAAGAGAGACAAAGGAAGTAGCTACTCCCCTGGTAGAATGGCCCTTTACCATACCCAGTAAAGACTTGTACTTGTTATAACAAAAAACGATGCAGTTAACCAATCATTTAGACACAGTCTGTTTGGAAACTGATGCCCCCTGAAATTTGGGAGCAAATGAAACAAATAACTGATCCATTTTCCGAAAAGCAGCCTACAGTTCAGATAGTAGCGAACAGTTCTGTGAACACTGAGTGTATGCAACCACGCTTCCCCCCATTAGAGTGCTTGGATAGTAAATTGGCAGGTTGATGTCTTGATTTAAAGTAAACTCTGACACCACCTTTGGTAAAAACGTAGGATTTGTGTGTAAAGACACAATGTCCTTATGAAAAACTAAATATGGCTCTTTACACATCAGAGCCTGAAGCTCTGAAATCTTCGGGCAAAAGTAACAGTAACTAAAAATAACACTTTTCATGACAGAAAGTGTACCTCGCAATCCGCTGCTGGTTCAAATGGGGGGAGTAGGAGCTTTTCCAACATAAAAAGGAGATCTCAAGGAGGAATGGGATCTCGGATGGGAGGCTTTAAGTGTTAGATGCCCGCAAAAAAGTATGAGACATGTCCAGCTGAATAAGGGTTTTCCCCTCTACTGGTGCGTGATATGTCGAGATAGCAGACAGAGGCACCTTAATGGAGGAGTAGCTCAGGTCCTGCTCAAACAGACACAGGAGATACTCGAGGATGGAGTTCAGAGGACAAGAAAAAGGGTTGAGCTGGCGTGCAGTAGCCCACAGGCAAAATCTTTTCCACTTCATAGCATATGTGGATCTAGTGAAGGGTTTTCTGGCTGCCACCAGAACCTCCGCTACCTTGTGGGAAACCCCAAAAACGTGCCCTTGCTAGGTCTGTAGGAGCCATGCATGAAGATGCAGAGATCAGAGATCCGGATGGATCAAATTGCCCTGGTCCTGGGAGAGCAAGTGCGAGCTCAGAGGCAGGGGAACTGGAGGCTCCACTGCTAGTTGCTGAAGTAGTGGGAACCAAATCTGCAGATGCCAAAAGGGTGCTATGAGAATCACCTCCACCCCACTGCCTGAATCTTCAGAAGTACCCTCTGTAGAAGGGGAAAGAGAGGAAAAGTATAGAAGAACCTCCCTGTACAGGAGAAAGAAAATGTGTCTTGCCAGGAAACTCCAGACCCTAGATCTAGCAAGCAGAAATTGGGCAGTTTGGCATTGAGTGAGGATGCATAAAGGTCAAACTCTGGTCAGCCCCACCTGTCGAATAGCTGGTCGGCCACCGACTGAAGGAGCTCCCCCTCGTGAGCCTTGGATCGAGACCTGCTTAGGCCGTCAGCCAAGACGTTTTGGATGACGGGAACATGAATGGTGGTGAGCTTGAGGTGATGTTCCAGCGCCCAATACCAGACCCTCATCGCCTCCCTGCAGAGGGGGTAAGAATGAGTCCCCCCCGCTTGTTGATGTAAAACACTACAGACATGTTGTCCATCTGGATGAGAAGAGGGCTTGGAGACAAATCCGCCTGAAAAGCCTGTAAGGCATTCAAGACTGCTTATCTCCAGAACGTTGATATGGAGCAACTGCTCGTCTAGGGACCAGGTCTCCTGGGTCTGCCTGTCCTCCAGGTAAGCACTCCAACCGAGGCCCGAGGTGTCCATGGTCAGAACACGTCTTGGGGGCTCCTGCCTGAACAGGACCCCCCCTGTCGATAGACTGAGAGGGTCCATCCACCAGGAGAGTGTCCTGCGAACTGGGTCGGAGACCAGGACCACCTGCTCCAGGTCGTCCGACCTTTGGTCCCATTGCACCCTGAGCGTCCACTGGGGAACCCTCATATAGAGGCAAGCCAAAGGAACCATCAGGATGGCTGTCACCATGTGGTCAAGGAGCCATAAACAGGTTCTGGTTGGGACATAGGGAGCTGATACTACCATTTGAGCCTGATCCCGAAGGCAATCTCCCCTGTCTGAGGGGAGGAATGCCTTGCCCTTAACTGTGTCCAGGACCCCCCCCCCCAATGAACTGGAGTCTCTGACTGGGCCAACTTGTGAATGTTCAGGGTGATCCCCAGCTCTCAGAAGAGTGTAAAAGTGTCTCCGAGTGTGTGGTTCAGCTGTTCCTGCGTGGGTGCTGCCAGAAGTCAGTCATCCAGATAGGGAAAGATGTAATGGCCCTGGCGCCGCAGAGCCGCAGCCACCACCGCTAGGCACTTGGTGAAGAGACTGGGAGCGGAGGAGAGGCCAAACGGCACAGCTCAAAATTGGTAATGTCGGCCCTGGAAAAGGAACGTCAGGAACCTCCTGTGTGGCGGAAATATCTGACTTTGCAGGTAGGCATCCTGCATAACTAGACAGCAGAACCAGTCCCCCTGGTGCAGGAGGGGAAATGAGACCCAGCAGCGTGACCATCCTGAACTTTTTGTATCTGATGAACTTGTTCAGGGAACTGAGATCCAGGGAGGGCCAAAAGTCCCCGGTCTTTTTGGAAACTAGGAAAAAGTGCGAATAATATCCTTTTCTTCATAGAGCTGGGGGAACTGGCTCTATAGCCTGCTTTTGCAAGAGGGCCTGAATTTCCCCTTCGATCAGGGGGACATGAAGAGGAGGATAGTGGGAGGACACTGGCGGAGTATCCGTAGGTATCTGCTCAAACTCCAGAGTATTACCTCTCTCTATGAGCTGTAAGACCCAGAGGTCTACTATTATTGTGCTCCAACCCTCGAGATGGAGAGCGAAGCAACCCCCTACCACTTCCCCCACTGATTCCGCTGGAGATGGGGGAGTTCGGCACAGAGTCTCTGGGAAGCTCTGAGAGTAGGCAGAGGGGCCTGGGAGGACTTTGTGGCTCGAGAGGCAGAGCTTCCAGGAGTCTGGGAGGTGGCCTTTCTTTTGAACCCACCCCTCTGCAGAGTCCGATTTCGGGGCTGTTGTCCTGAGGGCTTCCGAAATGGCCATTTCCGAAAGGGTTTTTGGGTCCCCTTATACATTTTTTGGATGGACTAAATGGACTTCCCAGATTCTTGTAGACTGGTAATCAGTTTTTCCATTTCAACTCCAAAAAGGACTGAGCCCTTAACGAGGAGGTCCAGAATGCCTGACTGCAGATGCTGGGAGAATCCGAAGACTATAAGCCAGGCATGGCACCCAAGACAAATGTCAGATGCTGCTGCTCTGGCTGCCGTATCTGCAGTGTTGTACGAGGCATGCAAGACATGTGTGCCTACATCCGACCCAAATTTGAGGCAGTTCAGGAGCTCTGTTTTCTGGGCAGAGTCTGAAAGGGCCTGGGCCATCTCGAGACTTTTCTCCCACAGGGTATTCTGGTACTACACCATGTGTGACAAAGTTAAGGGACCGGATGGAGCAGGTAGAGGACAAGCAGACCTTTTTGCCCATCTGGTCAATATATCTGGACTCCTTGTCGGGTGGCTGGGTACTAAGGTCTTTCGGCTTCTTTGAACAATCATAAGCAGCCGTGATCACCACAAAGTCCGCCACAGGATGTTCTGCCAGAAGAAGCTCCTCTCTAGGGGCTCTGTACAGCCTATCCAACTTTTTGTAGATGGTGGAGGAGGTGGAAGGGTGCTTCCATGCTAGCCTAGTCAGGTCCTGGAAGGTGTCTACTAAAGGAGGCACCACTAGAGGTTTAGGCTCCTTTTGCCTCAGGTACCTAGCTAGCCTCCGCCGCTCTGGATCCAGGTCTTCAGTCTTCCATCTGTTGGAAGCCTAGATGTGCCTCATGACGTCCATGAACGTGGGATCATCAGGGGGCGACGTGGGGGTGTCCTTGTTATCTGGTGAAGGACGCCCCTAGGCTCTGAAAGGCCTGAACCTGAAGAATCAAGAGCTGTGTCTAGAGTCCACCAGCGAGGAGGACGAATAGCTACAGCAGTGATGGCCAAGGGACCGTCAACTGCTATGGGACAAACGTCCCCTATTGGAGGACCGGCGTCTGTGACAACTTGAGGAGCGAGAAAACCTGCAGCAACACCCTTCATTGTGCCAGGGTCTACTGTGGTGATCTTCAGGGCTCAGAGTGTGGCTCTCAGGGAGGGAGGAGACAGTTGTATTGGCTCCTGACCCATGCCGAGGTCCAGCTCCTGTTCCGGTTCCACGGTGACTGGCTCCTTAGGGGGTAGCAGGTCCCTTCTGACCCAATTCCACTAGAAGGAAAAATGCTCCTGGATCTGGTCCTTGGTGAATTCAGGCAGACACAGGCCAGCAGGCGACTGCAGAGCCGGTTTACCCAGCGCCGGAACAGCCGACGTGCAGAGGTCAGGCATCGGATGTGGCGGCGGGGACGAGGACCCAGAGGGTAGAACAGGGGTATTGTCCAGCCCAAGATCCTCGACTAGTAAGGAATGGCCTGGCGAGGAGGAGGGCTAAGACATCTGAAGAGGCGCGCCCTTAGCGGATGGCTGCTTAGCTGAGCCTGGTGAAGAAGCAGCCGTCTGCTTGGTACGAGCCTGGGGCGACGGCGGAGAGTCCAAGGTCTGCCCCTGATGATGGAGGATCCTGTCCAAAGCTTTGGATGAGATCGTGATCAGGACTGTTTTGGCAGGTGCTGAAGCGCCGCTGCCCTTTGTGCTAATCCCAGCCCCTAAGGTGGAGGGTGACCCTGCTGGTGTTGCCTTCACCTTGATAGGCATCAGGGTGGGGCCCGAAGACCCCGATCCCAGGACGACAGTGGGAGTTTTAGAAAAACCGACTGCCCAGTAGAACCATGGGCAGACCGGGAGGAGTGGTCCAAGCCCCCGTGCGATGAGGAGCCAGATGAGGACTTCTTGTGCTGTAGTGACCTGGCCCGAAAGCAACCCCGGGACCTTTCCTGGTCCTTGTCCCGGTGTCTGTGCTTCCCTGAATCCTTCTTACATGATTTAGAAGTGGAGGTGGACACAGATGAGGATGAAGAAGGACTGGGCAAGCTGTTGCTCCAGGAGGTGCACCTTGAAGGCCTTCTAACGGCAGATCCGAGTCCAGGAGTTGAAGGCCTTGCAGTGCCGACAGGCCGCGGTGTTGTGCTTCCAGCCTAGCCAGAAGAGGCAGGCCTCGTGGCCATCTTTCAACGGTAGCTGCTTGCCACAGGCACACTAACTTCTTGTGATCTGTGGAGGAAACGGACGCTGCTGAAGAAGACATGCAGAATGAGAAATAAATTCAAGGATTTTGACAGAAAAAGCAAAGAAAAAAAAAAAACGCTGAAGGCGCAAAAGCTGTCAAACTGTTTGCAAGAAAGCATCTGAGGAGCTGATGCCAACGGGTCAACGGCAGGAAAAGAACAGCGGTGGGGCTGGGGACCACCCCTTTTAGACCACTGGCCAATGTTGGGCAGAGTAGACGTCGGGGGCAGTCCCCTGCTTAAGAATGATAGCTAAAAGATTTCCGTGGGGCCCTGGCACCTTAGTCCTAACGATCTAAGTCCCAAGTAAGATCTACTGTTTGCCACTTTTTTATATATGAGCTACTATTCAGAAGTTTATTTCTCAGAGAATGACAGAGCTACTGCATCACCCATATTATTTACATACCCATAATGCAGTGCTTGCAACTCATGGAAATAATGTATTCTCATACATGGTAAAAAGTAAGTAAAACATGTCCTAACATGTTTTATTGATTACTTTAGGAAAGGAGTTGTGTTACTTTGCTCTCCTGTGTTTTGAACACTAAAAAGTAGTATTAGGGTATTTACATCACTACAATATAAACAAATACTCTACTCATATACTCCAAAAAACAGCAAGTGAATATATTAGGAACTTAACAGACCCTTCGCTGGAGGCAGGCCGTGATGGAGGGGCGGCCTGGTCAGGCCGAGTGGGGGCCATGCGCTGCCCCGAAGGGTTGGGCGACTTACCGACCTTCTCCGTACGGGCATCGGAGGAGCCGACGTCCGGCTTACCGGAGCCGCTCGCACCAGTAGGCCGCAAAACCACAGCTTTACTGGAAGCGGAGGCCTCCACAAGCCCGGAGGCGCCCGAAGGGCCAGAGTGCGAGCCAGACGGGAAGGCCGACGCCGCCTTAGAAGCCTCTAAGGCGGCAGTCGTGGAGCAGTCCCTCAGGGGGGGACGTTACCTGTTTCACTGCGACTCCAGAGGAAGATGCAATGGGAGAGGAGCCCTTGTCCCAGTGCCTTTCCTTATCCTTTTTCTTGCGATGGCCTTCAGAGGAAGCCGACTCCTTTTTCAGTTCTTTCTCCATGGAGCTCATTTTCTTTTTCAAAATATGGGCTTCCAGGGACTGCTGCCACCTTCTCCGGGTGGCCGCGTTAAAGCTGAGGCAGTGCTGGTACTTCTCCACTGGATGGTCAGGGCCTAGGCAAAAAAGGCACAGGGAATGGCCGTCCTTGTGCAGGAGTTGGATGCCACACAAGTCGCACTTGCTTTTGTGCTCAGAGAGTGTAGGGGACGACATACACCAGCGGATACCTGACGAAGGCCACAAAAAAAATGAAAATACTCTGTTAAAATACCGACGAAGGAGCCTGACAAGCATGGAACTTTTCCGCAAGGCGCTGGCATAAGCTAACGGTGGGAAAGAACTGGAAGGCGGGCGTGAGGGACCGCCCCTTTATACCGAAGTCTCCTGATGCCGGTCACCTGACATGGGGGTGGTCCCTCGCCAGAGACTGCTAGCTAGAAATTTTTCCGTGGGGTCCTGCCGCCTGCTGACGTCAGTCCTACAAGTAATTACCTACTGCAAGAGCCCTCTTGAAGTAAGATCTGCAGTCAGCTATTCTGTACACTGCAGACGGGTATGAGGCACACTGGCAGAAGATGGAGGTGGACACAGCAGAGGAAGCCCCCTTGGGGGCAAGGATCTTGGACGGGTCATACAGGCAAAATATCAAGGAGCTTCCCCTTTTTACATCAAGAAACACCCTACGAGCGGTTTACAGAATATAGTCCAAGTTTAGGATCTCGGGAGCAATATGGCCTCTACATTGGTTTGCCTGGAGTGAAACATTCTTGCCCTCTAGGCTGGACCATATGTTCCAACACTGGGCAAATTTGGGACTCTGTACTCTGGGACAAATGATGGAGCAAGGGGTGGTGCTCTTCTTTGAACAACTAAGGGAGAAGGATCAAATGCCAAGGAAAAATTTTTTTGGATACCTTCAAGTAAGAAACTATATTGACAAAATTCAAAGAGAGGGACGGGCGAGCCCTCAGGTACAAATCTTGTTGGAGGGTTTCCAGGCAATATGGACCCAAACACTGCTGAAGGGCCACATATCTGCAATATACAGAGCTCTTAGAGGTCTATATCAAACCCCTACGCAAACTCTTAGAACCAGGTGGGGAAAGGAAGCAGACCTTCAGCTAACCAAGACAGAATGGGGGAAAATATTTAGCTCCTCTGAGAAAACAACATACTCACCTATGTGGCAAGAATTTGCCTGGAAGATCAGAGTAAGGTTCTTCTACACACCGGCAGTTCAGGGAAGATGGAGTGGGGCAGGATCCAGAAAATGCTGGAGGGGATGTGGGGAGCAGGTTGCCCACCACTCACACATCTTTTGGCAGTGCCCTGTTCTACAAAATTTTTGGAGACAAATCAAAAAGGCATTAATGGAGAACTTTGGGGTAGAATCGGAAATGTCCCTACCACACTTGGTCTGAGGCCTACCGCCCCTGGGGATCAAAGGTAGGGACGCTCTATACCTCTGGAATATACTAATAGCTGCGGCAGGCAAGGTCATCACCAGACACTGGCTCTCGGCCGACCCCCCCAGACATGGAGCGGTGGCTGGAGATGGTCCAGGAAATACAGAGTATGGAAGAACTGACCCATAAAGTTAATCAACGGATCCCGGCATTCGTTCATAGGTGGACAAGGTGGGAGTTGTGGCATTAGGAACGGAGATGCGAACCTGGATGAACTAAAGGGGTTGGGGGAGCACAGGAACTCAGGGTGAGCCTACTGATGGGGAAAATATGTAACTGAATATAAATCCAGACACTGGAGGAGTGGCAAACATGCTGAAGATATAACGGTAGGAACCCTGTATTACACAAGGAGTGCAATGTGGCAATATAGAAGGAATGTACTTAAAAAGATTAATGTCACTGTTATGACTGTATATAACTAATTGTATACTGATGAAATCTGTATATATGTACCATAGAGTGTCAATAAACTTGAATTAAAAAAAAAAAATTAAACAAGAGGAAGCTCGTTTACCTCCATAGAAGCTCCTCTTAGGCAGTTTCATAATTTTTCATACTGCCCCGAAGGTGAGGGATCCTAATTTGCCCCCAAGGAGCTTGCCTCGCGAACCCTTCCACTTCCTTATCACTGGCTCCACCCCCACACTATGATGTTTCCAATGTCTGTATAAGGAAAGCACAGGGGCATGCTCCATTCAAGTCTATGGAGCGCAATTTTAAAACACAGTTTTCTGTCCATTTAACTGGACAGTTGGTGAAATCAGAGTCTGCGCTGAACAAACAAGGGCCTCGTTAGTTGAACCCAGGTTCCGATTTGATGAAATGTCCAGTTAAACAACCAGAAAATGAGTTTGTAAATCATGCTCCATAGACTTGAATGGAGCGTGCCCCTACTCTCCTATACAGCATCACAAAACATCAAAAGGGGTGGAGCTCATGTATATGAAGGGAAAGGATCATCTTCGGGGCATGTTAGACCTTCCTTTCTTGGGGAGCAGTACAGAAAATTATGACGAGTGCCTCAATGAAGCTCCATGGAGGTAAGGAGCTTCATCTTATTTGTTAGCAGCAGAAGAAACGTTCTTTATTTTTTTTTTTTTTGCCAAAATGTATGTACTTTTATGTTTTTGCTAATGCTCTCAAGGAGGATAATAAAAGTAGGGCCAATGATTTTCCATTGTTAATGGAAAAAATTCTACTTTTAAACCAGCAACTGTGAGTATGAAAAATATCTGCACCACTATGTCATGCAAACAACCTCAATGCTCCCAGCTTTTTAAAAACCCTCTATTTTGAGCCATACTTTTGTACAAAATATGCTGATTTGCTCTCAGTTTTGAGAAAAAAATGGGGAAAAAAAGAAAGATTAAGATTCTGTAAGACCAAATTGGACATCTTTGAAAATGAAAATCACTGGCCCTCTAAAAACAGGAGGGCCCATGGTCTGCAGAGTATTTTCAATCTCAACATCTGTCTTGAAAGCTAGAGAAGTAAACAGGAAATGTCTAAAATTATAAGGGGTATTGAAAAACCTTTACAGGACTATTACATATAAAACTGGTATAACTACCCTTTCAAAATAATTTTTAACAGTGTCCTCCCCAATTCAATTCTTCACGAATGAGGAGAAATTCAGGATCAAATTATGGTGCAACATCAAGGGGGACAAAAAAGGTGAACCAATTCTTCTGTCCTTTGGTAGTCCACTGGATGACGCTTGACTTTTTCTTAACTGACTAACAAAATTTTCTGGTTGCCCAGTAAACAAACAAGTGATCAAACTGTAGAGTTGCTGGATGCAGTCATAAATCTGCAGGGATGAAGGAGCACTGCCCTCAGTCAGGGGTGCACAGTTACACAAGACAAATCGCTGAAGCCAGACAAAAACTCAGCACTCCCCTACAAGAATGCCAGCACTAATCCAAAGGAAGATCTTTGACTCCAAAGGTGCGCGATTAAAATATCCTTTTATTTAATGTGTTGAGTGGTTGTGCAATATAAGTGCCAGCAGTCGTAAATAACAGTTTCACACTGAGCACTTTGGCAAGAGTACAAAAGCATGGACAGTTGGAACATTTACATCTTAAAGGTACAGTACTACAAATAATATGCTCCATAATGCATTGTACAAATACTTTTACATTATCGACCTGAGGGGTACCAAACAGACTGACCAGAAGGCTGAACACCTCCAACTGTAGAGACTCCTCCCCTGGTTGGAGGATCTGGCGGCTTAGCCAACTGGCTTGAACATTCAGATCTTCTGCTAGATGAATGGCTAATAGAGACAGAAGGTTGCGTTTGTCCCACTGAAGGACTCTGTGGGCTTCCAGAAGCATGCTTCAGCTTTTTGTGCCAGTTTGTTTATGTATGCGACAGTCACTGCTCTGCCTGAGCAGACTTTCACTGCCTGGGACCTGAGCAGCTCCTGGAAATGGAGGACACAGAGAATTACACTGCCCTCATATCCCACACATTAATATTAAGGTTTTATTCTTCCCAGATACATCTTGTCCAGAACAGCATGACAACTCAGGAGGCTGACATCTATTGTCAGAACTCGCTCTGGATGAGAACGCAGTGGAGATCCCCTCCACAAGTTTTTTCAGATCTGCCACCAGGAAAGGGATTGATGGACTGAGGAAAGAATCCAAGTGGACATCTGATACTGCTCCAATATCAGTGGCTAATAAGACAGAAGACCAGCCTGGAAATGCCTTGTGTGGAGGTGAGCTTGTCTGTTGGTCCTTTCCTTTTTACAGGTTTTTTTTTTTTTTTTTTTTTTTAAATCAGTATAGCATACATCTGTTTTTCTTAGATAAACCTGTAAACCAATATTTCTGTAGAGTTAGTACCCTGAATTACCTTTTTTATTCGAATCTGCACCTTATTATGTAGTTCGTCACTGTAACAACTGCAACAGTAATGTATCCTTTTTTTTCTCTCCAGCCCGAAGAGAACATATACAAAATGTTGTACTGTACTGCCTCACAGTAATACTGCAATATACTTTGAAATGCAATCTGATACCTTCCAAGTAGTGACTCAAAGAACAGCAGCGAGTTGTTCAAAGTGTACATTCTAAATAAAGGGATATACAGCAGACCTTCCATAAGAATGTGGTATAACCCGATTTTCAGATTCCCTAGGAACCTCCAAGCTTTTCATCACCAGGCAGATTTCACACTTTTTATTCCTTCTTACAATAACTTTGGGATTTTAGATGACAAGTTAACACATGCAAAGCGTTACCCAACATTTATAGTTAGTTGGTTGCTAAAGTCTTTGTACAGTTCAATACTTTTTACTGGATCAACATACATATGGACGCCTGTGTCAGGTGTTATTTTATCAGCTGCAGTAGGTATTGTCTGATAAAGGAATCAGTTTGTGGCCCAGAAAGCTTGCTTCCTCTGTAACATCTCTGTACACTATACATTTTGGTTTAATAAAAAAAGGTATGAAACTATACATTAACTCTTCTTTTCCACTAGGATACCCCCAAGTTTGGTGCCATTCCGCCATACGGTAGCACAGATATGGCCACTATACTGGTGGACTGGAATATTTTCTAAGTCTGCGCACATGCGCGTTTGGTCTGTATTCAGTCATTTTCACAGAGGCTGTGTGGCAGATGGCATCTGGCAGTGAGTGGTGGGCAAGTTCCAGCTGCCATCTCAGTACTGTGCCAGGGGGATGCTGTCATGGGAAGGCGGCTGCTAGATTACCAGGGCTATGTTTTTCTATAACTAGAAACAATGATCCAGCTTTTGTGTGTGTGTGGGGGGCACTATAATACTAGAGCAATGCTCTTCTATAAACAGGACAGTGGTCAGGCATCAGAAGGGCAACTACACTACTCCGGCAATGCTTTTCTGTCAGTGGAACAGTGATCAGGTAGGAAAGGACAGACGACCAAGGCAATGCTTTATCATGAGAAAACTGACCGGGCAAGAGGGTGGTATCCAGGAAGCGCCCGTCTGCACCTCAGACTGTAATGAGGCCATATTGGGATGCCAAGGACTCTACAGTGCCTTGCCTGTGCTACTGGTCCATCTGCATTAGAGGGTTGGAATATGGAGGACTGCTCCACAGGATCACTTGTCTTTTGGGAGCGCTAACGGCTCCTTTGCTCCTCAAAACCCTAAAGCTCCAAACTGAACATATACCTCATGTGCCAGTAAGGGCTGTAGTCTGCAAGAAGCAAATGGGTTAGTGCCTGCATCTGTCAGCTGGTATACTGCAGCATGATTTTGGCACTTGCACTGTGCTTCAAGCATGTTCCAACCTACCTGTAGTTTGCTCCAAGCACTAATTTACTCCTGGAGCAAATTAGCTAGCCCTACTTTCAGGTCTCTAATATCCCAGCCACATTGTAAAAAAATAAATAAAATAAAGTCTTCCACAAGATGATGAGGATAGTGAAATTCTTCAACTCCTGTATTGTCAGGCGTAACATCACGATACTCCTTGCAAAATTCATCAGATGCATCCCCTTCCTCATCTTGTTTTGGTAGAAGGGGTAAAGGTATTGTGGGAGTCTGCGTCTGCTGCATGGCCTGAAATGTGCCACATTTTTAAAAATTCTTCTACAGCGGTCATCTGTCCAACTGGGGGACAAACCTGTCAGACTGGAACCTCTACAGTGGGCTTACTGCACAGATTTCTTTACCAGTTTGCATCCATTGCATTGCAAACTATCACATGCTACACTAAGGAGTTTAGCTCCTGTATCTTGCTGGTTTACTCTCACTTAGCAGCACCAAGAGATGAAGTGCTTTCCTCTGCAGGTCTCAGGATCCTTGGACTTACTGGAACTGCTATTCATAGGTTCATAGATTTGTACAAGTGTGTGAGGTCACTGACCTATGATTAAATTCGCCACCTCTACGGTGGAACATATATTTTGCGTTACCCATGTAAACATGTAGTCTGTTTTTAAATGTAGTCATTGTTGTACTGTTAACAATAATTTCTGGAAGTTTATTCCAAATATTAACTATTCTCTGCCACTGGTTGTGGGTTTAGCCAAATCTTGTGCAGAGACTTTACTGTCACTGGATCTTTCCATATTTTTTTTTACATTTCTCTTCATAGGGTAGTACTGTGTGAGAACAGGCCTGAAAATGACAGCTTCTTAGGCTGTTTCCTTGGGGAGGGGGCGCTGTAGAACACGCCTGCTGAAAAGACATGCTTTTTCCATCTCTTCACTCTGGGCACAATTTTTACTTTAAAATTCAGTGGCAATCCAGTTTTTGAGTGCTTTACCAACTGAATTCAGTCACTGGGCTGCAAACCTGGAGACCTGGGTTTGAATCCCACAGCCTCCACTTGCATACTGTGTGACCCTGAGCAAGTCACTTAACTTCCTTGTGCTCACAGGTTGTACCTGGATACAAGCTTCAGCTTAGTGTGCTTTTCCTGTTTAAACAATTTCCCCTTTCCCCTCGTCAAACTGCATCGGATGATATAATTTTTATATGATGGGCCGACAGCAAAAAGGAGCTACAGGAGGTGTTAGGTCGCAGCCACAGATGACCTCGCAAGCCACAACTACCCCACCAGCAACATCAGACACAGATCCGCCTTGAAGATCACTGCAACTATCTATGCAGGCGATAGTAAAGTCGCTGCAATTTTGCAGCAAATGGGGGAACAGGATCTGAAAACTGAACTGTCTGGCTACCAAATCCGCAACCGCAGCAGAAGAACAAGCGATTAAAGCCCTTGCCACCTCAGCAAAGTTGGTTCAGGAAAATACTCAGCTGCACTATCGGCTGGAAGCCTTGGAAAATGTGCAATGGGCTCTAATGTATGCATTGTTGACCTTTCAGAGGGGCAGGAGGGCCCCGATCTTATACAATTTCTAATGTCCTGGCTGCCTGGAGCACTTCAATCAGAGCAAAATACTGCAAAGCATCTTATTAAGGCGTACCATATTGTCCCTCATTCTGTGGAAGCTCAGTGAGACCTCCCAAAGACTGTATTGCTGGTCACCAATGCGGTCATGATGCGGGACATTTTACTGAAAGCTGCTCGGAAATCTGACTTCTTAAATTGTGAAGGGAAAACTCTACATCTGCTTCTTGACTTATCCTTTGCCATCAGAGCCCGTAGAAAGAAATTCAATGATGTTCGGACGAAACTGCAAAGTCTGGGGGTCATCCACTCATTTATGCCACCAGGCTTAGAATTTTCTATGGCGGCCATACATTCCAGTTCACTGACCCTGCCGGAGCTGGGACACGTGTGGCTCTTAGTGAAAAATAATTTGCGGCAGCTCGAAGTGCCTCAGAAGACCGGGTGTCTTCCGACTCAGAGGATACTTGAACTCTTTCACTCTAACCTGATGAGTGGGACTTGGAACAGTGTTTTACTTTGTGTCTGAAGGCGAAGTCTTCGACGTTCTAGGTTTTTCTGGAGACTGTTTTCACTGACATCATGAAATAGAGTCGTGTCTTTTACTCTCCTTTAATATTCCTAAAAGCTATTATGGCTGGTACTATTTTACTAACTTTCAATTTTGTGGACTGCCAATAGTTTCTCTCTCCTCGTACACTAAAATTGCTGTTCTCAGGGAGTGGCGTAGAGAGCGCTTTTCTTGTTTGGAGGGGGGCTATATCAGCTAAGATGCTGAGGTCTGGACATGGTTGTAAATGTCCATGGTTGGAATGTCTGTTTATAGCTTGTTATTGCCTTCCAAAATCTTGCAGGGTGTAGCTATCCTAATGTTTTGTTTCATTTGCTTCCTTTATAAGAAGCCTTTTATACCCTAATCTGTACACAAAATTGCTTCCACCATCATCCTCTTTTCCACAAGATGGATCCTGGCATTTTGTGATGTCTGGCATGAGATATGCTTTGTTTGTTTTTTTCCTTGATTGAAAAAAGCAATAAAAATAAAGTTTAACAACAAAAAAAAAAGGCTGTTTTCTTTTTACAGTCTTAGGACAGAAATCTTTGACAGGACTCTCAGTTCTGTCTAAAATACTCAAATTCCAAGCACTTAAAACACAAATTATGGTAGTCAGCCTTAGGGAACCTTACCACCACAGACCATACACTTTTTAAAACCTGGTGGGCCTATACACATTTGAGGTTTCTGTGACAAGGTGTTACCAGGACGAAGCACAACTAAAACAACAACTGTACTCTCTCTAAATGCAGCTTGGAACTCAGAAAAAAACAAACCATAGCGAAAACCCTCGGTTCCTATTTAAAACTGGGATCAAATGCAACAAGGAAATGATCATGATCAATTCCCAGAACCACTAAAAGTAATTAAAAAATTAAAAAACTCTAAATAATCAGTGCCTGAATTATAATAAAGTACAATTCCAAAATAAGACAAAAAAAAAAAAATGTACACAGAATAAACATAGAAACACAGACTGATGGCAGATAAGGGCCACTGGGCCCACCCAGTCCTGTCACTGGGGACCCTCAAGAAGGGCCTGAGCTGCAGGCTTGCCCTTCTTCCAGAGTGCATTTTGAAACTTGACCATACGGGCAATGTGGTTATTAACCCTAATGGCAAAAGTGGAAGAGGCATAAGCCCTACTGCCCACAAGGTCCAGCTTTCTAGACTCATCAGGGGAAAGGGAGCAGAGGTGCTGAGGTTTCTTGGACCATCATGGGCAGCATTTATTACTACTGAATTTGCCCTTGGTTGCTCTGCGAAGAAGGGCTTCCCTGAGGGAGCCTGGAACAACATGTCTGCCTTTCTGGGCATCACACGAATCATATTCAGCCTGTACCAGGCAGCCACCATGGCTGCCTGTACCAGGTAGCCATGGTGGCGTCCTCAAATGCAGCCAGCAGAGGAGGAATAATTAAAGGGGGAAGAATCTGGCAATTCCAGGTATTCTGTCAGATTCCGCCTGGTAATGTCCTGCTCCTCAGCCTCAAACCCCACAGCTGCTTGCAGATGTCTTATCACGAAGATGAAGGGCACGGTCATCGGGGGACCTTGGGGTATATTTAGTGGAGTCCTCACCCCCTGAAGAAACAGCAGAGGTAGGTGAAGGGCTCCTAAGACCTTGTCCCCACCTTCCTCATCAGGAGGAAGGAGATTAGGGTTGTACTCATCCTCTGGCTCCAAAAAGGGTATAGAGAGCAGCGACAACTGAGGTCACGAAGGGCGCACTGCAATGAAAGACATCAGCATGGGAACTGCCTGGCAGATCCCATTGTTGATGGGCCTGAGGGGAAGCAATGCGATGCAGGAACTCCCAGAAGGATAGCATGATCTTGACGTCAATGGTAATCTGCGCCGGTGAAGCACCTAGCGGCATTGACCGGGGGCTGAGTCCCAGATATTGGCGGTGTGGCCTGAAGCATCAATGAGAAAGGCTAAGGCTCCAGAATAGACAGTATGGCCTGCAGCATTGACAAAAGGCTGCAGCCCAGGCACAGACAAGGCATCCTGGAGTGTTGATGGGGGGAGTCTGGAGTCCCAGCATGAAAGAGAAGGCCAGAGGAGTCGATAGGGGAGGCCGACTCCCTGACGTCGATGGGATGGTCAAGGGCATCCACAGGGGATGCAAAAATCCTGGTGTTGAGAGGCAGTCACTGGCAGAGGGAGGTCCAGCAGACACCCAAACTTACACCCTTGGACCTGAACGACAGGGGCCGAAGTGTCGACAGGGTGTCAGGAGGCCCGAAAATGAGCCCGCGCCAGCAGAGGAGAGACCGGCAGCCAGCACTGCCAAAGCCAGTACTGCCAAAGCTGACCCTGTGGAGGAGAGGGTGTGGGCGGCAGCAGGGGTCACCATCAAAGCAGTCGATAACACAGCAGCGGCTAGCACTCGAAGGGGCAACTGAGAGCAAGGCGGGGAGGCCTTGTCCCTAGGCCTGTCTTTATTGAGTTGCTTGTGCTTGCCAGTGGCTTTGTCCAAGACCTTGGAGGAGTGAAGGCCCAAGGACAGAGCTGCAAGGTGGAGGAGTTTCTTCCCTGGAGCTCCTTCTCCATGCAGGCGACCTGTTCCATCAGGAAGGTTTCTAGGGTTTTTTGACAGCGTCACCAAGTAGCATAGCTGAATCTGCAGCAGACCTCATAGGCCTGGACATCGCGGTCGGCAACGAGACAACGGACACTGGAGTCATAGTCGTCTTTGTTGGTGATGATCTTGCTGCAAACGCAGAGTTTAAAAAGTTTCATAGAAGCTGTAGACAAATGATGGGAGAAATCATTTTAAAAACTAAAGTGACTACTAACTAAGGCGAGAAAAATGATAAAGGAAAAAAAAAAATCAAAGATTTGGCAGTCGACTGAAGCCACAGTGTTCTCCGTGGAGTCCAACGTGCAATGGTCAACGGCGGGAAAAGAACTAAGAAGGGCGCAGGGCTGCCTATGTTTATATGGGAGGACAGATGTCGGCAGACCTTGTCATCATGGGCAGCCCCTAGTAGACTACTATCTAGAAACTTTTCCGTGTGGTCCTAGTGCTTGACTGCTGTAGTTCCATATGTATGGCTTGCTGCAAGAGATAAGATCCCTGAATTTTTTCACTTTTTCGCTATCTGCATCTCAGAATCCACACACTCAACTGGAAAGAAATCTGGTTAATTAAGAGACCTTGGCCCAGAGACCGTGCATGCAACATTTTGTGCAAATCTGTTGAACAGTGGTGAATCTATTAAAGTGCAAAGTTAGGGGTTTAACATTAAACAGTCTATTCAACCCTAACTACAGTGGCACTACCACGCCACTATAGCACATACACACACTGTGCATCTATATATGCACACTCACACACATCATATGTATATATGTATGTATACAAACACACACACACACACACACACACACACACACACACACGTGTTTGTATATACTGAATAAATAATGGGTAAGGGTGGCTGGTATACAAGGACGTATACCCATCTCGTAGCCTAATTAAGGGCAATAAAGCCACTCATCCTTTGTGCTCATGGTCTTATAGTCTAATTAGCCCCCTCGATGCGTATACATAATTGTATACCACCTGTACCCATTATTTATTGTATTTATAGTATATCCATCGAGGGGGCTAATTAGGGCTGTAACTCAGACGAGTGGCTTTGTTTCTCTAATCAATCTTAAGAAGGGTATACTTTGACTGTGCCACCCTTACCCACTGCTTGGGAATACAAGACATTAGGATGGCTATTTTTATGGAGATTACATTTTTGTATTATAGCACCTGAAGACAGTTTGCAGCAAGGAGGGAATGGTGTGTAATGAGTGCAGGCAGGAGTCTGGGAGACTTCTGGGGTTTGGGGAGTGTTTTGTAGGCTTCTTTTGGGGATGTCAGTTGGTTTGGCTAGCTTCTTCGTGATGTGTTTACTGTGTTATTAGTACTGTCCCTTGTGTATAATGTAATGTAGGTATATACTTTTGTTTAGTGTAGGTACATAGTTTTAATTGATAATTTAAATACAGATATATTGGGAAATAAACAATGGCCTTTTGTAGGGGAAAATTCCCCATCCATGTATTTTATATTATAGGGGCACAGTAGTGCCCCATAGTTAGGGTTGAGCGAGAGGTTTGATGTTAAACTCCTAACTTTGCATCTCAATAGCTTTGGCAGTGTTTGATGAAAGTAGCTGAAATTATTCAAGTGTTGTCTAGGAGGAAAGATCTAAATCCGTGGAAAGATTCATGATTGCAGCTTGTGCGGTTTCTGAGATCCACAAATGTCATTTTCCTGTAGACATCAATTTTTTTTCCATATGCTTAACATGGAATTTGTGTTTTGTCTCATGTACAGCCTACAAGAAATGGAATTGTCTTCTGAAACTTTCAAGGTAGAAGCTTGCTGTATCAAGGTAGTGTCTTTGGAAGATTTTGTGAAAAAAAAAAAACGTAAATGGTCCCAGAGTTATAAGGATTTAAAGATTTTTTTTTTCCTGTTCTGAGCATGCTCAGTAGGCTTTTGGGATAACATTCTGATACACCAAAAATCTGGTGTCATGAGACCATTTTTAGTTTCGTGAGAGAATGTGCTGACAATTTTTTTTTTTTTTTTTTGTTAGTTTCATGACAGCAGCCATCTGGTTTCTCACCCTGGTAAACTACTAATTCGAAGTTTTATTACAGCAGCCATAATTTTAGAAAAAAAATAATGAATCTACATCATTAGAACATGCTGCTTCAGATTCTGAGGCTTGTTTCAGTCAATCAAGATAATAAATATGCTTTACGTATTTCTCCTGGCCATGTTAATGTCTTTCCTGTTTTAACGACTGTGGGCGGAGCCAACAGGAGTATTGTATGTACAAAAGGAGTGATGTCATGTTTTCTGTCTGTGGAACTGACTGAAAGTGTAAATAGTCCCCTCCGCCTTACCCTCCTCCAAGAAATGTTTTTCACCCTCAAATAAATACACTTATGTTAGTCAATGGTTGCAGGGTACTATTTTCTTTCTTAAATGGGTGGTACAAGAACTGGAACCTGAGTAGTGGGAGGCAGCATTGGTTTTTTTTGGGGGGGAAGTAAGATCCAACCCATCTCCACCAAGAAGCTCCTAAAAATCCAGCCCACTTTTTTTTTTTTTTTTTTATTCATGTGGGAGGGGCATGAGGTGGATCCTATCATGCTGAAAGAAGAGTCACTAGTTTGGTATCTGGCCAAGGAACAGAACAAATCTGTGGAGTCTCTGCATTTGTTAAGGACTAGGAGAACAGATAATACTTAACGCATTCAAACTGACTTCAAAACCCTTGGAACAAATGACTATCAGAGTCACCTGGTGTCTCAAAAAGAAATACTCAGCTTTCAGGTATTTCTTAAACATTTATATACTAAAAACAAAGTTCAGCTTTTGATTATATATATTAGTTTTGCTTTTAGCAGTTTCAAACCTTGAAAGCATTGGTGTTAGTAATGCATTTAGAAATACATTTTTTATTGTCTTTACAGATAAATCATGCAGGTTCATGTACTTGGTGTAAACAGTCTGTGATGAAATGTATTTTACTTTTTTCCTGGCTCAGTTTCTATAAGTGAAAAGAAAGACGAACAACTATCAGAGCTGCCATCCCCCTAACATTCCTGCTGAGTTTATACTCCTTGGAACCTGTTAATCCAGTTTCTGTGCCTATGTGTAGTATATAGGAAGCTTTAGAGCACTATTTTTCTTCTGGCTTGAGGAGTTAATTGAGACCACAGAAAGTTAAAGGAGTAGTCCACCCAGAATGTGGAAAAAACATATGTTATGTAGAGTGTTTTGATATGTATGTTAAATCCTAGTGTGTCCTTCCCTATGTCTACTATTAGGAGTTTTTCCTAAATTAGCTTGCTAGCTGTATGGTAGTTTTACAACCCTTGGGGATCTCCATAACAAATAGTTTTATTGGCTTTCTTTCTCCTAAGATGTCCCCCTGTCTTATGTAACAGTGATGTAGCCATGCCCTTAGATTTAGCATGTGTACTGCTTTAAAATTAGTTTAGCAGCAGCAGAGCCTTGTAACTGTTCTTATCCAGAGAGCACAAATGTCAACAGTTAGTTTAGCAGATACCTGAGAGCAAGCTAACTGGGGTTTCTGTAAGACGACAGCTACTAAATAGCTCAAATTCACTACTTTTGTTTTCTCTGTGCACAGTGTGTTTATCTTCCACATTGTTATAACATATAGTTGTCTCAGCAGTGTTTTCAGTTAGGGTACAGTACCTTCATGTATATGATGGCCTGGTTCTGTTGAGTTGATTGCTGTAACAGTGCACAGAATAAACTGCAAAACATATAGATAAATATACAGATGGTGGCATTATTTTTAATTATACAATGGCAAGGAAAAATGTAAGAAGCTGATTGCCTGCTGACCCATTGAAGCAGTGATGTTATTACACAGTAACATCATCGTAGCTTTGGATTTGGATCATTCCTTGCATTTTCTCTTAAGAAATATTTTTCCACACTAACAAAAACATCCTTTAAATTCTGTATATAACAACAAGCCATTGTATAGTTGAAATAAGGCACTCCAGGGTGTGTGTTATCGTGTAGTAACGTCACTCCTGGGGTGGTGGAAGCACTCTGCTTCGCCTCTGCTTAAATATGCCCTTCTCAATGTACTGTACTTTGATTCAGTTAGTGCATGCAACAGCCTTCATGTGAACACTCTGGGCTTCTCTTTGACTCCTGATGTCTATTTGCTTTAGCTACTGTATACTGTTTGAACTGCTTTGGTCTTCTTGATGTGGTGCCTGTGTAAGTGAGTATCTGACTCAAATGTTTGTAAATCTGATATTTTTAAAATAAATAAATGTTTATGTTTAAGCCCATGAAACACCCTTATCTAGTTAATGCATTCAAAGTCGTAGTGGCTCTGCCAGAGCTTGTTTGAATTGCGACATGCTTTTCTGTGTCACACCGTTAAGGTGGTAGGAAACAAAATTTGACTGCACATAAAAATTTTTCATTTCACCGCAGAAAACTGGTTTCTCAGCATGAAATTTCATTGTGCACCATGATTTTCGTTTCGCGAGAAAACTGGTTTCTTGCCATGAAATTTAACTGTACATCTTAATTTTCCATTTCACTGCAAAAAAATTAGTCACTCGATATGAAACTTTACTGTAGATCATAATTTATCACTGCACGTGAAAAACTGGTTGCTGAACATGAAATCTGATTGCAGTCTATAATTTTTAGTTTTACGTGGTGAGAAACACGAAACTAACTGGACTTGTAAACTATTTTTTTTGAAATTGTGATTCATAAAAGACTGTTGAAAACATATTTGATTTTAGATCATAACTTGTACTTGCAAAAATAGAAACTGGTTACTAGACATGATATTTGATTATGGATCATAATTTCCCACTGCACAACTATAACTGGTTTTGTGGCATTAAACTTTCAGTACGGTTCATACATTTTTTCACTCCGGGGCTTGAACTGGTACTTCGACATGAAACTGCACTGCGAATAAAATTTTGTATTACATGACAAATTGGTTGCACAACATGAACTTTGATTGCCCAGCATAATTTTTCATTTCACAGCAGAAAACTTGTTTCTCAGCATAAAATTTGTACTGCTGAGCCCATTAGCGTGGGAGAAAAACTGAGCGACGCCAGTCTGTCCAGCATGCATGGCTGAGACTGTGATCGTTGAGCCTATTAGCGCGGGAAAAAAACAGAGGGGCCAGTCTGTCCAGCATGCACAGCAGAGACTGGGACCCCCCCCAAGAACAGGGAGAGCTTTATCTTCCAATGCATGCATCCCTGCTCTCTCTGGATATCCAATAAAAATGGCCAAACTTACAGATCTGAAGTCTTCAGCCCTGTCACCATAGTGACAAAGCTCTGCTGCAGAGTACCTGCTCCTTGGAAGGCAGGAAGTAAACTGAGGGAGACAGGAAGTGGAGGGCTGGATGTCCCCTGCTATAGAGGTCTGACTCCTGCCTACCTATCAGAATCAGAAGGTACAGCCCATGAGTAAGGAGGCCCGGAGACAAGCTTAGGAGAGAGAATTTTTGGTTTCACAACTTGCATTGATTTCTTGCAATGAAATCTGATTGCGCATATAGTGAAGACAACTCATCTCCTGGCACAGGCCCTGCCCATCTACACCTGTGGGTGGCAGAGGACCCGCTGCACTGGTTGACATATGATTCTCTCCCCGTACATCTGTATCTGCAGCTACATGGAAGCGCAGCGAACACACAGCTCTGCATTTCCACTGCCCACCTGACAGCCCCATGAATTCCTGACATCTGTCACTGCACAGAACTGTAGGGCCCACAAGGACCTTGCACTGCCATAGGTGGAGAGAATCTTCCCTTAGGACCTGTGCATCTGCATGTGTTCATGCAGGTCCTTTCCATTACATCAAAAAGAAAATAAATTTGTTGCAAAAAATGTGTTAATGCACCAGTTAGGGTTCAGGTTAACATCACAAAAGTATGGAAATGTGGTGTTAGGGTTTCCAACCCAACTCCCCACCTCCCAAGCAGCAAAAAGGAAAAACATTAGGGTTTTGGGTCTCTGGAGTCTTGGCGAATCATTGGTGGGGTCTTCCTTGGGGTTGTCAACCCTAATGCCCACCCTGTTTCCTGAGCAAACAAGGTCAGATGTGATCTCCTTTCTTCACACAAGGCTGTGGGCCCTTCATGAAGAAAGCCACAACATATCGTATTGGCAACATGTGGCGAGATGCAGTACTCTGCCTTTGAAGAGTGTATCAGCATGAGGCATTGGCTTGGAGCTGTACCTTATGCTTCGGACAGGAGGCTACATGCTTGGAAGGAGGGGTGAACATTAGGGTTGACAACCTCCAGGAAGACCCCACCACTGATTTGCCAGAACTCTAGAGACCCAAAACCCTATTTTTTTTCCTTTTGCTGCTAGTAGGGTGAGGTGGGGAGTTAGGGTTGGAAACCCTAACACCACATTTCCATACTTTTCTGGTGTTAACCTGGACCCTAACTGGTGCATTAACAGTGTTTTGCAAACAATATATATTACACATACATGCATTTAAGTAGCACCCTTCATGCAGCCATCTCAAAACTGGTTAACACTGTAGAGCAGAAGTCCAAACCCTGAATAACATCAGTGAGTATCTAATTACCCAATTAGTCCTGGTACTATGTATGGGTTGGCAGTCTAAAGCCTATTCAAGGATCAGGGGTGTGTTTTGTCCATGAGCCCTTGTACCATGCAGTGGCACTCAGAAGGAAAAAAAAGGGGGGTTCAGAAGTTCAGCCTACTCCAGAAGAGTAGTCCGCTTTGCCTTCTCATGCCGTGTGTATTGCAAGGCAGTACAGTAAGCAATGTAGTCTAACAGCTGGTGCACAGAACTGCAAGTCAGTTGATGCAGGTTCAGATCTAACCATAGCTGCTTACATACTGGGCAACAGTGAGGAAACTGTTTAGGCTTCCTGAAAGTCAATCCTTTACAGCTAAAAAACTAGGTAGATGCAGCAATCCACTGAAAACGAGATGACATCAGAGAGCACAAGAATGAGAGGTGTCAGGAGAAACTGGTGTGTGTGTGTGTGTGTGTGTGTGTGTGTGTGTGTGTGTGCGCGCTGGCAGGAGAAGGGTGTTGTGATGGGATGAAATGAGAACTGGGATGTTTTTGTTTCGAACAAAAGGTTGTTTCTTAAAATGGATGGGATTTATGAATCCGGTGCAAATTCACAGACCAAGAGGGGTGCTCTGTTTAAACATTTCTGGAAACTTTTGCATGTCAGTGGTGTTCATATGGTCTCTGGTTGTTGCATCTTATTTCTATTTTAAAGTTTGAGTCTAAGTACAACAACAATAGTGTGCGTGCACGCACGCATACACACCCCAAATCATTTATTTACAGGATACTGGAGTGCACACAACCCCCACAGCTACAGCAGCAGACTCCAGCAATTTCCCACAGCCCCTGCTAATTTTAACTCACTATGAATGAAAACACACTCCCTACTGCTGCTAAAAAAAAAAAAAGGTCACCAAAGCGAAACCCATTCCTCCCAGTCCTCTCCAGCCTGCCCTATAAAAGCAAATTATGTGATCCTCCCCACCTATCTTTTACAGTGGTCAGAATTAAGTTTTGAAGCTGCTACCCAACAGGACACGTGACTGGAAAAAATCTACAAGCATTTGGCTAGTGGGCCAGTGTCAATCAGGGCCTTTTCTACCTGCCCCCTCCCACTGCAAGTTGTTCATTTGCCACTGGAGGAAGGTTTTGGTCCACTACCACACACACACTTCATTTTTTTGGATACCAAACTGCTACTGGACCACCTCCTTGTACTCGTATGGGTCTGATGTCTAGTCTAGCTATAGTGTAATAATAAAGGGTTAATCACACTGGTCCTTCAACCATCTAAACCATGATGGGGGTCAGCAAACTAGCTTTATGATTGATCCCTGTGCTATTAATTTTGTTCTCCCTCTTTGTCCCCATCCCCAACATAGACAGTTGCTCCGAGCAAGGCAGAGACTAGTCAAAAAGTAAGCAGAGGTGCACTGTATGGTCGTTCCTCGGTTCAATCCAGTGGATTGCTAGGAAAAGGAATACCAAGAAAGGACAAAATCTTTTGCCTTCAGAGCAGTAGTTATTTCATACCTTGTTAAAACAGGTTTTATTATCACAAAGTCTCTGTAACTTTTATACAGTATGTTTCATATTTACATATTTATGTAATTCTGAAAATGGGCAACCGCTTGTACAGTAAACCTAACCGATAATAAAAACACAAATTCTGTATTTTGTGCCCTGGTCACCCACTAAAGAGCTAGTGGAGCCAAAACAGGCAGACAGGAAAATATAAATTTTAAGACAGTCAGTTGTAACTTATTTCTGAAGTATTTCTCCACCCGGTGGCAGCGGACTACATGAGCGACCACCCCGGAGAGAACAGCTGCCTTCCGCTGCTCAATCCTGCTCAGACACCCCCAATGACCATAGTCCATTCCTGAACCCGGTCACTGGCGTGGCATGAGGCAAAGCATCCAGCGCCTCAGTCCTCAGCGCCACAGGGCCGACAGTATTTGTTACCTCTGAAGTATTTTTTCCTTTTCCTTTAGCTTATTAGATGTGCTAGATGTGTGGAACACATCTCAGCCTGGCAGCTGATATATCTATCTCTATACCCCAACTATATCATTAGCATTATGATCTCACTTGACAGTGACATCACAGGTGACTAACCTGGTGGCTACTGACCGACTGTTACTAAGCAGCAATGACGTCATAGTGAGGTCACAATGCTGACTTTGTAGTGAGGGGATAGACAGATGTGTCAGCCACCAGGCAGAGTGCAGTCCCATGCATCACACCTACTAACATCAGGTAAACAATCTTCTAATTAACTAAAGGGAAAAGAAAAAGTATCTCAGATATAAAAACGTAATGGCTGCCTTTAAAAAAACTAATATTTTTAGGCAGTACACTAGCTCTTTAAATATATATGCAGTGTTCCCCATTCATTAAAAGTAAGAGGCGGGCCGCCACGCTATTTTAAACGACCACCTCTCAATTATGTGACCTATCTCTTTAAATCCAGTTCGCACAGTGGAGCAGCGTGCTTGTGCATTGAACAAGTCGCGCATGCGCAAGAACGCGGAACGAGGAGAATAAACGGAGTCTGGTGTGAGCTGTGTAAGGTAGGAGGCGGTCGGGGCTCTCAGATCACATGGGGATCGTTCTGGTGGGTCAGATGACCCTCGGGAAGAATGGAGGAAGAGCGCCAAATGAAGGATCCAATGAGGAGTCTGATCCAGGAGCGATGTCCCAGATGTCCTATCAGTGAAGCAGCTACACCACTGGGGTAAGTCCCATTTCGGTAGTCTGCTGCCACTTCGGAAGAGTGTTAGTGCATTTGTGTCCTGGACCTTGCAAGTGTAACTTGGATTGAGCGTTTGTTCCGTTTAAATAATTTTACTAGAGACTTTGCAGTTCTTCAAATAACTGTGTCAAGCAGCCAGCTTTAAACTTTATCAGACTTAGTTATTTTAACTGAGTCATTCCAGACTTTTCTGTTCATAACAGCTGCAATAACGAAGGGGTGCTGTGTGTGAGGGGGAGGGAGAGATTGTGTTCAACAAATGACCACCATGCAGCTCCGATTTTGTTCTCTGTTGAATAGCTGAATCAAGAAAAAAAAAGTTCTTGCTGAAAAAAAAACAAGGTGCACAGTAGAAAGTTGTCCCTGTCCTACCAGTCAGTAGTAAAGAAAAAAAAATATCTGTGTGAGGGGAAAAAAAAAAATCAGGGCTCCAAACGGTGCCACCAGTGGGTCTGCCAGTCCCTGTCCTACCAGTCTTGTGCATTCCTTGCTTCGTCACTGTGAACAATCACTTGTTTCTAAGTCAGTAGCAAAGAAAAAAAATATTTGTGTGACGAAAAAAAAATCAGGGCTCCAAACGGTGCCACCAGTCCCTGTCCTACCAGTCTTGTGCATTCCTTGCTTCGTCACTTTGAGCAGTCACTTGTTTCTAAGTCAGTAGTAAAGAAAAAAAATATTTGTGTGAGGAAAAAAATTCGGGGCTCAACCAGCATTACCAAACTCTCATTCTGTATTGACAATAAACACACGACAACACTTAGGAAAAAAAGCTTTATTGTACACAATGCAGAAACTAACTTTGGTTTCAAATTAACTCAAAAACGGAAACATCCTGATCAAGATTACAATTGTGAGTCGATGACTGGGACACTGCCAGTTGGTCCAGTTGATATCGACGTCATTGTCCAAAAGACTCCCTCACTTCCTCCTGTAATACAGAAAAAAACACCTCTAAGCATAGAGCAACAGGCTTTTATACTGGTTGGCTTAACAAATACTGCTGGTTACAGTACAAAGAAAATGATGGCATGTTTTGTGCATTTTGCATAAAACAAACAGATGCCCAAATCAGGAACAGTTTGGGTACTCAGTGGGTGCAAGACATTCAGAGAAGATGCTATAAAAAGGCATCAGAACAGTTCAGTTCACGTTGTTGCTTCTGAACTGGAAGCTAACTGCAGAATTTCAGCTTCAAAAGGTGGACTAGAGCAGGCAATGCAGCAGGCCCTGACCCTGGAACAAGAAGCTTTTGTGGCATCCCTTCGTTGCATGTACTGGCTAATAAAAAATGAGCTGCCTCACACAACAAAATATGGCTCACTGCTGGATCTCGCCAAATCATTGGGATGCAAATACCTAGACAATATACATATTGTTGGTGTTGTTAAATATCGTTCTGATCGAACTGTCAGAGAAATGGTTCTCTGTCTGGGTGAGGTGGTCAGGAGATCAGTTCTTAGATTTGAAGGCTGCCAAATTTTTTTCATATTTGGTGGATGAAACAACTGATATTGCTGTTATGAAGCAGCTCATTTTATATGGTATGTACTGCAAAGAGGGGAAACCCAGAGTTTCTTTCCTGGGACTTGAGGAACTAATTGATGGAAAGGCAGACACAATTGTTAAAAAAATGCTGGAGTTATCTGATAATCAAATCTCGGTTGATCACCTTGCAGGGTTAGGCAGTGATGGAGCAGCCATTATGCTTGGCAGGCAAACCGGGGTGGCTAAAAAGCTGAAAGAAGTCAGCCCAATTCTTGTTGAAAATCACTGTATGGCTCACCGGGAGGCCTTGGTTGTAAAGGCAGCAGCAAATGAAGTGAACGCCATTAAAAAGTTTAATCAAACACTAGATCACTTATACAGATATTATGAAAACTCTGCTGTTCGCATGGCTGCCCTGAAAGAAATTCAGCAGGCAATGGAGAACCCCGTTTTAAAGCCTAAACAGGCAAAAGCAGTTAGGTGGTTGTCCCATGATGCAGCATATGACACACTAAGGAAGATTTTCCCATCCGTTGTTACGTCCTTGCATAGAGAGGCCTCTGAAAGGCATGAACCCCAAGCTGCGGGCCTAGTAAAAATGGTGGAAAACTGGGAGTTTTTCTCTATTTTATGCATGATGTGTGACATACTTCCACACCTTGGCATCTTATCTAAATGCTTTCAAACATCAGCTCTGAATTTTACTGATATAAAGAGACATTTACATTCCAGTTTAGAGATTCTTAGGGCACGCCTACTGGTACCTGGTCAGTACTTCTCCTCCGTTTCGCCTGAACTAGTACTCCTGAATGATAATGGCCTGAACTGGCCATTTAGCGAACCACAGTTAAATCATTTCACAACCTCTGTGCATGACAAGTTTATTAGGGCCCTAATTGCTCAAATTGAGCAAAGGTTTCAAGCACAGAACTTTTGGATGCGTTCAGTATCTTCGACCCCAGCATGATACAGGAAGTTGATATTGAAGAGTTGGAAGGGTATGGTAGTGATAGCCTTGAGATTATTCTTGGTCAGTATGCTACTGTTGTGAATGTAGATGCTTCTGCACTTGAATGGGCTTCTCTGCGTAGTCTCATGTTCACGGAAAAGATGGCCTTTAAGACTATTTCTGATGTGCTGCACGCTCTAACTACTAAGTATGTAGACCTGTATCCAAACATATCTACTTTGGCAGAGCTGGCAATGATAATACCCATGTCAACTGCAGATTGTGAGAGGGGGTTTTCTGCACTGAATCGAATAAAAACGCAGGAACGAAATAGATTAAGTGCCAGTGTGCTAAATGCACTTATGCTTATCTCAATTGAGGGCCCTGATGTTGACAATTTCCCTTATTTGGAAGCTGCAGCTCATTGGGCAGGACTGCGAAACCGAAGATTAGATCTTGGCCTTGCAGGCACTAGTAAAGAGTTGTAGTATGGCCTCACCAAAATGTTAAGACTCTCACAAACTGTTGCCTGGCCTGCAACTAGAATGCAGAGGTTCTCCAGTATGTTTTATCACACTTTCCTTTTGCTACTGCATACTACAGATCCCTCCAGATCATCATATTACTCTTATTTCTTATGCATTTATTGCATCCCGACCGACTCCGCCCACCGGTAGCTCCGCCCCTGGTGACCCCACCCCTGTGACTCCTCCCCTTACCACCACTCTATATTTTCACGCAATGTGGAACACTGATATGTGTGCTGGCTCAACAGAAGACATCAGAAATACCTGATGACTTGCAGTTGACCTCTGTGGTCAACAGAGGCACAGTACAACAAATTAAGACAGCTCCGATACCTTGCATGTATTAGATATGACACAGTGCTGTAGCTCATGTATAGTCAAAGCCCAAGCAGCATTTCAACAGTTTTGGTAAGAGGGATGCAAATGAAAATATTCAGTGCAGTTGGTAAGTGAGAGTATGATGTCCTTAACTAGTGAAACAGTTACTATCTATTAATGACATCAACTAGTGATATTTTTGATTGTCCTATTATCTAGTGATATCTTTTCAGTTAAGTAAAATTATATTACTTGCTATCTGTATTTATTTTCACTAGTGTTGTGCACATAAATATAAAGTATAGTTTATTTTTATACAAGTATTTACAGTAACTGAATTTGCAATATTTGCACAAAGCTCTGAAATCTACTATATGCTTTATGAATTTGACAGTAAGCTGAAAAGAGACTCTGGACTAAATGCCAAATGAACAGTAGTCAGGTATACCCAGGGATTGTCGCGAAGAGTACATCTCGTTTAAAAAGTCAGGTAAAGACTTTATGCAACCTGTTCCTACCACTGCATACAGATTTGCTTTCGTGTTTTTAAATAAGCTTTTTGGCCCTTCAAGAAGTTATCTCTGCCTACTTTAGGTCCCTGTCAGCTCCACAGCCCTGTTACCCACTCCCCACCATCATACTGGTGTGAGATACACAAAGAGCAAAGCCCAAGGAGCCAATGACCATCATATAGACAGCTCCAGGCATATATCTTTTTTGTAATTTTCTTGTGTAGAGTGCATACTGGATACCCAGACTTTCCTGCTTTAAACATTGTACATGTTTCTAACAGGAAGGTGCTGTATGAATCCAAGAGCAGGAGTCAGCTGACTTGTTTCTCATGGACAATTAAGAGAGGTTGTGGCACCTCCCTTCCTCCAGCTGGGTGGACGAGTGAGTGGCGAGTCTTCACAGCTGCAGCCAATACCACTCCTGTGCTGGACAACAAGCAGGGGATGCAAGGCAGGCTGCACCAGTCCTTCACTTGAGCCTTTTTTTTTTTTTTCCTAAATATGTTTTGATATATTTTATTTCATGATTTATTGTTTTATCTTAACTTCTACTGAATGTTTCCACAAAGCCAAAGAAACTCGCATCACATTAATAACCTGCATCTTGGCAATTATCTAAATTGTTTGGTTTCTGCGAGTCTCTTCGAACCACAAGAAAACCCTCTTAAGCCTCATACATAGGTGCAAAGCATCATGACTATATACACTTTTATGCAGGGCAGGCTGACAGCACTTTACTAAACCAAAAGCAGCCTTTTTAACAGGCTTCTACATATGAACCAGTAGAAGCTGAGCACAATAGACTGCAGACACACATTTCATCCAGCTGAGACTCCTCAGCTCTGAGCAGTCACCACCTCAGCCAATTAACAAATAAGCCCCAGGGGCAATCAGACATTTGGTACTCTCGGAGGAGACTTACCCGAGATGCAGTTAGAAAGAAGAGCAGTGTGTAGGATTCATTAGTGGTAAGCAGTCAGAGCAGTGAAACTGGATACCAGAATTCAAGACTTTAAGAAGATGGAAGAAATTCTAGTAGGACACCTTGCTGAGACCAGAAAGGAGGCAGAGGTGGAACAGAAATGGGCCATAATTAAGGCGGGACTGACGGAGGCCACTAGATCAAAAGCAAGAAATCGATGGCCAAATAGCCTAGCTGGTTCAACTAAGAAGTGGCAAATGCAATGACAGAAAAGAGGGCAGCTATCCTGAAATACAAACAAACATACTCAGAATGAGGAGGGAAGGGAGGCTTACTGTGCTAAAATCAATGGTGGTGAGCAGGGTGGTTAATGAGGCAAAGGCTTCAAAGGGCACATGGACAGGACAGCACAGGCAGTAAAATCTGGTCAGAAGGCCTTCAAATATATAAGGGAGAAGAGGGATATTAAGGATGAGATTGCCAGATTAAAAAGGGAGGTTTGGGCAGAAGGAAGTGAAGAGAACACAGAGGTGCTTCACAAGTACTTCTGCTCCATCTTCACTACAGAGAAGGATGGACTGGTGCCACAAGAGAGCAGGGGGGCAAGCGCGGGGTAGTGGGGAGTCAGACACGGCATAATAAAGGTAGACAGCATGCATAATGGGTTTAAAGGCTCTGAAGGTGGACAAGTCCCCAGGGCCAGATGGCGTGCACCCAAGGGTCCTAAGAGAACTAACAGAGGTGCTAGCAAGCCCTGCGGCAGACCTGTTTAACACCTTCCTGGAGTCCAGTGGTGTGTGCCCTGGGACTGAAGAACTGCACATGTGCTACCTCTCCATAAAAGTGGGCCAAGGGATGTACCAGGGAATTATAAGCCGGTCAGTCTGACTTCAATAGTGGGGAAACTGATGGAGACTATCCTGAAGGAAAGACTAGTGAACTTTCTCAAGGAAAACAGGCTGCAAGACGAGAAGCAGTACAGGTGTGTGTCATGCAGGTCATGCCAGACTAATATGATTGACATTTTGACTGGGTGACCAGGACAGTCATTGTCCAAGCCAGGGAGGGGCTGTGGACATGGCCTACCTAGACTTTAGCAAGGCATCTGACACAGTCCCACACAAAAGATTAATAAACAAATTAGCCAGCCTGGGAGTGGGTCCCAGGGTGGTAGCCTGGCTAAAACACTGGCTGGACAACAGGACATAGAAGGTAATAGTAAACAGAGTCCACGCTGAAGAAAGGGGGTACTAGTGGGGTACCGCAGGGTTCAGTACCAAGTCTGGTCCTTTTTAATGTCTTCACAGGTGACATTGCAGAGGGACTGGAAGGAAAAGTATGCCTCTTTGCAAACGACACAAAGATCTGCAACAGGGTTGATACACAAGGAGGGGTGGAAAGGACGAGAAAGGACTTGGCAAGGTTGGAGGAATGGTCAGAAGTATGGCAGCTTGAAGTCAATGCAAAGAAGTGCAAAGTAATGCACCTGGGGAAACAAAAACCCAGGGGAAGAGTACACAATGGGGGGGAGTAAAAACAACAAAAATGGAAAGGGACCGGGGAGGGGGTAATCATATTAGATGACCTAAAAGTTAGCAAGCAATGTGAGAAGGCAGTAGGGATGGCTGGGGGATATTGGGATGTATAGGGAGAGGCATCACCATTAGAAAACAGGAAGCTGTTATCCCTCTGTACACACAGTTGGTGAGACCCCATCTGGAGTACTGCATCCAGTTCTGGAGACCCCATCTCAGCAAGGGCAGACAGGATGGAGACAGTCCAGAGGAGGGCAACTAAAATGGTGCAGGGTCTGCAACAGAAGCCATACAAGGAGAGACTAAAGGAGCCTAATATGTATACCCTTGAGGAAAGGAGGGAGGAAGGACATGATAGAAATGTTGAAGTATCTCCAGGGAATCAACAAAGTCCAAGAGGGTAGCATCTTTCAGAAAAAGAGATGTGCAAGAACAAGGGGGCACAGTCTGAAGATATAGGGGGGACGGCTCAGGGGTAATGTGAGGCAGTATTGTTTCACAGAGAGGGTGGTGGAGACACATGGAATGGCCTTCCTGAGGAGGTTGTGGGGTCAAAAATAGTGGGGGAATTCAAGAAAGCACGGAACAGACATAAGGCAATTCTTGGGGGGGGGTAGGAAGAAATAGGCTATTTGTTAACTAGAATCTGCAGCTTATCCAGTAGGTAGGGAAATGGGCAGGCTAGGTGGGCCAAGCGGTCCTTATCTGCCGTCAAAGTCTATGTTTCTATGTAAGCAGATGATGTCCTGTATCTGGGCTTCAGCAAGGCCTCCAACTCTGTGCCTCACAGGAGACTGGAAGACCTAGGGATAGGGGGCCCAAGCTTGCTAGATGGGTCAAAGACTGGTTACAGGACAGAAGCCAAAAGGTGGTGGTTGAGAGGAATTCTCAGAAGCTAGGCCAGTGACCAGTGGTGCCCACAGAGCTCAGTGCTCAGTTCAGTCTTAAATAACAACATCTTCATCAGTGACACAGCAAATGGGATCAAAAGTAAACTACCTCTTTGTGGACAACACACAGCTCTGTGGGAGAGTGTACACGAAGGAGGAGAGACAGACATTTACGGAAGACCTAGATATGTTGGAGAAGTGGTCTGGCATTTGGTGACTGGGGTTCAATGCAAAAAAAGTGCAAAGTTATGCACTTGGGGTTGAAAAACACTGAGACCAAATACTGGTGGTGTGGTGCGCAGGTTACCAAGCTGGAGGAGGACAAGGACCTGGTGGTGGTCATCACGAGTGACCTGAAGCACTCGGTACACTGCAGGAGAGCACGAGCAAAAGCAAATCGAATGCTGGGCTGCACAGCCAGGGGGATTACTAGCAGGAAGGCGGAGGTCATAGTGCCCTGTACAGGTCACTGGCAGTGTTCACTTCAGAGTGGGAGATTAGGACAATTGCCAGTTTTTAATTTTGACCCACCTTTTTCTTCTACCTTGGGGACAATCTGCTCAGTGCTGTTTTATGCATCTGGGCTCAGATGAACAATATAACCCTTTTTTTTTTTTTTTTCTCCATTTGACCCTTACATTTTATACCCAGTGGATCACTGTCCCCCAGAGATTAATATCCAAAATGAACCCTGCACTAGTTAAGACTGCATCTAGAGTAAGTGCTCAGTATTGGTGCTGTTATCTTAAGAAGGATGTTAACTTGCAGTCCAGACAAAGGCGACAAAGATGATCCAAGGCCAGCAGGGCAACATCTACAAAGAGTGGATCAAGGGACTCAACATGTACTCTCAAGGACAGAAAGGAGAAATGGAAATATGACTGAAACCTTCAGATACCTTACTGGGAACAAGTCCACTAGGGGCATAGCCTGAAGCTGGTAGGGAGAAGATTCAAAGAGAGATGAGGCACTTTTTCACTAAGAGTGGTGGCCAAGTGGAACAAGCTGCCAAAGGAGGTGGTCTCCTGAAAATGGCAGAAAATTTCAAGTAGAGGATGGGACAGAATGAAGGGAAAGTTGCTGGTGGGGGGCAGGTCCTCTGTAGACACGGGGGGATCTGCACACTCGAACAAACTAGACAGACCATAAGGCTTTATCTGCTGGTATTATTTGTACATATGTATAATTTGAATCCAACAGCAACTTAATCTCTGTGCAACCTTGAGCAAGCCACTCAATTTCCCTGTAATGATGCTTTCTAATCTACCACTGTGTTCTTTGAATCTCAATGTGCACTGAAAACAGTAATAATATTCTGTCATATCACTTTCCAGGACTGTACATTACTTTGGGATACAGTTTGTGTAAAGACACTACATACACCAAAATATTTTTTCCTTTTCTTTTAAGCAGAGGAAGCAGGAAAGATGCAATGAGAGTTGATCAAGAAATGTAAACAAACATGTTTTTGTGTAGTACCAGTGTAGTACTAGTAAGGCCGGCAGTTAGTTTTTCATTTTTTAAAAGACAAAAAGGAATCCACATCAAACTACCAGCTGCATTAGCAGTCTCTGCAGAATGTGATGAATCATAAAATGTGTTTTTGAAACTAGGGACACTGAGGCCTAAGGGGGTTGACAGTGCCCCATTAACCAAATACAAAATCATTTATTGCAGGGTATCCATTACTACAGCTCAAGTTTAATTCTCTCCTTTCCATCTACCAATTGCTGTATTCTTCTACTACCCCTCCTATGAACAATGTTATGACACAGGCTTCAAGAAATTTGCCCCATATGTTCTAAAACCCTTTAAAGGACAAAATAAACAGCCTTTTTTCACCAGAGTCTAATGCCAAAATCAGGCTTCACGGACAGATAAATGAAAGGCTGCCATTCACACAGATGCTAAAACTGCATTTATAAAATTTAACATAAGTGCAGTTTCATAGCATTTAAAAAAGAAGAAAACAGCTATCCAGTTTGAAAAACCTACCATGCTCTACAAAATGACTGGCAGGGTTTGATGTCATAGGAGTGAGTGGCAGGGCTACACAACACCCTGCAGTGCTAACTGCCTCCTTTCATTTCCTTATTTTTAAACTTCTTTCAGCAAAATAATCAAAATCATTACTTAGTATGTGTGTAACCCCTAGGTGACGCTATCCCAAGGGCTACTACCCTGCCTGCATGGCTAGTTGCATGTTAAGAGGCCTGGGTAATGAAACAGGTTGTTAGTGGTCAAGCTAATCTGGGTACAGCCCTCCGGGACACTGTAACCCCCCCTTTCTCCCTTCTAGTGACCTAAACAATATGCAGTAATCACTTTTGCAATTACCGTTACTCACCATGCAATTACCCACACTGTTCGAATTTACCACCAGGGCTGGTTCCACCAGTTTGAACCTGGAGACCCCCTGTAAAACAAGGTTAGGCACAGCAAACAACAACAGTACAGTGCTTTCGATACAAACTGGAACCACAGTCAGGTTAAATGCAAAAAGAGTTGGATCGGATTTATTTAGGGGGATTGAACAGTGAAGGGGTGCAATCAAGTTAATTGGCTTGAAGGCTAAATGAATCAGACAGTCATGCATGCACTTCAGAGCCCCTACACAGTCACACACTCTGGGTACCCAGGTGGGAGTAAGGTGGGCTAGCCAGGATCGTTGCCCAGGGAAGGCCGGCATCACAGCTGGTTGGGGCCCTGTGATGGAAGAATACAACATGCACAACACGCACTATTTGTAATCCGGAGCCAAAGGGCTCAGTTCGTGAAGGAAAAGACAACAAGGCAATCAAATGACAACACTTTAGATTTAGCTGTTGTTGCAGGGAGCTACCCTGATGTTTACTCACAATACCCAATACAGAACACAGGCAGGACGAAATCGAGACTGCAGATTGTTGAGCTGGAGTGCCTGGAGAAGCAGGCCCACACAAATCACTGAGGCATCGTTCCCGTGCAAGGCGTTGAGCAGGAGACTGATCACCAGGCAGGTCTCTCCTCAGTGGCTTTCTCTGTGATGTGAGTAATCTGGCTGGGCCAGTATGGCAAGGCCCAGGCCAAGTGAAGATGAATGCAGATTCAGTCCAGTGGGACTGGATGCAGCCTCCAGCAAGCAGAACACAGTTCAGCACACTATGGGGAACCAAATCACAACCTACTAGCAGCACACAGTACATTTACATGCAAGGAAATTCTACTGTACCAGGCAGATTACTATCCAGTCACAATTACAGAGTCTCCGCACAAACCAGGAGTTCAGAGGTGGCTGGAGGTCCTGACAGGCCGATCACGTTCAGCAAATCTTCGGTCTTCTTCAGGTTTTAAGCCTGGTCACAGTTCAGTGGCTTTAATCGTTCTCACAAATCGGATTCAGTCCCAAGTTCCCTTTCAGGGACAGCAGGCAAGCAAGCAGGCCAAAACTCAGTCCTTCCATAGTTCTCCAGCACGAAACTACACAGGACTGCTGCTCTACTATCTCGAGCTGTTCACTCTCACTTCCCAACTCAGACTGACTCGAGCTGCAAGTAGCCTGGTACTTTCCCCAAGATCCGAAAGATTCGGTTGGCTGATCTGTCTGTCAGTCACAACAAGGGCTCCCCCTCCAGGTCCATTTGGGCACCAAAGTTCCAAAACTACAATTCCTACAGAATTTTGCTCCCCCAAGACCCCTGGGGACAGTCTCCATTTTAGAGTCCCCAAAGGTACTGATTGGCCCATTCTGGCAGTCCAGGACCAAGATGGTGGTGATAAATAGAACTGTCCATGCTGCAAAAAAGGCAGGTTAAACAAACTACAATATCGTTACTATTCTAATAGATACTCAGCAAAATAGCACAGTTTCTAACAGGCTTCCTCTCGCATGTGATGTGGAAACCGAGGAAGCGTCGTCTAGCGGCAGAGGAACTCTAGCATAGAAACACTCAGTCCACACCCAGATTAATTATAACTACAATATAGGCAGCTCTTAAAGAGACAATACACAGAGGATATACAGGCACTTGCAGGTAATAACATTTAAACAGCTAAAACGCAGGACTCCAGCCTGGCAGTGAGCATTTAGGCAAGCCCAAGAAAGACTTTTCAGGAACCCCCATTTGTAGGGGGGGTGTAGCAAACACATATGTAAGGTCATATTTTTTTTTTTCTCTCAATACATAAGCAGCCGAAAACTCAAAGTTTCTTTTTGTCATAGAAACCGAACAACAGTGTAAGTCAGCACATATCTGGCACCTAGTGGTTCTCCTGAAGTGGAGGCCAGTCCAGTACAACACTGCAAAGTTAAAAAGGCCTGCAAGCTGAAAATGAAATATTCTTCGCAATCTCCAACTTCTATGTCTCTGTTACTGATGTCAAGCGCAACTCCCACCACCAGCCTGCACACACCAACATACTAACATATTAAAAAGTCAGTAGAGTAGGCTCAATGGTCTTTCATGTCTGCTCGTTTAGTCAGCCTCCAACCTTGGAGTTGACCCTGCAGTCCCCCCCACCCCCTCGGATTCTCCATTTCCAGCCCAGGATGTTCCTGTATTAGCTCTGCCAGCACAACCCTTCCCTATACGGTCCCAACCCCTCTTGAACCCCTCCACAGTCCCCTCCACCACAGTCCTCTGGGCAGCACATTCCATGGTTTCACCACCCTCTCAGTGAAGTAGCACCTCCTTTCCCACTCCGAGCCTCCCCAGTTTCCACGGTGCCCTCTAGTTGCCCTCCTTTCTTATGGAACACCCCACTGAGCCTCCCTATTTATCCCCTTCATGTACTTGAAGACCTCTATCATGTCCCCCTGTCCCTTCTCTCCTCCAATGTATACATATCGAGTTCCTCGAGCCTCTCTGCATAGGTCCTTTCCCTAGGCACAAGATAATTTTGGTTGCCCTCCTCTGGACCCTTTCCAGGACTGCAATGTCCCTTTTTAAGTGTGGCCTCCAAAACTGCACACAGTACTCAAGGTGCGGCATAACCAAGCAGGTATACAGAGGGAGCATCACTTCCCTCGTCCTGGAGGTAATCCCCCTAGCGATGCAACCCAGCATCCTGTTGACTTTGGCTGCTGCTCCCCTACAAGTCTCAGAGTTGTTCATCTTGACATCCACAACCACCCCCAGATCCCGCTCAACCATCGAGACTTGTAGCATTCCCCAAGGGTATACACCTGGCCTGGGTTTCGGGTGCCATGGGGCAGGACCCTGTATTTTCCTGCACTGAACCTCAGTCCCCACTTCCTTGACCACTTCTCCAGAGCATCTAGGTCCCCCTGCAGGGCCACCTTCCCCATCCACCATCGCTCCCAGCTTCGCGTCATCCGCAAAGAGACTCATTTCACTTCTGATGCCCTCCCTTATGTCCAAGACATAGGCCTTAAACAGGAGGGTTCCTAGGACTGATCCCTGAGGGACCCCACTAATTATCCTCCTTGGGGATGAGACTAACCCCCCCCCAAACCACTACCTTCTAGATACGTTCCAAGAGCCAATTTCCTATCCATCTGATCATGTTTCCCTACCCCCATTTCCCCCAGCTTATCCAGCAGGCCCCCATGAGGAACCAAGTCAAACACCTTACTGAAGTCAAGAAAGAGGATGTCAAGTGGCTTACCCTGGTCCAGGGCACTTGTCACCCAATCGTAGAACTCCAAAAGGTTTGTCTGACATGATTTCACCGGGATGAAGCCATGCTGTCTATCGTCCAGGTACCCGGACTTCTCCAGTAACCCCCCTAACCTTTCCTTGATAATACCCTCCATCACCTTCCCCAACACCGATGTCAGGCTGATGGGTCTGTAGTTTCCCACCTCCTCCCTTGACCCTCCATTGTGGACAGGCACAATATGTGCCAGCCTCCAATCCTGGGGGACCCACCCCGTCCTCAGTGAGATGTTGAAAAGCTCCACCAGGGGTTTCGCCAGTACATCCGCCAACTTCCTCAGTACCCTGGGATGCAATTCATCTGGCCCTGGTGCTTTCTCTGTCCTAAGTGCTTCCCTCACTCTTTCTACCGTGATTTCCTCCTCCACTTCCTCCCCTTGCCCCTGTTCAGCCTTCTCCCATCCTATCTGTGGATGTCCCCGCCTGCCGGGCTCCCATCATCAATGGTCCTCCTCCTCAATTACACAGTCCCCACTCCTGCATGATGTAGTTCCCCATTCTCCCTCACAAAGATTGATGCGGCACTCATTTAATACCTCGGCCTACCACCCCCAGGCCCTGTGCCCATCTCTCCTGTTCTAATCCTGCTAATCTGCCCTTCACCCTCCCCCCAATGTATCTAAAGAACCCTTCCCCTCCCAGATTCCCTTGGCCAGGTTCTGTTCCTTCCTTGACTTAGCCGACCTCACCACCCTAGTGACCCTTCTCACAGTCAGCTCATACTCCCCTCAATCCCTTTCGCTCCTTGAGCGTTTGAAGCGCCTATACGCAGCCTTCTTTTCCCTGACCGCCTCCGGAACCTCCCAGGTTCACCAACAGGGTTTTCGGGCCTTAACGCACTTGCGCCTCAGTTTTGCACAGGTCTTGGTAGCCTCCTGCACCCCCCCTTTTAATGATTTCCCACTGACTGTCGGTGTACATGTCTGGCCTTATCCCATCTAAATGTTCCTTGAGGATCCCTCCTATCCCTTTGAAGTCTGCCTTCCTGAAGTCGATAACCACTGTCAATGTGCGTCCTTCTTCCCCCTCAGGTCCAGGCAAAACCAGACTGTGGCATGATCACTCCTTGCCAATGGGTCCCTCACCTCCAGACCCCTTATCTGGTTCCTGTCTGCCAGGACTACATCCAGTATCCTGTCCTTCTTAGTTGGCTCCCCCACCTGCTGGGTTAGGAATGCATCCTGGAAGACATCCAGTAACCTCTGCTCCTTGGCCACCGAGGACGTCATAATACCCCAGTCCATCCCTGGCATGTTTAGATCACCCAGCACTACCACCATTCCCTTGCCCAATCTACGGTGTCTCAACATTTGCCACCAGTCTCTCTTCTAGTTCCTACGCCAACGCAGGAGGTCTGTACACCACTCCTATTTTCACTCTCTTTGCCCCTTTCATTATCAGGGTGACCCTAATCACCTCCACTGTCCCCTCTGCCTCCTCCACCCCTCCTATACCAATGCCATCTCTGACTATCAGTAGCACACGCCATTCAAATACCATTCTTCTGGTTCTTAATGTAAAACTGTTGGTCAGTAGTCCCTAGTCCCACTATGAAGCACATCTGCTTATTTCTAAATCCGTACTGGACAGCAGTCTGAGTGCATGCCTTCTAAATCAAGTTCTTCCTTGCTGGCAGCTGGGACCAGTAACTGATGCAACAGCGCATCATTTACAAGTGTCAGCTAAGAAAGAAGAACCTGATTTGGAAGGTGTACGCTCAGACTGCAGTATAGACTTAGAAATAAGTAAGCATTCTTTATAGTGGGATCAAAGACTGGCAGCAGACTTTTACATTAAGAACCAGAAGAATGGTACTTGAATAGAGTGTGCTACTGCATGCGGGCTGGGGGGTTGTGTCCAACGTAGATGTCAGACAGACATCAGGAACAGGGACACAAAAGTTGGAGATCGAGAAGAATATTTCAATTTAAGCCAGCAAGCCTTTCAAACTTTGCAGTGGACCATATGCTGCATTTCGGGAGAACCACTAGACTACCAGGTATTTTCTGACTTATTCAGTTCTTATGACAAGTAAATGAAAATTTTCGGCTGCTTATGTATACAAAAATAAACAAAATCATGGCCTTACATGTGTAATTTTGCTGAATGAAGTTTACATTGAAATGAAAAGGAGCCAGTTAGCACTGCAGAATGATATGTAGCTCTGCCACTCACTCCTAAGACGTCACTCTGTCTGACATCTGCCAGCCATTTCATAGAGCTGACATGGTGGGTTTTTCATTCATCTTAATTTTATAAATGCAGTTTTAGTATCAATGTAAACAGCAGCACTTCCTTTACCCCGCTGAAGCCTGATTTTGGCATTGTGCACTGGCAAAAAAAAAAAAGCAATTTCTCATTCCTTGAGCCAGTTGTAGGGCTCTAGGACCACTGGGATATCCTTCCTGATCAGGAGCAAACAGGAAACCAAAACTGCAGCACTGGGAGGTAAGCTCCTCCCACCAGGGACCATGCCAGTCTACTTCCTGCCTGCAGCCTAGCAGGTACCTTGCAGCAGTGCTGACAAAACTTTTTTTTTTTTTTGGGACATTGTTTCTCAGTTCTGTGTTTTCTCCCCTCAGTACAGGCTCGGACAGTGCAGCTGGGATCCAGTTTTCCAGCGTTTGTAGCTGGACTCTTTCAGTCTGTGGCTTTCCAAACTGAAGCCGTACATGCTGCAGTATGGCACCCGACCCCACCTTCACCCAGGACAGCTTCGCCACGAGGACTAAGCTCTCGGAACCAGACAGCACTCTTCATACTTTAAGATTGTGTCTCCCCTTGTATGTGGCTCTAAATGAGCAAGTTCAGTGTATTTCCATTGTTGTATGGAAAGTAGTTGCAGATTCTTCTGATTCATTAGAACAGTTGTTTTAGTTATTAAAGAACACCTTAACAGATATTGCAGATGTTCATTTTCTAAAATCTGATTTCATAGCCTTTTAATGGAAAGGCTGCTGTTTACAAGATTAACGAATGAAGATAAATGCAATTTTGCAGTATTTAAAAAATTTATATAACAGCCTCTCCCGATTCAAGTTTGTCTCATTCAGCATCTCTAAAAAATAGCAGCTGACGTACAACATGATTACGTCAAAGAGAAGACAGCCTGATCAGTGACTAATGCTGTAGCAGGTGCAGCCATCATGCAGTTGGATAGAGCCCGACCAGCAACTAGTGCTGTAGCAGGCGCAGCCATCAGGCATGAGAAGAAAACCAGCACTCCAGGCAATCGGTAGTGAATACAGTCCTTTTACTGTGCAATTACCATAGTTACAAATTTTGTTGCACTACAAACATAGTGATATAGGTATACAGAGGCTCCCACACACAAAACCAGTCCCAGCACTCAGAGGTATGATACCTCTATCGGGGGGGCGTGACTACCAATATCCCCATCTGTTTTTTTATACCCTTAATTTCAGGTGTTCAGAATAAATTAATAAATCTTCGCACTCACTGAAGTAGAGGACAGATGGGGGATATGATTGAAATCTTCAAGCACATGAAAGGAATAAACAAGACAGGCACGGAGGAACTATTCAAGTTAAGGGGGTAGGGACACTTGAGGTCATGATCTCAGATGGGGGAAGGTTCAGGAGGGAAATGAGAAGACACTTTTACGGAGAGAGTGGTGTCTGGGTGGAACACGTTGCCTGCGGAAGTGCCATCCTGTAGAACAGTGGACTGCTTCAAAAAGGGGATGGGATGGGATAGGGTAAGAGGGAGGGTCGGGGGCAGCTGCAGTATAAGGGTTGCTAGCTGCACGCTCGACAGACCATAAGGCCTTTATCTGCTGGCAAATTCGTATGTTCGTATGTAAATCGATTTCAATAAATACCATTAAAGACACTTGATATGTGACCGTACAGGTTTCTACCCTGTCAGCTCCTCCAACTAGTGCTGTAGCAGGTGCAGCCATCAGGCAGCAGGACAATGTTCTCACTTCATTTAACAGTCCATTTTTTTAAAGGGGAACAGTCACAGCGGGCCCAGTGGTGCTGAGCGTTGATGTGCTGGACGCCACATTTCGTGCCATGCCAGCGACCCGAATTTAAGAGTGAGCACGAGTCGCCAGGGATTGGCAGGAGGGAGGGTTGGGAGATGATCGTAGAGGTCGCTGGGCTGCTCTCATCTCCTGGATTGGGAAGGCGAGTTTCCTTGCTCTCAACCAACACCTGATGGAGGCTAGGAGCCAGAGAAGAGGTACGGGGGACTGATGTTACGTCAGGAGGGTGGAGGGAGCTGTGGTTCTGGCAGCGCATGTGCACCTCCACAAGCATGCACCTGCCGTGCACGCCACTGTTCTCGGCAGGGATGGAAGAAAAGCAGAAAATGCCTACAGTACATCTCCCCATTGCCGAGTGTGACAGCTATCGAAGCTCTCAAACCCTGTTCTTTGTGGATTCCCACCAGTAAAAGAAGGTGGGGAGGAAGAGGCTGACAGGGTTGGGAGCAAAGGGGGACCAATGGCAGGTGTAGGTGGCAAGGAGGGGGGGGCAAATAGCTATATAGAGAAGAAAAAAGGGGGAGCAGTCAGCACATAGGACACGACACTCCTGTGGAGTTTTTGAGCAAAAAAGTACAGTTATGTACTTACTGTAACAGTAGATCTTCGAGAAAATCTCTTCCCTTAAGCCACACCTTTGGAACAACAGCCATCAGGCACAGGACCACACAGAAACTTTTGCCAAGCTGAGGCTGCACATGTCAATGTCACGCATCAGCACATATATAACTTTTCTTATCCAGTGTGCAAAAATGGCTACATATACAGTTTAACAAATACTTGAGAGCTAAGTGGGGTTTCTATAAGAAAACAGCTACTATATAACTACTTCAATATTTTTGTTTTCTGTGTATGTCAGGTCTAGCTAGCAGGAGTGTTTTGATTTGAAAACTTTTAAGTTCATCAAACTATACACAACCATAAAAAACACAGAAATCACCCCAGATCATTAATGATATAATTAGTAAAAACTCTAGCTGTTTTCTTACAGAAAACCCCACTCAGTTAGCTCTCAAGTATTTGCTAAACTGCAAATGTAGGTACCAGCGTTCTAGTAGGTAGAACTAGCTGCTGATTTTGTTCTATGACAGGATTTTAATTTTTTTTTGTTTTACAAATGTGAAGTATATTTCAATTAGGTATTTTTTTCCTACTAAAGATAAGTGTGTGTATATATGTGCGAGTTATTTAATTAGACTGCTATGCAAGTTTAAAATCAAAACACTCCTGCTAGCCAGACTGGACACACAAAGCAAACAAAAATACTGAACTGGAGCTATTTAGTAGCAGTTTTCTTACAGAAAACCTACTCAGTTAGCTCTCAAGTATCTGCTAAACTGTACATGTAGCCATTTGTGCACACTGGATAAGAAAAGTTACACAGCTCTGCTGTCATGTACCAATTCTAAAGCAGTGCTTGCAGCTGAATCTATGGTCTCGGCTACATCACTGTCACATGAGACAGGGTGCATTGTAGGAACAAGAAAGGCAATAAATCTGGCTCAGATGGAGAACCCCAGTGGTTGTAATACTACCATAAAGCTGGCAGGCTAATTTAAGAAAAACTCTTTAATAGCAGACAGAGGGAAGGACACACTAGGACTTCACACACACAAATCAAAACATTCTGCACAACATATGTTTTTTTGCAAATTCTGGATGTACTACTCCTTTAAGTGGTCCAGAATGTGCTTTTTGATAGGGAAATAAATGCCCTTGGCATTCCACAACAGCCATTTAAGGGGATAACCCATAATGTTGGTCCTAAAAGGTCGAACAGAGGGGTTGCATCCATAGCAACGATTGTCCAGTCAGCATGCATATTCAGACCCTGCTTCACATACAGGAATAGAGGTCCACAAAGCCAGCTGCAGGGGGTTCATATACTCCTCTGCACAGTCAAAACAGGTTGTACTCCCCAAGCAAACAAATGCACCAAATCAAGAGAAAAAAAACAAAGGCAAAGGACCAGTAGAGGGCAGAGGGGAAGGACGAAACAAATCAGCAGGCAACAGATGGTAGAACACGCACACGGAGCGGCAAGTCATTAAATTTAACAGACACTGTATTAACAACAGCCCAGACTTTGCTCCTGAAGAAAGGTCTTTCATTCATGCCTTCTGCCAGACCAAACAATTTCAATATTTTCCTGGACTTACAAAAGTTCTTCCGAAAGATTCACTTAAGACTTTTTATTTAAAAAATCCAAACATGGGACGCCATACACCTACGTTCCCCCTTGCACAGCCAGCAGATGACGTCATATTGGAACCGTCAATATTGGATGGCAATGATTACATCCACAACATGGAGGAGAATGACCCTACTGTGGAGAACTTAATCTGGACAGACATGGATGTTGAAAATTTAAGGACCTTGGAATTGTTGTGGAATGAAATACACAATGGCAATATTATTTCTTCTGAGAATCCAGATTTTGAAAGTGAGAGAGAGAATAACAAAGGAGTCTCGAAGTTTAAACCCAAATCGGATTTTATTCCAAACCTGCCTAATTCCTATATTACAACATAAAACTGTGTGGACTGAAGTACTTACCAATCTGGAGAATTTTACGCATGGTCATACAAACCTACCATCTGAAGAACGTGAAGCACTAAAGGATTTACAGAAAATTGGGGACACTCAAACAATCTGACAAGGGTGGCAATGTCATGATTCTGACTCAGGGTTTTTACAAAACTAAAGTGATGGAGCTCCTGAATCAAGAAGGTAATTATAGGGTCCTCCCTTGCTTCAGAAAAGAGCTGTTAAAACTACTGGAGAATGCTAAAGCTAGTAAACAAATTACTGAAACAGAGTTTCAATTTTTATGGAACCAGTTCCCCATCACACCAGTACTGTATATACTCCCGAAGGTGCATAAAAATTTAGAGAATCCCCTTGTGTCCGGGGTCGATTCTCTTATTGACAATCTCTGCACATTCATCTACTTTTTACAGCGTTACATTACATCATTACACTCTTACACAACGGATACAATGCATATATTACAGAAACTTGAAATCTTTGTCTGGGATCCTAACTACTTATGGATTGGGACTGATGTAGAGTCCCTTTACACGTCCATAAGACATGTGGACGGACTTAAAGCATGCGCTTATTTTGTCAAAAAAGATCCAATTGGAGACAGTACACCAAAAAGGCGAATTCTAGAGGGGTTACACTTTGTGTTGATACATAATTATTTCATGTTTAATAATGAATTTTACTTGCAGTGTTGTGGGACAGCCATGGGTGCAGCCATGGCACAGTCCTATTCAAACTTATTTTTGGGGCTGTGTGAGGAGAATAATGTTAAGAATCACAATATCAATCCTTTCCACAATAACACTGTGGAACGGATTCAATATATTGATATCATTTGCATTTGGCATAGCAGCAGAGATGAGGCACTATTACTCGTGGAATGGATGAACCAAAATGACATTAATCTAAGATTTAGAGCAAAAATACAGGAGCAAAGTCTGAATTTTTTTTAGAGCAACTTTATCCATAGATCAGTACCAGAATGTAGTTAGTACTGCATACAGGAAACCTACATCAACTAATAGCCTCCTTCATGTTACCAGTTCACACCCTTGAAGTCTCAAGAATTTATACTTATGGATTAGATCTAGATGAATAGCTTGATGATAGGACACAGATAAATATAATGATTAACCAAGTCCTTTCTCGAGTCTCCGAGGAAGGACTTGTTGGTCCGAAAGCTTGACATTGTTTTCTTTTTGTAACATCTATGTTGGTCCAATAAAAGGTATCAAACCATTTGCTTCTGGATCTGGTCTTACAAGGACCAATACGGCAACTAATCTATTCTGTATACCCTATGGTCAATGGCCAATTTCTTCATCTCAGACGAAACTGCAAAATGGATACAGACTGACAAAGGCAATGGAACTTAAGGATAAATTTCTGGCGAGGGGATACAGTTCAAAAATTATAGATGAAGCAGTCACCAGGGTAAAAGAAACAGCACGTACTGATTTATTGGTACCCAAGGTTAGAAACAACAGGGATTCCAACAACATTGCATTCAGTACTGAATTTAATGAAGTTTCAGGGAAAATTGGGAGTGTTTTATGCAAATACTGGCCCATTCTCTCGAATGACAAGGATCTATCAGGAGTGACTAGCACTAGACCACGTGTCACATTCAAAAGAAGGAAGAACTTAAGACAGTCTAGTATCTAGCTGCTAAACTGAACCAAAACCAAAAACTACAAGTTGGTTGCCAGTCAAACTGCCCAGTATGTTCCAGTGCAGGGACCGTAATATATGCAAATGTTGCATTCAAAGTAACACATTCTCACCGGGGGGGGGGTACAAAAGTAGTGAAAATTAAACAATTCATTACATGTGTCAACATATATAGTTTACGCCATTTGGTGCGGTTGCAACAAATTATACATAGGACGTACAACTAGAAATCTTAAGCAACTCATACAAGAACATGTTCGGAACATAAAAAACGTAGACTTGACAAACCCAGTGGCTAAACATTTCTGGCAGCGCCACAACAGTGACACCAGCAGCTTTCACTTTATGGGAATAGAGCAGGTCAATGTAGGCAAACATGGGGAGATGAGACTAAATAAACTGCTTCAACAACAGACAGTCTGGATTTTCACCCTGCGTAGCCTCAACCCAGAAGGGTTGAATAATGAACTGGATATTAAGCCTTACTTACTAACATACTAAAATGCCAGCAGAATAGGCCTAACGGTCTTTCGTGTCTGCTCGCTTGGTCAGCCCCCACCCTGGGAGCTGACCTTTGCCCCCCCTCTCCCTCTCTGGCTTCTCCCTTCCCAGTCCCGGATATTCTCGCTGCACTGGTTTTTGCTTCCAGAACCCTTCCCCTGTACCTGTCCTACCCCCGCTTGAACCCCTCCACCGTTTCTGCCTCTACCAGCCCCCGGGCAGCGCATTCCATGGCTCCACCACCCTCTCAGTGAAGCAGCACCTCCTCCTTTCTCCTGAATCTCCCTCCAGCTTCCACCCATGACCTCTAGTTGCCCCCCTTCCTTCGGAGCACCTTGAATGCTCCTCCCCTATTTATCCCCTTCATGTACCTGAAGACTCTATCATGTTCCCCGTCCCTTTCTCTTCCAATGTGTACATATTTAGCTCTTCGAGCCTCTCCCATAGGTCCCATCCCCCAAGCCCCAAATCATTTTGGTTGCCCTTCTCTGGACTCTCTCAAGGAGTTTAATGTCCCTCTTTAAGTGTGGCCTCCAAAACTGCACGCAGTACTCGAGGTGCGGCCTCACCAAGCAGTTATACAGTGGGAGTATCACTTATCTCCTTCTGGAGGTGAGCCCCTTAGCGATGCATCCAAGCATCCTGTTGGCCTTTGCCACTGCCCTCCTACAAGTCTCCGAGTTGTTCATCTTGACATCCACCACCACCCCCAGGTCCCTCTCTGCCATCGAGACTTGTAGCATTTCCCGGCTCCCAGATGCAGTACCTTGCATTTCCCTGCATTGAACCTCAGCTTCCGCTTTCTAGACCACCTTTTCAGAGCCTCCAGGTCCCCCTGTAGGGCCACCTTCCCCTCCTCCCCATCCACCACCGCCCCAGTTTTGAGTCATCCGCAAAGAAACTCATCTCACTCCTGATACCCTTCCTTATGTCAGAGACGTGGGCGTTGAACAGGAGGGGCCCAAGGACCGATCCCTGAGGGACTCCACTAATGACCTTCCTTGGGAATGAGACTATCCCGCCAACCATGACCCTCTGAGTCCGGTTCTGGAGCCAACTGCCAATCCATCTGATCATCTGGTTCTCCACCCCCATTTCTCCCAGATTATCCAACAGGCCCCCGTGATGAACAGAGTCAAACGCCTTGCTGAAGTCAAGAAAAAGGACGTCCACCAGTCTACCCAGATCCAAGGCTCTCGTCACCCAATCATAGAACTCCACAAGGTTTGTCTGACATGATTTCCCCGGGACAAATCCATGCTGCCTATCGTTCAGGCACCCCAATTTTTCCATTTTTCCAGGTCCCCCCCATTCTCTCCTTGACAATGCCCTCCATCACCTTGCCCACACCGATGTCAGGCTGACGGGCCTGTAGTTCCCTGCCAACTCCCTTGATCCCCCCTTGTGGATAGGCACTATATGCGCCACCTTCCAGTCCTGGGGCACCCACCCTGTCCTCAGAGAGATGCTGACGAGCTCCGCCAGGGGTTTCGTTAGGACATCCGCCAGTTCCTTCAGCACTCTGGGATGTAATTTATCCAGCCCTGGTGCTTTCTCCGTCTTAAGGGACCCAAGGGCTTCCCTCACTCTCTCTGCCGTGATTTCCACCTCTGTTACCTCGTCCCCTGCTTTGCCTTCCCCCCACCTGGCAGTGATGCCCCTGACCGCCAATTGGTAAGGGTCCCCCCACTCCTCAGTTTCACCATTTCCTCCCATGTATGATGCAGCCCCCTACCCATTTTCCTTGGTGAAAACTGAGGCGAAGTACTCATTTAGTACCTCAGCCTCCTCCCCCAGGTCTTGCGCCCATCCCTCCCCTGTTTTAATCCTGCTAATCTGCCCCTTCACCCTTCATTTTTCCCCAGTGTATCTAAAGAACCCCTTGTTCCCTCTCCTAATTTCCCTGGCCAGGTTCTGCTCTTTCCTTGCCTTAGCCGCCCTCACCACCCTAGTGGCCCTTCTGGCCATCAGCTCTTACTCCCCTCTGTCCCTTTCATTCCTTGAGCACTTGAATTGCCTATAGGCTGCCTTCTTTCCCCTCACCACTTCCTGAACCTCCTGGTCCACCAGCAGGGTTTTCTGGCCCTACCACATTTTCGTCTTACTCTAGCGCAGGTGCTGGTAGCATCCCGCACCCCCCTCCTGATGATTTCCCACTTACTGTCAGCATCCATGTCTGGCCCAATCCCCTCCAAGTGCTCCTTAAGGATCTTTCCCATTTCCTTGAAATCCGCCCATCTGAAGTCAGTTACCTCCGTCTTTGTGCAGCCTTCTACTCCTCGTAGGTTCAGGCAGAACCAGACCGCGGCATGGTAGCTCCCCGCCAATGGGTCCCTTACCTCCAGGCCCCAATCTGGTCACTGTCTGCCAGGACCACATCCAGTATCTGCTCCTCCCTGGTCAGTTCCCCCACCTGCTGAGTTAGGAACGCGGCCTGAAAGACATCCAACAACCTCTGTTCCCTGGCCACCGAGGATGTCATAGTCTCCCAGTCTGTTCCTGGCATCTTTAAGCCCCCCAACACCACCACCACCCTTCCCCTTCCCAAACTGCAGTGTCTCCCAACATCTGCCACCAGACTCTCCTCCAGCTCCTCCACCAGCGCAGGGGGTCTGCACACTACTCCTATTTTTACTCTATTGCCCCCCCCTTGTTACCAAGGTGATCCAAATCGCCTGCACAGTTCCCTCCGCCTCCTCCACTCCTTCTATGGCAATGCAGTTTTTGACTATTATTGCTACCCCTCCTCCCCTTCCCTCCCCCCTGTCCTTCCCGAACATGGTGTAACTCTCCAGGTTCAGGTCCCAGTCGTGCCCTGCGGTGGCTCAGGTCTCAGTGACTGCGGCCACATCCACCTCTCCCACAGTTTGCATCGCCTGGAGCTCAGGCATTTTACTGCCCAAGCTCCTGGCATTTAGCAGGACTACCTTCCACCCTTTCCCTATACTTCCATTTCCCCTGCTCGTATTCTCGTGGGGATTCTGTCTTCCTCTGGTCCGCACCTTACCAGTCGGCCTTTTCCTGCATTCCTCCAGCTCCCCAGGTGGGGGTGGAGACAGAGTCCCTCCTTTATCGGACCCCCCTCAACAGCCTTTTCTCCCATCCCTCCCTTCACAAGTTTAAACCCCACCTTTCACCAATGAACCCCTCTATTTTCAACTTAAGGATTTCCTTCCTCCTAATTGAGATGGAGCCCATCTCTAGCATACAACCCCTTATCCTCCCAGGTCTCCCCCCAATCCCCCATCAACCCATACCCAATGGCCCCACACCACTCCCTGAGCCACTGGTTTATCACCCTAATCTTCCTCTTGTGTTCCCCACTAGCCCTTGGCACCGGCAGGATTTCCGAAAAGGAAACTGCGCATTCTATATCATGACAGACCCTGGCAAGCTCCCTGAACCTTGCCTGTATATCTAGCTCACTATTTCCCTCAATGTCATTGGTACCCAAGTGGACCAGTATGTCCAAGAAACCTCCACAATCCTCTGCCAACTGATATACCTCATGCTTGGCCATGTGCACCGTTAGTCATGGGAAGCATTTTGTTCTAACCGGGCAGGCTTCTCCCTCCCTATCCCAGTTGATCCCCCTGATCACTGAATCACCCAACAAGAGCACTCTGGCCGTCCCTTTTCCTCCATTTCCCCCCCTTCCATGTCCCTCATCCTTTCTACTGGCCCCTCCTCCTATCTGGGTGCCACCTGCCATCCCCTCTTTATTTACCCTGGCCACCCCCTCCCCTCCGATCCTATGCCTCTCGTCCTCCTGAGTATCCTTCTGTACCTCGCTACCCCCACCATTACTGCTCGCGACTGGTCCTTCCCCCACATCTGCTAAAACTAGCCTGGCTCGTCCTCCCTCCCTTCCTTCCCGTCTCTGTTCAGCCCCTCCTTGCTTGTCGTGCTCCTGGCCTAAACCCTCACCTCCTTTACTGTATTCTCCTTGTACTTGGTCCTTCTCCTGCCCTTCCTCCGAACTGGTCCTTTTCCTTGCACTTTCCTCCCTCTACCCACTCATCCTCCTGCTCGGATCCCTGCTCCCCTATTTCCCGCATTCCAAGTTCCCCTGCCTCCTGCTATCCAGCCCCGCCTCTGCCCCTACTCCTTTCCACTTCTAACCGCCTGTCATGGCCACATCACGCCCTCATCCTCAAGCAGAAGAAGAGAACTGAAGCAGTTACTGAGCTTAAGGTCCAATTCACCTCCCCCCATTGCTTCCTTCTGTCCAGCCCCAGCCATCTGCCTACTTCCCCGAGAATGACCTCCCTTTGGCCCCAGTCTGTGAGGGTCCCCAGTTACCTGCCTGCTTCCTTCGCAGTATCCTCCTTTCAGGCCCCATCTGCCAGGGTCCCTATGTGACCCCAGAGTACTCTCCTGCACTCCTTTCCCTATGCCCCCGCCCCTAGTGGTTGGTGCAACCCCTGCCCTATTCCCCAACCATACCTCCCCTTCCCCAGCTGTCTCCTAATCCCCTCAATCTCCTCCTTAAACTGTGCCAGCTGGTAGCACACTTGGCAACCACCGAACTTCCAAGCCCAGTCCAGTATCATGGCTACCCCACACCCTGTGCACCCCACCACCCTCCCAAAGATGCCGGCCCTAATGACATGTGGTCTCATCCCCCTCCTTATAGGATTTAAAAATCATTGTTGCTTGATTTTAAAGATACCGACTCCGTTTCTTCCTCCTACAGGTGCTACAGTGCTTCGGTGAGCAGAGATTAAAAAAAAAAAAAAAATTCCTGTTTCCTAAGTGATAAAAAACATTTACACAAGGATCTGCTCCCATCACATAACATCTCTTTGATGTACCAATACAAGGTTCTCCACACAATGTGTTTTCCCCCTACTTTATTTTTGACACACACACACACACACACACACACACTTTTGTCCTTTGCTTTCTGTCCTTTTGAAATCTAACCTCAAATATAGATTAATGATTTGAAATGTTTTGTAAATCATGTATATATTTACTGTTTAGATGCCAATATTCACTTATGCCAGCCAAAATGTACAGTCTGTTTACCCGTTTCGTTTTTTCCTATCTAGTAGGTTTTGTTTGTGACTTGTTTGTGGCTGCAAACTTTCTCGTGCCACATTAGGCAATTAAGCCATTAATTAGTGAAAAAAAAAAAAATCAAATCTGACCATGTAATGCATTACATCACCTTGCTTTGGGGTTCTTAAAGATCAACTGCAGCTGTATTATAAACATATTACAAACGTTACTCCTTTTCCCAAACACAATGATAACCAGGCCTTATTTTTTACCTGTGAAATGAAGAAATTGCCATTTGCCATACACAGATACTATTTTAATGCGCTCCTATATGATGGTTTCACAGAAAATCTCTGACATTTTCTGACAAGCTAGCGGAACCTTGTGCAAGTGCTCATTCCATTCAAGCAATAATGACATAATTTTCCTCAAGGTACTGGCAGATCAGTATCAGAAATCTGAGGAAAATGATGTCACTGCTGCTTGAATGGAATCAGCACTCACCCAAAATTCCGCCAGCTGGTCAGAAAATGACTGAGGGATTTTCTGTGAAAGCTTCAAAAAAAGACAGGCAGTAAAATAGCATCTGAACATAAGAAATGACCGTTCCTGAACATTACTTGCAATATATGTGGAGTGGTTGATCTCATGGTGAGCAAATAAAGTATGTTAAACGCATTTTTAAAAAACACTGCAACTGATCTTTAAGCAGTTCATGTTTGTACCAGGAACTACCCCCTTAGGAATAATAATAACAACAATAAATGTTATTTGTATGGCGCCTTTCAAAAAACCAAGGCGCATTAACAATAATTAAAATCACAATACACATACAAAACATCTCAGCATGAAACAAAATAATAGTACTGATTGCATCCCTTAATCAATCATCAAAAGCTTGGTTCCACAAATAAATTTGTAATGCTTGTTTAAAGCTCGCTACAGTCGAGCACTCACGTGACCAACAGGGTAGAGAATTCCAAAGGGTAGGGGCAGCATACATAAACGCTCTCGCTCCAGAAGATTTCAAACATACCCTTGGAATCTCTAGCAACCCCTCATCGGCTGAGCGGAGCAATCGCCCAGGGCAGTGAAGAACCAGGAGTTCTTTCAGATAGGCCAGGCCCTGTCCGTGTAGGGCTTTAAAAGTCAGAAGACCGACTTTAAAGGTGATCCACCACTGAGCTGGCAGCCAGTGCAGTCTGCGCAGCACAGGCGAAATATGACAGGACCAGGAGGATCCCATCAGAAGCTGTACTGCAGCTTTCTGCACTAGCTGCAAGTGACGGATTTCCACCCCAGGTAGTGTTAGGTACAGGGAGTCGCAGTAGTCCAAACGCGAGGTCACAAAGGCGTGAATCAAAGTGGGAAGGTCGCCAGATAGAACCAGATGCTTAATCCTGGAGATATTCCTTAGATGATAAAACGAGGATTTAACAGCAGACACCTGCGAATGCAGGGTCAGCCTCTCGAAGATTACCCCCAGGTTCCGCACCCATTCAGAGGTCAGGAGTGGCGCACCCCCACGGTAAAGACCAGAGGGTGAACCCCTACTCAACCCCCCTGTCCGGTGACCCGGATCCACAACCAGTACCTCAGTCTTATCGGAGTTCAACTTTAACCAACTGGCATCCATCCACTCCTGGATTTCAGTGAGGCAGCTATTAAAGACCAAGACAGCTCTACTCTGGTCGGGTGCAAAAGAAAGGTAGAGCTGGGTATCATCTACATAACAGTGAAACCTCAGTCCATACCTTCTTACAATGTCTCCGACGGGCAGCGTATACACTGCGAACAACATGGGGGACAGCACTGAACCCTGAGGAACCCCACATGACAGAGGGACTGGGTACGAGGAAAAAAACCCTGACACTACCCTCTGAGATCTTCCCGTGAGGAACGATGTAAACCACTTAAGGACTGTACCCGACAGTCCGCAAATGAACCTCAGGCGATCAAGCAGGACCCCATGGTCCACAGTGTCAAATGCTGATGAGAGATCAAGGAGGACCAAAATAGAATGGCTCCTCCCATCTCTAGCCATCAGGAGATCAATGAGCACCCAAACCAGCGCTGTCTCAGTACTATGCTTCTTTCAAAATCCGGACTGGAGGGGTTCATAGATGTCATGGACGGTCAAATGGTCCTCCAACTGTGAAGCCACTACTTTCTCAATCACCTTCCCTACAAAGGGAAGGTTAGAGATTGGTCTGTAGTTTGCAAGGCAGTCTGGATCCAAAGGAGCTTTCTTCAAGAGTGGTGTCACCACCGCCTCTTTCAGTCAGCTTGGAAACTCACCGGTCTCCAAGGAGCACTAGACTATCCGAGCTAGGACCGGACCGATAACATCAGTACAACCCAAAATCAGGGAAGTAGATCCTGGGTCCAAACTACAGCATGTAGGGCGCACACTCTGGACAATCCGAATGACATCCATGAAAGCCGGTTGGAAAAAGGTACTCCAAGAAGACCGAGGATAAGTGAACCCGCACTGATCCACAGCAACACCCATACAGCATGCTGAATGGCAAGCCGATCTGGTGTCAGCCACCTTATTTGTACAATCTCCCCGGACAGGAATTCTGCCTTCTTACAGGAGATTGCAGATTGATAGACTTGATAGTGGTCCATCAATCTAAGGTGGTCGGCATCAAGAGCGGATTTCTGCCAGCAATGCTCTAACCTTCGTCCTACTCGCCGCAACTCCCTCAGAGTCCCATCAAACCAAGGGGATCGAGAGCAAAGGGAGAGAGGACGAACACGGACAGGGGCAATGACATCCAGGGCCGCCGCAATGGCAGAATTATAAGCCACTATGAGGGCCTCTGGGTCACTGTTTGCCTCTGAGGGGGACAAGAGATCCAGCACTGCCATTAGGCCTTGAGAATTTACATCTCGCAAAGGGCAGTACCGCCTCAACTCCACAGGGGTAGGCCTACCTAGGGGGGCACTAAAACTACCCAACAGTCAAAGCGCAGGGGTTTTTGTTGGATACCACAGTCTTTTGTATTACTGTAAGTTGGCACAATTAAAGAAGTTTTTCACTTGCAAACTACTGCCTTTGTTAATTTGGGGAGTACAAACTCTTAAAAACTGTGCATAGTTTACCACCTGGCTGGCTGCCTGGTTTTGCACCCCACCCGTTCCAAGCAGAGATGCAAGCTTCTCATTCTGTGTTCATATACTGTAATCCTCACCTTTCCACTTGCTGTGCCCTAGTACTAGGACCGTGCATACCACTCTATGCCAGTTCATTGGATATATTAAAATTATAACAGCTGTCCACAGTAGTACAGTTTTTAAACAGCAACTTGCCAAGAGATATACAATAGCTTTGGTAACAGACCTGAGAACAATAGTATTATAAGCAAGTGTTTTATAGCAAACTCATTAGAACAGCTAATATTCTTCAAGTGAAACTACCTCTGGCTGGAAGCTGCAATACTGAACATAGGATTTGCAAGAAAGCGAGTTGTGCTCACAACAGAGGGAGGTGAACCTTACAATTGTCTTTGGTTTGTAGCAGATATTCTGCAGGTGGAGGCTACTTCTAACTGAAAGGTGAAATAAGGAACTTTGAATTATCAGGAAGAGACAGTCTTTCAAGCAACAGAGGGAGGTGGATCTAGCTTTACTTTTGTTACAATTCTTAAGATTTTCAGTGCAGGAAAAGTTTAAAGCACAGCTGACATTTTGGGGCAGACTGCTTTCAGAGCACAAACCACCAGGCTGTTTTGGGGCTGGGGAGGTTTACCTGTGTGACTTGGATGTCTGGATTTTTCTCTGTTTGATTAGCAGGGTATTTGCTCTGTCAAATTGTTGTGTAGGGCATCTTGCTGACAGGAAGGCACTCATCGCAGCGGTGGGTCAGAGCTTTTAGCTGATTGTTTTGTGAGGGCACAGTTTAAGCCCAACCCCTTCCCACCCCTCACCCCACCCACCCCTGGAAATAGTTCCTTTATACCTGGGGTTCTGACATCATTTCCTCAAGAGTGCAAGGTGCATATCACTGTCATATCCTCTCTAGCACACTGCACTGACAATATAAGCATACACACTGTATAATACATATATTTCTATATAACAAACCAATCACACATACAAAAAAAAAAGTAGATAAACATGTGGGGAGTAGTGCAATGTAATGGCTGTGGGGCAGCAGTCTTCTGGGAGTCTTTCTGGAGGCTGAGATGCTGCCCTATTTGCAGACAACTCTCTGCCCTGAGGGAGGAAGTTGCCAGTCTTCAGGCCACACTGGACAGTAGTAAGGGAACCTTCCCCCAGGCCACATTGGATGGTAGGAAGGGAACCTCCCCCATCCAGGGAGCACCACAGCCACCACCACTACCTCAGAGGTTGCGAAGAAAGCACAGCAGTTGGATCACAGTGGGCTCAGGGAGGGTGAGAATGGTGGAACAGAGGCACACCCAGTCAGTTGTTCCACTCCACAATTCATACACCATTCTGGGGGAGCATAACTCCCCTATGGATGCACCCGCAGAGAAGACTAAGGAGGCTGAGGGCAACAGTCACAAGGGAGGCCCACAGGAAGGAGGCAGAGGACACCACAAGGAAAGGAAGCAGCTCCTGGTGGGGGACTCAATTATTAGGGGGATAGAACTGGGGGGAGCAGGGAAAACTGAAGTAAGGTGCCTGCCTGGTGCCATGGCTTGGAGGGACAGGAAGCGCATCCTCAGGATCACGAGAACAGCTGCACGGGAGTCTGAGCTGGACGTCATTGTCCACCGAGGGACAAATGACTTGGCTCATCATGAGATTAGAGCAGTGCAGAAGGACTTTGTAGAATTGGGGAGGGGCCTAAGAGAAGTAGCACACACAGTATCCTTCTCAGAGGTGCTGCCTGTCAATGGCATGAGTGAGTGAGGTGAGGTACTTTGCACCATGCAGTTTAATGAATGGTTGAAAAATGGTGTGGAGCACAGGGGTTTGGCTTCATTGGGACTGGGGTTCCACCTGGAGGAACACCAGCCTATACTGGCAGGATGGTCTGCATCTGTCCAGGAAGGGAACAAGTCTTTGAGCAATCGGTTTAAATGCTTCATTGGCAAGCTTTTAAACTAGTCAAGGGGAGGCACTGATAAGCAGCAGAAAATCCCAGCCTCCCTACAAAACAGGGTACTAAATAAGAAAAGACCGAGGTAGAAAGGTCAGTGGGGAATGGTGCAACAGAAGGTAAAACCATCAAAAAATGGAGAGCAATGAGTACCAATGCCCGTAGTCTGAGTAACAAGCTTCCTGAATTAGTGGCCTTGATGGAGGAGGAACATCTGGATACCGTGGCAGTCGCAGAAACATGGTACACACAAAACCATGACTGGGATGTAAACATACCAGGATACACTATCTACAGGAGGGAGAGGGAGGGTAAAAGAGGAGGAGAAGTAGTAGCTCTTTACATAAGGGAAGGAATCAAAGCAACAGAACAAAAGGGTAAACAGGGAGGAGAAGAAGCACAGTGGGTAAATTTGGAGACCGGCAATTGCACCACAATCCGCACAGGGGTTGTATACAGACCCCCTTCTCAGGGGGAGGAAATGGACAAGGAAATGATAGAAAGTATACTTAGAATGGCAAAAAAAGGGGAGATATTGCTGACGGGTGATCTGAATATGCCAGATGTTAAGTGGAGTGCAGTTGCAGCAGCCACTTCGAAGAGTGGGGTTATTCTAGATGCCCTACAGGGGGCTTGCCTTAGACAACTAGTACTGGAGCCCAATCTCAGACCTGGTTCTCTCAAATGGAGATGAAGAGAGGATCAGAGATGTAGAAGTGGGTAGCCATCTGGGAACTAGTGACCATCGAACAGTATGGTTCACAATAAACACAGCAATAGAGTCAAGCCATACAAAGGCAAAAGTACTGGACTTTAGGAGGGCTGACTTTTGCTAAAATGGGTGAGTGCCTAAGGAATGCACTAGCAAATGGGCAGGAAGGAGGGTGGAAGAACAATGGGGAATAATAAAAACTGCCATCACAGAAGTAACAAGCCTTTGTGTGAAGCAAATAAACAAAATGAAATGATGTAAGAAACCACTATGGTTCTCAAAGGAAGTGGCAGTGAAGGTTCAAGAGAAAAAGAAAGCATTCAGGAAGTACAAGGAATCACAGAAGGAACAGGACAGAGAACTGTATCAGTTAAAGCAAAAGGAAGCTGGGAAGGCAGTCAGAACAGCAAGACCCAACCGAGCCCAAACCGAGGAAAAGATAGCCAACTCAGTTAAGAAGGGGGATAAAACCTTTTATAGGTACATCAGGGAGCCAGGAAGACCAAGGAGGGATAGTGAGGCTTAATAAAGGGGAGGGAGGGTGGGCAGAGGGTGACTGTGAAAAGGCAGAGATACCAAACAAATATTTTGCTCAGTATTTACAAAGGAAGAGGGGAGGTACCTAAAACAAACAGTAGAAACACTCTTGATACAGAAGTTGATACCAGCCCATTTACAGAAGAAAGGGTTCTGAAAGAACTCTTAAAACTGAAGGTGGACAAAGCAATGGGGTTCATCCCAGAATTCTAAAAGAACTAAGGGTAGAACTAGTGACACCACTGACTACCCTCTTTAACAAATCATGGGAGGATGGGGTGGTACCAGAGGACTGGAGGAGGGCAGATGTGATTCCCCTTCACAAAAGTGGGAGCAAGGCAGAAGCAGGAAACTACAGACCTGTTAGTTTAACCTCAGTGGTAGGGAAAATGATGGAATCACTTCTGAAGGAAAGAACTGTCGAGTATCTAGAGGCCAGAGGGGCACAGGACCCAAGGCATGGATTCACTGGGGAAGGTCATGCCAGACAAATCTGATAGATTTCTTTGACTGGGTGACCAAAGTAGTAGATCAGGGAGGGGCTGTGGACATGGCCTACCTAGACTTTTAGCAAGGCATTTGACACAGTCCCACACAAAAGATTAATATACGTTAGCCAGCCTGGGAGTGGGTCCCAAGATGACAGCCTGGGTAAAGAATTGGCTGGAGAATAGGACACAGAGGGTAATAGTAAATGGAGTCCACTCTGAAGAAAGGGAGTTACTAGTGGGTACCGCAGGGTTCAGTATTAGACCGGTCCTCTTCAATGTCTTTATAAGCGACATTGCAGAGGGACTGGAAGGAAAAGTATGTCTCTTTGCAGATGACACAAAGATCTGCAACAGAGTTAATGCACAAGGTGGGGTGGAAAGGATGAGAAGGGACTTGGCAAGGTTAGAGGAATGGTCAAATGTATGGCAGCTTAGATTCAATGCTAAGAAGTGCAAGGTAATGCACCTGGGAAACAAAAACCCAGGGGAAGAGTACACAATGGGGGTGAGATACTAACAACAAAAAAAATGGAAAGGGCCTGGGGTAGTCATATCAGATGACCTAAAGGTGGGCAAGCAATGTGAGAAGGCAGCAAGGAGGGTTGGGGGATACTGGGATGCACAGGAAGAGGCATCACCAGTAGAAAACAGGAAGTTATTATCCCTCTGTACAGACAGCTGGTGAGACCCCATCTGGAGTACTGCATGCAGTTCTGGAGACCCAATCTCCACAAAGACATAGACAGGATGGAAGCTGTCCAGAGGAGGGCAACTAAAATGGTGCAGGGTCTGCACCGGAAGACATATGAAGAGAGACTTAAGGAGCTTAATATGTATAGCCTCGAGGAAAGGAGGGAAAGGGGGGACATGATAGAAACTTTCAAGTACCTCAAGGGAATCAACAAAGTCCAAGAGGGTAGCATCTTTCAAAAAAAGAGGTGTGCAACAACAAGGGGGCACAATTTGAAGATGGGAAGTGCTCAGAAGTAATTTAAGGAAGTATTTTTTCACAGAGAGGGTTGTGGATGCATGGAACGGCCTTCCGGAGGAGGTTGTGGAGTCAAAAACAGTGGTGGAATTCAAGCAGGCATGGGACAGTCATAAGGCAATTCTAGGGGTTGGGGATAGGAAGAAGTAGGCTGCTGGTTAACTAGGATCTGCAGCTTATCCATTAGGTAGGGGAAATGGGCAGACTGGGTGGGCCAAGCGGTCCTTATCTGCCATCAAATTCTATGTTTCTAATAAGAAACTCGCATCCAAGAAGTTCACATTCACTAAACTAACCTTAAATTGTATGTGGCAACACTCTTTTGGAATTGGGGTGCTTGGCCCATGCCAAGGTGGAGACCCCCTAATTAGTCAACCTCCCACCCCTGCGCATCCATGCTGGTGAGGATCCTACTCGCGGTCATGTCATCAAGCCTTCATGTTCCCAGTCACATCATCCATACCTTATGTCGGTGATGCCTACGTGGGGACACTCTGTGCAGGCTCTGTGTCAAGACTGTCATGGGAGAGGGACAGTAACAGCACTCATTATCACATGAATATGGAAAAGGTGGAGAATAAATAAATTTGAAATGCAGACTCAGTGACTGGTGCTAAATGGGGACGGGGTGTGGGGGGGAGAAGTGCCTAGCACTGCCCACTGAGATGTTGCAGCTCCACTTGTATACATGGCTAGATGGACCGGGGGGTCCACGTCACCCTCCTTGAACATTCGCAAGGAGGGAGTACTGTGTAAGAGAGAGCACATTCGTTCTGCATGGGATAGCAGGCAAGAGCCCTTCCAAGAGGAATAAGCTCCCCTGTTGTTACAACTGCCTGTGAGGGGAGGCAAAAGAGGGAGACAGGGCAGCCAATCAGGCAGCAAAACGATGGCCAAGTAATTCAGATGGTGCAATGCCTGGGCAAGCCGGCATCTGTGAAGTAAAAGGGCAAGGTTTCAAAAGCCCAACCTCAGGTGCACCTCAGACTGTTCTCAGATTGCCTACCCTGCAACCTTGATCCTCTAATGAAAGGAACAAAGCCAACAGTTCAAAACATTTGCACACTCATTTACAGTTTAAATGCCTAATATTAGTGAACTATGCAAGTGAACGGGTAAGATCAGGGAAGTAGTATGGACGTAGATTAGTTTTGAGGATTTTCGCAGAACGTGTCAGTTAGGATCGGTTAGCATCAGGAACTATCATAGGGATTAAGCAGGAGAAATGGGGTGTTAGTAGGCTGGGAAAGGAGGATACCAAGCACTCCACGAGGTTATAAGACTGAAGCCATGGCAGCGAAGGAGTCTCTGCCTCAGACCCCTGCTCAAAACCACACAGTAACAAAAAAAAAAAGGGGGGGGGGCATAATTATACCTGCCGAGTCACTTGTGGGAGTCCGAAGAGAAGGAAGTCACTTAGAGCAGTACAGCCCTAGTCTGATAAAATCAAAAGGATATGTGGCAATCCATAACTGCTGCAGAAGATGTCCCTTCAAGTCACTAATGCCACCTGTGTGTACACCTTCTCCTGCTCAGGCTTTCTGGTTTCTTCCACACAGTCATTGCCAGGGCAGGCCCAAACATGGTCGGCCCACGATCACTCCTCTCGATATTTTTGCTGGCGTGGAGAAAGTCCCACCGACTTAACCAGGGAGTCTGGCAGGGAGGTGGTGAGCATCAGTGCCTTCAGAGTCCCAGTCCTTTTGGGGGGCAGGCCCACCAAGTAGGCGGAGGTAGCCACCAAATGTCCAAAGTCTCGCTCTGCTCCTGTTTCTGGGTGTATCTACCGGGTGTCTGGAGTGTTCTCTCTCCCTGCCACTGGGATTGGATCTTAAACACTTTCTACGTCTGCCAGTCCATGGGGTCTGCCTGGGACGGGCTTTGGTACTGAGGAGGGTGGTGTAGATGCCACAACTGCTTCGGCTAAATCTTTCTCGGATGATATCCTTTTGCCATCATGCTGCAGCATCTGGGTCTTTTCTAGCCAGTTCTTGGTGATATAGTGCTCAGCCTCCTCCAGTATGTAGAACATATGTGGGAACCCATTCCTATGAAAGCAGAGCTTGGCTGGGTATTAAAGCTCATATGGGATGTTAACCTCCTGCATCACTCTTTCTGCCCCACCGTAGCCCTCCCTTCCCTGGGCAAGTGCTGTAGAGTAGTCTGCAAAGATATAGATCCTTTGGCTTTTCCTGCCGAGTTGACCTCTGTCCCTTCCAAGGATAGGATCTGCACTGTCGGGAAATCTGAGGAACTGAGCAATGATGGGCCATGGTCTGTCTCTTGCCTTAGGGATGGGGTCCTGATTCTGGTATGCCTGCTCTAATTCCAAGGGCTGCTTCCAAGAATGTTTTAAGAAGTGGGGTAGTTCCCTCTGTAGAAAACACAGACACATCCCTCTGCTCCACCCCCCTCTGGGAAGCTGATGAATCTGAGATTATTTCACCTGCTTCCATTATCACTGTTCTCGGCCCTTCAGACAACAGACCAACCATCCATTCTACTTTTAAAGCTCTCCTCTGCGAGTTCTCCTCCCACTATTGCAGCTGCTTTTGACTTTGTATGTTTATCAGCATTTCCCATTCCCCTTTATCACTGAGGTGCAGGTCAGGAAGCATAGGAAAACCAAAGCAGTTATAAAGTTCACAAGTAGGTGTTTTATTATCATCAATAACAATAATATAAAAATAATAAAATTGTGTAGGATAGCTCTTACGCAGGCAGTTCCAAGTCCTTCATCTGAGGGTATCTCTAATTAAAAATTTCACTCTCTCCCCCAACGGAAGATTGCTCTCTACATAAAACATCTTGCCTGGCAATTAATTCCGCACCCTGAGCTTAAGATGCATGTCCAGTTTTCATACATCTCAAATCTTTGTCAGTTTCTTTCCTTACAGGTGCAACAAAATAGAATAGTGTGTCCCAGAACTGATCTCCTGTTGAAAACTCTGCATACGAGTTTGTGGAAGTCAAACTGCATCTCAATGAGTTCCAGATAGTTTTTTTGCAATCATTAACAATATAACTATATACATTTTCAAACCAGAGAACCCAGTTTCATACAAAGATCCACATTTATCTTTATAACCACAGGTAAGAAGGGTGAAAAAAAGATAGAAACAGCAAATGAAGACAGGGAGACAACGGGGTTGGGGGGGAATTGTGAGACTGTCAGAATGATCAGTTCCTAGGTCTCAAGAAAATTTGATTGCGCAATCAGGCAGACAAGAGACGGAAAAGGAGAGGACAGAACAGATCCTTGCTTTTAACTCTATCTCTGCACAACAAATAGGAAAGAGCCGTATTCAACCCTGTCAAACCCTTGCATCATGTAAACCCCTCTGCTCCGTATTCCAATATGTTGGTAATTTATTTGCTCTTTCATCAGTTCTTATTTTGCTGTATGCAAATTATTGTTTGGCAATCTTCTACTCTTAAGCATTGTTTGTTTTGACAGATTTATTTTCATTCTATGTATTTTTAAACTATATTTTATATTTGCTCTCTCCTCCTCCTCTCGTCCCCTCCCCCAGGATGCATCTGGAAAATCAAAATTTAAATACCTGTAAATTTTCTTTCTCCGACGGCTGGTCTCCGGGCTTCCTTACTCCTGGGCTGTACCTCCTGATGCTGATAGGCAGGCAGGAATCAGACCTCTGCAGCAGGTGACATCCAGTCCTCCACTTCCTGTCTTCCGCAGTTCTTCCTAAAGCAGTCCAATGTAGCAATACTACAAGAACCTGGAAACAGAAAACAAGAATTTTAAGGCATATAGGGCCCAGAGGCCAGCCAACTATATACATTCTGGGAGGGAATCTGAAGCCCGGATACCAGCCGTCGGAGAAAGAAAATTTACAGGTATTTAAATTTCGATTTTTCTCTCCTAAGCTGGTCTCCGGGCTACCTTGCTCCTGAGATATATGAAAGCAGTATGTCCCCAGATGTCCCAGGTGGGAAGAATGTCAAAAACCCAGAAGGGTTCCCCACCACTGAAGCACTTTGCGGCCAAGGACGTCTCCACCGATGACATCACCTCCAGTGAAAAAATTATTTTTAATAAAATGTGTGAATGGATGATCAGATGGCCGCTAACTTACGCCTGCGAAGGGGCTATGTCCTCTCACTGGGCTAGGTAAGTTACTCTGGCCTGATCATAAGCCGTGTAGGTGACAGATAGAATCTGGCTATAAAGCCCAACAAATCCTTGCTACCCAAAATTTTTGCCCGTAGCTAGCATGAATAAACTTGAGGTTTTGCTAATAGCTTCCTCTCTCTTAATGTACGTTTTCCTCCCTCTTCCCAGGCCTAGTGTATGAAATTTTCCTTCCTTATTGCTTTTAGAGAGTGGGCATAAGGAAAGAAGAATGAACCCTTGATTGTAATGGAGAGGAGACATAACTTTTGGCAAACAAAAGTTGGAACTGTTCTAGCCTGAGGAACAAGAGTATAGCTCTTGGGTAAGCAATGCTCTTAGTTTGCTGGTCCTCCTGGCTGAAGCAATAGCTTTGGGAAAGAGGGCAACCTTTATTTGAGATGCATGATGGACGCCTTAAAAGGCTGTAAAGGGGACCTTGGTCACGGCCTTGAGAACCATATTACTTCTCCAAGGTGGTAGCTTTGGTGTAAAGGAATACGTTTTAATGTTAGAAACACCAGACGTGGGGATATGAGCCAGACAATTCCCCACAGTCTGTGAACAGTGTCCCCCATACAGAAAACTCCAACTTGAAAAGTGGCTGGTTGCAGTCCATCTATCGTAAAGGAACTGCAGGAGTAAAGGCCAATATATTGGAATACTCTATAAGTGACTGGAATGAAGCCAGAACCAAAATCCTCCCTGGATTCTATAATGCACTTTTGGGGAAGAAGAGATACACGAGTTCCCCATCATGTCAATAACAGGTGCTCTGTAGCATAGCTCCTTGAAAGTTTTTCCACTCCATCTCCAGGCCAAGTTGCTGACATGGGATGCAGAACTGGACTTTGAAGGAGAATGTCCGGGCTGAACCTGAATGTTAGAGGTGGTCGCCTTGACCAGTGAACAATAACCAACTAAGTGTGGGCAAGACATAAGGGACAGACTAGAATCATGACTGTCCTCTCCAAAGCCGCTCTGTGGAGAACTCTTGATAGAGGCGGTATTGGAGGAAAGGCTTACAGGAGACTGAACATATCCCAGATTACAGGGAAAAAGTGCCCTGAGTCACCTCTGGTTCATCCTTGACCAGGGAACAGAATTGCTTTATCTTGGAGTTCTGCAAACTGGCGAAAAGATCTGTTTGAGTATTGCCCCACTGTTCTGTCTGGGTGTGGGAGGCACTGCCCTTCAGCTGCTATTCCTTGGCTGGCCAACCTTGTGACCGAGTTATTCTGCTGTGGCATTTTCCTGTCCTGATATGCACATCGCTCAGTGATGCTCAAGCCACTGAAAGAGGGTATTACTTTAGCATCTTTGGGCTTCTTGTGTCGCCCTGAAGGTCAGTGTATGTCAGCGTTGACAGACTGTCAGTTGGAAGCAGGCTATCCTGATTGAGAAATTGCTGTTCAGTGTGCCTCTGGGCATGGACTATTGTTCACTGCTCAGGGAAGTTTATGCTGTGTTTTGTGTCCAACAGCGATCCCCTGCCCGGTGCCAACAGCTGACGCAGGTGAGCCCTCCTCAGCTACTGAGGCTTGTATCAGTCGTGTTCCAGACTTAGTGTGGATGGCCCACCTTGCATCCCGTCGTGACGTCTGACCTCTGGGACTGTCACCGGAGAGAGGGTTTAATCTGTCTCAATGAGCAGTGTGAAAAAATAAGCAGTTAGCTGAGCAGCCTGTGAAACTTCTTAGAGTTTTAGCAGATAACCAAAATTTTATTTACGGGGGAAGAAGAAAAAATTTACTCACCTTCGTAATTATGTTTCTTCTATTGGAGTCTTGCTGTATTCTGACTAATGCAGTTAACCCCAACCTTTAAACTGCCCCGGAGAACAAAGGGTTAACTTTCTATGCAGAGCACAGAATGCTGAGCTCGAGCTCGGTTGATGTCTCTGTCTGTTTCCCTTTGAAATCTAACCGTCAGATTCTTACGAGCAAAAATTCACTAGCTATTCTATGTGGAAATTGTAAAATTTTTACTAGCCAACTGGCAACAAAAAGTTTTGGATTCCCAAGGAAGACTCAAGTCAGGAACCCCCCAAAAAAAAAAAAAAAAAAAAAACACCTTCAAATGAGAATAACAAGAGAAACACCCAAACAAAAAGCAAAGGGTGTAAAGGAGCACCCCTGAGGTGCAACACTGCACCTGCCAGCCCACTTCCCAAAAACTAGGTTCTGAGAGGGGAGGCGGGAGGAGGTCAGAATACAGCAAGACTCCAATAGAAGAAACATAATTACTAAGGTGAGTAATTTTTTCTTCAAACAACTTGAAGTCTTGATGTATTCTGACTGATGCAGACTACCAAGCAGTACCTTCATGGAGGAGGGACAGAACCTACTTTGGGAATAGGCTCTGAAGTACTGCTGTGCCAAACCAAGGATCACTTCTAGCCTGGATATCCAGAGAGTAATGCTTCGTAAAGGTATTGACTGTTTTCCAGGTGGCTGCTTGACATTTTTCTAAGAGAGGAATATCCCTGGCAGCAGCCAGGGAAGCAGCTATACCTCTTGTAGAGTGAGCCCTCAGGCCTGCGGGTGGAATCTTTACCTGTTTCTCATAGCAGAACTGTGTACAAGACACAATTCACCTGGCAATAGTTCTCTTGGTGGCAGGTTTGCCCTTTCCCACTTCTCCATAAGTGAGGAGCAACTGGAGGGACTCAAACCTGTGACCCTTGCTCCGCTCTATGTAGTAGCTAAGGGCTCTTTTAACATCCAAACTGTGTAGCCTCCTCTCTCCCGAGGAAGAATGATCAGTGAAGAAAACAGAAAGAGACAGACTGATTCAAGTGGAAATCTGAAACCACTTTGGGCAAGAACCTTGTATTGGTTCTAAGGACCACTTTATCTCTGTGAAAGGAGATAAAATAAGGTTTCACTGACAGGGCTTGCAGTTCACTGATACGTCTGGCAGAGGTAATGGCTACCAAAAACACAGTTTTCCAAGTCAAATACTTAAGCTCTGCTGAGGACATAGGCTCAAAAGGAGGTTGCATAAGTTGAGCAATGCAAACATTTAAATCCCAGGCAGGGGCAGGGTCTCTAAAGGGAGGATTGGTATGAAGCAATCCCTTAAAAAATGTACAGAATATAGGATGCAATGATAGTGAGGAAGACTTCCTCACTGAGAGAAAAGCAGAAACAGCTGACAAGTGTACCTTGAGAGTAGCTGGTCTGAGGCCTAGGCCATTAAGATGGACCATATAGTCCAGAACTGTAGGGAATTCAGCAGTGTCTGGAGAAATATGCTTCTTAGAACACCAAATGCTGAATCTCTTCCATTTAGAGTTATAAGTCTTAATTTGAAGATAGAAGAGGGGCGGCTCAGAGGCAACTTAAGGAAGTATTTTTTCACAGAGAGGGTTGTGGATGCATGGAACAGCCTTCCGGAGGAGGTTGTGGAGTCAGAAACAGTGGTGGAATTCAAGCATGCATGGGACAGTCATAAGGCAATTCTAGGGGTGGGGGCAGGAAGAAGTAGGCTGCTGGTTAACTAGGATCTGCAGCTTATCCATTAGGTAGGGAAATGGTCAGACTGGGTGGGCCAAGCGGTCCTTATCTGCCATCAAAATCTATGTTTCTATGTTTCTATGGTGGAGGGCTTTCGAGAAGCTTTGAGACTATCCAGAACCCCCTGAGGCAGATGCAAATCTGCAAACTCTAACTCTTCAAGAGCCATGCCTTTAGATTAAGAGACTTAAGATTGGGGTACCAAATTCTCCCCTGAGAGGAGGTTAACATGTTGTAATTCCTGGGAAGAGACAGGTGATGATGGACTGCTAGGGACAGCAACAGGAGGTACTAGGGCTGTCTGGCCCAGTCTGGAGCAATCAGAATCACTTTGCAAGGTTGTGACCTTATCTTGACTAAAACTCTGAACAGAAGGTGGAAGGAAGGGAAGGCATACAGAAATTCCCTTTCCCAGTTCAGAACCAGAGCATCCAGGGGGACTGAGCCCAAGACTGGGGTCTGCAACAAAAGAGAGGAAGTTGGTGATTGTCTGGGGCTGCAGAAAGATCCATCTCCAGAGTGCCCCACCTTGAAAAAAATCACCTTCAATACCAGAGGGTCCAGGGACCATTCGTGATGGCCCTGTGAAATCCTGTTCAGTGCATCTGCTAGCACATTGTCCTTCCCTGGAAGGTGAACTGCTATCAGAGAGGTCTGTAGGGAATACGCCAGGGACCACAACTTCATGGCGTCTGTGCACAAGGCCGTAGACAGAGTGCCTCCCTGCTTGTTGATGTGCCACATGGTGGTGGTGGTGTCTGTTTTGACCTGAACCACCTTGTTCTGTACTGACAGAGAGAAGGCTTGCAGGGCCAGAAAAACTGCCCTGAGTTCTAGGAGATTGATATGGAGAAGGGATTCCTGAGGGGACCACAGTCCCTGGGCAGTGAGGGCCCCCAGATGGGCTCCCCAGCCCAAAAGAGAAGCATCCATGGTAAGAACCACTGAATGAGACTGAGTGGCAAATGGAACCCCTTGCCTTGAATTGTCCTGATCCTGCCACCATTGAAGGGCTTGGATCAGGGTCTGAGCCACTAGAATCAGTTTGGTAAGGGAATCCTTCTTCTGGGACCAAAAGGCCCTCAGATGGAACAATGTCCCTCATCTGGAATCTTGCCCCTAGGACCACTGCTGTAGAGGCTGCCATGTGGCCCAAGAGTTGAAGGAAATGCCTTGCTGGTCAGGACACCTGAAGGCTGAAGGAAGAAGCCAGCTCTATAAGAACTCTTGCCCTGTCCAGGGGAAGAAAGGCTCTTGCTTTGACTGTATCCAGCTCTGCTCCTATAAAGGTAAGAAGCTGGACAGGCTCGAGAACTGACTTGGGATGGTTGAGAAGAATTCCTAGAGAAGTGAGCACTTGCTGGGTCACTTGCAGGTCTGACTTGACTTGGTCTGGAGACTGACCCACTATTAGCCAGTCATCCAGGTATGGAAAAATGGAAACATTTTGCCTCCTTAAAAAGGCAACTACTACTGCCAGGCACTTTGTGAAGACCCTTGGGGCTGAAGTTAGGCCAAAGAGCATTGCTCTTAACTGATAGTGGCCTGAGGGCAACTCGAACCTGAGGTACTTTCTGTGGGAGCACCTGATGGGAATGTGAAAATAGGCATCTTTGAGGTCCAGGGAGGCTAGCCAGTCCCCTGGCCTTAGAGAGGGAAGGATTATTCCCAGAGTTACCATCTTGAACTTTGGTTTTAAAAGATGTTTGTTTAGGTATCTTAGGTCTAGAATGGGTCGCCACTCCCCTGTCTTTTCTGGGGTAAGGAAGTACCTGGAGTACAGGCCTTTGCCCCAGTGTAGGGTAGGTACTCTCTCTATGGCTCTCAAAGCCAGAGATGAAACCTCTGCCTCTAGGACAAGGGTTTCTGAGAGACCTACTGGTGGGAAAGATCTGGCTCTCATCTCTGGAAATTTTTTGAAGCCGAGAACCAGTCCCTGGCTTACTACTTCCAGGACCCACTTGTCTGATGTAATAGACAACCAGTCCTGGACAAAGTAAGTCAGCCTGCCCCCTCCTGGTATAGGAGAGTAGACCCGGGCAGGCCCATCAGGGTGTCTGCTTGGCAGAAGCCTTAGGCTGAGGAGTGGATGTAGCCCTGCTCATCCCTCTTCTGCCTCTCCCTCTGAAGAACCCCCTCTGTGAAAAGGGAGAAGAGGCCTGTGCTTGGTAAAAAGGCCTATGAAAAGGCCTGCCCCTGCCCCTAGACTGCTGCCTTTGAGGAGTTGCCTGCCTTCTTTGGCCTGAGCACTCCTGTAAGTGGTCCTGTACTCATCCATTTTCTTCATGTAATTCTCTGTCTGCTCCCCAAACACAGAATTACCCACTACAGGAAAATCCATGGGTAGCCTGGGTAGCCTGTGAGAGGCTAGTACATCTGAGCCAAGCCATTCTACGAAGAGCCACAGATGTAGCCATGACTCTTGACACATCACTGGAGTCCACAGCAGCATGAAACTGAACTTTTGATGCCTCCATTCCATCTGCAGCCACCTCCTCCAGCTCCTTGGCTAGCTGGGGGGAGGCCTGCTTAGCCAGTGCCAGTACAGTGTCCCACCTGGACTTCTGGTACCTGGCTGTGTAGGCCATATAATTCGCCTGCCTGAGTCCCAAGGAAGATGCCACGTACTGTTTTTTGCCATGGCATTAATCTTCCTGGAGTCTTTGTCTGGGGGGGTGTGAAGCCAAGGGAATGTTTGCCTTATCACAGGCAGCAGCCTGCACAACCCCAACATGGCTGCATTGCTGATATAAAAACTCCATATCTGTGCCTGAAAGTGTATACCTCTTGTCCATTCTTCTATCATCAACAGGAGGTATAGAATTGGGAGACCAAGATTTTTTGTGCCTGATTCCCAAAAGATTTGTGAAGGGGAACAGACAGTCTCCTGGACTCTGGGATGTCCATCATTTCCACAAAATCAAGCTCCTCTTGATTCTCGAATGCTTCCTCCATAGGAAGCTGGAGGCTCTCAGCCACCTTTCTGTAGAACATAAAGTGGGAAGGGGACTCAGAAAGCCTAGGAGGGGGAATACACCTGAAGGTCTGTCTGGGGAGATATCCGGTTCAACTTGCACATCCAGACTTTTCACCATCGTCATCCTCAAACTCTCCCTCCTCCTCCTCCTCAAACTCCAGTTCATAAAATTCTTCAGGGGTATAAACGTGAACCGGAGGAACCGAGCCCCTGCCAAAAGGTGCCAGATCGGTCGGAACCGGGCGAAGCAATTCCACAATCTGAATCACTCTGGCTATTTCCTCGGCGGTCGGAACATGGACTTCTAGATCCGAACCGGATGATTTTTCTTTGCGTTTTCTTTTTGTCAGAACTGAACCCTCCAGGATCGGCTCTCCTTTTGCCTGTAGAAGTATCGCCCTGGTCAGAGGGCACTACTGGTTCAGTTGGAACCGAACCAGGCTGGCCATCCGGATCAGCGGACTTCTCGGCCTCCTTTTCCCTCAGTCTACCTAATCTCTTCTCAAGGATAGATTTGGGAAAGTTTTTACAAATTTGGCAGTCTGAATCAAGGTGTTCAAACCCCAGACAATAAACACAGGTGGTATGGGGATTGGCCTCAGCAAAGACCTCCCCACACTCACTGCAGTGATGAAACCCAGTGGGCCCGGTTTTTCTTGGGTTTCTCAGACATGGCCAACCTAACCAACTTACCCTTTTTTCGGCAACCGCCAGGCAAGACTCCCTTATCGGTTCCTAACCATGTCACGGGTGTTGGAAAAAAACGTATCAAACATTTTTTTAGAACCGATAAGGACCTGTAACCACACCCTAAAGTAAGATACAAGATTTAACAACTGATCGGTTCAGCCGAACCGATCCACACTTTAACAAGTTCCACACAGAAAAAACAGTACAAAACCTATCTAGTACTCACGGTACCACAGTCAGAGACTGAACCGACTATGCGGAAAATAAATCTTGGTTAAAAACCGACAGTAAACCGACACTTCAACCGACTTTTGAACAGAGCTGCAGGAGAAATCTCCGGAGCGACTGTTCAGTGAGGCCGAGTAAAGAATCTGAAGGTTAGATTTCAAAGGGAAACAGACAGAGGCATCAACCAAGCTCAAGCTCAGCATTCTATGCTCTGCACAGAAAGTTAACCTTTTGTTCTCTGGGGCAGTTTAAAGGCTGGGGCTAACTGCATTAGTCAGAATACAGCAAGACTTCATGTTTTTTGAAACCTTGTGTCCTGATGGGTGTGCGCCCCCCCTCGGAGGATCAAGGTCTGATTTGAAATTAGGGAATTCTTTCTCGGTGGATGATTAAAAAAACAAGAAAGTGTGCCTGACAGACTTGACTCCCTCTGCCACTGCTTGTAATGCTTGGTTAAGCTGTGGGGCCTTTAAGCAGGCTATGACCGCTACTAGCATCCTAAATACTGTTCGCGAGTCTGAGGAAGACCACGATATCCGAGTCTGAAACGGAAGTACTGCTCTCTCTCGCTACACTTGGGATAGAACGTGTGCAATTACTGGATGGGAATATGCAAATAGGAATCTTGCAGATTTATTGAAGCCGGAAAAAATCTCCCTTTTGCGATTCCCTGATGACAAGGCTTCCACCTTGAAGGGTCTGCTGCGAACAAACTGTTTGCAAATATGAGCTCTAGGACTGGCCTGAGTCCCCTGCATTTGGCACATGGAGAGGGGAAGAAAACCTCCAGCTGCTGAAAATCTGCAGTAGACTGTAAAAATCCCCTTGTGCGATTGTCTGTCATTCAGATGGGTTGCCAGCAAAGGGGGCTTGATTAGGTAACCCTTGCTGGTAATGTCACGACCCTCTATCCAACTTGGTTTGGGCCCATCTGTCCAACTTCCGGTTTGGGCTCATTCATGGAGAGTTTATTGAAAACCTGCCCCTACTGGAGGAAGTGTTAATAGCGTGTTCTTGTTTCCCCTCCAAGACATTAGTGTTTTAACTCTTGAGGTAATCTTGGTAATACAGAAGTCATCTGGGGACTGAAGATTGGTCCCTGCCTCTTGAAATGGCATGTGCACCTTTGGCCACCTCCCTGGAATCCCTCACTGCCTCCTTCATGGCTGGGCCAAAAAGGAGATTACCTTCATTGGGTACAATAACCAACTGGCTCTTACAGAGACAACTGCTTGCCAGGCCCGAATCCAGAGGTTGCAGCAAGCAGAGGCGAGAAGAAACATGGTGCAACCTGCGCATCTGGCCACCTTCTCTTATACATCTACTGCATAAGCCAAGCCAGACCACAAACTGGGGCCCTCATAGAGAGGCTTAGGGAGGAGGATTGGCAGATGCCACCTGAGACGTTGTTGATGCTGAGCGAGGCACCTGCTTTTCTCTGCCCTGAGTCCCGGAGAGAAGTCCCTCCTTCATCCTGGGTGATGGACTGCTTGGTTAGGTTTAAAAATTGAAGGATCGATTCTAAGGTGGTCTGACCACATTTCCGATTGTTTCTTGCCAAACTCTTAGAAAACTTGGAGAGCCGCTGGACCTTGCCATTCCTCCTTTAAAAGTTCCCTATGGCTGGAGGGATAAGGAAGACTGAGGCTGTTCTGGTGGCAACTGCCCGATGAAAAACCTGTATTGTTTGGGCGAGAGCCTCTGAGGCAGATCCGATGCAAATCTTGACTATGACCTCTTTTAGGAAAAAGAATAGGCCCTCCAGGTCCAAGGACTCCTGGCTCCCAGTTCCTGGCTTGACTAAGCAGCACTGCCTGAAATGGTTGATCCTTCGGGAGAGGGGAGAAGAGAGAAATTGCTGAAGGAAATGCAGGGAGTGCCTTCCATTAAACTAGCTGTAGGAAGCTTCTCCCGGTAGCCTCCAGAGCCTCTGCTGTCACCTCCAGGAGCAGTAGTGACCCTTGACCACTAGCACTGTGACACCTTGAGTTGCTCGGTGACTAACTGTGAACCTGGGTGGCCTGCTCAAAGAGCTGCAAGTTCCAGAAGGCTTCCTTCGATGAGCTAAAAGTCCAAGGAGCTCGTCGACAGCCTAAGTATCTTGCCACCTGGCTAGTTGTGCCATACTCGTCCTTCAGCGACGAGCTGATCCTCTGAGGTGCTGGTCGACAGAAAAGGCACCCTAAGGATGCGTCTGGGTTCAGGCTGGATGGATAGTGGCCTTCGCCGACGAGCACTGTGACTCTGGGTGCTCGTCGATAAACTGTGCCTCTGGGCGGCCTGTAGTGGTACCGCTAGCAGCAATTTAATAACAATGAGCCAGCTAAATCAGCAGGAATCCTGTGCCCCTTAGCACCAATGAAATAATAATAATAATAATAATAATAATAAGCCAAGACATTTGTCGGGCATGCCTCTGGGCGACCTGTAGTAGTGGCACCACTGTGCATCTGGACAGCCTCTAGAGGCACTGCCAAATCAACCAATTTAATAAAATAAGCCACCTAAATTAGTAAGGAGTCCTGTGCCCCTTAGCGCCAACCAAATAATACTGAGCCAAGAAGTTCGTCGGCCATGCCTCTGGGTGGCCTGTAGTGGCACAGCTAATTCCAGAAGGTGTCTGCACACTGGCGGCAAATTCATAAATGCTGAGCCCTAGGGTAGGTCGTCCGCCTGGGCGCATTGCCGACACACAGCTGTGAAGGAGGCACCTAAACGTAACGCAGGGCCAGCGCCCACTGCGGTGAAGCTCCTCCCTGGCCGAGCTGCTCGGAATGGGGTTCTGTGGGAGGAGCTGGCGCCATGCATTCCATATGCAGGGTGGCATAACCGTTGGCGGTGGTGCTTTAGCTCAATGAGGAGCTGGCGGCACTTCCATAGGCAGGGGCGACATATACGGACTGGAGGCTGTGCTGCCTGAATGGTAAGGCGTACAATATTTTTCCCTTTGATCCTTAGCGTCCACTGGCGGCTCTCTGTGAGCCGACCTGAATGCGGGGTGGCAGAGCAGAGGACCCACTAGTGCGGGAAAAAGAATTGAGATGCCAGCCTGAAGCGCACGCATGGCAGAGGCCATGCGGGAAAGGGGTGGAGGGGTGCCAGTTTGATCAGCATGCGTGGCTGAAACTGGGACCCCCCACCCAAAGGCAGAAAATCCTGATCGCGATGATTGAGAGGGGCCAATCTGTTCAGCATGCAGGGCTGAGACTGGGACCCCCTACTGGCACAGAGAGAGGGGCTGTCGTTGGGTCCACCCATCCCTGCTCTCTGAGCAAATCCAGAAAAGGACAAAAAAAATCCAAACTTACAGTCTTGAAGTCTTCAGCCCTGTCACCACAGTGACAGAGCTCTGCTGCAGAGTACCTGCTCCCTGTAAGGCAGGAAGTGAACTGAGAAAGACAGCAAGTGGAGGGCTGGATGTCCCCTGCTGCAGAGGTCCGATTCCTGCCTACCTATCAGCATCAGGAGGTATAGCTCAGGAGTAAGGAAGCCCGGAGACCAGCTTAGGAGAGAGAACGAGTGTTACCGATTCAGTACGTCTTAAGAAAGAAAGAAAAATCCATTCTAGCTCCTAGATACGAGCTTCATAGCAAATCTCTGGCTTTGTGCTGCAGTTTTCTTTAACTTTTTCTTCTACAGCAGCCACTGAGGTTTTAAAATGTGTAATCTCTTTCAGGAATTGCTACAGTAAACTCTTGAACTCTATCATGTCACCTGAGGAGACCCGAGCCCATCAGCTTCTCTCCTTCAGCCACGATGATTTCCTCAGGTTTCTCTGTGCTGGAAGTGAATTTCAATATGAACGCGTACATTTTCCAAGTAAAAAGCTTAGTCTACCAGATGATGCCATTTTGGACCATATCAGTGTGCTTTATCTGTTATGAATGAATAAGGGTTCAGTGGCACAGAGCTGTCAGCTTAAGCTTTCATACTGGTCTGCAGCTCGTGCATGCACCCGCAGCTCAGTGCGCCTAACCCTGCTTATACTGCCCCTCATATTGACCCAGGACAGTCCAGCAGAGATGCAGCTATGTGGACTGAAGCTCCTAGAGGATAAGTGACTTGCTAAGGTTACACATTAAATATTTGGCTCTGCTAGGGTTCCAACCCCTGCACATACATCACTGCTAGTCCAGAGGCCTCCCACCCGCCCAACCATGCTTCAATAACAAACCGCAGAGAAAAAAAAAAACCTGGCAGGTTAAAAAGTGTAGGGCTATCCATCTTTACTAATTTAAGCAGAAAATACTTTTTCAGTGTGCTTGTTTATTTTTTTGGTGGGGGGGGGGACCCCAATCGTGACCCAAAACTGTAAGACCACATATGGGCTGGTTTGTTTTTCCCCTGGGGTGAAATGAAGATGAGGCACACTGATGAATCCTGAGCGGGACGAAACACATCTCTGTCTTCTAATCTCAGCCTTTGCAGACTATGTTAGAGGGCCTTTGGTTTTGCTTTAAGCAGGAATGCATAGTGCCAGACTAAACTGGGTCTGGCAGTATAGCCTAGCGCTCGACTAACAAGTTGTGAATGAGGCTGGAACCTCCCAGTGCTCCTGGGTTGCCCCTGAAAAAGGCACCGTGCCTAGAGGGCCTTACTCGATTACCAAAGAATAATAATAATAATAAAAATGTCATGATGATTTGCATATACATCACATGATGCTTTGCATTATAAGCATATGTAGATTTTGTATTTCATCACTAATTTAAGCCAATAACAAAGCATTCTAATATGTGCTAGAATATTTATTCTTACTTGCCCCAATTTGTCTCTTGCCACATACCTTAGGATGCCTTGAGGTCGTTTTAAAATAGATTTGTGGAACTGATTAATTTTTGCATCTGCACCTTGGATAGTGTAATAGCCTCACATTTCAGAAGCATAAAAGAACTGGAGGCATTCATCTACTTACAAGCTGACTGGTGCAATAACTCAGTTACCCCATTTATTTATTTCAAAAGTTTCACCAGGAAAAATATACTGAGCTGAGAATCAGCTTGTTTCCAGATGCGTCCTGGGAGGAGGGGTACTGGGAGATAAATACACAGTATTTACAGAACTTAAATCAGATAATTATACAACGAGATCGTATATCGCAACTACAATGTGTAATAAACAGAGCAAAACAACAGCAGCATTGCACTATGCAGACTCAGGTGCAGTATATAGAACAACCAACCATTTAGGCAGAGGCATTGCTCAGACATGCAATGGAGGAGAGCAGAAGAGAGAGAGTCAGGGATTGAGCTGGTGTTTAAAGTAAATTTCTGACATAAGGTATTGGGCTTCATAGCCCAATACTTTGCATCGTCCTGAGCTGACTGGTGGCAAAATTTAAATTTTAAAGTGCTTACTTTTTGCTATGGAAGGGCTCATAACTGGTGCCAAAGCCATGGCCAGCCAATCTCTTCCAGCTTCCTGAATTGCCCCAGCTCTGCCTCAACTCCACCCCCATAGCTCTAAATTTGTGACATGTGGCCAGGAGGCATGGGGCAAGCCTCACTACAAGTCTATGGGGGTTATTTTTAAAACCAGTTTTTAGTCATTTTAAGCAGCCCTAGAGAAAACGAAGCAGTCGCTTAACTAGAGGGACCTACTAGTTAGCGACTGCTTTCAATTTTCTCTGGGACTATTAAAATGACAATAGCTCAGTTTTAAAATAGCCCCCTATAGAACTGTATGAAACTCGCCACGCGCTTCTCTGGCCACACGTCACAAGTCCTGAGAGCACAGGAGCACCAGGTAGCTGGAAGGGATTGTCTGGCCGAGGTTTCGGCACCAGTTACAATCCCTTCCACATCAAAAAGTAAGCACTTTAAAATTAAAATTTTTGCACCTGCCGGTTCACGCTGCCACAAGGTACTGGGCTATGAAGCCTAATACCTTACAGCACTAAGTCGGAACATCACTTTAAATGGGTGTGGCAGTGGAAGAGTTAAAGGAGAAGGAGGGGAGAGGAGGAGAGTAGGTAGAAAGGTGGGGTAGGGGGTGGCGAAAAAGGGGAGGGAAATCAGGGGAGTAGGTAGAGTGGAGGAGTAGGAGAAGGGAGCTCAGGGGCAGGTCAAGGAGGGAGCGGAGAATTTATGAAGACGACAGGAGAGGAAGCGGATGGAGGTGGCAGTGTGATCAGAAGGGGAGGGTGTTTTTTTTTTTTTTTTAAACTGAATTTGAGTAGCTCAAGTAAGGATTTTTTTTTTTTTTTTTTTTAATTTAGATACTATACTTTGCTCATCTTTCTTTCGGTTATTTAAGCAATAAGGCACGACAGGGTGTGTGTTATCGTGTAATAACGTCACTCCTGGGGTGGGTTGAAGCACGAGGCAAAGCCAAATGCTTCCACCACCCCAGGAGTGACATTATTACACAACACACACTCACACACTCACACACTCACACACTCACACACTCACACACTCACACACTCACACACTCACACACTCACACACTCACACACTCACACACTCACACACTCACACACTCACACACTCACACACTGAGTGCCTTCTTGCTATTATACTGTGGCTCATTCTATACAAAATAAAAAACATTTAAAAAAATGTTTTAGTAGATTTTTAGTGTGGCAATATTTCTGTTTCTTAAGAGAAGATGAGTATAGTCCAATGACAAATCCTCACAGTGATGTTATTGTGTAGCATCATCACTGTCTCAGGCACACACTGACCAATCAGAGTCCAGGAAATTTTCTTGCCATTGTATAATACAATCTAAACGTTACTCCCAAGTATTGGCCCCTAAAGCTTGTGTACAGTAAAAATCTACGTACTCTGTTAGTTCCATAAAGAGTATCTCAATCTGCAGTGATCCCAGTATTGGTAATGTTACTGTTTCCAACTTGCTATTCCTAACGTCATCAATCTGTAGTTTACGTGTCTCATGACTAATATTTTGCTTTTGTCAGTATTTATGTTACATTTTAAATTTTTGTACAAGGGTATTGTTCTCCATTAAATTTAGCTGCCTTTGCAGTTCAAAATGAGGATAGTGAAACTACAGCAAGGTCATCCACATAAGCTAAGGCATAGCACAACAATAACAGCTTTTCCCCACACATCTGGAATACAGAAGAAATCCCCATTAAGGCTATAACTGGAACACAAGCAGCAGCGCAATACATCAAGGCAGGATTCGTGCTTGTTAGCATACTTAAGTCTGAGCTATTTTCCAGCACAAATCACTGAATCTATCCATTTTTTCTCTTTCTCTCTCCTGTAGCTGTTCCGAGTCGGAACATGACCCAGCTCCATCTTAGTGAAGGCAGTCAGAGGTGAAGGCCGGAGGGAACCCATCTGACTGAGGGAAGCCAGTAGGAGCTCAAGGAAGTAGCTTCTACCCTGGAAAGAGAACTGTGTTGAATCTGCATGTCATTCTTCCAAGCAGAAGCTTTAAAATTCTGTTTTAGCTATACAGGCTTCTGTAGTTTTCTATCCCAGTGGGCGTTTGAGTTACACACTGATGTTAACGATCATTTTAGAACTATGATACAGTTTATGTCATTGCTCTGATCTTCTATTGTTGGCACAAAGCTTCAGATGTCTATTACAGAACTCTGTGGTTGAAGGGGACATAAACTACATCATACAGTTCTAAAATGGTACCTGCCACCAGAGTGTAAATCTGAAACACCCACTGCGGTTACAAAAAGGCCCTTATAGCTGGAACAATTACAGAACTGGAGCCAGTACTCAAAAACAGCTTCTACCCGGTAAAATGACTTGTATGTTCAGCACCGTACTCCTTTAAATCTACCTGTTCCCATGTGTCCCATCCTGGGGAACAGATAAGGGTAGTCGAACAAAATTTAAATACCTGTAAATTTTCTTTCTCTGACAGCTGGTCTCCAGGCTTCCACAGATGGGCTGTACCTCCCTGATGCACAGGCAGGCAGGAATCAGAATTCTGACAGCTTGGATATCCATCCCTCCACTTCCTGTTGCCTCCTGTTCTTCCTAAAGCAGTCCAAATGTTGAAATACATGAACTTGGAAACAAAAGAGAAACATTATCCAAAACACACGGCCAAAAGGCCAACTTTATACATTCTGGAAGGGAAGTAGCCCGGAGACCAGCCGAAGAAAGAAAATTTACAGGTATTTAAATTTTGTTTTCTCCCTTCTAAGCTGGTCTCCGGGCTTCCACAAATGGGATATACAAAAACAGTACATCCCCAGATATCCCGGGTGGGAAGAATGTTAATGCCCTTAAGAGTCCACCACCGCCTGAAGAACTCTGCGGCCAAAGGACACTTCCGCGAGGCAGTCACATCCAGTTTGTAGAATTTTGTGAACGTGGTGAATTGATGACCAGGTGGCTGCCCTGCATAGGTCTGCTGGAGAAGTCTCTCTGAAGTCCACCCAAAGTGGCCATAGCCCTGGTGGAATGGGCTTTCACTGGGCCAGGCAAGGGTATTATTCCAGCTTGATTGTAGGTAGTGGTGATAATGGAACGGATCCATCTGGCTATAGTGTCTTTGGAAGCCCTTTTGCCCATATTCTGTCCCGCAGTTGGAATGAACAAACTAGAAGTCTTTCTTATGGATTTGGTTCTTTTGATATACATTTTCACCGCTCTTCTGGGTTCCAGCATATGCAATTCCTTCTCGTTATTTTTTGGGTATGGACAGAAGGAAGGCAGAATCAAATCCTGGTTGCAATGGAAAGGAGACGTTATTTTAGGCAAAAAACCTGGATCTGTCCAGAGGACTACAGAGTCCTGATGAAAGACTGTAAAAGGCTCTTTAGTGGACGAGGCACCCACCTCGCTGATTCTTCTTGCCGATAATAGCTACAAGAAAAGTGACTTTCATTGTGAGATGAATATGGGATGCCTCCTTAACAGGTTGAAGGTGCTTTGGACAAGGCTTTGAGAACCAAATTAAATCTCAAAGGGGAACCTTGGTTTGATTGGTGGGCGTTTCAATATTGCTACGCAATCTTCTAACATGGACAGAACCAGAGACTCCCATGAATCCACTAACAAAGGCCTCCAAGCATGAAAGCTGAACTCATAAGGTAGCCGGTTGCAGACCTTTGTCAAATCTGTCCTGGAGAAACTGGAGCAAAATAGGTAAAGATATTGGTTGGTTATGCATTTGTTTTAATTGAAGCCAGAATAAGAATTTTCTATAAATCCAGTAATACAGTTTAGAGGAGGATGGGCAACAAGAGTGAGACATCATCTTGATCACCGGAGCTGTGTGTCCGAGCTCTTTGAAAGTTTCCCACTCAATCTCCAGACTGAGAGGGATAGGTTGCGCAGATTGGGATGTAGTACAGGACCCTGACAAAGAAGGTCCGGGCTAATCTGAAGAGACAGAGGTGGTTGCCTTGACAGACTAATCAAATCAGAAGCGGGTACCATGATAGTCGCTGCCATTGTGGGCAGACTAGGACCAGCTCTGCCCAATCCATCACTACTTTGTGGAGGACTCTGGATAGAAGCGGTAAGGGGGGGGCGGGGAAGAGGCATACAGGAGACTGAACTGACCCCAGTTTAGGGAAAAGGTGTCCTGAACCACTGCTAGTTCATCCTTGGCCAGGGAGCAGAACTGCTTGACCGTTGAATTGCACTGGAAGGTGAAAAGATCTGAGGTTTGCCCCAATGCTCGGTTAGGGTATGGAAGGCGCTGTTCATCAGCTCCCATTCCCCCGGCAGGACATCCTTGCGACTGAGCCAGTCTGCCGTGACATTTTCTTGACCTGGAATGTACACCGCCCTTATGCTTGCTAGGTGATACTCGGCCCACTGAAACAGTAGAAGAGATTCCTGAGCATCCGTGAGCTTCTCATGCACCAATTGATGTATGCCATTGTCGCTTGACTGTTCCTAGAATTGGCACATCCTGGTTGTAGACTTGCTGTTCGAAGTGCAGAAGGCCAGGCGCACTGCTCTCATTTGAGGACGTTAATGCTGCACCTTGCTTCCAGCAGAGACCATCTGCCATGAGCTGACCTCTGATCCAGGTATGCTCCCCAGCCCGAGGCTGGCATCGGTCGTGATTCGAATTTGGTAAGGATGGCCCAACTTGCGATCCCTCATAATATTGGTCCTCAAGTCCACCAACGAAGGGCAGTGCTTATTTGGTGAGAAATTGGGATCCGTTGGGTCTGGCTGTATCTGGACTGGGACCACAGTCTGAGTAGGTGAACTTGAATGGGTCGCATGTGAATTAGTGCCCATGGGACTGAATCTGCCAAAGACACCATAGTCCCAATGAGCTGCATAAAGTTGTGAGCCAGCAGCTGGTGGGCGTTGTGAAAATTCTTGATGCGCTTCTGCAAATCCATGAATTTCATTTCCGTGGGGAACACCTTGTTCACCTGTGTCTTGAAGTCTGCCCCCAGATGATTCAAGGTCTGTGTCAGAGTTAAGAAGCTATTCTTCCAGTTGATGACAAATCCGTTTGCCAAGAGGCACCGGATCACCTCCATTGCTTGCACTGCTTGATGGAGACACGGGACCTTGATTAGAATATCGTGCAGGTAAGGGAACAGTTGCATTCCTTGGTTCCGGAGGTGAGCGACAACTGTTATCAATACCTTTGAGAATGTTCTTGGGGCTGAAGACAGCCCGAATGGAAGCGTTTTGAACTAGAAACGATGCACCTCCACTTTGAATTTGAGATACTGCCAGTGCAGCTCTTGAACCGAATATGCAAATAAGCATCCTGCAAGTCGACTGAGGCTAGAACATCCCTTGTTGTAATTCCTGATTGAAGCAAAGAGTTCCATCTTGAAGGGTCTGCTGCAACTAAGCATTCAGAATTTGAGGTCTAGGACTGGGCTGAATCTGCCTGTGCATTTGGGAACCACGAAAAATAGGGACTATACCCCAGTTGATCTTTGTGAGGGGAACTTGTAAAATAACGCCTGCCTGAATAAGGTCTGTGATGGCCTGAAACACCACCTGCCTTTTGGTTGGGTTGCCTGAAATAGGGGAGGATACCACCTGTGGTAGCAGGGGCTTTGACTCAAATTCTATTAGGTATCCTTTGCTGATGATGTCCAGGACCCATTTGTCTGTCGTGGTTTGGACCCATTCCTCGAGAAAGTTTGAAAGTCTGCCCCTACTCAAGGATGGGCCTGGATGGCATAATTGTGATTTTTTTTGTTGTTGTTGTTGTTCCCGGTGTCCCTGGTGCCACCTCCTCCACCGGAGCATCCTCCTCTGAGGATACGCTGGTTACGAGAGGAGAACCATGTTCTTTTGCCGGCAGAAGTTTTCTGCTGACCCTGGTTATAACCTTGGTTCATGAAAATTGCGTCTTGGGCTCGAGGACCATGATTTTCCCCCGTTTCTTGAGTGAGGCATGTGTGCTGGCGTCTTCCCGATTCCTTCGGCCTCATAAGAGTGGAGACAAAGGAGTAGGCCTTCATATGGAGCGTTCACCAAATGGTTTTTTCGTTGATGCATCTGCTTGCGTCCGGCCAGAGGTCGCGGCAAGCCGAAGTTTGATAGAACATCGTTCTAGCGGTGCACTTGACCTCCTCCTCTGAGACATCTGCTGCATAAGCTGATGAATAGTAGCCTTGTTCTTCTCCGGATCCTCATCGAATTGGAAAGCCAAATCCAAGGCCCAGGACAGAGCAGCTCTGGCAGAGAAAAGACTGGCTGTTGCTGCCTTGAGAGAAGTTGCCGATGCCTGGAAAACCTTCTTCAGTGAAGCATCCACTTTCCTGTCCACTGGGTCCCTCACAGACACCCCTCTTCTGCCAGAATGACAGTCTTTTTTTGTGAAATTGGAAATCAAGGGGTCGATTCTGGGGCAATCAAGCCACTTTTCAGATTGCTTTTTTTTTTTTTGAATTTTAGAAGCCTAGTTATCCACTGAAGGACTGGATAGGCTCTTTCTGGACCTTGCCATTTCTTTTTAAGCAAGTCCTCGATGACCGAAGGAATAGGAAATGCTGTAGCAGGTTTGGCTACAGATGCCAGGTGGAAGGCCAGTTTCAGCTGTGTTGGAGCCACTGGGGAAGACCAGAGACGGATCTCAGCAATAACCTTTGTTTATGAAAAAGTCTAGGCCATCCAGATCAAAGTTCCTGGAGAGAGAGCTGTCAGAGTCAGAGGATGAATCCACTAACCCCACCTTTCTTCTGATGAAGACGAACTGGAGTCTGATGAGGCCAGGGAGCACTCCCTGCGACGTTTCCCCTTGTGGGTGCCCCAGAACCTGCAGTTACATAAGAACTTACCATAACAGCAGATCTTTGAGAGAGGTTCCTGCAGTAGGTCTTCACATATAGGACTGAATACCAAGCAGTCCCAAAAGAAATACTATGGAGGTACATCCAGGACAAGGAGGAGGAGGAGTCGCCAACAGGAAATTACAACAGGAGTCCTTGTAAAACTGCAAGGCCAAAGCCAGTTCTGCACCTAGAGGTAATGTCCAGACTGTAATGCTTAGTGAAGGTGTGAATGACAACCACGTGGCAGCTGCACAGATTTCTGCAGTAGACACATTCCTGAAAAAGGCAGCAGAAGTTGTAACACTCCTATTGGAGTGACCCTTAACTGCCCCCAGAAGGGACTTCCCGTATTTTTGGTAAGCGAACTGGATGCAGTTAGCCAACCATCTAGAAATGGTCTGTTTGGAAACAGCCTTACCCTGGCACTGGTGAGCAAAGGCTACAAAGAGCTGATTGGATTTACGAACCTCTTTAGTCCAGGTTGTGTAGCATCTCAGAATCCTGTGCACATCCAGAGTGTGCAAAAGGTATTCCTCTCTGTTAGAATGCTGGGGATAGTAGACAGGCAGTTCTACACTCTGATTAAGAGTGGTTTCTGAAACTACGTTGGGGAGAAATGAAGGGTTAGTCCGAAGGACTACTCTGTCCCTATGAAAAATTAAATAGGGTTCCTCACAGATGAACACCTGAAGTTCGGAAACCCTTCTGGCGGAAGTGACTGAGAAACAAAAAGTCTTCCAGGAAAGGAAGCGCATGTCGCAGCTAGAAGCTGGTTCAAGAGGAGGCAAGATCAGCTTTTCCAGCATACAATTCATGTCTCGGGGGGAGAGGGATTCTGGATTGGAGGTTTCAGGTGGAGGATGCCTTTCATAAAAGTTTTGGCAACCTCCAGCTGAGCCAAGGTTTTGCCCTCCACCAGGAGGTGGTAGGCAGACACTGCAGAGAGATTAACCTTAATGGAAAAGTAATTAAGACCAGTCTCTGATAAATGTGCGAGGTACTCTAACACCTGGGCTGCCGAGCACGAAAAGGGATCCCAGTGTCTTGCTGTGGCCCAGATCAAGAATCTTTTCCACTTCATGGCGTAAGTGGATCTGGTAGGAGGCTTTCTGGCTTCAACCAAGATATGTGCAACCTGTGAAGATACACCACAGCGGGAAACTGCTATGTCCACAGGTGCCACGCATGAAGGTGGAGAGACTGAAGGCTCGGATGCACCAGGGTGCCCTGCTCCTGAATCAGAAGGTCATGGGATAATGGTAAAGGAACCAGAGGATCCAGTGCCAGTTGTTGCAAAAGAGGATACCAAATCTGGCATGGCCAGAGAAGAGCAATTAGAATCAAATGTGTTCCTTCCTCTTGAAGTTTCACCAGAACCTTCTGAATGAGAGGAAAGGGAAGAAAAGCGTAAAGAAACCTCCCTGTCCAAGATAGAGACAGTGCGTCTTTGACGTATGACGTATTTGACTCTGTTCCTCATGTGGGCCTGTTGGATAAGCTAGGAGAAATGGGGTTGGGAAACCAGATGGATAGGCAATTGGCTCCAGGACCGGACCCAGAGGGTCGTAGTTGGTGGGATAGTCTCATCCCCAAGGAGGGTCATTAGTGGGGTCCCACAGGGATCAGTCCTTGGGCCCCTTCTGTTCAACGCCTACGTATCTGACATAAGGACAGGAATCGGGAGTGAGATGAGTCTCTTTGCAGATGACTCAAACTGGGGCGGTGGTGGATGGGGAGGAGGGAGGGGAGGTGGCCTGCAGGGGACCTGGAGGCTCTGGAAAGATGGTCTAGAAAGTGGAAGCTGAGGTTCAGTGCAGGGAAATGCAAGGTACTCCACCTGGGGCAGAAACCCAGGCCAAGTGTACACCCTGGGAAATACTACAAGTCTCAATGGCTGAGAGGGACCTGGGGGTGGTGGTGGATGTCAAGATGAACAACTCTGAGACTTGTAGGAGGGCAGCAGCCAAGGCCAACAGGATGCTGGGATGCATCACTGGGGATCACCTCCAGAAGGAGGAAGTGATACTCCTCTGTATAACTGCTTGGTGAGGCAGCACCTGGAGTACTGCGTGCAGTTTGGAGGCCACACTTAAAGAGGGACATTAACCTCCTGGAGAGGGTCCAGAGGAGGGCAACCAAAATGATTTGGGGCTTGGGGACAGGACCTATGAGGAGGCTCAAGAGCTAAATATGTACACATTGGAAGAGAGAAGGGACCGGGGGACATGACAGAGGTCTTCAGGTACATGAAGAGGGTAAATAGGGAGGAACAGTCAGGTGCTTCAAGGAAGGAGGAAGGGCCACTAGAGGCATGGGTGGAAGCTGGAGGGGAAGATTCAGGGAGAAAGGAGGAGGTGCTACTTCACTGAGAGGGTGGTGGAGCCATGGAATGCACTACCTAGGGGCTGGTGGTGGCAGAGACAGTGGAGGGTTCAGAGGGGTGGACAGGTACAGGGGAAGGGTTCAGGAAGCAAAACCAATGCAGCAAGAATATCCGGAACTGGGAAGGGAGAAGCCAGAGAAGGGCGAGGGACAGCAAGGTCAGCACCCAGGGTGGGGGCTGACCAACGAAGCAGAACACGAAAGACTGTTAGGCCTATTCTGCTGGCATTTAGTATGTTTTAGTATCTTGCCAAAAAGCACCATGCCGGGGAGCAGCGAGCAAAGCTGGGTAGTTTTGCGTTGAATGGGGAGGCGAACAGATCCATCTCTGGACGACCCCATCAAAGAAAGAGGTCTTCGACCACCTCTAGGTTTAGCTCCCACTCATGAGCCCTGGCTACTGATTGGCTGAGACTGTCCGCCAGAACGTTGTTTACGCCTGGAACGTGGACTGCTGTCAAGAAAAGGCTGTGCTGAATTGCCCAGTACCAGACCCTCATTGCTTCTCTGCAGAGAGGATACTAGCGAGTTCCTCCTCGTTTGTTGATGTATCAGACAGTGGACATGTTGTCCGTCTGAACAAGAAGTGATCCCGGTACCAGAAGTGACTGGAGCACCTGGAGAGCATACAGAACCGCCCTGGTCTCCAGAACGTTGAAGTGGAGCAGAAGCTCCTGGTCGGACCAAGACCCCTGTGTCTTGTGCATCCCCAGATGGGCTCCCCAGCCCGAGTCGGAGGCGTCCGTGGTTAGGATTTGGGTTGGGACAGGGGAATGTAAGGGGGCTCCCCCTGAAAGATTCTGTAGGCTGTTGGAGATCATGACTTTCCGGTTCATATCGTCCATCCTCTGATCCCATTGGACTCTGAGAGACCACTGAGTGACCCTCATGTGAAGTCTGGCCAGGGGCACTGTGGAAATGGCCACTGCCATCAGACCCATTAGACGAAGCACGGCATGTGCCAAGATCCACAGAGCCTGGGCCACAAGAGTGGCTTGAGCAACTAGAGTCTCAGCTCAGTCCGATGGCAGAAAAGCCTTGATCTGAACTGTGTCTAGTACTGCTCCAATAAATTGGAGCCGGTGAGATGGTACTAGCTGGGATTTGGGCAGATTGACCATGACACCCAGAAGAGTAAACAAGCTCAGAGTGAGAGAGAGAGACAGACAGAGACAGAGACAGAGACACTCTTTCAGGCTGTATGGAGAGGGTGCTGCAAGGAGCCAGTCATCCAGGTACGGGAACGTAAATGCCCTGGCAGTGAAGAAAAGCCGCAACCACCGCTAAACACTTCGTGAACACCAGAGGGGCTCAGGAAAAGCCAAAGGGGAATGCTTGGAACTGAAAATGGTGCTCCAGAAAAGTAAAACTGAGAAAGTGGCGATGGGCCAGGAGGATAGGGATGTGCAGGTAGGCATTCTGAATATCCAGGGAGCACAGACAAGAATTTGTTTGGAGCAGGGGAAGAAGCCCCTGAAGGGTCAACATGCGAAACCTCTTGTACTCGACAGAGGTTGAGCGTGCTGAGGTCCAGGATCAGTCTCAGATCGCCAGTCTTCTTTGGAACTAGGAAGAAGTGGGAGCAGAATACCCTTCCTAGCTGGTTTTGAGGGACAGTTTCTATGGCCTCTTAACAGAAGGGCCAGGATTTCTTAGGAGAAGATTGTGATCTGATCCCTTGGGTAAAAAGACCGTCCCGGAGGATGAGGGGCAGGAATCTCAGAAAACTATCAAGTGACCTCGCTGGATGAGTTGCAACACCCAAGATTCTGCAGTGACGCACCTCCACCCCTCCAGGTGGAGGCCAAACCTCCCTCCCACTGGTTCTTCCTTGGCTAGTGGAGGTAGCTGAAGGAGGGGAATGGAGTCAGGACACTGAGGGGAGGACAGCTTTGGCCCCGGAGGCTGGCTTGGGTAACTTGGCCTGGGGGGTTTGGGCTCCTGAACCAGGGGCTCGCTGTTTGCCTTGACGTTACCCTTGGTTTATTCCCTCTCTTTGGTGACCAAAGGTTGCTTTTCAGCCCCAGCCCAGTACACTGAGCCGCATATCCCAAGAAAAGCCCCGCCTCCTGCAGCCTGGTAATAATATCTTTACGTCATGTTAAAGAGGATGGAACCCCTAAAAGGGGTGTCCAAAAGGGAGTACTCGACGTCTTGTGCCAAACCAGCTATCCTGAGCCAAGAAAGGCAGCGGAGGCAGATCCCCGTGGCAGCCGCTCTAACCACTGAGTCCACTGAGTCATACGTTGTTCGCAAAGCATGATGGCAAGAGGACTTACCCATTCTGACCTTGTCCAGTAACTTTTCATCCTGGACCTCCTGAAGGTCCCTTTCCAGCTCGGAGAGAGATGCCTTCGGGAATGCAACCATGTGCGAGACATAGCTGAGGGACTGTATGGCACAAGAGGAAGAGGAATAAATCTTCTGGCCAAACTGGTCCAACTGCCGAGAGTCCTTGTCAGGAGGCGAGGAGCTAAAATGTTTTGGTTGGGCCGACTGGTCACGAGCGGCAGTGATAACCATAGAGTCAGCCTTTGGATGAGTGGTGAGGTGTTGAATCCCTTCTGGGAGATAGTAGGTACGGTCCACCTTTCTGGAGACCACAGGGATAGATGACGGCTGCTGCCATACCGTGGTCACCAGATCCTCGTGAGGGCCCATCCAAGGGGGAGTGGGGGTGGGGATCTGTGTTGGCTAGATCAAGGTGTTCCGCCAGTCTCTTACGCTGGGGATCCACCTCTTTAGAAGGCCAGCCTAATGCTGCCTGAATGGTACATAAGAGAACCCCAAAGGAAGGATCCTCGGGAGGAGATTTGGGGGACTCCTTGGGAGGTACCTCGACAGCGGACCGAGGGTCCAAAGGCTTGGAATCAGAGTCAGTGTCAGACGGCTCAGAACCGCTGGGGATAGAAGAGTCTACCCAGATGATCCTATACTTAGAGCACCCAATGCCCGTCCGAAGGGAGGCATTGGAGGGGCGGCCCTAGGCAGGGGGATGTCCCCTACGGACTGCCTAATCTCCGTGAGGAGTTGGGTTCTAGCATTCTGCCACCATGAAGGAGCCGACTCATGGTCTGGCACCGGAGGAGGAGGAGGAGGCTGGAAGCCCAGGTAGCTTGGGTACTGCGGGTATTGCCATGGGTTATAACCTGGCAATCCTGGAGAATAAGGGTACCCAGGATATCCCAGCGTCGGAGGCACCTGACCTGGCGTTGGGTACAGAACAGCAGACAGCGAGCTGCCCGGCGGCAGAACATGGGGGTCTGGCACCAGGAAACCACCTGAAGGATCTGTTCCTACCGGGGGAGGTGCCAAAGAGCCACAAGGTGGCACAGGATCTGGAAGAGCCCCTGAAGGTCCCGAGGGAGGAGGCTCCATGGACGGATCCCTAGTCGGCAACGGACTCCTGTCTGGCAGCGGCAAAAGACCCGACAACGGGGGTAGTTCTGGGAGGGACCCCAATGAAAGGTCAAAAAGCGATCCTGACAGAAGGGAGGAAGCAGGATTGGGTGGCGAATCCCTGGGGCGAAGAACCGATGGGATGACAAATCACTCTGCAGCTCCCTCTGTCCGACATCGGGGCCAAACTGGAGTCAGATGGGAGAGTGGAGGGGTCCAGGCGGGCAACGGAGGGTCCGCCGTCCGACTGATCGGACCTAACCGAGCTAGAGGTGGTCAGGCGACTGCTGCTAGGCCTATCGGTAGGGGCCGTATGCCCATCAATGGAGTCGAGGGATGACTTATCGGCCAAGCTGAGAGGAGACTGAACAGAGACCTCGAGAGAGGCGACCCTCAGCTGCCCGCTCACCTCGGCAGAAGGGTGAGAAGGTGCCCATCCCAAAGAGGCGGACGGGGTACCAGAAGTAGTACTCACAGTTTTTGGAGACCTCACGCGTGGCGATGGACTCCTGTCCCGGCGCTTCTCCTTACTCTTCTTTTTCCTCTGGGCTGTCAACGACAACCTTTCCCTCAACTCCTGGAGCTCCTTTTCCATCGGTGCTAGTCATCGGGTAAGGAGGTGGGCCTAGAGGGTCCGCCTGCACCTGGTCCTAATTGCCTGGTTGAAGGCCTGGCAAATAGTGCACTCCTTGGAGTTGTGCTTGGGGCCTTAGCACAAGAGGCAGCGGGAATGGTCGTCCCAGTGTGGGATTTGGGCTCCGCACTTTGAGCACTTCTTCTTAGGTTGACATGATATCAAATCATCAAAAATAACTGAGAAACGATTATTGAGGCGAAGAAAACTTCGACTGACGACGATGCTTGCTGTTCTAACCCGGTAATGTAACAGAGAGATGGCGGAAAGAACTGGAGAGCCGGGCGCAGGACCGCCCCTTTTATAGCTGGGCTGACGTCACTTCACCTGACGTTGGGGGGTGGTCCCTGCTGATGGCTACCTACAAGTTTGCTGTTGGAACCTGACGTCAGGGGGCGCAGTCCCATATGTGAAGACCTACTGCAGAAACCCTCTTGAAGTAAGATCAGGATCTTTTCTTACTCCTGCGCTGCGAGGAATGCTGATCCTCATCATCCGAGGATCTGTCCTTATACCTGGATTTCTTCTTTCTGTCGTAGTGATTGGAGGATAACTGACCCTCTTCTGATGAAGACGGGGATAGAGTTCTTTCGCTTTGCCTTCTTGTGTGGTCTCACGGCTACGACCCTGGAGACTGCCAGTCAAAGCATAAGGGGTTCAGTGCAAATGCTCTATTTACCTTGTCAATGAGATCTGGAGCCAGCATGGGGGTTGTTGACTGCTGGGACTCCTTGGGGGCTGCAACCCTCTCCGACCTGTCTGTCTGCTGGCCATCTGTCTAAGCTGCGGAATTTGAGGCCTCCACCAGGTCCTCCATATTCGCAGCTTTCTCACATTTTAAACAAAGCGAGCCAGTGAAAGTAACCTGCTGTTTTTGACAGAAGAGAACTTTGGTTTCAGAGCAAGATACAGCAGTCTAGAACTACAGATTTTTTACTGGTAAATCACTTCCATCTCAGCAGGAGTTAGTACCTGTTTGGATTAAGCAAACAAATACTTTATTAGAAGAAGGGGGTCTCATTTAAGTTAAAAAAAAAAAAAAAAAAAAAAAAAAAAGTCACTGTTTCTCTGAGGAAGGGGGCTGTATCAGCTTAATTTACCGAGTCAGAGCAGAGGCTGAGGCTAATTGGAGGTGTGGCTTAACAGTTTAGGAGTACAAAAGCAGCTGTCTCCAATTACAGCTTCCAGCTGTTTTTGACAGAAGAGAACTTTGGTTTCAGAGCAAGATACAGCAGTCTAGAACTACAGATTTTTTACCAATTGCCCATCTTCCCACCCCACCACCCTGCCACCCAAAGCCAGTTATACTTTTATAGCCACTGGATTTGACTGACAACAAGAACTTCCTGTTTGGCAGTAGGAAGGGAAGGATCACCGAGACACATTAGTTTCATCAACCTTGAAGGAACCTAAAAATAACTCTCCCCACTCCCCCCCCCGGCTGCTGGAGGTCTGAATCCAAGCCGGAAGGAGGAGGAGGAGACTACTGAAGACTACAGAAAGTTCCTGTCCCAAAACAGAAAGGGCGAGAGATGTAATGGCACATAGGCAGTAGGAAAGTAAGTGTAAAAATACATTGGGGGAGGAGACAGTAAGCATACAAAGCAACAGGAGAGGGGACACAAAATAAGTCAAGATGGGAGTGGTGCAGTGCAATGGCTGTGGGGCAGCAGTGTTCTGCAAGACATTCTGGAGGCTGTGATGCTGCCCTGTTTGCAGGCACCTCTCTGGTCTGAGGGAGGAGGTTGCCCTGCCCAGGCTGACCTGGCTAGATTGTGGAAACTCTTCCCCACCCAGGGACCACCAGGGCCACCACCGCTACTCTCAGAGGTTGCCAAGAAAGAGGAGCAGTTGGACCAAGGTGGGCTCAGGGAGGAGAGGTGGTAGAACAGAGGTGCATCCCTCCAGCTGTACCTCCACAATTCATATGCTGTTCTGGCAGAGTGGTTCCTCACGGAGGCACCTGCAGTGGAGACCAAGGAGGATGCTGGGAACCTCCAAAAGGAGACCCACAGGAGGGTGGCACGAGACCCCACAGGGAAAGAAACAACTCCTGGTGGGGACTCTATCATTAGGGGGGGAAGGGGAGGAAGGGATAGGGAGGTGAGGTGCCTGCCTGCCTGGCACCATGGCTCAGAGGAACAGGAAGAGAATCCTCAGGATCGCGGAAGCAGCTGCATGAGGGAGGGAGCTGGATGCCATTGTCCACCTAGGGACAAATGACCTGGCTGTGAATGGGATCAGAGCGGTGCAAGAGGAGTTTGTGGAGTTGGGAAGGGACCTTAGACAAGTAGCATGTACGGTAACCTTCTCAGAGGTGCAGCCTGTCTATGGCAAGGATGATGCTAGGGTATTCCGCACCATGGGATTCAATGAATGGTTGAAAAACTGGTGTGGAGCTCAGGGTTTTGACTTCATTGGGGAGCCACCTAGAGGAATGCAGGCTTATACTGGCGCGATGGTCTGCATCTGTCCGGGGCGGGGAGACCAGAATCCTAGGTGATAGGTTTAAATGCTTCATTGGCAAGTATTTAAAACTAGCCAAGGGGGAGGCACTGAAAAGGAGCTAGGAAATCCCAGCCTCCCCCCACAAAACACAGTAGTTAGAGAGGTAAACACCAAGGTAGAGAAGTCAGTAGGGAGCAGGACAGGGATAAATGCAGAAAAAGGCGGTAAGGACAGGGATGGTGCTAAAACGGGTAAGGCCATAAAAAAAAAAAAAAAAAAATAAATGGGAAGGTGATGAGTACCAATGCCCGCAGTCTGTGCAACAAGCTCCCTGAACTAGTGGCCTTGATGGAAGAGGGATGCCTGGATATTGTGGCAGTCACTGAAACATGGTACACAGGGAACCATGACTGGAATGTCAACATACCAGGATACACAGTCTACAGGAGGGACAGAGTGGGTAAAATGAGAGGAGAAGTGGCTCTCTATGTAAAAGAGAAGGGATTAAAGCAACAGAACTAAAGAGTAAACAGGAAGTTGATGAGTCACTATGGGTCACCCTGGAGAAAGGAAATGGCACCACAATCCGCACGGGGATTGTGTACAGACACTCATCTCAGGGGGAGGAAATGGACAAGGAAATGATAGAAGGCATCCTTAAAATGGCAGAAAAAGGGGAGATATTGTTGATGGACCACCTGAATATGCCAGATGTTAACTGGAGTACCTTTGCTGCAGGCACATCCAAGAGCAGGGTCATTCTTGATGCCCTACAGGGGGCATGCCTCAGACAGCTAGTGTTGGAACCCACTCAGGAGGGAGCAATCTTAGACCTGGTACTCTCAAATGGGGAAGGAGAAAGGATCTCAGATTTAGAAGTGGGTAGCCATCTAGGAACAAGTGACCACCGAACAAATAGTGTGGTTCACAATAAACACAGCCATAGAGTCAAGCCATACAAAAACAAGAGTATTGGACTTTAGGAAGGCTGACTTTGGGAAAAAAAAAAGAGTGCCTCAGAAAAGCATTAGCAAACAGGCAAGAAGGAGGGGTGGAGGAACAATGGGGAATAATCAAAAACAGCCATCGCAGAGGCAACAAGCCTTTACGTGAAGCAAATCAACAGAACAAAATGAAGGAAAAAACCACTATGGTTCTCAAAAGAGCTGGCAGGGATGATTAAGGAGAAAAGGATAGCATTCAGGAAATATAAGGAAACACAGAAGGAGCAGGACAGAGAACTTTATCAGTTAAAGCAGAAGGAGGCAGGGAAGGCAGTCAGAATAGCAAAGGCACAAACTGAGGAAAAGACAGCCAACTCTGTTAAGAAGGGGGAGAAAACCTTTTATAGGTACATTAGGGAGCAAAGGAAGACCAAGGGAGGGATACAGAGTCTTAATAAAGGGAAGGGAATGTGGGCAGAGGGTGTCAGTGAAAAAGCAGGGATACTGAATGAATATTTCTGCTCAGTATTCACAACGGAAGAGAAGGGGGAGGCACCTAAACCAAACAAGGGAGAAACTCTGAATGGGGGGGGGGGTCGATACCAGTCTGTTCACAGCAGAAAGGGTTTTGAAAGAACTCTTGAAACTGAGGGTGGACAAAGCAATGGGGCCTGATGGGATTCACCCAAGAATTCTAAAAGATCTAAAGGTAGAACTAGTAACACCACTGACTACTCTCTTTAACAAATCATGGGAGGATGGGGTGGTACCTTAGGACTGGAGGAAGGCAAATGTGATTCCACTTCACAAACATGGGAGCAGGGCACAGGCAGGAAACTACAGACCAGTTAGTTTGACTTCAGTGGTAGGGAAAATGATGGAATCACTTCTGAAGGAAAGAACTGTTGAGTACCTAGAGGCCAGTGGGGCACAGGACCCAAGGCAGCATGGTTTCACAGCAGGAAGGTAATGTCAGACGAACCTAATAGATTTCTTTGACTGGGTGACCAAAGTAGTAGACCAGGAAGGGGCTGTGGATATGGCCTACCTAGATTTTAGCAAGGTATTTGACACAATCTCACACAAAAGATTAATATACAAGTTAGCCAGCCTTGGAGTGGGTCCCAAGATGGTAGCCAGAATAAAAAACTGTCTGGACAACAGGACGCAAAGGGTAATAGTAAACGGAGTTAACAGTGAAGAAAGGAGGGTAACTAGCGGCGTACCGCAGGGTTTGGTACTGGGACCGGTCCTCTTTAATGTCTTTATAAAAGTGACAATGGAGAGCACCTAGAAGGAAAGGTAGGTCTCTTTGCAGATGACACAAAGATCTGCAACACGGTTGATACACAAGGTGGGGTGGAAAGAATGAAAAGGGACTTGGCAAGGTTGGAGGAATGGTCAAATATGTGGCAGCTCGGATTCAATGCAAAGAAGTGCAAGGTAATGCATCTGGGAACAAAAACTCAGGAGAAGAGTACACAATGGGGGGTGAGTTAATAACAAAAATCGAGAGAGACCTAGGAGTAATTATATCAGATGACCTAAAGGTGGGCAAGCAATGTGAGAAGGCAGCAAGGAGGGCTGGGGGGATACTGGGATGTATAGGGAGAGGCATCAACAGCAGAAAACAGGAAGTTGTTATCCCTCTGCACAGACAGTTTGTGAGACCCCATCTGGAGTACTGCGTGCAATTCTGGAGACCCCATCTCCGCAAAGACGTAGGCAGAGTGGAGACTGTCCAAAGGAGGGCAACCAAAATGGTGCAGGGTCTGCACCAGAAGACAAACGAGGAGAGACTAAAGCAGCTTAATATGTATACCCTTGAGGAAAGGAGGGAGAGGGGGGGGACATGATAGAAACTTTCAAGTATCTCAAGGTAATTAAAGTACAAGAGAGTAGTATCTTTCAGAAGAAAAGATGTGTAAGAACAAGAGGACACAATCCGAAGATTAATGTTAGGAAGTATTTTTTCACAGAGAGGGTTGTGGATGCATGAAACAGCCTTCCTGAGGAGGTTGTCGAGTCAGGAACAGTGGGAGAATTCAAGAATGCAAGGGACAAGCATAAGACACTTCTAGTTGGGGGGGGGTAGGAGGAAGTAAGCTGTTGATTAACTAGAATCTGCAGCTTATCCATCAGATAGGGAAATGGGCAGTCTAGGTTGGCCAAGCGGTCCTTATCTACCATCAAATTCTATGTTTCTATGTTAACCATCATGGAGGATTTGCATTGCTGACATTTTTATGCCCCTGGAAGGCTTGCCCGAGTCCATGGTTCTGGCACTGAAGGTGGGTAAAAAGCCGCTACCGTCCCTTTAAGATGACTTGTTGCTGAAGGGAGGACTAATCTTGCTGCTGTCCCTTTTATAGCTGAGCTACTCGGTTTTATGCCCCTTGATGCTGCTAAAAATTGTGGCCTGGCCAATTAATGGCAACTGACAGCGCCCTGAAGTTCTCTGTCAACGAGCTGGTTATGCTGGAGTGCTCACCGACGGCTGTGGCACGAGACAGCACTGTATTGCCATGAGTTTTCCTCCATCGACAAGCAGTGTTATTCAGTGCACTAGTCAACAATCCCCAAGGAATGGGCAGAAGAAAACTGACCGATCTCCATTGATGAGCAGTGGTTTTCAAAGTGCTCATCGACGGGTGGGCCTTCCTTGATTCCTCTGTCGACAAGCCGAGACTTGGAGCACTAGACGGTCCCTATGCTAGCACCACCATTGACGAGCTGGTGTTAAAGAGTGCTCACTGACGGATCTCTCTCAAAAGTGGCCGTTCAAGAGTCCTCTTTTGAGCTGAAAAAACAACACTCATAGACGGACGTAGTTGCCCCCTTGAAAGCTCCCTGATAGTGCTTTGCAACAGCTGTCCAATTAGCCCCAAAAGCGTGGGAAGTAGCAGAGCCACAGAGCCAGTCTGTCCATCTAGCAGGGCTGAGACTGGGTCCAGGTCACAAAAAGAGAGCCCTTAGAACTTCACCAACGTCTGCTCTCACAAGAATAATCCCATGCAACATAAATTAGATCTGACCTACGATTTGATGTTTTCTGCCCACAGCAGTGACAGAGCTAAGCTAAGGTACTGCACCTGGGAGCCAGAAACCTGGGCCAAGTGTACACCCTGGGGGTGGAAATGCTACAAGTCTCGATGGCTGAGAGGGACCTGGGGGTGGTGGTGGATGTCAAGACGAACAACTCGGAGACTTGTAGGAGGGCAGTGGCCAAGGCCAACAGGACGCTTGGATGCATCGCTAGGGAGCTCACCTCCAGAAGGATGGAAGTGATACTCCCACTGTATAACTGCTTGGTGAGGCCGCACCTCGAGTACTGCATGCAGTTTTGGAGGCCACACTTAAAGAGGGACATTAAACTCCTGGAGAGGGTCCAGAGGAGGGCAACAAAAATGATTTGGGGCTTGAGGGATTGGACCTATGGGGAGAGGCTCGAAGAGCTAAATATGTACACACCGGAAGAGAGAAGGGACCAGGGGGACAGGATAGACGCTTTCAGGTACAACGAAGGGGGGTAAATAGGGAGAAGCAGTCAGGGTGCTCCAAGAAAGGTGGGGGGGAACTAGAGGGCATGGGTGGAAGCTGGGGGATTCAGGGGAGAAAGGAGGAGGTGCTACTTCACTGAGAGGGTGGTGGAGCCATGGAATGTGCTGCCCATGGGGCTGGTGGAGGGATTCAAGAGGTGGTGGGACAGGTACAGGGGAAGGGTTCTGGAAGCAAAAACCAGTGCAGCGAGTACATACGGGACTGGAAAGGCAGAAGCCAGAGAGGGAGAGAGGGGCAGCAAGGTCAGCTCCCAGGGTGGGGCTGACCAAACGAGCAGACACGAAAGACCGTTAGGCCTATTCTGCTGGCCTTTTAATATGTTAGTACCTGCCACTAGGGAGGCAGGAAGTAAACTGGAGGCAACAGGAAGTGGAGGGATGGATATCCAGGCTGTCAGAGTTCTGATTCCTGCCTGCATGTGCATCGGAAGTACAGCCCATCTGTGGAAGCCCAGAGACCAGCTTAGGAGAGAGAAAGCAGTATTTTACTACCTTTTTTTTTTTTTTTTTTAATTATTTATTTCCACTTTCTGATTTTAGAAATTTGTTTTCCCATACTGTACAGATAGTATGTTGGTATACATGCATAAAATTGCCAGTTCTGTGTGATTCTCACAGTCATGGTACCACATACTAAGCCTGGAAACAGTAGGGGAAGCGACAGAAAATGGTATCAGTATCAACTGTATACAGTGTAGGAGGCAGCTTCAGGAGTTCCTCACTGGCTGACCAGAGGGGCTGTTGAGAACCTGGCCAAGTGTGGAAAAAAAAAAAGGCCGTACAACAAGTGAGAAGCATCTTAAGACTCTATGTATGGCAGTATCGGGCAAAGAGTCAGTGTCTGCAGGCACCCAGTGTGTTTGAGACCTGGTTTAGAAGTGGTGGGTCTGCAGATGGCATTACTATCATTCAGAAAAAAAATACTACCAAGGTGACAAAGACAGCTGTAAATACCTCCCAGTCCTAAAATTATCTGGGCTCCTGGTCCTGTCGCAGGAGCGTCCCATCCAGAGACAGTGCTAGACAGGGCAAAAGGGGAAAAGGTTGCAGCTTGCCCAGAAATGACCCACTTTCCACATGACAGTGGGTCTAAAGTGGTACACCTGTCTGTAACAATAGCCAAAAATGGAAAAGTAAACAGAAATGTATTTTCACTTGACAAATTTAAGGTTCTATACTGGTGAAACTTGTACTTGTGATTAGGTTTTGACCCAGTTGTTTCTCATTTTTAAGTCAACAAAATATTCAGGAGTCCAATAAATTCACTAATTTCAACTTCCAAAGTTCATTCAAAAGGTATTTTTATTGTTCCCCTACATTTCACTCCAGAAGAGCTTGTTTACGGGATTGTCTCTATTTTTTAAAACAATAAAAATATATCAATGTTTTGCATATCTGTAATTTCATTCTAAAGTCTTATTTTTCAAAACATCAAGGGGTGTTATTGCATTGCTTATTGTCGTTACTGGTAGTTGTATGGGAAGAAAGATCCCTGCCGCATTACCTACTGAGATGGTACCCAGAAGCACACCTTGTACCACTTCTCAGTAGAAAGTGTAAGAAAAAGGGCTTGCTGCCCTGAAAGTAGACGAGGCACCAGGATCAGATGGGGGGCACCCAACAGTGCTCAGGGAACTAGCGTCACAACTGGCTGAGCCCCTGGCAGGGTTATTCAATAGCTCGTCAAAGTCTACAGCAGTTTCAAAAGATTGGAGGATAATGGACATGGTTACACTCCACAAGAAGGGTATAACAATGATCTGGGAAGTTACAGAACAGTCAGTCATACTTCCATTTCTGGTAAACAGACACTAGTCAAGGAGGACCTAGTGACCTACCAGGAAAGCAAGGGGCTCCAGGATAGTAAAACAACAAGGGTTCATGGCAGGGAACTCTTGTCAGACTACCCTAATGGAATCCTTGGACAGGGTTACAAGGCAGTGGATTAAGGGACAAGCAGATCTACTCTACTTTGGCTTCAGCAAAGTATTCAACTCAGTGCCATACAGGAGACTGCTGAAGAAGTTTGAGGATTGGAAGTGGCGGAAGGAGCTAGTAAAATGAGTGGGAAACTGGCTGGAAGGGGAGACAAAGGATAGTGGTCATCAGGGTCAAATTGGGGGGGTGGGGAGGTCACGAGTGGGGTGCTGCAGGAGCCTTTCCTGGGACATGTCCTCTTCAATATATTTATAAGCAACATAGGAGAAGGGGGGCAGGTATACTGGGCAAGATGTGTCTTTTTGCAGTCGATACTAAGCTTTGTGGCAGGGTGGGCAGTGAAGAGGGATGAGAGTGTTGCAAAGGGACCCAAAACAGTTAGAGGTGGTCTTAGGTTCAGTTGCTGACATTCAACACCAAAAAGTAGAAGTTGATGCACACAGGAAACAGGGATCCTACAATGGAATACCAGATTTTTTTGGGGGGTTAGGGTGTCAAACAAACCAGTTGATACAATAAGACCTACAGCAGGGCAACCAGAATGTTGAAATGCACCCAGAGGGGTTTCAATATTTGGAGGTGATACTGCCACTATAAAAAGACCACTGTAGAGTCATAATCTGGACTAAATGAGCCCAGTTCTACAGTCCCAACCTCAGAAAGGACAGACTGGAGTAGGTACAGTGAAGGGTCGCCAAAATGATTCTGGGCCAACAAGACAAATAGTATGAAGAATGCTAGGGGCACTGAATAAAGTGTTCATGTAGGCCAGAAGTGAGAGCAGTAAGAAGATAGAGACCCTCAAAGTTCCGGAGATGAATAAATAAGGTGAACTGTGAGAAGCTGTTCAGCAGAAATGGCAGGTCAGTAATGAGGGGTCATAAACAGAAGTTGGATTCAGGAGGATCTGAGGAAACTTTATTAGAGAGAGAAAGAGAAAAGGGGGGGGGTTGAGCCATGGAACAGCCTACCAGCAGAAGTGCCATGGTAAAGACCATTAATGGGTTCAACCACAGCTGGGACCAGCGACAGCGGTAGGGGTCCATGACTGTGGGTCCAGCTGGACCCATCACCGTCAGAAATATGGGTCCAAAAAGAAATCCGTGGGTCTAAAATTTGAAATCAATCAAAATATGGCATAAATGCTGCAACACCATGTGTAGGTTAATAACAGAGTTTTAAGCACTTTGCCATTATTCCTTATGTGAAGTTTTGATATTTTGACCCTCATGTTGTTAGATCAAAAACATCAGGTTAGCTATGCAATACACCTTCTCAACTATGTCCAGTACAGGAAAGGAAAGAAGAGCAGAAAAAAGACAGAGAAGGCAGACTGGAAATAGTCAGCTGCCAGCTCAGCAGCTCATCCAGAGTGGAGTAGCCAAGAGAACTACACGGCAGTCTGAAGTTCAATCACAACCAGCAGCACCTGCCCTGTTGTGACCATAAGTCAGTGACTTTGCAGGATAAAGAGGAAGGAGGAGTTAACTACACTCTGCATCTGTACTCGAAATTGGCACCAGGGAGATACACAGCCAAATGCTGGTAGATTTTGCAACAGGCTAATAAGATTTTCCTTAAAATAGCCATGCAGCAGGCTTTTACTACAGAAGGTAACATTTCAGTAAACACACCAGCTGGGCAAGTGGAAATGTCTGTGCTCTGTGGAGTTAGAGGAATTCCCCGATCAGTAGCCCTGCTGGCTAGCAGCTGCAAAACATTTTGCTCCCACCCATATTACCCATCACCCCTCCCCTGAAAATCGTGCAATAATGTCTAGCCCACATTTCCAACATGACTCAGTAAGAGAGTTTGAAATTAAGTTTTGCATCCACTAGCCAGCAGGGCTAGCGACTGGGAAAATCCACTGGCCCTCACCCCACAGATCTTCCCACTGGCCCCGTTGGTGTAACAGTTGCCTTCTCCAGTAAAAGCTAAGCACACAGGCTAGTTAAATGAAAATCTTACAAGCCCAACACAAACTTTACCAGCATTTGGCTAGTGGGCCAGTGCTCATTTCAACTCTTGCATTATTACATACTAACACACTAAAATGCCAGCAGAATAGGCCTGTCTTTCGCGTCTGCTTGTTTGGTCAGCCCCCACCCAGGGAGCTGACCTTGCTGTCCCCCTCGCCTTCTCTGGCTTCTCCCTTCCCAGTTCCGGATATTCTCGCTGCATTGGATTTTGCTTCCAGAACCCTTCCCCTGTACCTGTCCCACCCCTCTTGCACCCCTCCACCTGCCTCCTGCCTCCACCCAGCCCCCTAGGTAGCGATTCCATGGCTCCACCACCTCCTCAGTGAAGTAGCACCTCCTCCTTTCTCCCTGAATCTCCCCCAGCTTCTACCCATGCCCTCTAGTGGCCCCCTCCTCCTTCCTTGAAGCACCCTGACTGTTCCTCCCCTATTTACCCCCTTCCTGTACCTGAAGGCCTCTATCATGCCTCCCTGGTCCCTTCTCTCTTCCAATGTGTACATATTTAGCTCTTCGAGCCTCTCCTCATAGGTCCTGTCCCCCAAGCCCCACATCATTTTGGTTGCCCTCCTTTGGACCCTCTCCAGGAGGGTAATGTCCCTCTTTAAGTGTGGCCTCCAAAACTGCACGCAGTATTCGAGGTGCGGCCTCACCAAGCAGTTATACAGAGGGAGTATCACTTCCCTCCTTCTGGAGGTGATCCCCCTAGCGATGCATCCCAGCATCCTGTTGGCCTTGGCTGCTGCCCTCCTACAAGTCTCCGAGTTGTTGATCTTGACATCCACCACCACCCCCAGGTCCCTCTCAGCCATCGAGACCTGTAGCATTCCTCCCCCTCCCCAAACAGGGTGTACACTTGGCCCAGGTTTCTGGCCCCCAGGTGCAGTACCTTGCATTTCCCTGCATTGAACCTCAGCTTCCACTTTCTAGACCATCTTTCCAGAGCCTCCAGGTCCCCCTGTAGGGCCACCCTCCCCTCCGCCCCATCCACCACCGCCCCCAGTTTTGAGTCATCCGCAAAGAGACTCATCTCACTCCTGATACCTGTCCTTATGTCAGAGACGTAGGCGTTGAACAGGAGGGGCCCCAAGGACTGATCCCTGTGGGACCCCACTAATGACCCTCCTTGGGGATGAGACTATCCCAGCAACTACGACCCTCTGGGTCCGGTCCTGGAGCCAACTGCCTATCCATCTGATCATCTGGTTCCCCACCCCCATTTCTCCCAGCTTATCCAACAGGCCCTCGTGAGGAACAGAGTCAAATGCCTTGCTGAAGTCTAGAAAGAGGACGTCCACTGGTCTACCCAGGTCCAAGGCACTCGTCACCCAGTCATAGAACTCCACAAGGTTTGTCTGACACAATTTCCCCAGGACAAATCCATGCTGTCTATCGTCCAGGCACCCTGACTTTTCAGGTCCCCCAGCCTCTCCTTGACAATGCCCTCCATCACCTTGCCCACCACTGATGTCAGGCTGACAGGCCTGTAGTTCCCTGCCACCCCCCTTGATCCCCCCTTGTGGACAGGCACTATATGCGCCACCTTCCAGTCCTGGGGCACCCACCCTGTCCTCAGTGAGATGGTGAAAAGCTCCACCAGGGGTTTGCCAGGACATCCGTAAGTTCCTTCAGCACTCTGGGATGTAATTTATCCGGCCCCGGTGCTTTCTCCATCTTAAGGGACCTGAGGGCTTCCCTCACTCTCTCTGCTGTGATTTCCACTACCACTACCTCTTCACCCAGCTTAGCCTTCCCCCCTCCTGCCAGTGATGCCTCCCCCTCTCCCCAGACCCACCGATCGGTAAGGCCCCCTCCTCAGTATCACTGTCTCCTCCCATGTATGATGCAGCACCCCCATTTTCCTTGGCGAAAACTGAGGTGAAGTACTCATTTAGTACCTCAGACTGCTCCCCTGGGTCTTGTGCCCATCTCTCCCCTGTTTTAATCCTGCTAATCTGCCCCTTCACCCTTCGTTTTTCCCCAATGTATCTAAAGAACCCCTTGTTCCCTCTCCTAATTTCCCTGGCCAGGTTCTGCTCCTTCCTTGCCTTAGCCGCCCTCACCATCCTAGTGGCCCTTCTAGCCATCAGCTCGTACTCCCCTCGATCCCTTTCACTCCTTGAGCACTTGAATTGCCTATAGGCTGCCTTCTTTCCCCGCACCACCTCCTGGACCTCCCTGGTCCACCAGCAGGGTTTTCGGACCCTAACGCATTTTCGTCTTACTCTTGCACAGGTGCTGGTAGCATCCTGCAACCCTCTCCTGATGATTTCCCACCTACTATCAGCATCCATGTCTGACCCAATCCCATCCAAATGCTCCTTAAGGATCCTTCCCATTTCCTTAAATCTGCCCCCTGAAGTCAGTTACCTCCATCTTTGTGCAGCCTTCTACCCCTCCCAGGTCCAGGCAGAACCAGACCGTGGCATGGTCACTCCCTGCCAACGGGTCCTTTACCTCCAGGCCCCCAATCTGGTCACTGTCTGCCAGGACCACATCCAGTACCCGCGCCTCCCTGGTCGGTTCCCCCACCTGCTGAGTTAGGAACGCATCTTGAAAGACATCCAACAACCTCTGTTCCCTGGTCACCGGGGATGTCATAGTCTCCCAGTCTGTTCCTGGCATGTTTAAGTCCCCCAGCACTACCACTCTTCCCATGCCCAGTCTGCAGTGCCTCCCAACATCTGCCACCAGACTTTCCTCCAGCTCCTCTGCCAGTGCAGGGGGTCTATACACCACTCCTATTTCTACTCTCTTGCCCCCCTTGTTATCAAGGTGACCCAAATCACCTCCACGGTTCCCTCCGCCTCCTCTACTCCCCCTATGCCAATGCAGTTTTTGACCATCATTGCTACCCTTCCTCCCCTTCCCTCCCCCCTGTCCTTCCTGAACATAGTGTAGCCCTCCAGGTTCAGGTTCCAGTCGTGTGCTGCGGTGGCCCAGGTCTCAGTGACCGCTGCCACATCCACCGCTCCCTCAGTTAGCATCGCCTGGAGCTCAGGCATTTTATTGCCCAAGCTCCTGACATTTAGCAGGACTACCTTCCACCCTTTCCCTATACTTCCATTTCCCCTGCTCGTGTTCCCATGGGGATTCTGTTTTCCCCTGGTCTGCACTTTACCAGTTGGCCTCTTACCGCAATCCTCCAGCTCTCCAGGGGGGTGGAGACAGAGTCCCTCCTTTATCGGCACCCCCTCAACAGCCTTTTCTCCCATCCCTCCCCCCTTCACAAGTTTAAACCCCACTTTTCACCAATGAACCCCTCTATTTTCAACTTAAGGATTCCCCTCCTCTCCAAATTGAGATGGAGCCTATCTCTAGCATACAGCTCCTTATCCTCCCAGGTCTCCCCCCAGTCCCCCATCAACCCATACCTTCTGGCCTCACACTACTCCCTGAGCCACTGGTTTATCTCCCGAATCTTCCTTTTGTGTTCCCCACTAGCCCTTGGCACGGACAGGATTTCTGAGAAGGAAACTGTGCATCCTACATCATGACAGACCCTGACAAGCTCCCTGAATCTTGCCTATATCTCTAGCTCGCTATTTCCCTCAATGTCATTTGTACCCAGGTGGACCAGTATGTCCGTGGAACCCCCACAATCCTTTGCCAGCTGATATACCTCATGCTTGGCTCGTGCACCGTTAGTCCAGGGAAGCATTTTGTTCTAACTGGCAAGGCTTCTCCCTCCATATCCCATTTGATACCCCTGATCACACAATCCCCCAACAGGAGCACTCTGACCGCTCCTTTTCCTCCATTCCCCCCTGTCAATGTCCAAGACGCTATACTGATAGGTCAATTAGTCCCGCAGGGGTAAAGAAAGATGACAAAATCAGACACTACAGTTCATTTATACAGCAGAAGCATCATGACCCATTAGCAAGGCCCCCAGCCCTCCCCTGTAATCCATTTTTTCTACTGTTTGAAAGATTGCTTAACAAGACTATTAAGAAACAATATGTGGCTTTTTAGCAGTGAAGAATCAAGGCGGTAGCTATACTGGTATAATTAACATTATCACTGCCTTCTCTATAAAGATCTAAACTGGCTCTCACCCGCTGCCAGTAGACAATATTACCTGGGATCTCTCATGGACTCGATCATCCGGGATAAAACCCCATCCCTCCTGGCTGAGCTTCTTGTTCCTCAACCATCCTCCCATGGTCAGCGATCTGCTGACAAATCCCTGCTCTTTGTCCCGAGATGTCGTACGGTTAAAGGCACCTGGGCCTTCCGAAGCACTGCTCCCCGGCTGTGGAATGCTCTTCTACTCAACCTTCGGCAGTCAGTCTCACCAGCGTTTTAAAAATGAATATCAACGCTATCCACACCTTGCTGATACTTGCACTTGCTTTGACCCTACCTAGACTCCTTAGTGATTCTATCAAATCTCCTTAGTCTATCATGTACTCTTTCTCTCCTCTAGGGTATGCCCTCTGTTTCTGCATTTATCATATATAGTGCTGCCTCTGCCTGTTTATTACTCTTATTGCCATTATGCTACATTGTTGCCATTATGCTACATTGTCTGTTTTACTTCCCTTAATGTAAACTTCAACTTAACGTATTTTGTGTAGCATTGCTGTGCTGTCTTCTGTTTTGTATGACCGTACTTGCCTATCACCACATTGTTTTTCTCCATTACATGTTGTACTCTCCCGGGCCGTGCCTGAAAATAGTCATTTTATGGCTAGTGCACCTACCCGGTCAACAAAAATTAAATAAAAATAATAAAATTAAATAAATATCCTCCCCCCCGCCCGAGTGTGACCCGTTACTGTCACAGATACCTGGCTGCAGCTGCAGACCCTCTCCCAAATCCCCAGTATTTCATTATGTGCTTATCAATGTCTGCTCATTACGAGACTATAGTGGAGAGAGTGGACAGAGTCGGACCAACATCACCACATACCTCCGAAAACAACTGTGCTTCCTTCCGATGATTACGCTTCACTCCATCGCGTCTTCTTGCGCCAGCTCTGCCAACAAACAACTTGATTCCTCCTCTGCTGCTCTAAGTCTAAAGATGGCACCTCCTGGTCCAATGCTTTGCCGCGTGACAGTATGCAACTGGGAGCATGGACAGATGCGATTGGTGGAAAATACATTGCCTGTCACACTTATCACCAATCACTTTGTACCCCTTTACAAATCCGGTTTATTTCATTACATATGTATCCATTTGGAAGAAACCCACCCTCCTCCTTCTCCCACTAAATGACACTGCCTGCTAGAGGTAAAAATAAATAAACGGTGAACCACAAGTCAGTGTACATTTACACCAGTCACAGCCAAGCACAAAGCGCGTCCGTTTTGACACTCTTCCACATTGGGAACGTGCCTAAAAATAGATTTGCATGTCTTTTTCCCTTCAGACGCACGTTGGCGCGGTCACTGGCTGGGACAGAGTCAGGGGTCTGACAGTTACAATGGGGGAACTAGTACAGCGGTTGGGGAAGGGGGTCAGGGGTGAAAACCCTACCTAGACAACAAAGAGTTAGGTAAGGAAACTAAATAAAATCAGGCAGATTGGATGGACCAGCAGTCTTTTTCTGCTGACAATGTGTATGTTTTTATTAAGTAGTTAGAAACACAGAATTTGACGGCAGATAAGGACCGCTTGGGCCCACCTAGTCTGCCCATTTTCCTACCTAACAGATAAGCTGCAGATCCTAGTTAACCAACAGACTACTTCCTCCTACCCCCCCACTAGGACTGCCTTATGTCTGTCCCATGCATTCTTGAATTACCCCACTGTTCTCGACTCCACGACCTCCTCAGGGAGGCTGATCCACAAACCTCTCTGTAAAAAAATACTTCCTCACATTACCTCTGAGCCGTCCCCCCTATGTCTTCAAATTGTGCCCCCTTGTTCTTGCACATCTTTTTCTGAAAGATGCTACCCTCTTGGACTTTGTTGATTCCCCTGAGGTACTTGAAAGTTTCTATCATGTCCCCTCTCTCCCTTCTTTCCTCAAGGGTATACATATTAAGCTCTTTTAGTCTTTCTTCGTATGTCTTCTGGTGCAGACCCTGCGCCATTTTGGTTGCCCTCCTCTGGACAGCCTCCACTCTGCCCTTGTCTTTGTGGAGGTGGGGTCTCCAGAACTGCACTCAGTACTCCAGATGGGGTCTCACCAACTGTTTGTACAGAGGGATAACAACTTTCGTTTTCTACTATTGATGCCTCTCCCTATGCATCCCAGTATGCCCCCAGCCTTCCTTACTGCCTTCTCACATTGCTTGCCCACCTGTAGGTCATCTGATATAATTACCCCCAGGTCCCTTTCCATTTTTACTGTTGTCAGTATCTCACCCCCCATTGTGTACTCTTCCCTTGGGTTTTTGTTTCCCAGGTGCATTACCTTGCACTTCTTTGCACTGAATCTGAGCTGCCATACATTTGAGCATTCCTCCAACCTTGCCAGGTCCCTTCTCATCCTTTCCACTCCATCTTGTGCATCAACTCTGTTCCAGATCTTTATGTCGTCTACAAAGAGACACTTTTCCTTCCAGTTCCTATGCAATGTCACTGATAAAGACATTAAAAAGGACCGGTCTCAGTACCGAAACCTGTGGAACCCCGCTAGTAACCCTCCTTTCTTCACTGTGGACTCCATTTACTACTACCCTTTGTGTCCTGTTGTCTAGCCAATTTTTTATCCAGGTTACCATCTTGGGACCCACTCCAAGGCTGGCTAACTTGTGTATTAATCTTTTGTGTGGGACTGTATCAAATGCCTTGCTAAAATCTAGATAGGCCACGTCCACAGCCCCTCCCTGGTCTACTACTTTGGTCACCCAGTCAAAGAAATCTATTAGATTCGTCTGACACGACCTTCCCATCGTGAATCCATGCTGCCTTAGGTCCTGTGCCCCACTGGCCTCTAGGTACTCAACAATTCTTTCCTTCAGAAGTGATTCCATCATTTTCCCTACCACTGAGGTCAAACTAACTGGTCTGTAGTTTCCTGCCTCTGTCCTGCTCCCACTTTTGTGAAGAGGAATCACATCGTCCCGCCACCAGTCCTCACCACCCCATCCTCCCATGATTTGTTAAAAAGAGTAGTCAGCGGTGTCACCAGTTCTACCCTTAGTTCTTTTAGAATTCTTGGGTGAATCCCATCAGGCCCCACTGCACTGTCCACCTTCAATTTTATTAGTTCTTTCAGAACCCTTTCTTCTGTAAATGGACTGGTATCGACCCCCGTCTTCAGAGTGTTTTTCTCGTTTGGTTTATGTACCTCCCCCTCCTCTTCCTTTGTGAATACTGAGAAGAAATATTCATTCAGTAGCCCTGCTTTTTCACTGTCACCCTCTACCCACATTCCCTCCCCTTTATTAAGACTCAGTATCCCTCCTTTGGTCTTTCTTCGCTCCCTAATGTACCTATAAAAGGTCTTATCCCCCTTTTTAAACAGAGTTGGCTATCCTTTCCTCGGTTTGGTCCTTTGCTATTCTGACTGCCTTCCCAGCCTCTTTCTGCTTTAACTGATAAAGTTCTCTGTCCTGCTCCTTCTGAGTTTCCTTATATTTCCTGAATGCTATCCTTTTCTCCTTAACCTTCCCTGCCACCTCTTTTGAGAACCATAGCGTTTTTTTCCTTCGTTGTGTTTTGCTGATTTGCTTTACACAAAGGCTTGTTGCCTCTGTGATGGCTGTTTTGATTACTCTCCATTGTTCCTCCACCCCTCCTTCTTGCCTGTTTGCTAGTGCTTTTCTGAGGTACTCTCTCATTTTCCACAAAGTCAGCCCTCCTAAAGTCCAATACTCTTGCGTTTATATGGCTTGACTGTATGGCTGTGTTTATCGTGAACCACAGTTTGGTGGTCGCTTGTTCCCAAATTGCTACCCACTTCTAAATCTGAGATTCTTTCTCCGTCCCCATTTGAGAGTATCATGTCTAAGATTGCTCCCTCCCGAGTGGGTTCCAATACTAGCTGTCTGAGACATGCCCCCTGTAGGGCATCAAGAATGACCCTGCTCTTGGATGTGCCTGCAGCAAAGGTGCTCCAGTTAACATCTGGCATATTCAGGTCCCCCATCAACAATATCTCCCCTTTTTCTGCCATTCTAATGAAGCCTTCTATCATTTCCTTGTCCATTCCCTCCCCCTGAGATGGGGGTCTCTATATAACCCCCATGTGGATCGTGGTGCCATTTCCTGTCTCCAGGGTGACCCAGAGTGCCTCATCTGCTCCCTGTTTACTCTTTAGTTCTGTTGCTTTGATCCCTTCCTTTACATAGAGAGCTACTCCTCCTCCTCCTCCTCTTTTGCCCTCCCTCCCTATCCCTCCTGTAGATTGTGTATCCTGGTATGTTGACATCCCAGTCATGGTTCTCTGTGTACCATGTTTCTGTGACTGCCACAATATCCAGGCATCCCACTTCCATCAAGGCCACTAGTTCAGGGAGCTTGTTACACAGACTATGGGCATTGGTACTCATCACCCTCCACTTTTTGATGGCCTTACCCCTTTTAGCCCCATTCCTGTCCTTACTGCCTTTGCCTTTTTTTTTTTTTTTTTTTAACATTTACCTCTGTCCTGCTCCCCAATGACTTCTCTATCTTGGTGTTTACCTCACTAATTACCGTGTTTTGTTGGGGAAGGCTGGGATTTCCCTGCTCCTTTTCAGTGCCTCCCCCCTTGGCTAGTTTAAATGCTTGCCAATGAGGCATTTAAACCTCTCACCTAGATCCTGGTTCCCCCCCCGGACAGATGCAGACCATCGCACCAGTATAGGTCTGCATCCCTCCAGGTGGCTCCCCAGTCCCCAAATGAAGCCAAAACCCTGAGCTCCACACCTGTTTTTCAACCATTCATAAAACAAACATAACAAGAACAGGGCAAAGACACACCCCACTTTTGACTCGTGTGTGAATAATGTATCACTGAGCCTACACTTCTTGACAAACCATACTTGCATCCATGAATAACAGTTTATGTTACTTATTTAACAAATTTATATCAAACATCTACATCTATTCTCAGTAAAAAGTATTTCCCCCAAAGTAATTACCAAGATAAGTTAAATTCCACCTTTAAAATCAATAAAGGTGACAAAGAGGAACTGCTTTCTTACAAGTGCAACCCACACCCCCCACCCTTAGGCCTTTCAGCTGATCTACCTGTATGTCCTCACGGGGGTGGGCATGGCCCAGGCTTACTCCCATGTCCAGGTGCAACCGATTCAACGGAAGCCCTTTGCAAACATTTAGTGTAGCACAGCAGCTGTTCCCCACTCCTCCTTATAACTATGGGCGAACAAAATGGTATTGCAAGAATCCACACAATGCATGAAGTGGCAGTTCACAAGCGGTCCTTTTACAGAGGGATAAGGATTTAAATGATAGCTCATTCGAGCAGTTTCCAATTAATTTCAAGGAACATGGGAATGCACACTACAGTACAAGTTCATTAGCATTTTCTCTCATCTACACAACACATTTCCTGTAATCTCTTGTGGTCACTGGATCCAACTTAGGGCATATGTAGGCTGTCACATCCCCCTTACCCGTGTCTTGCGACCCAGCTTCTATACAGCCAATCCAGGAAACAGCCTTACCCCACCATAAGACACAATGTGGATACCCAATGACCGGGGCTGCTACTTTCTCAGGATACCGTGACAGTTGCCATCATCTCTTTCTTATGCGTAATCATGTACTACTGTTCACCGTAATATGGCAAGTCTTGGAGGTATACACCCGTCTAGGAGTTCAGGGTCTCAGTCTCCTCCTATGAGGAACTGGTTCTTTTGGGTATCCCTCCAGGCCTGAAGGCCATCAATGCACACTCCATGAGGGGTACCCACCCAAGAACCCACTCTGTGCCCTGCAACGTCCCTGTCTGCCCCACATCACCATCTTCCAGTCTGCCCAGAGGTACAAGTGCCCCAGTCCAGCCACAAGCATACCAAAGGTCCAGACCTAGCAAGACAGAAGGAACACACAGGTTAGTTCCCTAGTACCATCAGCGCAGAATGGTACTACCTGTACTGGGAGACCACTGCTCATGTCCCCTCCTCCTTGAGGCTACAATCTGACATAACCCAGCAGAAAAAAGACAAGGCTGAGTCCCTTTCAGCCAGCATTTCACAGGCTTCAAGAAAAAGCCACAGACATTCCCCTTCACCAGATGAGCAGGAGGCAGAGGGTACCTGTGCCACCAAGAACCTGGTGTCCTTCCATCATGGCAGGCCTCCCTACAGCTATGCTGAATGGATCACAGCAGAACTTAAAGACACTTCCTGCAAGGGACCGCTCCCCTTAAGGTTCCCACCTTCTCTCTAGGAGGCTGAAGAATGCCCAAGTCACCCCATGCCTTGCGCCCCGTCACCATGCTAAGTCCAGTAGGCCCTTTCTAGCTGCCCCACTCGTATGAACGTACGAAATTTGCCAGCAGATAAAGGCCTAGTGGTCTATCAAGTCTGCTTCAATGTGCATCCAGCACCCCTTATTCTGCAGCTGCCCTTTTCTCCCACCCACCCGTCCCAGCCCCTTTTGAAGCAGTCCACTGTTCTACTGGATACCACTTCTGCCGGTAACTCATTACACACAGCCACCACCCTCTCCATAACAAAAAAAAAAAAAAGTGTCTCATCTCCCTCCTGAACCTTCCTCCCTCCAGTCCCATATCATGGCCCTGGGATTCCCTCCCCTCTCTTACTTTGAACGGCCCCTCCGTACCGGTCTTGTTTATTCCTTTCATGTACATGAAAGTTTCAATCATATTCCCCGGTCCCTCCTCTCCTCCAGCAGGTACATGTTCAACTCCCTCAGCCTCCTCTTGTATGATAAGTCTCCAAACCCCTTGGTCATCTTTCTAGCCCTGCACTGCACCCCCTCCAGTAACTTAAATGTCTCTCTTCAGATACGGGCACCAGTACTGCACGAAGTACTCCAGGTGCAGTCTAACTAATGATCTATACAGTGGCAGAATCACCTCCTCCCTCCTCAAGGATATACCCCTTGCAATGCAACCCAGCATTTTGTTAGCCTTTTCAGCTGCCTTCCTACATTGTGCAGAGTTGTTCATTGACCCCGTAATGAGCAGCCCCAAATCCTTCACCTCTGTCTCGGGTAGCTGCACTCCCCCCAGCTGGTAGCTACTTCTTTGGGTTTTCACCCCAAAATGCAGCACCTTGCACTTTCTGGCACAGAACCCCAGTTGCCAGATGTCTGACCAGGTTTCCAGCTTTGCCAGATCATCCTGCAACCCCTGACATCCCCCTAGGTCGTCCACCACCGGTCCCATCTTGGTGTCGTCAGCAAACAGACTAGTCTTGCTCTTGATGCCCAATGATATGTCTGCAATGAATATCCCAAACACTGGCCCCAGCCGGCACAGTGGCGCAGAGGGTTGAGGCGCTGGATGCCACACCTCACCAGCGACCAGTGTTTGGGAGCAAGCAGGGCTTGCCAGGGGTCAGCCAGGGAGGAGAGGATCAAGTGTCCAGTGGACAGCTCTTCTCTCCTCTCCTCTCCTGGGGAGGGTGGGTTCACAATGCCCTGGCAGTAGCGATTCCCAGTGGAGACTGGTAGTGCATCAGCCAGGGGTCACGCACACAAGGGGTGGAGGCGACAGCGGATGCCCACGAGTGGGGTGCAGGAGCGTGCTCATGCTAGATGTCACTGCACGTCCGCACCTCCGGAGGACAGTCACATACAAGGAAAACCCCCGGCTCCTGCTGGAGATGTCAGCACACCAGCCCCATGCCCACCGTCGGACCCCGCCTCCTTTGGTCCAGATATCCCCCGGCCTTCACCCCACCACCAAAAGCTGGATTAATGGAATGCCCAGGTAAGTGGAGGGCGGCCCCACCCTGGGGGGCACAAGCCAGGGAGTACATGGTGGGTCGGGATGCCAGGTCGGGGTACCGGGGGGACCTGAAGCAGAGGGGGTCTCAGGCCGGGCAGGACAAGCTGGGGATGCCTCAGGACTGAAAGAAGGGGGGGGGAGACAACACACTGGTCCCAACACCGAGCCCTGCGGAACACCACTCGTCACTATCCTTGGGGATGACAGCTCCCCAACCACCACCGCCTGCTGTTGCCTTCAACGAAGCCAGTTCCCTACCCATCTCACCAGCTTTGCACCCGCACCGTGCCTTTTACCTTACTTCCCAGCCTTCCATACGGCATAAAGAGTCGAATGCCTTACTAAAGGCCAGGTACAGGACATCCATTGCATGGTCCCCATCCAACTGCCTAGTTACCCAGTCAAAGAACTCCACCAGGTTGGTTTGGCAGGACCTGCCACTCTCCTTCAGGATAGTCTCCATCAGCTTACCCACGATGGATGTAAGGCTCACCAGTCTGCAGTTCCCCGGTTCATCCTTGGAGCCGCTCTTGTGGAGCGGCACCACATGAGCCATCCTCCAATCCTGAGGTACACACCCCAAGTGTAGTGAGGCATTGAACAGGTCTGCCAAAGGTCCCGCCAAGACCTCTGCCAGCTTCTTCAGTACCCTGGGGTGGATGCCATCTAGGCCTAGTGCCTTGTCCACCATCAGTGCCCTCAAACCCTTCAGAACCCTGCCCTCTGTGATTTCCCCTTCTGTCAACTACTCCCCTTCCATTTCTGCCCTCCTTCCCCTCCTTGGGTGTTACCCCCCCCCCTTCTCCTTAGTAAATACAGAGCAGAAGTAATCATTTAGCACTTCTGCCTTATCACCCACTGCTTCCACCCAGCCCCACTCCTTCCTAATCCTTACTATACAAGTCCTTACAGCTCCTTTTCTCCCTGATGTACCTGAAGAAGTCATTCTCCCCCTTTTTAATGCCCTGCACCAGCCTGAGCTCCGTAGACTCCTTGGCTGCCCTTGTCACCTCCTTTGATTCCTTCAGGTACTCCTCCCTGTCCTCCCCCTCCCTGTTTTTTTGTACCTCCTAAAGACAGCTCTTTTCCATGACCTCCTTGCTCACCCAGCTATGTTTCTTTGCCCTAGCCTTCTTGCTCTGGGCCTTGCTGCAGGTTCTGGTTGCCTCCACTATCCCCAGCTTTGTGAGCTCCCATACAAGGTTAAATTCTGTCCAGGTAGCCTTTTACCACTTCCCTCATCCTCCCGAAGTCCAGCACCCTTGTGCCGGACTCCACTCCTTCCTTACCCATATCCAATGTGAACCATACTGAGTGGTGGTCACTCCCCACCAGCGGTTCTTCCACGCTCAATTCCCTCACAAACTCCCCATCTGCCAGCACAAGGTCAAGGGTATTCCCTAACCTGGTTCGTTGACCAGTTGCATCAGGAAGCTGTCCTGGAAGACATCCAGCAGTACCTGCTCCCTTCTGTTTCTGGTTGTTGAGGTACTCCAATCCACTTCTGGCATGCTGAAGTCCCCCACGATCACCACACTACGCTTCATGCAGGTCCTCCTGATCTGTCCCACTAGTTCCCGGTCTAACTCCTCTGAGAGGGAGACCTATACACCACTCCCATCCTGAGAATCCTATTCTTGGAATCGTGGATTTGCATCCACAGTGACTCCGTACTACCCTCCTCTCCTTCCTCCCGTACACATGTCTGTACTTCCCTCACATACAGTGCTACTCACCCTACTTTCCCAATCTCTCTACCCCAAAAAACATCCTGTACCCTGGTATCAACAGGTCCCAGTCATTGTATTGGGTGGCCCATGTTTCGGTGATGGCTGCCATGTCCACCTCCTCCCCTGCCATGAGAGAGTCTGTAGCTCTGCAGTTTTCTTCCCAAGGCTCCTATCATTCAGGGTGACCACCTTTCACCCTTCCCCCCCTCCCCTCCTGCCCACCATTACTAGCATCGTCACAAGTACTCTGCCACTGTTATGGGGGGGTAAGCTCATATGGTTCCCCAACCTGTAGTCTCTGCATGTCCCTTGCCCACTTGCCACCCCCCACTCCTAGTTTAAATTCCCCAACTACCTCTATGTACTCCTCCATCCTCAGTTTCAACACTTTCTTTCCCTCCTTGCTCATGTGTAGTCTATACTGGCATAGATATTACTGTCCTCCCAGGTCCCTCCCCACCCCACCCCACCAGACCATACCATACCCTTAACATGACACCAGGTTCTTAGCCATTCGTTAAAATCCTTTATTCTCGGCTTTCTTGCCATGGGCACTGAAGTATCTCTGAGAAAAGTTACTGATCTTCCTGCCCCCTCACTAATTGTCCTAGTTCCTCGAACCTCCTCTGGACTACTGTGTATCTACTGTCTTGTCAGCCAGGTCATTTGTCCCAAAAGCTATAATTAAATGAGGCTTCTCCCTACCCCTTCTAGCAAATTTTAGAACAGACTGTCCCACCCTTTGCGCTGTCATTCCCGGCATGGCCTTCACCCAAATGTGACTATGCCTCTCCTCTTTGCTACCCCACCTGACGCCTCTTAGTATCGAGTCACCCAGCAATAAGATTCCACCCCTCTTACCAACTGCTTGCTTCCCTTCCTCCACACCTCTCGCTCCCAGCTCCTCCTCATCCTCCTGCACAGTAGTTCCCCCTACTGCCCCGGTTTTAACTCCCCCAGCAGAACGTCTCCCCACTCAAGTTTCATCTGCACTTCTATCAGTTACTCCCCCAATCTCATCACCTCCCTTCTCCTCCTTTCCCTCTACAGAACTACAAAATTATTTTCTGAAGGCCCTACTCCTATGCCTGCTTCCTCCCTTCCTCATACTAGCCCGTTCCCTCCTTTCAACTCCATGACTGTTGCCACTTCTCCTCCCCTCACCAGTCCCCTTCTCCTCCTTCCTGTGGTCTTTTTCTCCCTTGACCTGGGCTCCCCCGACACCATTCCTCTTGGCTTGGGCCCTCGTCTCCGCTTCACTTCTTCTGACCCTCTCCTCCCCCAGTTGGCTCAAACTGCAATCCCTCATTTCAGCACCTCCATCCCTCCAGTGTTGGGATACAACCTCCTCCAGTCTGCTTTGCCCGTCTTAGCTCCTCCTGCAGACCCTTGATCTCCTTTTTAAGTTTCTCTATTTGGTTGCACACTAAACATCCCCCCACCATCCACGCAATTTTTAGAAAGAACTATTTGCTTTCCTGCCCAAACCTTTTATACTCTCCATCTCTAGTCTCCTCCCTGCCAACTAAAGACAGAGCTATTGATGCCGAGGTGCACAGTGCTCTGATCGGCATTTCTAGTAACAATCCTGACCCCTACCTGAAGGAGGTTGTTTTTTGTACAAAGTATAAATAAAGGTTGACTTACAAACCAACGATTAGTTATTTATTTAGTTTTCATTGACAGGTAAGCACACTAGACGTAACCTGGGAGGTTACAAGGTATGCAGCCATACAATTTTAACAGTTAAAAGACAACAGCACGAGGGTAAAGTAACAGTAAAGTGAAGATCATAGAAATAACACCCGTATATACAAATGACACAAACATATACAATCTTGTTCCTAAACAGACTAGGCCAAGGACTAGAGACCACCATTAACTGTGTCAAAGCCTCTCTGAAACCTGCCTCAAACTCTAAAAAGATTTTTATTCACACATACCCACATTTTCAGTCTAGTTAAAAAGATAATCTTTGACAATATTCAGGTTACTGAGGCCATTATGCTGATTGGTCTGTACATGAAGAAATCATCTCATCTCTAAACTTTTTTTGTGTACAGTGATATTATGCCTAAGGGTTACTGTCAACTCTACTGATGAACTACTTTGGGATACAGTTTATATGAAAGATACTACACAAAACTAAATTTGTTCCCTTCTATTTCTTACTACAGTAACAATGTGTAAAACAGTGTAATAATCTGTCCACTAACAAGAATCCATGCCTAGACATGTGAAAGGAGTGGTTAGAGTTCGCCACAAGAGATACATTCCTGAACAATTAACTCTAATGTGATCAACATAAAAAAAAAAAACACTGTTGCCTTAGTGCACATGATCACATAATTCTAAACTTGATTAAACACTTTGACATGAATACCACGTCAATCTCCAATGCCTACTTTATTTTTTAAACTTTGTGTGTATTATTTTAATAAATACAAACACACAGTTTGAAAGTACAAGCAGAGACATATCAAAGTACATCACTGTAATCTAGGAGGGCGCCACTCCTCTTAATACACACAGCCAGTCCATCTAATGCCTTCAGATACATCCTTGGGGAGAATCAATACGCAATGTTCAAGTGTACACATGGCTGTGTAATGAGCCCATGAGTAGCATGGTGCAAAGTACAAAAAGTCTGGAACAAAAAGTCCATGACATCCAAACCCTCAAGAGGGAAAGAAAATACCATGCTCTACCATATCTAATGCACTAAGTGTGCAATACAACAGTATGATAAAGATATTTCAGCAGCTTAAAGAGAATTTCCGACCTATCTGAGAGCAGCTACCACTCACACATAGTGATAGCTGCCCTCACTAGCAGCTATTCTAGCCTGGTTTTAAATCAACAACTGCAGCTTGTACCTTAATAATTTCACTCATAACTTTACTTTAGACAGAGGACACACTCTCCATTCCTAGTGCCCGGGTTCAGCCACTACACACCCATGATCAAGCACATAATGGCGTGTGCTGGGAGATGAGCAGAGGCCATTGAAATAAATGAGCTCGAGTTCTCAGTTTTTATTGCTTAAAATGTCTTATCGATTACATGAAGGGCACCACTTTCGACTAATATGGCCCTTATTGAGTCGAGCAGTGCCTTCGTAATCGCCAAGTGACCATTTTGTAGCTTAAAAAATGAATGAGAAATCAAGCCCCATTCATTTCATTGGGGCGCGCCCCATGCTTTTCTTCATTATGTGCTTGAGCACGGGAGCGTGGTGACTGAACCCGGGCACCAGGAATGGAAAAGACCTCCTCTGTCTAAAGTTACGAGTGAAATTATTAAGGTACGGGCTGCTGTTATTGGATAAAACCAGGCTAGAATGACTGCTGATGAGGGCAGCTACCTCTACGTGCAAGTGGCTGCCTTACATCGGAAATTTACTTTAAGTACACTAGGACTGGAGTACTGGCACTGGAACACTGCCTTTGAAAATCCTATAATGCAATACAACTTTATTCCCAGCTGATTTAACATTGTAATGAGGCCTATTCCTGACCCCTCCAAAAGAGAAAAATACTCCAGTCTTTATTAAGAAGCACAGCAGTTAAGGTAATATAAAATGTATACTACAACAACAACATAATGGTGAAACATTTCAAGTTGCCCATAACCTTCTTGGCTGCAGCGCTAAAACCCCAGGGCATAATATTCTTAAAGTTTAAATTCCCAAACAGTTAATATGAGGGGTATGAAGACAAGTCGAGTCATCTAGAAGTTGCAATGAAATAAAATGACCCCTCAACAATCCTTCTTACCTAGGGTCCTGGCACTCACTTTAATGGGAAAAGAAAGGGAAAACGGGAAAAGTTCAAGTGTCTTCTTCCGATGAACGATCCTCAGATTCAGCCACAGCATGTACTAACATACTAACATACTAAAATGCCAGCAGAATAGGCCTAATGGTCTTTCGTGTCTGCTCGTTTGGTCAGCCCCCACCCTGGGTGCTGACCTTGCTGTCCCCCTCGCCTTCTCTGGCTTCTCCCTTCCCAGTTCCGGATATTCTTGCTGCATTGGATTTTGCTTCCTGAACCCTTCCCCTGTACCTGTCCCACCCCTCCTGAACCCCTCCACTGTCTCTGCCTCCACCAGCCCCCTAGGCAGTGCATTCCATGGCTCCACCACCCTCTTAGTGAAGTAGCACCTCCTCCTTTCTCCCCTGAATCTTCCCCCCTCCAGCTTCCACCCATGCCCTCTAGTGGCCCTTCCTCCTTCCTTCAAGCACCCTCACTGTTCCTCCCCTATTTACCCTCTTCATGTACCTGAAGACCTCTATCATGTCCCCGGTCCCTTCTCTCTTCCAAAGTGTACATATTTAGCTCTTGAGCCTCCCTCATAGGTCCTGTCTCCCAAGCTCCAAATCATTTTGGTTGCCTCCTGGACCCTCTCCAGGAGGTTAATGTCCCTCTTATGTGGCCTCCAAAACTGCACGTAGTACTCCAGGTGCGGCCTCACCAAGCAGTTATACAGGGGAGTTTCACTCTCCTCCTTCTGCAGGTGATCCCCAGCGATGCATCCCAGCATCCTGTTGGCCTTGGCTGCTGCCCTCCTACAAGTCTCAGAGTTGTTCATCTTGACATCCACCACCACCCCCAGGTCCCTCTCAGCCATTGAGACTTGTAGTATTTCCCCAGGGTGTACACTTGGCCTGGGTTTCTGGCTCCCAGATGGAGTACCTTGCATTTCCCTGCATTAAACCTCAGCTTCCACTTTCTAGACCATCTTTCCAGAGCCTCCAGGTCCCCCTGCAGGGCCACCCTCCACTCCTCCCCATCCACCACTGCCCCCAGTTTCGAGTCATCTGCAAAGAGACTCATCTCACTCCTGATTCCTGTCCTTATGTCAGATACGTAGGCGTTGAACAGAAGGGGCCCAAGGACTGATCCCTGTGGGACCCCACTAATAACCCTCCTGGGGAAGAGATTATCCCACTAACCACGACCCTCTGGTCCGGTCCTGAGCCACTGCTCATCCATCGGATCATCTGGTTTCCACCACCCATTTCTCCTAGTTTATCCAACAGGCCCCGTAAGGAACAGAGTCAAATGCCTTGCTGAAGTCCAGAAAGAGGACATCCACTGGTCTACCCAGGTCCAAGGCACTTGTCACCCAGTCATAGAACTCCACCAGGTTTGTCTGACACGATTTCCCGGATGAATCCATGCTGTTCATCGTCCAGGCACCCTGACTTATCCAGGGCCCCCCAGCCACTCCTTGACAATGCCCTCCATCACCTTGCCCACCACTGATGTCAGGCTGACAGGCCTGTAATTCCCTGCCACCTCCCTTGATCCCCCTGTGGATAGGCACTCACATGCGCCACCTTCCAGTCTTGGGGCACCCACCCTGTCCTCAGAGATGGTGAAAAGCTCTGCCAGGGGTTTAGCCAGGACATCTGCAAGTTCCTTCAGCACTCTGGGATGTAATTTATCCGGCCCGGTGCTTTCTCCGTCTTAGGGAGCTGGAGGGCTTCCCTCACTCTCTCTGCTGTGATTTCCACTTCCAGTACCTCTTCTCCCTGCTTAGCCCTCCCCACCTGCCAGTGATGCCCACCCTCTCCCAGACCTGCCGATTGGTAGGGTCCCCCTCTCATTATCTCTGTCTCCTCCCACGTATGATGCAGCATCCCCATTTTCCCTAGGAAAACTGAGTGAAGTACTCATTTAGTACCTCAGCCTGCTCCTCTGGGTCTTGTGCCCATCTCTCCCTGATTTAATCCTGCTAATCTGCCCCTTCACCCTTCGTCTTTCCCCAATGTATCTAAAGAACCCCTTTTTCCCTCTCCTAATTTCCCTGGCCAGGTTCTGCTCCTTCCTTGCCTTAGCCGCCCTCGCCACTCTAGTGGCCCTTCTAGCCAACAGCTCATACTCCCCTCGATCCCTTCCACTCCTTGAGCACTTGAATTTCTTATAGGCTGCTTTCTTTCCCCGCACCACCTCCTGGACCTCCCTGGTCCACCAACAGGGTTTTTGGGCCCTACCGCATTTTCGTCTTACTCTTGCACAGGTGCTGGTAGCATCCTGCACCCCTCTCCTGATGATTTCCCACCTACTATCAGCGTCCATGTCTGACCCAATCCCATCCAAATGCTCCTTAAGGATCCTTCCCATTTCCTTAAAATCCACCCCCTGAAGTCAGTTACTTCCGTCTTTGTGCAGCCTTCTACCCCTCCTAGGTCCAGGCAGAACCAGACCGTGGCATGGTCACTCCCCGCCAATGGGTCCCTTACCTTCAGGCCCCCAATCTGGTCACTGTCTGCCAGGACCACATCCAGTACCCGTGCCTCCCTGGTCGGTTCCCTCACCTGCTGAGTTAGGAACGCGTCTTGAAAGACATCCAACAACCTCTGTTCCCTGGTCACAGAGGATGTCATAGTCTCCCAGTCTGTTCCTGGCATGTTTAAGTCCCCTAACACCACCACCTTTCCTCTGCCCAGTCTGCAGTGTCTCCTAACATCTGCCACCAGACTGTCCTCCAGCTCCTCCGCCAGGGCAGGGGGTCTATACACCACTCCTATTTTTACTCTCTTGCCCCCCCTTGTTATCAAGGTGACCCAAATCGCCTCCACGGTTCCCTCCGCCTCCTCAACTCCCCCTATGCCAATGCAGTTTTTTACTATCATTGCTACCCCTCCTCCCCTTCCCTCCCCCCTGTCCTTCCTGAACATAGTGTAACCCTCCAGGTTCAGGTCCCAGTCATGTCTTGCAGTGGCCCAAGTCTCAGTGACCGCTGCCACATCATGTACCGGGGCATGGGCCCGACACCACTTCATTGCCTGGCCAGGGTCATTAAATAAGTCTTCCCACAATGTGCAATGTGAAGGCGAGCTGAAAAAAAAAAAAAAAAAAAAAAATCATGCCATGCTGGATCGAAGCTTTGCGCAGCATAGCCCTCACTCCATCGAAGCGTTTTCTTTTTGGACAAGTGGCACCGCTAATATCCAGGAAGAACTGAATCCTCTGGCCATCCTGTAGAAGGGTTCCTCTGAGACAACGTGCCAAGGCCAGCAAAAAATCCCTGGTACCAACTCCATCGGTGACCACCACAATCTTTCTGGGTACCTCTGGGTTGTCTGGTTGGCCTCGTGGCGTCACTCTTTAGGCCTTTTGAAAGAGTTGGGCCTAAGGGGCTGCTTCTTCCCCCAACTGCTGCATGAACCATTCCCTCAGGAACAACAGAAGGTGGTCTCCTGCACAGCCCTCGTGCATCCCCAAAATTCTAATATTTGGAGATCAGACTTGGTTCTCCAAAGTTTCCAGGTGGAACTTCCAGGGAGAGCTCTCCGAGGACAGTGCTTATAGCCCCCGTTGTGACATCTGCACGATTCAAGGAGTCTACCGCTGTAGTCTGGACCTGCTCAACTGTTCTCCAGGGTCAACACTTGTCCGATAAGCCCATCAAATTAGTCGGAAAGGGTAACCACAGATGCAGTGCGTTGGGTAAGTTTTACTCCAATAGATTGGAGCATTTCTTCTCCCGACCCCTCCGCTAGATCTTCTATGCGAAACCCAGTAGACCTCATGGCTGGAGCTGATGGGGGAATTCTCTGACTTCGCTCCAGCTCCCTGCGACTGTCCCTTTCACGGAATCCCCATATTATTCTAGTGGGATTCCGAAACAATATTCTGCTGTTTTTAGGCCAGTTCGAGTGGTGACGAGCACTTTTAACCATAAAAAAGTGTTCCATCAAGATGCAGAGCTTTAACATTAAGCTGCCATCTTGCTCGGCCTTCATAGTGCCCAATGCCTGCTTTAAACATGCACAATGGTAACGGTTTCAAAATCTTAAAACAGGATTTAAAAAAAAAAAAAAAACACACACACCAATCCTGTACTGAAGCTCCAATTACTTACCTCCTAGTATCTCAGCTGTTCATCTTACTGATGAAACACTGAGTGCCTGAAGAGCTGCCAATGTATGCAAAGCATAAAGAAAACACAAACACGGGAGACTTCAATCAAGTTTCCAACAGGTAAGAGCTGAAAGGAGAGTGTTTTTCCATGAAAGATCTCTGGATTATTTCTAGAACAATGGATTGTTATGCTAACTTTTAGCCCCTAGAATTAGCTTATCTAGCCTGTTGGGGCCACTGTAAGATTCAAGTGGGAAAGTAGTAACATTGATTCTCAGATATTTTTAGAGAGATGACAGTGATTCTCCTTCAGACATATCACCTTATCTATGCTTAGACAGGACTCTATGTCTGTTCTGCACAACAATCATGTTGACTTCCTATGCCTAGTTTCCCTGTCGGAAGGATGTGAGATCCAACGGCATGCGAGAGGAAGAAACTTGAGGACCTCCGGCACCCATCTAAGAAGTGAGACACAGGGGCATCATCTGTCAAGCCCCCAACACCCAACCCCTTTCTATATTTTGCCCAGCACTCCTACTCCAGTTAGGAGTCATGAGTATTTTATGTAGCTCTCCTATCCTATCACTATCCACTCCAACTACCCTCCTGGGCCACCAGGAGGTAGCAAAACTACTCTCCCCTCCACACATAAGGGCATCATTCTTTTTTTTCTGTAGATTCTGTTTATTCACCAGGGGATCGGGACATCTCTCAGGAGTGCCCACTCAACCGCAGCCTCTAGTCCCGGCCTAAAACCACCTTCCTCCGGAGAGCAGTTACTGAGCTCCCTCTCACCAAAGACAAGGAACCTTCCAGCCCCCCAGATCACCTGCCTGGCAGCCTTTCTGAAATTAAAGGGTCGGTTCACAGCACTCAGGAGAGCCCACTGGAAGGATGGTCCAGCCTTGGCATGTGGGCTTTGGCTCCTGGGGCCTCTGTCGCCTCCCTGTATCCTCCGGGGTGTTTTCTGCTTGTGCCCCATTATCCCGAGGCCCCAGAAGTGGTAGCACATGCGCATGGAGGCATGCATGCGCACTGCAGCTCCGGTGCACAGCCTGGTCTGCCCTCCCTTGGCCTAGTGCCAGGTCTCTCCACGAACATGATGCTGCCACCCAGCTTCCACCAGGAGGCAGCCAAACCACCGAGGAGCCCCTCAGATCCCTCCCGAGGATGAGAGCTGCCAGCCAGCAGCTCAATCAGCTCCTCACCCCCCCAGTCGACCCCCGGCGCCCCGAGCCCGTATTAAAACCCAGGTCGCCGGGCGTGGAGCAAGGTGTGTCGCCCAGTGCATCAACCTCAGCGCCACTGGCCGCCTAAGGGCACCAATCTTAACCTCCCTGTTGACAGGCCCAAGGGCACCAATCTTAACCTCCCTGTTGACAGGCAGATACAAAACCAAGTTGGCCACATGGCAAGCAGTTTTCTGCCACTGTTATTTGTCCTGATCAGATTCACCTTTTTAAAAATCAAACCATTTTATTTTTTTACAACCCCTAGCTACTACAGAAGCAGAGATAGTGATAAGAAAAATCTGGTGTGGAAAGCAGAATACCAAAACCCAAGTTTGGTATTCCGTCTCTAAACCTGGTACTCTGCCTATCCAAAACAGCACACTATAGATTGAACTGCTGAGTGGAGACATGGAGAATTGGTATTCCAGTCAGAATAATGAAAATGGTACTCCTCCTTGAAAACTGGTATGCAAAACAGGTCAGAATACCATTAATTTCTAGCACCGAGGAGCATAAATCTGACCAGATGGGCCAAACCAAGGGCCTGGTATGCACCCAAAAGGCATAAGGATCTACAGCTCACTGCATTAATGACGGAGGGAGATGATCATGCATATCCTGCTGGTCAGCTTACACAAGCAGTTTTACAGAGCACTAAAAGTCCCACCGCTGCATCAACGTTGCTGTGAGCTCCAGTACAAAAGAAACAGATTCAGGATTGGACATTCAGAGAATACTAAAATAAAAAAAAAAAAAAAATGATTAAGCTAAAAGCAGTATTTGTTAGATGGCAAAAATGATCATATAGTTTTTTAAAAAAAAAAAAAAAAAATCAATATACCTGGTATTTCATCAAGCAACAGCTTGAGTGCCTATTGCTGCCATGCGTATCTTTGTGCAGACTGTCAAGACTATTGTTATGTTTTAGTGTTTGTGGTCAGCAGAATGTAGTACCAGTTGAGACATATTTCCTATTCAGCTTACACTTTCCAAGAATATGCATACCCATGATGCTGTGAACTGGGCATACCTCTCAAGCTCTCAGCATTAAAATCATAGCACTGGCCTTCAAAATTCATAGCAGGTGGGCAGAATGTGTCGCACTTTCTTATTGTAAAGAATTATATGTCTACAAATAGTGGACCCCATATAGTTAGTGATAGGGAACGTTTCTATCAAATTAGTTCAGTGATTTAATAGTTTGTGTGTCCAGAAATAGCTCTAACATCATTAAGAACATCAGTAAACCTGTGGGGAGCAAGGGTAAATTTGAGTGTGAAAATCTTAGTGTTATGCCAAATTCATGGCAGTTGAGAGGTATATGGAACTGGGTTTTAGACTTTAGAATGCATGCATGTGGTTAGGACAGAGATACAAGAAACAGGAATTTGTCTTTTCTTGCGACAGTTGTGCATCCTACATACTTCTTTTCAAAACAGCTTCTCTTTTTATGCTACCTCTGGTTAGAACATACCAGTATGCCTCACACATTGGTCTGTAGTGGGCTGGCTGGTTCAGTGAAGGAGTGATTACATTGTACTGTGCATAGCCATGACTCTCTGTGGGGCTCGCAGCAATTACACAAGCAGACTGCTCACTATAGGCCTCAAGTGGGCTGTTGCTAATCGAACCAGCCAATGTTCACTAAGGGGTCTATGAGATACAGCCTAGCTGAGCTGCACCATTTTATTTCCGGTGGTGTCCTGCTTCTGCCTGGGGCAGTTTGAAGCCTCTGTACAACTGCTGAACTATGTGGTTTTTAAAAAAATGTGCTTCTAATGTGTTTAGAGAGGTCATGCTTTCTTGCCACACCCACCATGGGGGAAAAAAAAAAACACCCAGGACAGGAAATCAGCATAAATTCAACCTCCTCCACCCAAGCCTCTCTCTCTATTAGTGATTTAAACTAAGATTTAATATTTGTTGTGCCCTAAAATGCCCATTTCAATGTTCTTTTTTCCACTCCTCAGTAATTTCCATTGTCAAGCAATGGCTGCCACCATCTCCTGGGCAGCAGTGTGCTTCTGTCACTCTTTCAATGCTAATGATGCTGCCAACCAATGGCAGATCTGTCAACTCTTATTAGCATACAGCGAGTGGTGGAAAACAGGGTGGTAGCAGCTAGCATTAACGAGCATCACATACTTGTAAAAAAAAGTACTGAAATTGATGGTTTAAAGTAACAAAATATTTCTTACAATAAATCCGTAATGTTATTTTGGCATTTTCTTTTCAGCATCTTGGTGTGGTGCAATGCTGTTTTACCATCAGAAACACGTGCTGACACCATACTAATACAGCCAGTGTTTGAATCTAGTATGCACAAACTAAAACAAGTATGGCAGAGATATTTAATCATTACTGGAGAGGATCATCTGTAACCGACATGCGTGGTCAATTACAAAACTGGTAATAAAAAACGTGTTTTTAAAAGGTAATAAGGTTATTTCATAACAAACACATAAAACAGTAAACTCAAAGTATTGTGCAGACTTCACACATGCCCAAGTAAAGAAAACAAACCCTACAAAGTATATGTTCTCTTCAAAACAAAATATATATTTGTGAATTAAGAATAAAAATCCACAGTGATGAAGCAGAGGATGTCAGCAATTTATTACTGAAAAAAAAAAAAACACACATAATGATACAATTTTTTGGTGACCAACAAATACTACTGCTTTAATAAGGCATTGCTGGAGTGGGAGGTTCGGTGCCTACGTGGCACCATGGCCCGGGGATGGAAAGGAGATGCAGAGGATCACTAGGGCAGCAGGATGCGAGGCAGAGCCGGATGTCACTGTCCACCAGGGGACTAATGACCTGATTAGGGACAGGGCTCCAGATAACTGGAGTACCGACCTGTGTTACTCACCTCATTTAAGGAAATGCTCCTCAGAATTATTTTTTTTCCCCCTAATGAATACCATACTCAGACAACATTGTAAATATTCCACTCCCAAAACCATAGTGCTTCATAACATAACTGGTGATTCAAAGGGAGCATTTTTCCCCCAGATTTACAGCACTCATATGCATCCAAATTTTGTTTTATTTGCTATACTTCAAAACTGGCGAGTAAATTATTCCTACCTGCCAACATTATCTGGAGTATTGTTGGCACTTGAAAAATTATTTTCTAGAAAAAAATTACATTGTTTTTTAAAATTGTACTCCTCAGTACTCTGTCCAGACATCTCTACACATCTGAATTTGGTTTTACTCACCTCACTTTCAAAATGAGGAGTACAGTATTTAACTCAAACACATCTCATCTGGAGCCCGGGAGATAGGGATTTCTGCATCAAGATCTCCCAACTCATGGTTGAATGAATGGTGCAGTGAGGAGAGTTCAGCTACACTGCAGAGTGGGGATCTACCTAGAGAGAAGGGCCTTTACAGAGGTGATGGCCTGCATCCATCCGGGAGGGGAACCGCAGTCCTCAGTGGACAGTTTAGATATTACTTCGATGAACATTTAAAGCAGCCAAGGTGGGTGGTGGTGGTGGAAGAAACTGAGGAGGCAGTAACTTCCCCCCCCAGGCTGAAGTAGAAAGTAGGGATAATCAGAGGGGAATGGAATCCCCCATTGTGGAAATTAATAAAGGAAGCAGGGTGGTAGAAATCAAGTGGGATGGGAATGGAAGCATTGGGGGGGAGAAGAGGGGAAAAAAGAAAAAAGGCAACAAGCAGAGTGGTAATGACATCTGAAAAGCCATGTCTGAAAATCCTATAACTCTAGGAAATAAGATTCTAGACCTAGAAGCCATAACAGGGAGCAACAGACATTGGGTCCATTACACAGTCAACATGACTGGGACATGTCCATACCAGGGTATGCTTTGTTCAGGTTGGGAAGGAGATGGTGCACTGCTTTATGTGAGGGAAGGCATGAAAGCAACAGGGATACAGAAAACAGCAAAGGCACTGTGGGTCACCCCAGAGACAGGGAATGGAGCCTCTATTCACACAGGTGTGATCTGCAGACTCCAGCACAGGGGGAGGAGTTAGACAACATATTGGTGGAAGCTACTGGCAAGATGGCAGAAATGGGAGAGGTGCTGCCAGTGGGGGACTTCAATCTGCCGGATGTAGACTGGAACCTCCCAGCAGAGCTGCAGCTTCAGCCAGAAGTAGGAACATCTGGACTCCCTGTAAGAGGTGTTCCTCGGGTAACTAGTCAGTGAACCCACTCGGGACAGGCAGTACTGGACTTGGTACTCACTAAAAGGGACAGTGCTGCACACGTCAAGGTAGGAGGCCGCCTGGGGAACAGCGATCACCGCACAGTCTGGTTCACTATAAGGACAGCTGTGGCACCAAACCACACAAGGACAAAGGTCCTGGACTTCCTGAGGGCAAATTTTAAAAAGACACGCGAATGCCTCAGGGATGACCTCGCAGGGGAGGATGACCTGGGCACGGTGGAGGAACAGTGGGAGAAATTAAAAAAAGGACCACAGAGAAAGCAACAAACCTCTGCCTCAAGCAAGTGAGTGAATGCAAGAGGAGAGATCCCTATGGTTCTTGAAGGAGGTGGTGGAAAAGGTAAAGGGTAGCATTCAGAAGGTATTAAGAGAGACAGAGACAGAGAGAGGAGGACAGGGAGGTGTTATCAGTGGAAGCAGGGAGAGCAGTAAGGATCTTGAAGGCACAAACTGAAGAGAGCATAGCCCAGGTGGTGAGGAAGGGGGACAAGACATTTTTAGGTATACAAGTGACAGGAGAAGAAACCATGAGTGGAATAGTAAGATTAAAAAGGGAGGGGGGACTGTGCAGAGGAGGACCAGGAAAAGGCAGATATCCTGAACAAATACTTCTGTTCGGTGTTCAGAGAAAGGAGAGGGGAGGGGCCACAAAAAAAGTTAAAGGTGCAGTGGAGAGAGGAAGGGAGGTGGACACTAATCTATTTTCAGAGGAGAGTGTCCTGAAGGACTCGCTAATCTGAAAGTGGTCAAAGCGATGGGGCACATCCAAGGGTATTGAGGGAGTTCAGGAAGGTACTGGCTACACCTTTGACAGTCCTAATTAACAGTCCATTGGAAACAGAAGTGGTTCCGGAGGACGGGAGGAGGATAGAGGTAGCAGGGAAGAGGCTGGCAATTACAGACCAGTCAGCCTGACTTCAGTGATGGTAAAGTTAATGGAGTCATTGTTGAAGGACAGGATTGTGAAATACTGTTGTTATCTTGAATCCAGTGGGTTACAAGACCCAAGGCAGCATGGATTCACAGGGTGGGGATCCTGTCATACGAATCTGATAAATTTCTTTGACTGAGTGACCAAGGCATTAGATCAGGGTGAGCAGTGGATGTGGCCTACCTAGATTTCAGTAAGGCTTCAGACACGGTTTCACATAGGAGACTAGCAAGCAAGCTGGGTAACTTAACAGTGGGTCCAAAGGTGGTAAACTGGGTAAGAAATAGGTTAGGGGATAGGTGGCAAAGGGTAGTGGTAAATGGAGTTCACAAAGGACGGATGCCTGGGGAAGGTCTGCCTTTGGATGTCACCAAAATCTGAAATAGGTTGGACACGGGGAACAGTATGAGCAAAGACCAGAGAAAGTTCAAAGGTATGACAGCTGGGTTTCAATGACTAAAAAGTGCAAAGTAATGCACTTGGGGCACAGAAACCCAAGGGCAGAGTACAAAATGGGAAGAATGGTACAGACGACCACTAAATAGGAAAGAGACCTGGGGGTAATCATATCCAACATACAAACATACCAGCAATAGGCCTAATGGTCTCATGTCTGCTCGTTTGGTCAGCTCCCACCCTGGGAGCTGACCTTGCTGCCCCCCTCGTCCTCTCTGGCTTCCCCCTTCCCAGTCCCGGATATTCCCACTGCACAGGACTTTGCATCCAGAACCCTTCCCCTGTACCACCACCTCTTGAACCCCTCCACCGTCTCTGCCTCCAGCAGCCCCTTGGGCAGCGCATTCCATGGCTCCACCAACCTCTCGGTGAAGTAGCACCTCCTCCTTTCTCTCCTGAATCTCCCCTCCAGCTTCCACCCATGCCCTCTAGTTGCCCCCCTCCCCCCAACTAAGGAGCACCTTGACTGCTTCTTCCCTATTTAACCCTTTCATATACCTGAAGACCTCTATCATGTCGCCTGGTCCTTTCTCTTCCAATGTGTACATATTTAGCTATTCGAGCCTCTCCCCATAGGTCATGTCCCCCAAGCCCCAGATCATTTTGGTTGCCCTCCTCTGGACCCTCTCCAGGAGTTCAATGTCCCTCTGTAAGTGTGGCCTCCAAAACTACACGCAGTACTCTAGTTGTGGCCTCACCAAGCAGTTATACAGGGGGAGTATCACTTCCCTCCTTCTGGAGGTGATCCCCCTAGCAATGCATCCCAGCATCCTGTTGGCCTTGGCCGCTGCCCTCCTACAAGTCTCAGACTTGTTCATTTTGACATCCACCACCACCCCCAGGTCCCTCTCAGCCACTGAGACTTGTAGCACTCCCCCAAGGGTATACTCTTGGCCCAGGTTTCTGGCTCCCAGATGCAGTACCTTGCATTTCCTGCATTAAACATCAGCTTCCACTTTCTAGACCACCTTTCCAGAGCCTCCAGGTCCCCTGTAGGGCCACCCTCCCTCCCTCCCCCATCCACCACCGCCCCAGTTTTGAGTCATCCACAAAGAGACTCATCTCACTCCAGATACCCTTCCTTATGTCAGAGACATAGGCATCGAAGAGGAAGAGTCCAAGGACTGATCCCTGAGGGACCCCACTAATGACCCTCCTTGGGGATCAGATTATCCAGCCAACCACGACCCCTATCTGGTTCCCCACTCCCATTTCTCCCAGCTTATTCAACAGGCCCCCCGTGAGGAACAGAGTCAAACGCCTTGCTGAAGTCAAGATAGAGGACGTCCACCGGTCTACCCAGATCCAAGGCTCTCGTCACCCAGTCACAGAACTCCACAAGCTTTGTCTGACATGATTTCCCTGGGATGAATCCATGCTGTCTATCGTCCAGGCACCCCGACTTTTCCAGGTCCCCCCCAGCCTCTCCTTGACAATGCCCTCCATCACCTTGCCCACCACCGATGTCAGGCTGACAGGCCTGTAGTTCCCTGCCAACTCCCTTGATCCCCCCTTGTGGATAGGCACTATATGCGCCACCTTCCAGTCCTGGGGCACCCTTTCTGTCCTCAGAGAGATGCTGAAGAGCTCCGCCAGGGGTTTCGCCAGGACATCCACCAGTTCCTTCAGCACTCTGGGAAGCAATTTATCTGGCCCCGGTGCTTTCTCCGTCTTAAGGGACCTGAGAGCTTCCCTCACACACTCTGCCGTGACTTCCACCTCCGCTACCTCGTCCCCCTACCTTGCCTTCCCCCTCCTGCCAGTGATGACCCATCCTCTCCCCAGACCAGAAGATCGGCAAGGGTACCCCCCCCTCAGTTTCTCACCATCTCCTCCCATATATGATGCAGCCCCCCCCATTTTCCTTGGTGAAAACTGAAGCGAAGTACTCATTTAGTATCTCAGCCTGCTCCCCGGGATCTTGTGCCCATCCCTCCCCTGTTTTAATCTGACCCTTCACCCTTCGTTTTTCCCCCCCAATTTATCTAAAGAACCCCTTATTCCCTCTCCTAATTTCCCTGGCCAGGTTCTGCTCCTTCCTTGCCTTAGCCACCCTCAGCACCCTAGTGGCCCTTCTGGCCATCAGCTCGTACCCCTCTATCCCATTCGCTCCTTGAGCACTTGAAATACTTATAAGCCACCTTCTTTCCCCTCACCACCTCCTGAACCTCCCTGGTCCACTAGCAGGGTTTACGGGCCCCTACCACATTTTTGTCTTACTCTTGCACAGATGCTGGTAGCATCCTGCAGCCCCCTTCCTGATGATTTCCCACCTACTATCAGCGTCCATGTCTGGCCCAATCCCATCCAAATGCTTCTTAAAGCTCTTTCCCATTTCCTTGAATTCTGCCCCCCTGAAGTCGGTTACCTCCGTCTTTGTGCAGCCTTCTACCCCTCCTAGGTCCAGGAAGAACCAGACTGTGGCATGGTCGCTCCCCGCCAATGGGTCCGTTACCTCCTGGCCCCCAATCTGGGCACTGTCTGCCAGGACCACATCCAGTATCTGCGCCTTCCTGGTCGGTTCCCCCACCTGCTGAGTTAAGAATGCATCCTGAAAGACATCGAACAATCTCTGTTCCCTGGCCACCGAGGATGTCATAGTCTCCCAGTCTGTTCCTGGCATGTTTAAGTCCCCTAACACCACCACCCTTCCCCTGCCCAATTTGCAGTGTCTCCCAACATCTGCCACCAGACTCTCCTCCAGTTCCTCTGCCAGCGCAGGGGGTCTATACACCACTCCTATTTTTACTCTCTTCCCCCCTTGTTATCAAGGTGACCCAAATCGCCTCCACAGTTCCCGCCGCCTCCTCCACTCGCCCTATGCCAATGCAGTTTTTAACTATTATTGCTACCCGTCTTCCCCTTCCCTCCCTCCTGTCCTTCCTGAACATGGTGTTACCCTCCAGGTTCAGGTCCCAGTCATGCCCTGCGGTGGCCCAGGTCTCAGTGACCACTGCCACATCCACTTCTCCCTCAGTTAGCATGGCTGGAGCTCAGGCATTTTATTGCCCAAGCACCTGGCATTTAGCAGGACTACCTTCCACCCTTTCTATATACTTCCATTTCCCCTGCTCGCGTTCCTATGGGGATCTAATGACCTAAAGGTGGCCAAGCAGTGCAACAAGGCAGCTAAGAGGGCTAGTGGGATGCATAGTGAGGGGTATCACCAGCAGAAACAGCAGGTGATATTCAGCGGAACAGATAAGGGAAGTAAAGGAATATTTTACTACCATTTTTGATTTTAAGAATGTATTTTCCCCACCCTGTAAATTTACAGTATGTGGTACACATGTACAAACCTGGCAGTACCATGAGATGCTAGCAGCCATGGCACCACACTGACATCCACAGGGGTGGGGACAGGAGTTGCTCTCTAGCTGGTCAGAAGGACTGTTGCAACAAGACAGTGTTGCCAATAATTTATTTATTTAGCTTTTGATTACCGGGTAAGAATTCTAGACAATTAAACTGCCTATTTTTAGGCACAACCAGGGAGAGTTACAGACACAGGTAAAACACATCACAATGGAGGCAAACACATAATACCCGATATCAGGAAATTAGGTTTAAGTTAGGCATTTCAGCAACACTGGGGAGACAAATACTGATTCAATGAGATCAGCTGTATGTATAAGCCAGACAGTGCAAAGTAAATAGTATAGTATTCCAGACAGTTTCGCAGTGGGAGACCTCACAGCTATCATTACAGTCTAACAAATTAAGCTACCTAAAAAGGAAAGCAAACTAGGCAGGCAAAATGAGAAGTACCTACTTAGGTTATGGAGGAACAGGATAAGAAAGTCAAGCTAGGTGTGTGCCCCAGGGGTTTGGTCACACGTACATCTGTCAGAGACCAGGAGGTAGGCACGGAGCCCATTCTTAAATGTCAGGTGAGATTTTGAGTGTCTTGACAGTTAATGGCAGGAAGTTCCATAGCTTTGGGGTGGACACCACAAATGCTTGTTCACCCATCTTAGTGGTATATTGAGGGATAGGACTTAGGCGGAGAGGCTCGAAGAGCTAAATATGTACACACTGGAAGAGAGAATGGATCGGGGGACATGACAGAGGTCTTCAGGTACATGAAGGAGGTAAATAGGGGAGAAGCAGTCAGGGTACTCCGAAGGAAGGGGGGTGGGACAACTGAGAGCATGGGTGGAAGCTGGGGGGAGAGAGAGATTCAGTGAGAAAGGAGGAGGTGCTACTTGACTGAGGAGGTAGAGCCATTGAATGTGCTGCCTAGGAGGCTGGTGGAGGTACAAACGGTGGAGGGGTTCAAGAGAGGGTGGGACAGGTACAGGGGAAGGGTTCTGGAAGCAAAAACCAGTGCAGCGAGAATATCCGGGAATATCCGGGACTGGAAAGGGAGAAGACAGAGAAGGAGAGGGGGGCAGCAAGGTCAGCTCTCAGAGTGGGGGCTGACCAAACGAGCAGACATGAAAGACCATTAGGCCTATTCTGCTAGCATTTTAGTATGTTAGTATTTGGGTGTACCGAGGAGAGACTTTCCTGTAGATCTCAGTGGATAACTCTAATGTGCAAGGTTCATTAAGCTTGCCAGAGACACTGGTGTTCCAGTTCTGATAATACTGTCAATTGTGCATCCCATGGTATAGATATGTCATGAGGCAGGAGAGAGCCAGCCCAGACAGGAGTGAAGTAAGCAGCAGTGGGTACACTTAGGTACTGATAGTGTGAAGTGACATATGCCGTTATAGCAAGTGTCCCACTTCTGCAGCAGTCCTTTGTTCAAATCTTTATAAGTGATGCCATGCGTCAGGCTTGGTCAAAGCACCCCCTGCGCGATCGCTAGTTTCGCCGTTGAGTTTAGAGATGCTCCAACTTTTGTAGGCTAGCCTCAGCTTTATATTAACCACTTCGCATACACTTGTGATAGCTGAAATCCAGCGAGGGGTCAATAGTTATACCCAGGTACTTGAAAGTGTCCTCCATTTCCAGTAGCATACCGTCCGGGCCATGGATTGCCAGGGTTGCAGAGCTGGATTTGACCATAGGTGCAGGTCCAAACAGCACTGACATCCTTTTTTTTTTTTTGCATTCAGTAGCAGTTTGTTTCAAACTAACCACGTATGTAAACACAAAGTCTGACTCAAGTGTGGAGTTAATAGTGGTGAAGTCCTTGGCACTGGTGTAGAACACCATGTCATCTGCATACAGGATGGTGGAGATTGTGTGGCAATCCATTCACAAACAGTGAGAAGAGCAGTGGGCCAAGAACTGATCCTTCTGGTACCCCAATGCTGGTAGGAGATAAATCGGATTTGTATTTGTCAATTTGTAAAAACTGCCACCTCAGTTCTCTCGCCGGAGACCCAGCTAGAAACAAACTGGGGAACCGTGCAGGAATTCCCCACCATGGTCTAGTGACATGAATACCCAAAAAGTACTATCCTGGGGGATGGAGGGTGAGAAAGCCACTTGCTGCAAGAGCTCCTCTCAAAGATCTACTGTTGCGGTAAGTTCTTACATAACTACCATCTGTCTTCAAGGGTGCAGCTCTTACTGCAGATAATACCATTAGGACTGAGTCCCAAGTAGTACCCAAGGATAGACCCAGGTCCGATAGGGTGGTGGGACATATGCTGAAAACAGTTACTGATAAGCATCTATGAGAGAAGGCCCTGCAGGACTGCTAGTCCGAAACCTGTTCTTCTTCTGGATGCAGTGTCCAGGCTGTAGTGCCTGATAAAGGTGTGGACTGAACTCCACGTGGCAGCAGCACAAATGTCGGCTGAAGAGACGTTCTTGAGTGCTGTAAAAGAAGAGGCCACCGCTATAGTGGAGTGGCCCCCGATAGCACCTGGAAGAGGTCTGTTACGGGTGCTTATAGCAGAACAAGATGCACTGTACCAGCCAGCTGCTAGTGTCTGCTTAGAAACAGGAGCTCCAACATTCGCTTAGTGAACGAGATGAACAACTGGTCCGACTGTCTAGAGGAGAGGGTCCTGTGGAGGTAATACCTCAAAATACAGTGAACGCCCAAGGTGCAACAGTGCTTCACCTTGGTTAGCAAACTCTGATATTGCTGAAGGTTGATGTCCTGGTTAAGGGTCAGCACGGACACCACCTTCGGCATACATTTAGGGTTTGTGCGCAGATTCACCCTGTCCCTGTGAAAAACTATGTAAGGTTCCTTACACATCAGAGCCTGGAGCTCGGAAATCCTTCGAGCAGAGGTAATGGCTACCAAAAGGAGGGTTTTCCACGAAAGGAACCACAGCTTGCATGAGGCTGCTGGTTCAAAGGGAGGAAGGGTGAGTTTCTCCAGAACAAAAAGAAGGAACAACGTCCCTCCTGGGAGGTCCGACATGTAAGACCCCTCAAAGGAAGGTTTCGCAGGCATTAAGCTGTGCCACAGTTTTATCTCCGATGGGGTCATGATATGCGGAGACCGTACACATGCGTACCTTGATGGATGAATAGCTCAATCCTAAATCCAGAAGGTGATGGAGATACTCTAGCACGTGCCTGGCCAGAGCCCACAGACAGAAGTGTTTCCATTTCAGAGCATAAATGGCCCTGGTGGAAGGCTTCTCACTGCAACCAGAATTTCTGCCACCCTGCTTGACACTCCTAGTCTCTCTTCCACTAGGACTGCAGGAGCCACACATGCAGGTGAAGAGACTGAAGAGCAGAACGGACGAGAGTCCCCTGTTCTTGTGAGAGCAAGCAGGTGGAGAGCAGCAACTAAACTGGAGGCTCGAGAGAGTTGCTGGAGCAACAGATACCAGATCTGACAAGGCCATAGAGGAGCCACAGGAATTATTCTGGCTCCCTCTGTCTGCAATTTAAGCAGCACTCTTTGAATGAGGGAAAAGGAGGGAAGGCGACAGGAACTTCTCTTGTCCAAGAGAGAGACGGAAAAGGCCCCACCAGAAAACACTCAGACCCTGGAACAAGCAAGCAAAAATTGTGCAGTTTGCATGGCACGGGACGCAAAGAGGTCCAAATCTGGACAGCCCTCATGATCAAACAGGTTGTCTCATGCATCTTGGAGTAGTTTCCACTGCGGGTTCCGAGGTAGAGCAGCTGAGACTGTCACGCAGAACGTTCTGAACCCCGGGAAAATGGAGTGCGATAAGGTCCAACCGGTGTTCCACTGCCCAGTCCCACACTCTCATGGCCTCCCTGCAAAGGGGGTATGAGTGAGTTCCCCTTTGTTTGTTGATGTAGAAGACTACTGGTGTACTGTCTGTCTGCACCAGGAGAGAACCTGGTGAGAGCTGGTCTCGGAATGCAGTTAGCTCATTCAAACACTGCTGTCATTTCCAGCACATTGATATGTATTGATATGTAGAGAGCTCTCTATGACAGACCAAGACCACGGGTCCTGTGATCCCAAAAGAGCCTCCCAACCTGACAGAGAGGCATCTGTGGTTAAAGTCTGAAGGGAGAGGGTCTCGAAAGGAACTCTCCCCACTAGACTGTCGTGACAGAGCCACCATTCAAGAGAACGATGTACCACCCCCCGAGAGATCCGGATTCGAGAGCCAGATCGCCCACCGATTGGTCCCACTGAACCCTGAGGTGCCATTGTAGAGTCCTCATATGGAGTCTGTCTCAGGGTACTGTGGCTATGGCCACCGCCATGTATCCCAAAAGCTGCAGGACCACCCGGCAGGGGAGAAGGGGTCTTTGAAGCCCGCTGGCCAAACCCTGAAGGCAGTCTGCCCTGTCTGGAGGCAGAAAAGCTCTCCCCTGTCCAGTGTCCAGGATAGCCCCAATGAACTGCAGCTTTTGCATCAGCCAGGGGTGTGACTTCGTCCAATTTACTGTAATCCCCAGGGAAGAAAATAGAGCCTGCATCTCTCTTAGGGTGATTAGAAGCTCCTCCGAATGAATGAACGGAAAGGAGCCAATCGTCCAAGTAAGGGTAGACGAAGAGGCCTCTCCTGTGGAGGGCTGCTGCTACCACCACTAGGCATTTGGTGATGACCTTAGGGCTGAGGAAAGGCCAAAAGGAAGAACCCGGAATTGGTAGTGCTTGTCTCTGACGCTGAATCGCAGAAACTTTGTGTGTGCTCTGCAGACCTTGATATGCATGTAGGCGCCCTGCATATCTAGGAAGATAGCAGTCCCCTTGCTAAAGCAGGGGAAAGAGGCCTGTCAGAGTGACCATTCAAAATCTCTAGTATTTTACTGAGAGGTTGAGCTGGCTCAGGTCCAGAATTGGACGAAAGTCTCCCATTTTCTTCGGACCCAGTAGTAGTAACCTTTCCCTTTCTGGGCCTGTGTGACCACTTGTATAGCTCTTTTCTCTAGGAGCTGATGAATCTTGGCTTCTAGGAGAAGGCTGTGATCCAGTGGACAGTGCGACAGCAGGGGAGCAGGTTGTCTGGTGGGATGAAAATGAACTCAATCATATACCCTTTCTGAATGGTATCCAGAACCCATTAGTCTGTACTGATCCTGGACCATTAGAGCGGGTAAAGCGCAAACCGCCCTCCTACCTTCTCGCTCTGCCTGTCCGCTAGGGGAGGAGGGCGGCAGAGGGAGTCAGGCTGAGGGGGTGATGGGGACCTGGGCCCTAGGAGTTTTGGGCTGCTTGGGGCCCTGGGAACCTTCAGGGGCAGGGTGACCACGCCTCTTAAATCCCTTGCCGTGAGACAGCTTGCTCCCCTGAGCCTGCCCTGGATCTCTACGAAAAGGGTGCCGACGGGGTTCCTGAGGCTGGGTTTGGTACATGCAGTGTACATCAGCCACTGCTTTCCCCGAGTCCTGTAGCTGTTTTACCATTTGCTCGACTTTGCGGGCCGAACAAAACGGGACCCTGAAAAGGGGACTCTAGGATGGACTCTTGCAAGTCTGGCTGGAAGCCCATGAGCCTGAGCCAAGACTGCCACCTCATACAGATTCCGGAGGCGGCTACCCTGGAGACCATGTCTACAGCATCGTATGAGCACCTGAGAGTGTGTTTGTCCACATTCAGACCCGACTGGGCACACGAGAATTTCTTGTTTGGAATCGGAGTCAGGCAGAGCTTACATGAGGTCCACTGTCTTGTTCCACAGGGACTGCTGATATGTGATCATGTGGGCCATAAAGTTCAATGACCTGATGGCCCCAGTGGCTGAGAAGACTTTACAACCCCCAGGCATCAATTTTCTTGGAGACGGGATCGGGAGGTTGGGAACTCAAATGTTTTGGCTGAGACCCCCTGCCATGGGCAGCTGTGAGGACTAATGAATTGGCCTTTGGCTGTTCTGCCAGGAAGGAATCAGACTTTGGGGGGGGGGGCTTAGACAGTCTGTCCACCTTCCTAGGTACTGCCAGGATGGAGGATGGAGTCCTCCAAGTCAGGCGTGTTACATCCTAAAATAGTTTAACAAATGGTGGAATCACCAAGGGTTCTGGTTCCTTCTCCCCAAGGAACTTGGCCAGGCGTTTATGCTCTGGGTCCAGATCCTCTGTCCCACTCATATAAATTTTATTTATTTTATTTAGTCTTTGATAACCGGGTAAGGCCCACTAGACACATGTGCCCGTTTTCAGGGGTGACCTGGGAGCACTGGGCGGTTAAGTGACTTACTCAGAGTCACACAGTATGCAAGTGGAAGTTGCGAGAATCAAACTCAAGTCTGGTCTGCAGGATGTACCAAGCTCTGCTCACACCTCATTCCTCTAACCTCTAGGCTATACTGCCAGCCCATGGCCTGATGTGCTGTATAATGTCCAAGAGGCAGGGATCATCTGAGGGGACCTAGGGGAATCTTTTAAGTTCTGGGGAAGGAATTACCCATCTGAGAAGTCTGAATCCACACCGCCATCATCCGAGGACGTGACAGAATGGGAGGAAGGAGATGAAATGAAGGCAGTTTCCTTCTCTTCCCCTTGAGATGTGGACTTGGGTGCTCACCCTGGTTTCCCTGAGGTTCGGGGGGGGGGACCCATGGGTGGTGGTGGAGGGACCGTGTCTGGGGGTCTGTACAGGAGGTCCCCTTTCACAGTATTCCACCAAGTGGTGAACAGACTACCAATGTCTGCTACCGGGACGACCACAGGGGCCAGCGTGGAGTCTGAGGGACCGGGCGTTGGTCCCTTAGGAGTGGGTGTCTGGGACCCCGGGTGTCAGTAGGCTGGCGACTGGTATCGTTCTCGTCTGGAGGGGCATCCGGTGTGGCCTCATCAGGCAACTGGTGCCTCGGAGGAGGAAGCGGGTGGCTGGTCCTCATCCAGCAACTGCCCGTGTGTGGCATCAGGAAGCGGGTCGACGGGGTAGGCGACCAGCTAGGCTGGCGCTGGTTTGGAGAAGAGCTCACCTTAGCCTGAGGGGGAGGCATCTGAGCCCGGGTGATCTCCTACCAGAGGGTTCTTCAGCCCTTTTGCATTTTTCCGAAGAACTGGACCTGTCCAAAGCCCTGGGCAGGCTTTCCTGGGTCAACCCTGACGTTTTAAGAGGTCGATGAGCCAGGAAAGAGTGATGGTGTCCCGACGAGGCTGACTCCCGGTGTTTGCCCTGGGAAGAGGCAGGAGTGGATTTAGTCGTGGTAGAAGGGTTCGGACGGCTGGGGCGGAACCGAACCGTGACGCTACTAGAGGACGATGAAGACGGCGCCTGCTTCACTGGTGACCTGGGGAGGGATTCAGACCCGGTCCAATCCTTTTCTTTGTGGTGTTGCTTCCCCCCGATGAACCGCCAAGGACTACCCACCCAAGGCCAGGAGAGGATGAGCTGGCCCCTGATCCTCATTGCATGACCACAAGTTTCTTCTCTAGGAGGAAGGTCTTGAGAGCATGGGTCCTTCTGGTGCAAGTCTTCTGGTTGAATTTTTGGTAATGTGTGCAGGTGTCAGGCTGCTGTTCCGGGCTTCGGCAGAGGTGGCAGGCCACGTGGCCATCTTTGGCCGGGATCTGCTTCCCACAAGCACACTTTGACTTTTGCCGTGGTGGTAAGGGTGACGACAGAAACAAGGTGATAATTAGGATTTCTGAAGAATAACGACTGATCTAACGTTCGATGGCTGTCAACTGCTAAGAGGCTACTGGTGGATGAATCTGCTGGTCGACGGCGGGAAAAGAATTGGTGGTGCCAGGGGACTACTTTATACCACGCCTGACGCCAGGTGGAGCCGAGGTCGGGGCAGTCCCCTGCCTCAGACTGCTACAAGTTTTCCGTGGGGTCCTGATGCCTGACTGCTCGAGTCCTAATGGTATTACCTGCTGCAAGAGCGCCACCCCCGAAGACAGATCTTGAGTCTCTTAGAAAGTGTAGCCATACTACAGTCACATACTTTAGCCAGCTCGTGTCTCTTTGGTCCCTGGAAAGAGTGGAAGCATAGGTAGTGCCCAAGCCGTGCAGTTCATATAAGCTTTCAATACCAATGTTTAGGGGTGATTCGCTCAGAGTTGATCAGAAGGTTGGAGAATCTAAATGATGTCCCATCATAGGGCCTGTCGTTCCTCCAGTGAAAGTTCCATGGCAAAGACTAGCGCCAGTAGTACGCCCACACCTGCACAGAAACCCCTTAGTGAGTAGGTTCTCATTTTTACAGATATGGGATAGGTCACAGGAGTATGGGTACCACCCAACATGTAAGCTAGGTTAACCTATTTGGAATTGCCTAATCAGTTTAGGGGAAAAGGAGCTTGCACACTAGACTGCTCAGTATTAGTCAGTGGCTGTGGGTGCCCAGTGGGGTTGAGACTTGGATTAGATGAGGGATTACAAGACGAGTCTCACGGATGAGATTACTACCATTTGGATGAAAATTTTACCAGGTGGAAGAAGGTAGCAGTAAACACTTCAGAGTCCTAAAATGATCTGGACCACTGGTGGTATTGCCTCTGTAATATGCTAGCAAGACCCCACCTAGATTATTGTGTCCAGTTCGGAAGACAACATCCCCGAAAAGATACAGATGGTCCAGAGGAGAGCAACTGAAATGATGCAGGGCTTCATCAGAAGCTCTACTAGGAAGAGACTTAAGGATGTAAATATGTACACCCTGGAAGAGAGGCGGGAAGGGGGAATATGAGAGAGACCTTCAGATGTCTGAAATAAGCCTCGATTTCAAACAAACCAACACAAATACAAGAGATCATCTATTACAAGGAGGCAGTATAGCGCACTGGTTTAAAGGCTCTGAGCTACAAACCTGGAGGCCTGGGTTTGAATCCCGCAGCCGCCACTTGCATACTGTGTGATCCTGAGCAAGTCACAACTTCCTTGTGCTTTCAGATTGTACCTGTAAACAAGCTTTCAGCTTAATGCGTCTCTCCTGGTAAAACAAAGCTTAAAAAAAAAAAATAAAAAATAAAATAATTAACATGTCCACGATTTAACACCAAAAACGAAGACATTTCTTCTCACAAAGAATTGTTAATCCATGGAGCAACCCCAACTGAAAAAGTTATTTGCAAGTCCAAATATGCTTATAGAAATAAACTTGATACTTATGTTACAAAACAAACTGGAATATTACGGGTGAAAGATAGAGGCTCTTATGGGCACTCGCCTTCTTGCCTCTTATCAAACCCTAGTGCGATACCTCACGGGGGTAAATAAGGTAGAAAGAAAGTATTTCTCAGAAAAAAAAAAAGATGCTCAAGGGGCATGATAAGAAGCTGGAGGAAGCTAGATTCAGGAGAGATGTGAGAAAGTACATCTTCACAGAAAGAGTGGTGGATTCCTGGAACGGTCTTTTAACAGAGGAGGTGGTGGCAAAAATCAATGGTGGGGTTCAGGAATGCACGGGATAGGCATAAGGGAATCTTAGGGAAAGAGAAAAGGGGATGAGTAAGATGTGCGGTGATACTACAGGCAGGGAAAAATGAACGGACTAGGTGGGCCATGCGGTCCTTATCTGCTGGCAAATGTTATGTTTGTATGAGTGGATTACCTAACCCAATTTGTTCCATTAAGCTGTACTCCTTCAAGGGGTACTGATCAGTCCATTACGGGGGGGGGGGGAGAGGGGGGAGAGACATCATTCAGAAAACTTCCCCCAACCCCCTTTTGTTTCTACAGCTTTTTCTCCTGGCAAGTGCTGCCCCAGAGATATACAACATGTACTGAGATGCACCATGGTCAGGCCTATGACACCACCCAAGTGCCCACCACTACCTCCCCTCCCCACTGTCCCCTTGGCTTTCTCTTTGTGGCAAGGGCTCCGCTTCCTTCTTCAATGCCATCAGCCATCAGGATCCAATGGCGGCCAACAAAGCTGTGGCTCCTGTGCTTGGGGGGGGGGGCACAAGCTCTTATCCTGATGGCACTGGGTTTTTACACTTCTATTTAAAATTCATCCCTGCTATCACAATGCCAACGTAATTTTTAATCGACCTTGTTTGCCACAACATGCACTGGGCAGACACCACCACTGGCAGAGGATCAAGCTCCCTGGCCCACCGCAAAAGGCTGCTGCAGTACCAGAGCTGGGCACCTCCTTCCCTGAGCTTACTCGAGTGCTCAACAGCATTTCCCTGCACCTAGACTCACTTCCGAACCCAGGCCACCAGCACGGAAGTGCAAATATGCTTCCACATGACAATCTAGAGGCTCCCATTTCAGTAATCTTCAATCATCTCTGAAAAGTTCTGACAACATGATGGCCTTGCTGTAGCATGTTGTACTACCATGCCATCAACCGGTGTTTGGAAGTGAGCCATGGATGCTGGCAAGCAGACTGCAGAGAGTGGGTGCTTCTGTTGGCAGAGTGTCCTCGATCAAGGAGGGAGGAACCATGCTTATGGTACCAGTGACCCCCTGAGGTTGCGCACTCAATGGTTTACCCTCCAGTCCCTGTGGAGAGTGTAATGCTCGTGATGCAGACATTCTGGGCAAGCTGCCAGGAGAGATGGGAGATCTCAGGAGAAAACTGGGGACAGAAACTTTCTTTTATGTCTCAGTAGAAGTTTTCAGTACTCCTTGGTGCCGCCACTCCATTGATCCAGCAGGAACAACACAGCCTTTCAAGTTAGCAGTGGATGTGACTAGAAGGATATCAGACAAAGAAAAGCCTAAGGACTGGGTGGACCAGCAAGAATGGAGAAAAAGCTAAAAATAGAAACAAAAGTGCAGGGAATCTTGGAAGAAGTACTCATGCCTGAGTAAACTGGTATTCCAAAGCAACTTATTTATTTTTTATTTTTTTTTTTTTTTTTTAAACTGCATACAATGGTTAACTTATCTAGACAAAACAAGCTACCATACATTAGTACACTGTCAACTAGATTCCCAGGCAGATGTTAGTCAACTGTGGCAGAAGATCCCAGTGATATATTCACCCTTTTCTTTTTACCCTTCAATTCTCCCTTCCTCAGCTAAAACACTTGAGAATCATCATGGCTGGACTTTGCTCCAGCTGGCCTCCCCTTTCCCCAGCCCCAAACACTTGGGTTACCACTGCTGTACACTTCCTCCAGCTGGGTCACCCTTCCTCTGCCCCAACACTCAGGGCTGCCACTGGTGTACCATTCCTGCAGCTAGGAGACAGGTAAGAAGATTCCCTTTCAACCAACCCCAATCCTTAACTGCAGGGGGTACATTAATACAGAGTGACCAGCATCCTCTTCCTTATGGCAGAGCTTCTCATCTCTGCTCTGTGCTCAGCCCCAGTGTAGGACTCCACAAGAACCCTGGTGTCCCAGGTGGCAGCACAATACAATGCACTGCTGCCTTGTCAATGGGCCAGCTCTCCTTATTTTTTATTAATTTCACGGTGGGGAAGGGGGCTGGACCATCAGCGCATGATCGGGTACTGCTCATGACACTGGCAACCCAGGTTCGTGAATGAGCCCGCTGGCCACTTGTGGTGGGGAGAGATGGAGCATCCTAAGAAGGGCTCCTTCCCATAAATCTTTTTTTTTTTTAAATTAATGTTTTTTTTTTTTCTTTTCCAGTCCACAGCCATCAGCGAAGTTACTGCCCAGTCCAGTCACCAAACCCAGACCCCAGAGAACCCCTACTTACCTGCCCCACTGAGCGAGAGAGAAAGAGAAACAGACTCTCCCATGGTGAGGTTGCTGGGGGTTGTCCCATCCTCACCAACCATACTGTGGAAGAGTCTTCCCAACAGGGCAGGTAAGCAGAGGTTATCCTGAAGCTGTCTGGATGCCCTGGGCCAGCAAAACAATGGTTAAAATCACCGCCAGCATTCTTCAGAAACCTAGATCCTTCACAATACCATCCAGAAGTTTGAATGTGAAGAGATGCCAAAACATAATCAAGCTCCTACGTAAGCAATAATACCAAACAGGGTGGGCATTATTGGGAAATACCGGACCACCCAGGGGCATAATGAGGCCCGACGCCACAGGCGGAGGGTCTTATAGCCTCTGGAAGGTCCGGTATTTCCCAATAATGCCCACCCTGGAGGGTATTACTGCGCTTAGAAAATGGCCCATCGGAGAATGTTATTCTGTGAAGAGGCACTTGGACTGTCTCTTATTTTTAGCTGGGCATCTGTTGAAAAATAAATGCCCAGCTTGCAGCCTGTCTCAGCCAATCAGGTTTAAGAATTGATTGTTGCCGTTTTCTAATGAGTTATTAGAGTTCAGTCAAAATGTTAATTCCAAACTTAAGGCAGCTACTCTGGATTTGGTTCAAGAGCAGGAACACAGGGATTCATGACACAAACAGCAAACAGTAGTGTGTGCATTTTGATAAAGTCTATCAAAACAACAACCAGGGTATATGGCATAAGGTAGTAGTATGAGCCTGCCCCAGTGTTTCCTCCTGCACTAAGTTTGCATCAGAGTGCCAAGGTGCCATTATGCTTTTCTAAACTACCACATACCATATCATTAAAAGTGGAGCCCTGGTCCTCAAATGTTGTCATGGGAAAATGAAGAGAAGGAAACGCAAAGAAAAAACATGAAAACAGAAAACCAAAAACAATAAAGTTATATCAAAGAAATGAGTTACTCAAACCTATAAACCTACCAGGAAAGTCCCATGCTCTTCGCACACAACACATTCAATGCTTATGAAAATAACTTTAGTTTTCACTATCCTTTAGTGATGAAAAGGCTAATCAGTTTAATCACTGGTGCCATAGCTGTGCTTAGACTAAGAACTACCAATCTTTTTTGATGGGCAGATAATGTAGGAAAATGTTTGCTAAAATTCTTAATCGGATAAAGAGAAGAAACTAGTTTCACCACTACCCCCAAAAAAATAAAATACATAACTTTGTGCAGAACTTCCATGCACTTAATTTGTGCTGTGAATACAAAAAGCATTTGTTTCTTGGGAAACAAACTTGATGTGCATGCCCTATACAAATTATGTGTAACAAAAGTTAAGCAGCTGAGCTTATTATGACTCACCTTGTTACCAAGGGATCTGAAAATTGTTGAATTGCTGCTTGAGCAATCATACTAACAACTGTACATAACCTGTCCACTTCAAATGACCATCACTGCCAAAGTAGATCTGTTCTATGCATCTAATGAAAATGAACCCAATGTTCACCCTTCATTTTGGACATGTAGATTTCTGATCTTAGATTAAAAACTATTTCTGTCATAGGCTAGTTCACAGATTATCTTTGACTTCCTAGTACAGTACCTGAAAAGATCCTTAGCAGCTGATCCCTGCGTCAGAATTCAGGGTAAGGAGATGGGAAGTTTGTAGTGCTAGTCACATCCCACTGGCTTGACTAAACATACTGTTGCTGGTGGTGTGTGTGGGGTATTCTAAGAAACTTGTTTCAGTTGTATCCTTAGGTTCGTACTAATAAAATGTTACTCAACTGTTGTTTCCATGCACTACGTCTTTATAAGGTAATCCTGCATCGGTCATTGCTTACACACAAAGTAGGTGGATGTTCATCACATTCTTACAGGGACACTGTTGGCCCTTTCTGCACAATATTATTCTTTGGGGAAAATCATATTGTGGTTACTTACCTTCTCTAAAATTCAATGGTGTTGCTGGTTGTTTTATTTGCTTCCCTTCTTAGGACCAAAATGCATGCTAATGGTGTAATGATACCCAATCTAGTTCCGTTTCAATCCTTGATCTACATGGGTTTGTGGCAGGTATGCCTTGTCAGATCAACCTGACAATATTCTTTTACTTGGTAAGAAGGGCAACAGGTAAAGGGACAAGCAGCAGTTTTACTCTATTCTGACTTCAGCAAGGCATCGGACTTGGTGCTACACAGGAGGCTGCTGAAGAAATCAGAAGATCTGTGAGCAGCAAATACCTAGCTAAATGGGTGGTAAGCTGTTTAAGGAGACAGCAGATGTTGGCCCAAAATGCAAGGTGATGCACACAGGGAACAAGAACCCCAAGAAAGAATTGTGGATGGAAGAGGCTAGGCTGGCCACTGCTTCAGAGGGAAAGGGATGGGGGAGGGGTCATCATAAGTAATAAGTGACAACCTAAAACTAGTCAATGTAACAAGGCTTACAGCAACCAGAATGTTGGGTATCGGAATGGATTTCAATAGTAGGAAAAGAGGGTAATACTACTTCTGCAGATGTCACTGGTGAGACTCCATCTGGAATACTGTGCCCAGTTCTGGAGTCCTCACCTGAGGAAAAACAGAGGTTGGAAACAGTGCAGCATAGAGTGAACAAAATGATACAAGGATCGGCTTTGGGCATGAACATGTACCTGTTGGAGGCCGTGGTGGTGGTGGTGGGGGGAGATATGACAGAGTCCTTCAAGATTGTGAAAGGATTAAACAAGGTAAACTATTCAGCAGGACTGGCAGGTCAAAACAAGGGGACATGAATGTAAGCTGGTGGGTGAGGGGGGAGACTCAAGAGGGACGCTAGAAGTTTTACCTTACCAAGAGATTGGTGGAGCTGAATAACAGCCTACCAGCCAGGGCTTAAATTAAGGGGAAGACTGCGTTATTCATACTATTTTTTAGCCCACCCCCCTTGAAAATCTTGGACCCCACATGTACGGCAATCCCACACACACACCACGCCCTATAGCGCAGTGGCAAAGTGCCTTGTATGGTGCTTTACCACCGACTTTTGCCTTTTTTGCCTTCTGCGTCCCTATGGACCTGCTGTAGCCCATGGTGGCCTAGTGTGCGCACCTCTCGTTCCTCTGCTGCTCTCACAAGACTGGTTCACATGGAGGGACTGAGAGACATCGCAGCATCAAGGGGAGGAGCCACCATTTGGTGAGGAGAGCAGGTCAAGGGAAAAGCCAAGGGGGGGGTCCATGACGAGTACCCAGCAGACGGCGCAAGGACAAGTCAGTGACAGCGAGACAGGGTCACCGTTATTTTTGAAAAATTCAGTCCTGAAACCGCTGACCCAGCAATACAAAAGGGGAAAAAAAAAAAAAGATTTAAAACAAAATGCACTCGCACAGTATTGATGGTTTGAAACAGAGGGGAGGCATGGCTGAAGCCTGTGGCAACCGAGTAAAGACGCAGTCAGTCGGCAGAGCATCGCTAAAAGTACCAAAAAAATATAAAGAAACAAATGTAATGCAGCAGGCACAGACAATGTGACACGGCAGTCACTGAAGCAGCCAAATCAATGAAAACACAAAATATAGAGCTAAAAAAGGTTTGGTAAGTGAAATGGGGCATTTGGCCCAAATAAGAAGTATTGATTAGCCAATTTAAAAAATGGTTGTGCAAGAACTGTGTAGCGAAGCTACTGAAATGGGTAGGATGTTCCGTGACCTGGGTGTAATATCCCAAGACAGGATGGATTTA